>HG995182.1:6302500-7552500 GCA_905333005.2 Lycaena phlaeas
CACCAATGAACCGGGATTATGGTTAGCCGTGAAAGCGATTTGTTTACGGCGACGCTTAATTTCCCGGTGACACACTTATTTTGGAAGCGCCAATTAATATTGTAATGGTAGGGTCATCATCATCAGCCTTTATGCCACTGAACTGAGGCCTCTCTCAATTAATGCCAAGACGACCGAGCCACTCGCATCTAACACGGATCGGCAGGCCACTGCACAGACAAATCAAATCAAAATTATTTATTGCAATTATAGGTGTGATAAATGATGATACATAGTCATATTTTGTGTTCTAATTCTACAATTAGCCATTTTGTTTTATTAGACAAAATGTAATAAAATAGCATTAGACGTGCAATCTGCATTATATTAAGATAATATTATTTTAGAGCATTACTTTTCCATTTATTAAATTCTATTTCTTATCAATTATTTGAGTCATATTATATACACATAAGTTTAACTAGGTATATATTATTATGAATATTGTTACATAGTGGCCCTTTGTCATTGCTTAGGTATTTCATATAGGTATTCATATAATTTAAAGTATCAACCCTTATATGTCCCACTGCTGGGCACGGGTCTCCTTCCTCGAAATCAGGCGACCTCCTCGCCTGATTTCTGGTATATAATTTCATATAATTTATAATAACATTTTTCTATTAGGTAGTCTTTTAATTTATTTTTTTTAACTTTAAAACGAACCCGAAAAAAAATTGGCTTAAACGACACATTTGTCTCGCACAAGCACTATTGAAACCAACGCATCCCCAGGTATTTATGAACCAATACAACTTTAGGATCTTCTAGAAAGGAGCGTACTCATATTTGAAAGTCCGGTAAACCACCTGATAATCATCTGGGTTTCGAAGGATGTCGTTATGGTAAGTGGTACCACCAGATGAACCGAAATCTCTCTGTAAACATATATGAATGTTTTTTTTTTTTGCTCAATTTTGTCTTCATCACGGTTGTTGTTTCTCATCTTAGCGGGACTGCTAAAAGGGTCGGGTTCTAATCTGGGACAAAGGCTAAAATAGCACATGCTAACCTTATTATTGAAAATATATGCAATTATTAAATAACAGTTGAAATCCTGCTCAAATTAATTGGCGGGAAATTATATTAATATTAATTAATTGGTGTTGCGGGCTGCCACATGGCTCCTATTAATGTTGATTAAAGTTTGAAGCCCTTTGCACCTGATTGCCGTTTTTACTCGTCTAGATATTTGGACAGAATAATAGTGTTTATTTCCTTAAATTACTCGTCAAAGTTTCCTGAACATTTAATTTTCTAAGGCCTATAGCTACTTCAAATTGAAGCCCCCAACACTTCAAAATTTTGAAGGGAACCGTCTTGTTATTTATAGCAAGTCATTATTTGAGCAAGACCGCGCTAGTGTTTGGTCAAATATTTGATCGATCTCCGCATATTTTCCTCAATGTTATGCGCTGTCCGACACTTTGACGTGACTTTGACAAAACAAAGGAGAACCTTCGTAACTTTGACTCTGGACACAAAGTCAATTATGTTGACATCTTTTATGAACAATGTTTTTGTGATATTTTATTATAAAAGACAAAATATATTATGTACTACGTTCCGACTTTGAAGGCGCGCAATTTAATTCATACATTTGTTTAGGATTTTTTCTTTTTTTTTTTTCGAAAAGTCTACTTTTAGGCCTGATGACTTTTAAACAGAATCGGTAGGTAAGTTTGTTTAGAAGTATGTAAGACAAAAAAAGTCCTAAAAGAAAAGATTTATTATAATCCAGCTGGTATTCAAGAAAAGAGAAAAGCAAAAAGAAAGTAAAGGAAAAGCGTTCTTAAAGAATGTAAGTACATAGGTATTGTTTTCTTATATTTACCCGAATTTCTCTCATTATAATGAAACAACTTTTACGGATTTTATCGCGGTTTATTTAGTTTTATATGCAGCAACCATGGTTCTCCCGTGACCATGGTTGCTGTAAAGTATCCGAAACGTCGGACTCATAAAAAACTTAATAAACCGCGATAAAATCCGTGAAAGTTGTTTCATTATAATAAGCTCTACATATTTCACATTTTATGAACAGGCAACGCACCTGACCCTAAAGCTCTGCTGTAGCCTGTAAGGGGTCCTGTCGTCGCTGATCCCCTACCGCTTGGTGTTAGATAGTAGGGCAAGACCGCTACGATTCTAGTTCCGGGGATTCTCACATATTCCCAGGGACGACCCATCACCGGGCGAGGGCGTAAGACCACTGCGACAGCAAACAATAATAATTGGCAGTCATGGGGACAAGTGCCAACTTATTTAAACTTCGAATTATGATTTTAATTGCAATATCTATACAAATATTATAAAGAGGAAAACTTTGTTTGTTTGGTTGTAATGAATAGGCTCCAAAAGTACTGGACCGATTTCAAAAATTCTTTCACCATTCGAAAGCTACATTATCCACGAGTAACATAGGCTAAATTTTATTCAATAAAAAATAGGGTAAGATATTTGGATTTTTCGGACACAAGGTGTAAAAAATCATCCAGAAAAGTTACTTATTTTGCGTACTAAGATCCCGTTGTAAATCTTAGTTAACGCAGGCGAAGCTGTGGGCAACAGCTAGTTATTCACAATAACGTCGTTATAATGTCACTGATATGTCAATAATGCAAGTCTATAATCTAAGAATAATCTATAATATTGTGCCCTAACAAAAAACGCGGCGAAAGGAGTTTCTACTTTAAGAGCTGGTACATACTAGGCGCTCGGAGTTGCGTTGAGCGCGCGTTAGTCGCGTACACACACCGCGCTTAGCATGGCGTTCGACATGCGTTAATAGGGCGAATATAATTTTGGCTCAGTTTGAAAATGGACGTCGGAATCATGTCAAATGTGATGCGCCCTTATAGTGGAAAACAACTCACACACATAAAAATATACCCCTCCGCAGCTTGACAGCTAGGACTGCTAGAGACAAATTTGACAATTAATTATTTTGTAAACGAGGGAAAGCTCCAATTGCAAGACAATATTATATAAATAACACATTATTGTAAACAAAAATTCTAAATAAATAATTTCTTTTTCTCCAAACTATCTTCAGCGTCACAAAAAAATTCTACCATTTCCTCCCAATTACGATTTTAAATCACCTTATTTTTATAATCGGGACATTCCATATCCCAAATAGCTAGTCGCTTTTGGATTTCAGCTTTAAAGAAATCAGTATTGAAATGTTCAATCTCCATTTACGTAACGTGTGTCCACTCTACACAAAAGCGCGCGATCAAATGTACAACAAAATGGCGGCCCTTGTATCCCCAAGCGCGCAGCTGACGCCATAACAACGCGCGTTAGAACTAAAAAATGTAAGTGCGCGTCAAACGCGCGCTTGACTAGCAGTCCGCGTTTACATGTGTACACTTTAAAAGAATTCGGGGTTCTCAAAGCGCGCGTTAGCAAAGCGCGCGTTTCAAAACGTCCAATGTGTACCAGCTCTAAAAGATAGCTGTGTTACTTAAAGCTCGAATACATGTGTCTATGTTGTTATTTAGTATGGCGCAGTAAGTTTCATACCTTGTGTCACTCACAGTTCGTAACTAGATTATTGTCTCTTGATCGAACACCCCAAAACTATTGAATATAGGCGTACTTTAACTTCGCCCGGGATGTTGTTTACGTTATTGTATACGTAAATATAGCGGTGTCGAACTAATGTCATCACCACAATATATTCAATGTAATTTATAAAATTTATATATTAATATTTAATATCATATAATATATAAAATTCTCGTGTCACAATGTTCGATCCCATACTCTTCCGACTGGTGCATTGCAGCCAGCTGCACTGCTTGCAGCTGCTTCAACAGGCTGCTGTCTTCTCCTTGACTTTTGTGCGTCACTACAATTCTGTACTGTCTCCCGCTTTGAACGGGGCGGGAAACTGGAATATTTCCTACTCTTCCTAAATTCTTCTGATTAATTTCGTTGCGGGTCCCAAGGCAGTTTTTAAAGTATCCTCCGGACTCCCGGAGATCGTATCAAAGGATTATTTGGCGGTTGCCGCCGTCGATCGTGGCTAAACAGGAGTTGCAATGGTGGGAATGGTGGGCCAAGCCCGAAAGTAAAAAAAAACTTCTCCGAAACGGCTCGACTGATTTTTATAAATTTTGTGTGCATATTGGGTTGGTCTGAGAATCGGCTGACAACTATTTTTCATCCCCCTAATTGTTAAAGGTGGTCAACCCCTAATTTTTAACCGACTTCAAAAAAAGAAGGAGGTTATCAATTCGTCTGTATGTTCTTTTTTTTTTTGTATGTTTGTTACACAATTACTCCGCTGTTTAAGAATGGATTTTGGTGATTCTTGTTTTGTTTGACAGCTTATGTTTCCGAATTGGTCCCATATTAATTTGATCGACATCTAATCAGCGGTTTTTAAGTTATTTCAATAATGCTTATTTGGTTGGTTTTGTATACCCAGACGATTTGTTCATTTTATTATTTGTCAATGTGATATGAATAATATGAACAAAAACCACTGAATATTATACTTTTTAAAGTATCAAAGTATTGTGAGGTCATCATCATCATCAACTTTCATCCGTCCAGGCTGAACATAGGTTCCCTCAATGAACGCTAAGACGACGGGCCCCTTACCACTAGTATCCAACACAAATCGGGAACGCCAAAAAATTTGCAAGAAAAAATAAAAACTATATTACCTACTTATGTATAAACTTAAAACTAAAAAGTACAAAAAAAATTAATTTTAAATAAAAAACCAAAAACCGACTTCAAAACTATACCTTAATTTATGTGCAACTAAAAAATTTAAAATAATATTGAAATACTTCGAGGTGAAGTAGAAGTATACTATTTAAAATTAGATATTTTTGGAGTCGGTACCAGCTAAAACATCGATGCCCTTCACAGACATCTACTCATTACTTGGTGTATGTGATTAATCATTAAAATATCCTCTTTGGCTGGCACCGACTCCAAATACCTTTAGTGACAACAACATGAATATACTAATCTAAAATATACAGAATAGCGACGACTTCAACTGGCATTGTATGGTGATAACAGTTTAAATATATTATGTACCATACACTTTATAGGAAAAAAAAATTAATCTTTATTTATTACATTATAATATGTAGTTTATAGTATTCAATAAACATAGCATCCTAACTATTATTTAGAACTGCCAAACACGCAACTGGCATTCGAGCTGAATTTTCAGTCAAAACACAAGTCCAGCATGAATTTATCAAAGGCATTACTGAGCCAAGGTACATTTTGGAATATTGTACGAAATCTAAGTACACAATATCAACGAAACGTTAGCATTCATCATCAGCAACACTGAACACATCCTGATCCAGTGGCGTTGCTTGTACGTGTCAACATGTCGAGCAAATTGTTCTATTATTGAGTAGAACTATCTATATGGGTTTGAGCCAAAATAAATGTACATGAGTAAAAAATATCGTGTCCACCGCCTTCAACCCATAATTGAGGCTATGTTTATTGCATTAAACATGCTTATTTATTTATTTTTAGTAACACTGGACCATGTATATTGAAAATTAGATGTCCTTTCTACACCAACATTCATAGTTTTTTTTACAAAGTAATTTATATATTTTTTTTTTGTCCATACAAATGAAACATGTCCATTTCACTACCTCGTTGCGATAATAGCTCAAAATTTCTAAAATTTGTTAGGAAGCTTAGAATTAGAATTTTATAAAAGGTTCGTGGAGTACCTGGCCTTCTCTTTTATTGATATTTTACCACCTAGCTTATCAAATAATAAAAATAAAAATTGTTTATGAAAGCATCCCAGATTTCGTCCTGTGAGAAACAATTTGTGAGAAACGCTATTTACACCCCTGTAGAATTATAGAAACTACCACTTCTCTACATTTTTTAAAGCTTGTAACAACATGTGACATCATTTATTGAAAAGAAAAAGTGTCATTCTCCCTCTGTATCTTGGTGTGTTGATTTTATTTTGGTCATCCATACTTTTGTAAAAAAATCCTGTGAGAAACGCACTTAACATCAAGAAAAGTAAGTAATATTTTGTTTATTATTACTGCGAAGCATTTTGATAGTAAAGTGATCCCGATACAACAGGGCCCTGGGCCATGCTTTCGTAATATCCGATTTTTAGGTTATAATCAAATAAAGCGATTTAAAAGTTGCATTTTGGTATGCCTGTGAGAAACGGTCGAACAAAAATGTAACTAAGGCACGTTTATACTGGTCATATTTCTCACATGACCATATTTTCTCAAAGTATTTAATTATACCTGTATATAATAAAAAAAAGGAGATTTTCAGTTTGTATGTATGTATGTGTCTTTGTTTGGCTGTGATTATCTCGCGCTTGGGCTGAACCGATTTTAATGTGTTTTTTATAAAGTATTTGTTACATATCGAAGAAGGCTCAAAAAGTCAGTCAAAAGGTATTGTTTTTTGAAGGTGGTTTTATTTTTAACCGAGTTCCAAAAAAGGAGGAGGTTCTCAATTTGTCGGATTTTTTTAAGTATATTCCTCGATTACTCGAAAACGCCTGAACCGATTTGAAAAAATATTTTTTTGTTTGACAGGGTATACAGTTATAATTTTCAGATGGTCCCGTTGTCACCAAGTCAGGGTCTGATGATGGAGACCTAGAGATATCAAGGGCGAAAAAAAAGAATGAATATAAAGAAGAGTTACCTATTAAATAATACCCCACTTCATAGGTTACGTTAAAAAAATAATTATGACCTCAAATTTTGGAGAAAAAATCCACCATTTGATTTTCATAATTAATTTTAGCCTAATGACACTTCTACAATCAGAACAAATCTAACGACACCTCATATAATGTTAAAATCCACCGAGCCGTATGTACTGTAGTGCGTGAAAAAGAAATTGACATACACACATACATACGCTCAGATAATATATTATATTTACATTTTAACCCTAATTCTGACGCAACATAAAACATATCTATATCTTCCTTAGACTAAACACAAAAATACCATGTACATAATATTTGAATCCTATGTTTATTCCTGTACATCTGAATCATAACATGTCATAGGTACCTATTTGTTCATCAGTAAAAGTTACCTATGTGAACGCATCTTTGTGAGAAATGTGAGAAACGTTTTTGATTTTTGTGAGAAACGTGAGAAATGTTTCTCACAAGAGTCATGTGAGAAATGTACATTTATTTTGGCTCAAACCCATATAAAAGTAGCTTTTTTTTACTTTAACATATTTCTTCTGCAAAGGCACTACTTTAGAGGGTACTTTTCAGTACAAGTCACTAAGCAAAGTTAACGCTTAGATCAAGAAATAGAGCTAGTATGACCTGAACATATGACGAACTTTTAAATTTAAGATACCAGCTTCGGTCCACCGCTTCGCCCGCGTGAAGTTCGAAGTAGCTTATGAATTTCCTTGCTAGAAATAAAAAAACAAAACAAAAACACAAGATAGCAGTTTATTTTTACTAATATATAAAGCTATAGTTGTGGAGATCCTTGGGGGAGGCCTATACCCAGCAGTGGGCGTGGATTGGCTGACATGATGATGATGATGAAAGAGTTCATTTGTTTCAACGCGCTAATCGCATGACTTCAGTGTCTGTCGGTCACTTATTATTTCACTACATTATCAACAAAGAAAGCAACGGACCAGTCGAAAAGATAGGTAAAGGAAGGTTGATAGAAGATATCGATCAAAGTAAGATAAAAAATTATATGTTAAAATTTAATCCGATTGAAATTTAATATAATTCTTGTATCATAATTCGTAATGTCGTGGAAATCTCTCGTACAGAAGCCGTCAGGTATCTGATTATGCCATGCTCGGGCGAACCATCCATGCGTTATTTATCCTGCCCTATAAAGACTAGGTGTTTTTTATTTTATTTTAATAAGTGCGGGCCTTGACTCGCGCTGAGGGTTCTGAGAAACGCGTTTGTATGTACACAAGCAGCGCTCTGTATTGACCCGCTTACTTCGTATTCCCGTAGGAGTGCGTGGATACATTTTTAAAGCTTTTGCTTGGAAGAGTAACAAGCATATACATTCATACATTCTTACAAACTTTCGCATTTATAATATATCATAAAGCTGATATAATATAATATAAGGATTTGGATCTTAAATAAATTATAGGTTTTATAAGTAAATGTATTTTTTAATTTAAACTTTCTTTATTAAATTCATGGCAAATAAAAATGGCGGATATATCTCGGTCAGTGTCAAGCACAAACAATAATTATACATTCAATAAAAATAAAGACTTACCATATAATATAATATTGTCAAACTATCGATGATTTCATGAACCCTGATTATAATTACATTGATCGAAAATATCCGCTACCTTAAAATTACAATCATCCTACAAAATTCTCGATAATATTTACAATAATAACCGTGTACAAATCAATTGTGTAAACATATAACAAACATGTTCAAGACGATATTTCTATTTACAACAAGCAATGTATTTTTCATCTGTTTTAATAAATTGGTAACTATTATTTTGTAAATTTTTAACAGCTTGGTCGGGACTGTTTATATAACTGTCAGATTGTATCGAGTAAAAGTCATGTTAAAATCGATTATAAAATATCGACATTAATTATTATTATACGCATCCTTAACATACAGACTTGTTTATGTGCGTGTGAACTCAGTGCAACTTATTATAATTTTAATCGAGTGTGTTAAGATAATTCAAAGGCAGAAGAAAAAGAGTATTTTAAAAGTTTACAGTGAATATTCGAATGAATATAATAAAGTGTGTTGCACGTATAATATAATATAATTGGAAGATTTAAAAAGATTGCAGTCCTTAAAATAAAATTGGATAAAATTTTGATATACCTGTGCTAATTTTAATATTTTTTTTAAATACACCATCATAACTGTCATTTTTTTCACTTTATAAAAACTTCCATTACACCTTATAAGAAGAAAAAAGACACTATTTAGTATATAATATAATAGAACAATTAATAGAAAATTTAAAACCATCGCATATTCGATAGAATTCTCTGGAAACATTGATAAAAACACACTTATTTTCAACTTGAAAGCATTGACTTCAAGCGCCAAAAATTTAAGTAGAAGTTCAAAAAGTAGACGAAAGCAAAAATGTTACTGATTAACCACAGGCATGAGTAAAGACGACGCCAAAAGCGAAATGCTTGTGCTTTATTTATCATATATCCCTATAAAACAGCTGTAAATAGATTTGAGTAGTTACCATCGTAACTAGCACACTTTTCGGAAAAGGCGTATAAATTATTTAATATTATTTTGTAAAAATAATAGTACATGACAGGTTTTAAAAGACAATAGTGACTAAACTAGTTACTTATATTACATTTTTTTTTCCAAGCCGAATAATTAAAAATACGTTCCTTACCTACCCTCCGCTAGCACCTTTCTTCTCAATCAGTCTATACAATCACAATCAAAATATGACGGTCCGTAAGCCAATAATGCGAAATGATTATAAAGCAAGAATTTTTAAGCTGACATTGAAATGAAAATGATACGACAACGATATTTACATTTCGATCATTTGGTATCGTTTGAAGTTACATCTCTACAAATTTATAATTATATTCAAATATCGATTATTTGACATCCACAAAGGTACATCTCTATGAATTGACGACAGTTTTTGTGGTAAGGTTGTCTTATGCGCCATGATTTCATAGATATTTCATTTAATTAATTAAATATTAAAGACACACAGACACACAAAAGTGTCACGTTCGTTTAAAAGTAAAGGAATCGTAGTAAATAAGATAAGAAAAAGTAACTAATGGTCTTCACATTCTATACGGGAAGTATTTTTTACCCACAAACTGGCTATAAACACTAGCTGGCCCCAGACTTTAGGCTAATACAATTAGCCTAAAGATTTTTGTTTCCCTAAAAAAGCTATCACTGGCTTACGGAGCCGGATCTAACTTTTTACTCCACCACTTGAAATACAAAATTGATTTCCAATTGTGTAAGTAATATAAAAAACAGTACAATATATTCATAGTTTCTAAAATTCAACAACATTCCAAATACTAAAGTTAAGCTTAAATAATCTAACTTATTGCCAATATAAAATATTAATAAAGTATATAATTATGTTGCTTTAAACAAAAATTCTAAATAAATAATTTCTTTTTCTCCAAACTATCTTCAGCGTCACAAAAAAATTCTACCATTTCCTCCCAATTACGATTTTAAATCACCTTATTTTTATAATCGGGACATTCCATATCCCAAATAGCTAGTCGCTTTTGGATTTCAGCTTTAAAGAAATCAGTATTGAAATGTTCAATCTCCATTTACGTAACGTGTGTCCACTCTACACAAAAGCGCGCGATCAAATGTACAACAAAATGGCGGCCCTTGTATCCCCAAGCGCGCAGCTGACGCCATAACAACGCGCGTTAGAACTAAAAAATGTAAGTGCGCGTCAAACGCGCGCTTGACTAGCAGTCCGCGTTTACATGTGTACACTTTAAAAGAATTCGGGGTTCTCAAAGCGCGCGTTAGCAAAGCGCGCGTTTCAAAACGTCCAATGTGTACCAGCTCTAAAAGATAGCTGTGTTACTTAAAGCTCGAATACATGTGTCTATGTTGTTATTTAGTATGGCGCAGTAAGTTTCATACCTTGTGTCACTCACAGTTCGTAACTAGATTATTGTCTCTTGATCGAACACCCCAAAACTATTGAATATAGGCGTACTTTAACTTCGCCCGGGATGTTGTTTACGTTATTGTATACGTAAATATAGCGGTGTCGAACTAATGTCATCACCACAATATATTCAATGTAATTTATAAAATTTATATATTAATATTTAATATCATATAATATATAAAATTCTCGTGTCACAATGTTCGATCCCATACTCTTCCGACTGGTGCATTGCAGCCAGCTGCACTGCTTGCAGCTGCTTCAACAGGCTGCTGTCTTCTCCTTGACTTTTGTGCGTCACTACAATTCTGTACTGTCTCCCGCTTTGAACGGGGCGGGAAACTGGAATATTTCCTACTCTTCCTAAATTCTTCTGATTAATTTCGTTGCGGGTCCCAAGGCAGTTTTTAAAGTATCCTCCGGACTCCCGGAGATCGTATCAAAGGATTATTTGGCGGTTGCCGCCGTCGATCGTGGCTAAACAGGAGTTGCAATGGTGGGAATGGTGGGCCAAGCCCGAAAGTAAAAAAAAACTTCTCCGAAACGGCTCGACTGATTTTTATAAATTTTGTGTGCATATTGGGTTGGTCTGAGAATCGGCTGACAACTATTTTTCATCCCCCTAATTGTTAAAGGTGGTCAACCCCTAATTTTTAACCGACTTCAAAAAAAGAAGGAGGTTATCAATTCGTCTGTATGTTCTTTTTTTTTTTGTATGTTTGTTACACAATTACTCCGCTGTTTAAGAATGGATTTTGGTGATTCTTGTTTTGTTTGACAGCTTATGTTTCCGAATTGGTCCCATATTAATTTGATCGACATCTAATCAGCGGTTTTTAAGTTATTTCAATAATGCTTATTTGGTTGGTTTTGTATACCCAGACGATTTGTTCATTTTATTATTTGTCAATGTGATATGAATAATATGAACAAAAACCACTGAATATTATACTTTTTAAAGTATCAAAGTATTGTGAGGTCATCATCATCATCAACTTTCATCCGTCCAGGCTGAACATAGGTTCCCTCAATGAACGCTAAGACGACGGGCCCCTTACCACTAGTATCCAACACAAATCGGGAACGCCAAAAAATTTGCAAGAAAAAATAAAAACTATATTACCTACTTATGTATAAACTTAAAACTAAAAAGTACAAAAAAAATTAATTTTAAATAAAAAACCAAAAACCGACTTCAAAACTATACCTTAATTTATGTGCAACTAAAAAATTTAAAATAATATTGAAATACTTCGAGGTGAAGTAGAAGTATACTATTTAAAATTAGATATTTTTGGAGTCGGTACCAGCTAAAACATCGATGCCCTTCACAGACATCTACTCATTACTTGGTGTATGTGATTAATCATTAAAATATCCTCTTTGGCTGGCACCGACTCCAAATACCTTTAGTGACAACAACATGAATATACTAATCTAAAATATACAGAATAGCGACGACTTCAACTGGCATTGTATGGTGATAACAGTTTAAATATATTATGTACCATACACTTTATAGGAAAAAAAAATTAATCTTTATTTATTACATTATAATATGTAGTTTATAGTATTCAATAAACATAGCATCCTAACTATTATTTAGAACTGCCAAACACGCAACTGGCATTCGAGCTGAATTTTCAGTCAAAACACAAGTCCAGCATGAATTTATCAAAGGCATTACTGAGCCAAGGTACATTTTGGAATATTGTACGAAATCTAAGTACACAATATCAACGAAACGTTAGCATTCATCATCAGCAACACTGAACACATCCTGATCCAGTGGCGTTGCTTGTACGTGTCAACATGTCGAGCAAATTGTTCTATTATTGAGTAGAACTATCTATATGGGTTTGAGCCAAAATAAATGTACATGAGTAAAAAATATCGTGTCCACCGCCTTCAACCCATAATTGAGGCTATGTTTATTGCATTAAACATGCTTATTTATTTATTTTTAGTAACACTGGACCATGTATATTGAAAATTAGATGTCCTTTCTACACCAACATTCATAGTTTTTTTTACAAAGTAATTTATATATTTTTTTTTTGTCCATACAAATGAAACATGTCCATTTCACTACCTCGTTGCGATAATAGCTCAAAATTTCTAAAATTTGTTAGGAAGCTTAGAATTAGAATTTTATAAAAGGTTCGTGGAGTACCTGGCCTTCTCTTTTATTGATATTTTACCACCTAGCTTATCAAATAATAAAAATAAAAATTGTTTATGAAAGCATCCCAGATTTCGTCCTGTGAGAAACAATTTGTGAGAAACGCTATTTACACCCCTGTAGAATTATAGAAACTACCACTTCTCTACATTTTTTAAAGCTTGTAACAACATGTGACATCATTTATTGAAAAGAAAAAGTGTCATTCTCCCTCTGTATCTTGGTGTGTTGATTTTATTTTGGTCATCCATACTTTTGTAAAAAAATCCTGTGAGAAACGCACTTAACATCAAGAAAAGTAAGTAATATTTTGTTTATTATTACTGCGAAGCATTTTGATAGTAAAGTGATCCCGATACAACAGGGCCCTGGGCCATGCTTTCGTAATATCCGATTTTTAGGTTATAATCAAATAAAGCGATTTAAAAGTTGCATTTTGGTATGCCTGTGAGAAACGGTCGAACAAAAATGTAACTAAGGCACGTTTATACTGGTCATATTTCTCACATGACCATATTTTCTCAAAGTATTTAATTATACCTGTATATAATAAAAAAAAGGAGATTTTCAGTTTGTATGTATGTATGTGTCTTTGTTTGGCTGTGATTATCTCGCGCTTGGGCTGAACCGATTTTAATGTGTTTTTTATAAAGTATTTGTTACATATCGAAGAAGGCTCAAAAAGTCAGTCAAAAGGTATTGTTTTTTGAAGGTGGTTTTATTTTTAACCGAGTTCCAAAAAAGGAGGAGGTTCTCAATTTGTCGGATTTTTTTAAGTATATTCCTCGATTACTCGAAAACGCCTGAACCGATTTGAAAAAATATTTTTTTGTTTGACAGGGTATACAGTTATAATTTTCAGATGGTCCCGTTGTCACCAAGTCAGGGTCTGATGATGGAGACCTAGAGATATCAAGGGCGAAAAAAAAGAATGAATATAAAGAAGAGTTACCTATTAAATAATACCCCACTTCATAGGTTACGTTAAAAAAATAATTATGACCTCAAATTTTGGAGAAAAAATCCACCATTTGATTTTCATAATTAATTTTAGCCTAATGACACTTCTACAATCAGAACAAATCTAACGACACCTCATATAATGTTAAAATCCACCGAGCCGTATGTACTGTAGTGCGTGAAAAAGAAATTGACATACACACATACATACGCTCAGATAATATATTATATTTACATTTTAACCCTAATTCTGACGCAACATAAAACATATCTATATCTTCCTTAGACTAAACACAAAAATACCATGTACATAATATTTGAATCCTATGTTTATTCCTGTACATCTGAATCATAACATGTCATAGGTACCTATTTGTTCATCAGTAAAAGTTACCTATGTGAACGCATCTTTGTGAGAAATGTGAGAAACGTTTTTGATTTTTGTGAGAAACGTGAGAAATGTTTCTCACAAGAGTCATGTGAGAAATGTACATTTATTTTGGCTCAAACCCATATAAAAGTAGCTTTTTTTTACTTTAACATATTTCTTCTGCAAAGGCACTACTTTAGAGGGTACTTTTCAGTACAAGTCACTAAGCAAAGTTAACGCTTAGATCAAGAAATAGAGCTAGTATGACCTGAACATATGACGAACTTTTAAATTTAAGATACCAGCTTCGGTCCACCGCTTCGCCCGCGTGAAGTTCGAAGTAGCTTATGAATTTCCTTGCTAGAAATAAAAAAACAAAACAAAAACACAAGATAGCAGTTTATTTTTACTAATATATAAAGCTATAGTTGTGGAGATCCTTGGGGGAGGCCTATACCCAGCAGTGGGCGTGGATTGGCTGACATGATGATGATGATGAAAGAGTTCATTTGTTTCAACGCGCTAATCGCATGACTTCAGTGTCTGTCGGTCACTTATTATTTCACTACATTATCAACAAAGAAAGCAACGGACCAGTCGAAAAGATAGGTAAAGGAAGGTTGATAGAAGATATCGATCAAAGTAAGATAAAAAATTATATGTTAAAATTTAATCCGATTGAAATTTAATATAATTCTTGTATCATAATTCGTAATGTCGTGGAAATCTCTCGTACAGAAGCCGTCAGGTATCTGATTATGCCATGCTCGGGCGAACCATCCATGCGTTATTTATCCTGCCCTATAAAGACTAGGTGTTTTTTATTTTATTTTAATAAGTGCGGGCCTTGACTCGCGCTGAGGGTTCTGAGAAACGCGTTTGTATGTACACAAGCAGCGCTCTGTATTGACCCGCTTACTTCGTATTCCCGTAGGAGTGCGTGGATACATTTTTAAAGCTTTTGCTTGGAAGAGTAACAAGCATATACATTCATACATTCTTACAAACTTTCGCATTTATAATATATCATAAAGCTGATATAATATAATATAAGGATTTGGATCTTAAATAAATTATAGGTTTTATAAGTAAATGTATTTTTTAATTTAAACTTTCTTTATTAAATTCATGGCAAATAAAAATGGCGGATATATCTCGGTCAGTGTCAAGCACAAACAATAATTATACATTCAATAAAAATAAAGACTTACCATATAATATAATATTGTCAAACTATCGATGATTTCATGAACCCTGATTATAATTACATTGATCGAAAATATCCGCTACCTTAAAATTACAATCATCCTACAAAATTCTCGATAATATTTACAATAATAACCGTGTACAAATCAATTGTGTAAACATATAACAAACATGTTCAAGACGATATTTCTATTTACAACAAGCAATGTATTTTTCATCTGTTTTAATAAATTGGTAACTATTATTTTGTAAATTTTTAACAGCTTGGTCGGGACTGTTTATATAACTGTCAGATTGTATCGAGTAAAAGTCATGTTAAAATCGATTATAAAATATCGACATTAATTATTATTATACGCATCCTTAACATACAGACTTGTTTATGTGCGTGTGAACTCAGTGCAACTTATTATAATTTTAATCGAGTGTGTTAAGATAATTCAAAGGCAGAAGAAAAAGAGTATTTTAAAAGTTTACAGTGAATATTCGAATGAATATAATAAAGTGTGTTGCACGTATAATATAATATAATTGGAAGATTTAAAAAGATTGCAGTCCTTAAAATAAAATTGGATAAAATTTTGATATACCTGTGCTAATTTTAATATTTTTTTTAAATACACCATCATAACTGTCATTTTTTTCACTTTATAAAAACTTCCATTACACCTTATAAGAAGAAAAAAGACACTATTTAGTATATAATATAATAGAACAATTAATAGAAAATTTAAAACCATCGCATATTCGATAGAATTCTCTGGAAACATTGATAAAAACACACTTATTTTCAACTTGAAAGCATTGACTTCAAGCGCCAAAAATTTAAGTAGAAGTTCAAAAAGTAGACGAAAGCAAAAATGTTACTGATTAACCACAGGCATGAGTAAAGACGACGCCAAAAGCGAAATGCTTGTGCTTTATTTATCATATATCCCTATAAAACAGCTGTAAATAGATTTGAGTAGTTACCATCGTAACTAGCACACTTTTCGGAAAAGGCGTATAAATTATTTAATATTATTTTGTAAAAATAATAGTACATGACAGGTTTTAAAAGACAATAGTGACTAAACTAGTTACTTATATTACATTTTTTTTTCCAAGCCGAATAATTAAAAATACGTTCCTTACCTACCCTCCGCTAGCACCTTTCTTCTCAATCAGTCTATACAATCACAATCAAAATATGACGGTCCGTAAGCCAATAATGCGAAATGATTATAAAGCAAGAATTTTTAAGCTGACATTGAAATGAAAATGATACGACAACGATATTTACATTTCGATCATTTGGTATCGTTTGAAGTTACATCTCTACAAATTTATAATTATATTCAAATATCGATTATTTGACATCCACAAAGGTACATCTCTATGAATTGACGACAGTTTTTGTGGTAAGGTTGTCTTATGCGCCATGATTTCATAGATATTTCATTTAATTAATTAAATATTAAAGACACACAGACACACAAAAGTGTCACGTTCGTTTAAAAGTAAAGGAATCGTAGTAAATAAGATAAGAAAAAGTAACTAATGGTCTTCACATTCTATACGGGAAGTATTTTTTACCCACAAACTGGCTATAAACACTAGCTGGCCCCAGACTTTAGGCTAATACAATTAGCCTAAAGATTTTTGTTTCCCTAAAAAAGCTATCACTGGCTTACGGAGCCGGATCTAACTTTTTACTCCACCACTTGAAATACAAAATTGATTTCCAATTGTGTAAGTAATATAAAAAACAGTACAATATATTCATAGTTTCTAAAATTCAACAACATTCCAAATACTAAAGTTAAGCTTAAATAATCTAACTTATTGCCAATATAAAATATTAATAAAGTATATAATTATGTTATTATTAACAAATTGATAAACGATTCAATATCATCTTTGGTTTTATTTAACATAATGCAATTGTCCATTCTCTATTATAGTTTTGTATATTATGTCAATTATATTATACGTTATACATGTGAAAGTCATTGTATGGGATATACCGGATATATTTGGAACGCTTGCAAAGATTTAAGCCTTATAATATTATATAAACTATATAATGCATATAACGATTTATCTAAAAAACGTTGTTTTTAATAAATTTTTAGGCTGTTTTGCAAACCCGCAATATATGCATACACACTATGAACTCGCGCTGACTCAGAGATGCGGTGCGGGAGTTCGTTCACCACGCGCGGCGAACTATGTAAGTCAGCTGTTGCAGTCCGGCCGGCATAAAGCGTAGTATTCAATAAGCAAATGACATTGCGGCTTTTATTAAAAAAATGAATATTTTAAAGCATTATCATCAAATGTCTGTATAAAGTTAAAGTCAACAAAAAGTTAACAAAGGCATTTCATATCCTATGTTATTCACTGATAATGTGCTTTAAACAAGTGATTCTTTTGTCGGTCCTGTAGTTTCAGAGTATATTCAATGCTATTTTTCTTTTTATATTATTTCTTTACATGGACTATGAAGAAATATTTATTTATCTAACAATAAAACTTTATCAAAATTATTCAAATCTAATTTCCTTAAAAAATGCTTACTTATACTTTTTTACGTTTTGTTTAAAATTTTTTTTTGTTGTAAAAAGGGGACAATATACGAGGCAAGTTTGTGAGGTCACTATCAAAAAACAGAACAAAAATATAGTTGTTTTAAAAATTCAAATGGCTCAATATGCATTATGTCGCAAATCTTCCACCACAGCTTACACATGAAAGCTGTCTCATTATTCTGGGCAAGTATATTTCTGAGGTATATTTATAGAATTCGTAAAAATTAGACATTACATTATTACTATATTTCATTGTGTTACGGATTTAAATAGATTTCTGATAAAATAATTTCATAGTTTCACCGATATTTCAAATATTTATTTTATCCTCACTGTATGTTAAATTTCTAAATACATTCTCAAACATACCTCAGATAACAACAACGATAACACAAAATTTACATTTCATAACATCTAACTAAGCCTACATTAAACTATATATTATCTAAACATTGCAGAGGTACTTATCAGTTATAAATCGTCTTTACATCCGTGCCTAGTGTGAGTTATTAGCATCGAATGGCGAAATTTATCACAAATCAATGATAGCGCCATCTAGTATTCAGTAGACGTAACTTTCAAGTACAATCGCAAACAAAAGTCACGATCCAATTAAAAACTCACACTAGGGACTATGATTGCACTAACAAGGTAATATTTACAATACTAAAGCACAAAATAAGGCAAATGCATTGAGGAACCACGTACTCTCAACATGTAAACTGGCGAATGCGCGCAACTAACCTAATATAAAAAGTAAAATTTTAAAATCCTCGGCCTAAAGGCTTCGTCGCTTGTGCATTAATATGCGAAAATGTAAAAAAATCTCAATCACCACTGAGCGACCTTGAACATCCCACTATAGGGCATCAAAAATAAGGCAACTGCAAAGGAACATTCTAGTAAACGACATTGAAAAGCTGAAGACGCAAAAGCGATATCGATTTACATTGATTGAATCGATTTGCATAATTGAGCACAAATACTACTTTCTATAAATGTTTGAGAAGTTTACAACAATATGATTTAAAAAGACATTCAATATTTTTGCACCATATGAAACAATTATAGCTTTCAATAAGAACATCAATAATTCATTTTTATACATTTCAAATAGATTATATTATATTCAGTTTTAAATTGTTTCATAATATTTAAGACCACATAAATTACATTTTGTTCTCATTTCATTCGCTATTTTATTTAACTCTATGCTCATCGCGTCACAGAATATCAGGTATTCCGTACCTCTAACTTATGTCTTGTTCGAATATTCTGGAAGCTTCGTTCACTTGTACTCGTCGATGAACCTCTTGCACATGTGCACCAGGTCTATGAACTTGGGCCGCATGTTGGGATCCAACGCCCAGCAGTCCTTCATCAAATGTCTGAAGATCTCAGATGGACATCCCTCCGGTATTTGGAAGCTGAAAAAATGTATATTTAAATTATTATAATCATACAATATGTTAATGGGTTTCTCCAAAGTAATGACTAATTCTATTAACTATTTCAGTATCTTATGTTTACGAAAATTTCACTCATTATAATTTTATTAAAACAAACTATAAATCATTAAAACAACTTTTACGGATTTCACCTCGGTTTATTGAGTTTTTGACGTGACAACATCTAATAAAGTCGATATTACGGGCAGCATACACAAAAAAGATGACGTCATGTCGCGTTCCGAAATCGAGAGCGCGGCACGAACGAGTGAGAGGCATGATCGGCTCAGTTCGGTTCGTCCTGCAAGGTGTTGCATGTAATATTTGGGGTTGTCACGTCAAACTACCGTCCGTATACCGTCTTTACAGACAACCAATTTTGATATGCTCGATGTTTCGGATACTTTACAGCAACCATGGCCAGGGGATCCCATCATTGGTCCCTCCCAATCCACACGACCGCAAAGAACAGACTACACCAGATTTCAAGTTAGATGTAGACAATGTATGATATGATGACAATTTGGAGTTTATAATATAATTAATTTTTCCCATGATGAGACATCGTTCCATGGTAAGACATCATCATACGGTCAAAGTATTCAGGCGTACATAGAAGGACAGTTCTTATGAGCACTTTGAGGACAAACTCTCAGAAGAGATAAAGTCGGCACAGAAATCATTAAGAATTGTGCTTCTATGTACGTCTGAATTCTTTGGTACGGTGATAGTCTTACGGTGACTCTGTCCAACGGTAGGACGCGGTGCTCGGATACGTACCAGGCGGCCCGCTCGCGCGGGTTGTCGACGTCGAAGCGTGGCACCTCGTGCTGCGCGCGCGTGAAGATCTCCCACGCGGTCACCCCGTACGACCACACGTCGCTCTTGGTCGAGAAGTGCCACGGCTTCACCGCCGACTCGGGCGCGTACCTGCACATATACGCCATTGAGAGCATTCGTATTATTGAAATGAAACTTCTTTAGAATCGTTGTGATTTCAAACCGGATGCAACAGAAAAAACGACAGGTAAGAGACACAAATACAAAAGAGCGAGAGAGCAAAATATGTCGGTGTGTTATATTATATACACACTGTTTAATACTTGCTTGTATTTGAGTGTTTGACGTGTGTTTCCTTTCTATCGTGTGTGAATAACACACACGTTTTTTTTTTTAATATTAGTTATAATGGCGTGACGCTCTCATGCTGCGTACACTTCTTGTAACATCCATCATTATAGACTATTTGTAATTATCTTATCTTATACCTTTAAACGAGCAATTCTTGTATATATATATAGAATCTGAATCTCGGAAACGGCTCCAATGATTTTCATGAAATTTTGTATACATGGGTTAAAAACGGCGATAAATCGATCTAGCTAGGGTAGATTTTTAGAAAACTTTTTTTATCCGTGTTTTGGGCAACGATAAAATATGATTAGAATGCGAACGTAAATTTTGCTGTCGATTTGTATGTCATGATAGCTTAGTGGGAAAATTAGGCAGATAAATCCGAACGAGCCTGGTTCGAATCCCCAGTCCGATTTTTTTTCCTTTGTTAAGATCTTTTTTTTTTTGGAAGAAAAATTTTATCGTATGTAATCACTAAGGCTACCGAGCAAATGCTCGGTCAACCAGGTACTGAATTCTAATAATAATAATAATACGCTTTATTCTGTACCATCAAAATTTATAACAGCTTACAAAATAACTTAAGACTAGTATTATGCACAAAAATGGCGGTCGTACCACCCACGTAACCACTTGTAACGGTCTCTACCAGACAACCATAGGTATGAGAGAGATATAATATTATGTTATGGCGAGAAAAAAGGTAGGAGTCGGTACAAGCATTCTTTGTTAAAAATTAATCATAAATAAATACATCGACCACACAACCTATAGACTCCTAATGTTTGACTTTTCGTATTAAATGCATTCTGGCAACTAGCTGAGGTGAGACGAAAGGGGTTGCAATGCTGTGATTAGCTAATTCAATGCCACACATTATCCATCACGGAACGTTAAAAAGAAATGGATATATTTCGCAACGGGAAAGAATGAGACGACACGATAGTTTGAGTACATTTTTTACGGCTTACATCGGAACTATAAGTCAGATGTGTCGCCAGAACCCGTTCCTCTGTTATTAGGAGTCCATGGGTTATGTGGTCGATGAATAAATATTATATACATAATATATTAAAAATAGTATAATATATATTTAAAAAAAATGATGTTTAATCTAATAGTAGATGTTTGACTGTCGAAATTCCCAAGACAGTAATTTATAGGTGGAAGGGTGCTGTGCCTAGCTCGGGTTTCCTTGTATACTTCTCTCCTGCTTGTTACTTCCGTAAACAGCTTTGCTGCGTCTTGGGGAGAAGGGCAAGACAGAGAGTGTAATTACTGGCACCGAGACCTGTAGGGCTATTCTGTAAAAATAATTTGGATATCGAGCTTCACCTGAGTGATAGAACTCACTTTACGCTCACTTCGAAAGCGAACTTTATTGATATAGATAGAGAGACGAGTTTTAAAGAATACAAAATCGTCATATCACCGCGGATTCCGCTTTCGAGATTTGAAAACGACCTTACAGAATAGCCCTACTGACATATGTGTGAGGATAAGCAACACATAAATAAGATACCTGCGCTAGTTCCAGGTCAATTAGATCATATTTATGGGTGACGCTGATTAATCATTAGGTTATCCAACTAAGATTAATAATAATAATAATATCTATAGACCTTTTTTACACCACGTCAATCTGGTCCCGTGGTAAGTTCTCAAAAAGACTTGTGTTACGGGTACCAGACAATGGAATTACATACTTATAATATTTAATACATGTTATATTAATACATAGTATATTTAAGATTTTTATTATATAATACATATATTTAATACACATCCATGGACCCAGGAAAACAAACTTTTTTTGTTCCTTGGCAGGATTCGAACCCGCTACCTCCGGCTTGAGCGCCAACGCGCTAACCACTGAGCCACAGAGGTCGTCACATTAAAAATATATAATCGTTCGTACCAGTTGATGGGCAGCAGCCGTTCTGTCTTGATGCGGTAGGCGTTCTCCTCCTTGGGTATGATCCTGGCCAGCCCGAAATCGGAGATCTTGACGTGGTACTTGTTGACCACGAGGATGTTGCGGGTGGCCAGGTCTCGGTGCACCACGTTCTTCGCCGACACGTGGTCCATGCCCTGGATTACGACAGCATGAGAGAACCATACTACATGGTATTTTTAGATGCTCGATGTTTCTGATACTTTACGAAGGTGTTGGCGGAAAGGAGGAATGAGTGAATGAGCTTTTAAATAGAAAGAAAGAGAGAGAGAGAAAGAAAGAGAGAGAGAATCATGTGCAAGCGACTCCTCGAATTTACGCGAGGTGGAAGCCACGGGTTTATAGTAGCAAAAGGATAGGGTGTAATGAATTCTTATTGCCGAAACACAATTAGTGCTATTTAACGGTAGTTTTAAAATATATGCAGCATTTAACTAATTCTGATCGGCCGACTAATGGCGATTGATGGATTGGCCGATGGATCATACACACTACACACGGATTGGTTTAATTGCCTTTACGTCAGTGACAAATCCTTGACCATATCCTTATGGCTCCCATTACTACTCTATCCAGTTGTGTACTCGATGCTACCAACTAATATCTCACACAGCTACCGTGGTCATGAAGGACTAAGATTTCTGTCAATTCTCATGCTTCTATTAACACATGAATTTTACAATTAATAATTTTAATTAAACAATAATACTTGTTTAGAAAAATCTTTCACCCATATTTTACATTATTAAACAAGCGACTATTCATTAGTAG
Source organism: Lycaena phlaeas (assembly GCA_905333005.2). Lineage (NCBI taxonomy): Eukaryota > Metazoa > Arthropoda > Insecta > Lepidoptera > Lycaenidae > Lycaena > Lycaena phlaeas. The sequence continues at coordinate 6,325,827 of HG995182.1, forward strand.
GTTGGTAGTAGTTTTCTCCAAATTGGGGTGAAATTTAATCAATCAAATTTGAGCTTACCGTAGCTATATCCTTGGCGTATTTGAGCAGGTGAGATATCCTCAGCTTGTCCCCCTGGAACTTGAGGTAGTAGTTGAGCGAGCCCTCCTCCAGGTATTCCATCACGATGAGCACGTCCGAGCCGTGGTCCCACGAGTAGCCAAGGATCTCCACGATGTTCACGTGCTGCAGGGACTGTGGGGAGACAGGGGTTCAGTAAGCAAACGATGAAGGGGGCATCTATTAACTAAACGAACCATAACGAGGATATCCTTAAATAATGCGGAATATTTAGGAGGCCAATGGGCATCCGTAGAGTAGAGGAAAATAATGGCCCCTCACGCCCCTACTACAAAGTTCCTGCAGGCTAATATTCATCATGCGACAGCGGCAGCTGCCGTTCTCGAACAATGCCTTGCAGGACGCGCAGAAATTGCTCTCATCCAAGATCCTTGGGTGAGAGACTCAAAAATCCTAGGACTTGGATCCGCTGGTAAGACTCTTTATCCATAGAGTAAGCAAACTATTAAAGGGGCATCCGTTCACTAATCTTATGTAACATATCTTTTCAAGATTATTGAAATAACTTCAATGTAATATTAGAAGAAACTTTTAAAATGAAACTTGTTTGTTACAAAAGTTTTCAGTTGTGTGGGCCATATTTGGAAAAAAATATTGATATTGAGGGGTTGGGAGGTCGATACGCAATGATACAAACTAATCCAAACTAACCTGAAGTTCGCCACGAGTGACGGCGCAGTGACTATTGTATACAAAATACAAAAAAAAAACAATTTGAGTCAAGTTAAATTGCTAGTAATGTACATTAAGGTATAAACAATCGAGTGACATTTTTTGTAAAATAAACGAATAAAAATTAATCTCAAAAATGGGTAATATGACATTTTATTTTCTCGGAAAGACAAACAAGCAAACGTCTGCCATCGAACGATGCCATTATCGTAACCTAAACTAGCCCAAGCAACATTAAATTCCCTATCCGGAGACCATAATACACAGGGTGTATTTTGAAAGCTTTGAAAAACGAAGAGGATTCTAGTGTAGGCGTGGCATGACATGATAGAAGTGAAAAAAACGTGATTTTTTTCTTTTGGGTTGTCTTTTTTAACGTTTTTGTGTATAATCCGGTTTAGTAAACATAGAGATACAGACATTTGATGAGAGTTCTTTAAAACAATCGTTGTTTGAATAAAACTTGTTGAAATTTTGTTGAAATGTAACAAGTGACGCACAGCCGCGTCGTACGAGGTGTACGTACTCCCGCACCGCGCGCGATTCGCAGTCAGCGTGAGTTCATAGCGTGTTGCATATGTATGCAACATTGCGGGCATGCAAAATTTTCTTTAATAAAAACGTTTCTGAGATAAAATGGTTACATTATGCATTATATAGTATATAAATAATACATCATTAAGGCTTAAACCTTTCAAAGCGTTCCAAATACACCCTGTGTAGTGTCTTTTTGCCAGGAACACTGTCTGTCTTGCTATTCTCTCTGAATATAGCAAAACCGTTTAGAGAAACAGGCAAGATACTCCCACTCCCGCTGTCTTATCGTGTGAATTCTTTCATTACCTTCATAATTTCCAGTTCGTTTTTGAAGTCCTCGTACAGACTGCCGTTCCGCTCGGACGCTTGTCTCGTCAGTTTCTTCACGGCCACCTCCTTCCTCTGAGATTCTTGATTATCACATTCCATCCAACCCTTGAACACGTGTCCATAGTTGCCCTGTTAGCAAAAAATTGTATAATCAATTGTAAAATCAAAAAATAAAATTATTATATTATTTCCTTGAAGCTTTTCGAGACCTAACTATAATATTATATCGCACGGTTTCTGAAACGTTGATCAAAGTGTATGTCAACTAACACGGCCGTTAATGGCGGTTAACATACGATTCTAGAATCAAATTTCACAGCTTTTCATTGTAGTTGTTATGTCAACTAATAGGCTGATCTAATTATGTAATTAAGCCATGATTTTAGCAACTCATTTGACACTTAAAAACCGGTTTGACAGTTGATTATTTAATTTCTGCGTTGATCAGCCTTTCGGAAACCGGGCGTTAGTCTTTTTGGCCCATTTGAGGAACGCGACCCTAAAAACGTGCACCACTCACACTGCCGATCTTCTTGGTAACGGTGACGAGGTAGGTCTTGCCCTGCGACACGATGGACTCCATGAGCCGCGGCTCGCCGGCCGCCAGCTCGTCCCCGCCGGCCACGCCCCCAACGCCCCCCGCGCCGCCCGCGCCGCTCGCCGACGACCGCCCCGATCGCAGCGCACAAGCCAGGCCACCCATGCTCTCCTGCGACATGGAGCTCTTGTTGTCAGCAAACTGGGGGTATTTATCAATCTTTTAAAATGGTACATTTTAGTGAGGCGTCGTCAGCTTGCTTATTGTATCGATGTAGCTTTAAAACAAAAAAAGCCCTTCTATAAAAATGGAACACGAATCGGATTGAGGAAAATGTTATTGTCCACACTCGCTGGCAATAGGTACTTTAGTAACATAATTGTTCACGTTTTACATAGAATCATGTAAATAATAAACATACACATAATATAACACATTTAGTAAGTAAGACTGATTTGAAACACAAACACATAAGAATACATACTTGTGAGACTTATTGTAATTTTCTAAACTAACTAACAGTACATAATTATCTTTTACTTATAATTTATTAACTAAGTCGCAATTTATATTGAATTATGTTAAATAATACGTAGAATATAGTTTATATTTGTTATTAAATGAAAGAAATATAAAGAACATGTTAAGTTTAAAGTATCTAATATGTAAAGAAATGTATAATGTTTATAAGAAAATTCTCAATTATAATCTTATTTTGAAATTCCATTTGGGTTAGTAAAATGTCCGTTACTATAAATCCAATTGGACAAGGGAGACGGCAATAGAAATGTCAAGCTGGAAGACATTAGACCGGGACAAACTTGTGTGATAGAGTGAGAGAGTGAGATAGAGAAATGTAGATTTTTGATCGCCAGTCCCATATGCGCGCTCGAATGATGATGTATTATGTATAAAAATGTGTAAAAATAGAATATTATTGTATTAATGTATGTTTTATGTAAATTGTTTCTGGAATAAATAAATATGTTGGGTAAAAAGTACTTAAGGGGGTGAGACATGGAACATTCTAGAAGGTTTCATAGAAATAGTATAAAAGGGTGGAAAAAATCGTAGAAATTCATTCGATAACAGTCTCCGAAGCAAGAAAGTAAATAGTAAAATTATAAAGTGTTAAAGTTAGTCCCTGCCTCATTCCAATAGTACTCTCAATAGTTAATCAGTGTTCAGTATTTTATTTCAAGCCCCTTAGTTACGTTTAATAATCATTAACCCGAAGCCAGTCAGACCAAAGTTTTAAATTCTTAGTAAATCAGTTTTTATCATCATAATCACCCCGCTGGTGGCATACTCGATAGCCGTAGGTAATCTACGCACATACCGTGCACAATAATGGTTTAAAATAATCTGATACCAAGGTTTTAAAAATAAAAATGCACTGCGGGAGTGTATATCGTCTGCCCCAGAATTAAATGAAAGCCTAATAAAATATGTACATAAAATATGTAAATGGTTTGACGATATCAAGGAGTGGACTGGATTAACATACTACCAGATAAAAAGTATATCCCATGATAGGACGGAGTACCAATGCTGACCTCCAAACTACGGTATGAAGATGGCACCCCATGATGACGATGATGATACCAAGTAGAACGATTTCACGCAAAACCTACTTGGGGGATGAGCCCAGACTTGACTCATCTATTGACTATTATTATCTAAATATAATTTATGTCTATGTAATAATGAATTTAGTAGTAAGTGTAATAAGGCGTAAGGAGGTGCTTACGGGGTTGTCGTACTGGTCGGAGAGCGTGCCGTTCATGGACGGAACGCTACTGTCCACCGATATGAGCGACTTGTTGCTGCCCGCGTCGCTCAGCTCGCTCGGTATGAACCGGTCACCTGCAGACAAATAATGGTCAGACAGACAGACATAAAAGTTAATAGTTAATAAGTAAGTAAAGTTATTTATTTATTTATTTGTTTATTTATTTATTTAGTTGCACCAACAAAATGAACACCAGTACAAACATTTAAGAATTAGTTTAAATATAATGAGTTGAGTGTCACCTCAATTACAGGTGCAAACCGGGTTTTTATCAGTTGGTTTTTATCGACATTGCATTATAAACAGGATATCTAAAATTTAAAAAGAACTATAAACAATTAGAACAGGGCATTAGATATAATCTACTCACTGGAGACGGTGTCCGCGTGGTCTTTGTGGTCTAAAGATATCTTGGGCTCCTCGTACTCGTGGACCGGTACATACTCTGTAATAGACGAAAGTATAATATTTAGTATCAGATAATTCATTCATATTATACATTTACCTAATTAATATGTTTTGACGTGACAACGTCAAATAACTCGATATTACGGGCAGCATGCACAAAAAAGATGACGTTATGTAGCGTTCCGGCAGCGAGTTCGGTTCATGCTGCATGTCATTTTTGACGTCGTCACGTCAAACTAGAGTCCGTAAACCGACTTTACAGACAACCATTTGATTTAATATGTTTGTAAACGGGAAATACTTTACAGCAACATGTGACTACAATAGCCCGGCTATCGCGACAATATTCTGCAGCGAACCGTCCGAAACACATCGACAGTGCATACCATATGTTAGAGCTATACAAAAAAAATTGTCGCAGGTATATTGCGTAGCCTGACTGTGATTGTGGACAACGTTGCTGACCACCTTGTTGCAGCCACACATATCAGTGAAATGATTTCCCGTTTAGCACCTTTATAGTGAGCGTGGACATTTCATCTATATCTAAATGTACACACAAATGTGTACCATTTTAATACTTACAATAGTTGAAACCATATAGATCAACCACTAGTAAGTGATCGAAGCTGATAGAGCCAGTTTTGCCAGGACTAGTAAATTTTTATCATGTACGAAAAGTTTCTCAAATTCTTACCGACTGTTCGGGTGCGTTTATGTGTGCTTGTGCGTGTATGTGTACTTGTGAGTGTACTTGTGAGTGTCTGTGAACGTATATATGTGCTTGTGCGTGTATGTGAGCGTGTATGTGTGCTTGTGCGTGTATATGTGCTTGTGCGTGTATGTGAGCGTGTATGTGTGCTTGTGCGTGTATATGTGCTTGTGCGTGTATGTGAGCGTGTATGTGTGCTTGTGCGTGTATATGTGCTTGTGCGTGTATGTGAGCGTGTATGTGTGCTTGTGCGTGTATATGTGCTAGTGCGTGTCTGTGAACGTGTATATGTGCTTGTGCGTGTACGCGTCGGTGTGATTGTGTGTGTGCATGTGCGTGCGTCTCACCCCTGTGCAGCATGTGGTTCATGTCCCGCATGATCTCCTGGGGTCGCAGTGGGTCGGTACACCAGCACTGCCGCATCAGAGCCCACACCTCGCTGGGGCAGCGCGACGGCCGCAGCAGGCGTTCGCCCATCTCGTAGCTCTACAACCGAGGAAATTTAAGATTACTGTCGAGATTATGTCAACGAGTTTCATTTCATTGGCGCCCCACGTACTTCCCATACCCGTGGGAGAATGGGAATTGGGAACACATATATTGGGAACACTATAGCCTACGTGTTATTCTGATGTATATAAGCTTCATTATTGTAAAATATCATCAAAATCCATTCAGTAGTTTTTGCATGAAATGACAATAGTTGTCATACGTATAAAATTTAGCGTTTGTAATATCAGTAGGATGTACTGGAATTAACTTAAGATTTGTAACTCACCCTGGCAGTCAAAACGGGGTTGGTGTCGGCAGGCGACTGCCCGTACGAGAATATCTCCCAGAGCGTCGTGGCGAACGCCCAGATGTCGCCGATGACGGACCGCTTCGCCATGTTCATATCCGCGAAGAACTCTACCGGCATCCAGTGGACACTGCGACAAATGATATTAATCTCAACTACGAACATTACTGATGCAAATATAGCGCTTTCTGTCTGTCTGACCATTATTTTTATTTCTTGCTACAGAAAAAAATAAGAATAAGCAGACTAGAAACGAGAGGTAGCTAATTCGTGGGGCGTATAATAACGCAGCGTGGGCCTGTTTAGTGTCATGTGAAGGGTGTTGCGTGCGGTACTCGCTCGTGCTGTGTGTTGTTTCCCAGGGTGGGGCCGTTTAGTGTCATGTGAAGGTCGAGGGGGCGGTACTCACTCGTGCTGCGTGTAGTTTCCCAGGGTGGGACCTTTTAGTGTCATGTAGAAGGTCGAGGGGGCGGTACTCACTCGTGCTGCGTGTAGTTTCCCAGGGTGGGACCGTTTAGTGTCGTGTAGAAGGTCGTGGGGGCGGTACTCACACGTGCTGCGTGTAGTTTTCCAGGGTGGGGCCGTTTAGTGTCATGTGAAGGTCGAGGGGGCGGTACTCACTCGTGCTGCGTGTAGTTTCCCAGGGTGGGACCTTTTAGTGTCATGTAGAAGGTCGAGGGGGCGGTACTCACTCGTGCTACGTGTAGTTTCCCAGGGTGGGGCCGTTTAGTGTCATGTGAAGGTCGTGGGGGCGGTACTCACTCGTGCTGCGTGTATTTTCCCAGCGTGGGACCGTTTAGTGTCATGTGAATGTCGTGGGGGCGGTACTCACTCGTGCTGCGTGTAGTTTCCCAGGGTGAGATCGTTTAGTGTCGTGTAGAAGGTCGTGGGGGCGGTACTCACACGTGCTGCGTGTAGTTTCCAAGGGTGGGACCGTTTAGTGTCGTGTAGAAGGTCGTGGGGGCGGTACTCACTCGTGCTGCGTGTATTTTCCCAGCGTGGGACCGTTTAGTGTCATGTGAAGGTCGAGGGGGCGGTACTCACTCGTGCTGCGTGTAGTTTCCCAGGGTGGGGCCGTTTAGTGTCATGTGAAGGTCGTGGGGGCGGTACTCACTCGTGCTGCGTGTATTTTCCCAGCGTGGGACCTTTTAGTGTCATGTGAAGGTCGTGGGGGCGGTACTCACTCGTGCTGCGTGTATTTTCCCAGCGTGGGACCGTTTAGTGTCATGTGAAGGCCGTGGGGGCGGTACTCACTCGTGCTGCGTGTAGTTTCCCAGGGTGGGACCGTTTAGTGTCGTGTTGAAGGTCGTGGGGGCGGTACTCACACGTGCTGCGTGTAGTTTTCCAGGGTGGGACTGTTTAGTGTCGTGTAGAAGGTCGTGGGGGCGGTACTCACTCGTGCTGCGAGTAGTGGCGGAGCGTGGGCCCGCTGAGCTTGACGACAAGGCGGTCGGGCTGGTGCGCGGCCAGCAGCAGACGGCGGCACCGCAGCGCGCCGTGCACCACGCCCGCCTCCGACAGGTCCCAGAGCGCGCGCGCAAGCCCCGCCGCCACCTTCTTCAGCTGAAGCGGCTTCACTCGCTCCTCGTTCTCCCTGCAGAATTGTCACAACCGTTAAAGTTAATCTAACTCGATACTGGCCTACGTAAAATAGAGAATCTTTCAAAGAGAAAGGCGCTCTCTGTCCTCCTGAAAAGATTTTATCTAATGCCTTATGCCCAAGCACTACGACATAAAATCTTGTGAGCCCAGATGCCTAATTCCTCTTATAACAAATCTTGAATCCGTTGTTTTACCTTTACTTTTAAGGAGTTTACCTCAAGTAGATGTCGAATGGTCCGTACGGTAGGTACTCCAGGACCATAGCGGTGGGCGAGCTGAGCGTGATGCCGTACAGGCGGACGATGGAGCTGGACTGGACGCACGCCCACTTGCTGGTCAGCTCTATGAAGTCCTGGAACATTAAACATTGAGGTCAATAACCTGCTGATGTTACCAAACATTGTTACACTGTCCGGTGCGTCCATTCATAAGTGTCGCACGCACTATCCTGCAAGATGTGCCTTGGTAGTAGTACCGCATCAAAAGAATATTTTTATTTTCTTACCTCTTTTAAAATTCATTGCGAACACTGTAGAGTTTAAAATTCAAAGGTTATTCATATTAACTGTGAAATGCATAAATCAAACATGTAAAATATACTTGTATACAATATATACGACAGTAAATGCATAGAGAAAAATATGTTTTATGGTCGTACATAAAGCACATTGTACACACTTCTTTTGTTATAAATACTTCAAGGTAACAGGCAATGATATTTTATTGAACGAATAAACCACTTCAACTCCGGCCGAACTCGTTTCTAGTATAAAGTATTCGTACCCGTAAATAGTCATTAGCCTTATCCCGTTGCAGCGTTTTGAAGGCGACCACTAGCTTCTTTGTCTCATCCAGCCTCCACAAAGCTTTATATGTTGCAGTGATGTTTTCTGAACTGATCTTTTCTGAACCTGTTTAATATGAATATTACCAATAAATTATTTAGGTGAAAATAGGCTTAATTAGAAATAGAGTTAAGTTAATTTTGATTATATTTTTCGGTAACTTAAACTAGCAATTACTAAAACGTCTTGCCATTGTGGTGTATTTTATGAATAAATTTCGAAAGCAAATAGGCCTGCCTGCATTTGCTTCATCCCCTCAAGTTTTCCAAACAAAAGTTGTCTACAACGCCTTAAGTGGGTGAACCGATATAGAAGCGGTTATTTTATTTGAAAACAGATTTGTTTAATCACAACCGGTTAATGTGTTTTAAGTTAATCGACTTTTGTTTACGTTACTCTGTTGGTTTCTTTACATGGTTTTTTTTATGTTTTAGTAAATTTACTCACACGGCGTTACAAAGTATTTTTTTTACCACCCTGTCGTTCAGCACCTCTGTCGTGATAATGAAGACCTGGTTTTCAAGCCCCAGGAACCAAGTATATCTTAAAGATTTCCCATAAAAAAAATATAAACATGAAAGGTACCGGTGTAGAGCAGTATATCCTTGTTGGGCAGGCAGCGGGGGCTCTTGTTGTCCTTCAATATCTCCTGCAGCTCGGCTTGGTCGATACGCACCCCCTTCTTGATGGGCTCGCCACATAACAGCAGTTGGGATTTATCTGAAACATTAACGTTTATCGATTATTATAATATCTCTTGTTATAATGAAACAACTTTTACGGATTTTATCGCGGTTTATAAAGTCCAAGCTGTTGCCCGCAGCTTCGACTGCGTTAACCATGATTTATAACGGCGTCTTAGCGGTATGGTATAAAACCTTATAGCCTTTCTCGATAAATAGGCTATCTAACACTGAAAGAATCATTCAAATCCGACCAATAGTTCCTGAGATTAGCGCATCAAACAAACCCCTCCAAGCCTTTTTTCGCGATAAAAGGTAGCCTATGCCCTTTCCCAGGCTCTGGTCTACATGTGTACTAAATTTCATAAAAATCGGTGTTATGGTTTAGGCGTGAAAGCGTAACAGACAGACAGAGTTACCTATAATATTAGTAGGGATGTGTCTTGATCCTGTAAAGTATCCCAGATTCGCGTAAACATAAGGAAACAATAATATAGATGTTTTAATTATAATGAAAAAACTTTTACGGATTTTATCGCGGTTTATTTAGTTTTTTATGAGCCCGACGTTTAATACCTACTAATATGAAAATGAAGAGTTTGTGAGTAATATTTATCTCTAGAGTCACGAGTCAAAATTGGAAAAAATGTTTTTAAAGCTTTTGACTATTGGCTTTGAAGGAAAGGTTTTAATTTTGATTCCACTAAAACCATCTGGTAAATTATATAAAATAAGTGGTCCGCACAGACTCCGTCCTGCCATAGTAAACAGCGACATCTTTTGATTTAAACTACGCTTATATCCGACCAAGTTATATGCAAAATTTTATACAAATTGTTTTAAAATTTATATAAATATGCACTCACCATATTCTGAAGGCGGTATACACTCGTTCAAAAATATCCTCCCTTCCGGATTCTGATGGCAGCTGATCAGCCTTTCGATGCTGAAGTATTCCTCCTTGTTAAATATATAGCATCGTCCTTTGAACTCTATTCTATGTGTTTCGCTCATGCTGCAATAATAACACGTTTAAGAATCCAAATCGCTTCAAACGCTAAAATTACCGATATTGAAGCAAAGCATAAGTTCGTTAAAGTGGCAGTAGGCTAGTCACACACTCAGAATAATGGCCGATGTGCCAAGGAGGTTCAAAGCAATTAAATATTGATAATTTTAGCCTCTACCTTTGCTATTACCAATATAATAATTCTAACTTCAAAGTTTACCTGTTCTTCGTGCACACGTCCAAATAGTACACATTGTAGGCGTCCTGGCATTCTCTCAGTATATAGCAGCCATGTTTTTTGCCGCGCTTTTCGTCCAACTTCCGATACGAGAACGCGCCGCTAGATAAATTATATAACACATTTTTAATACCAGAAGAATGAACCCTCACTCATATGATAGCTAAGGGGCATTATAACATAACAGTAAGCTATGTGTCAGTCAAACCAAAACTATTTTGTTAAAAAGCTGTCACCTAATAGGGACGTTGACAATTTTTTTTAATTGTTTTTATTTCATAGATATACTATAGATAAACACGAAAAAAAGATTTTTGTAAAGAAATATGTCCAATTTTAACAAAAAATTAAATAAAGAAAAATAGTTTTTAAAATTACCGTTAAAACGCCCCAAGCATCATTACGTCACACACCGCATACAGAGCTCGCGCTATGTTAGGTGAGTTTGTACTTAACTCAATGTTCAGTGACGTCATCGCCTTATTGGCGTTTACAGTCACGTGATAATGCATGATAAATAACGCATTTTAAATTAATTTTCTAAATTTTAAGACAAATAAATGTACTTTTTAAATGTTATTTTAGGTTTTCAAATACTGTATTTAATATGTAAAACATAACTTTACATGAATTTGTAACATGTGTCACGTCCCTATTAATTTTACCCAACATAATATTGTTTGCTTGCTTAAGTATTACTTTGTGGCATCAACATAAGAGATTGTTATATCACCTATACTCCAGTTAAATTCCATGTAGAATGTTTAATGGCAAAGCGTTGCTAGACAACCGTCCGACAGCAGGACAGTAAAAATCATTTTTTTATTTATTTAGAAAAAGCTTAATAAAGTACAAATCGAGGAATTCGTTATATTCAGGTTCGTTATATTAAAGTTGCACTGTAACGGGTTAAGTTATAATTCCATTAATAGAATTTCGACAAAACTATGTCTCTGATATAAAAAATGTAATGAAATTTATTAAGTGTTTCCACAATAGTTAAAAACGCATTTATATTGTGAAACTCTCAACTCAATAACGTTATGTATATGGCTTTAGCGACAATATACCTAATACGCTTCATAATATAACGCAAATAGAATGCACTTATTATTTGGAATACTGTAGGATTCTATATAAAAATGCAAAAATGTTCTTACTGCTTACAAAAATGAAATAATATGTTAGGAATGTCCATATTTAAAATTATGCCAGGCCGTCGCATATATAAATGTAATAATTGGTCATTTACATGTGGTTGAAGACAGTTATTGATATTTTTTTATGTTATGCATATAGATTTTTTGAATAAAACTCATAAATGTGTGAAACTATTTTAAAAGGTTGTTTTAAGTAATAACCCTAAAAGCCAGCATACGTCGTTAGTTTACAAACATTCCACATTGAGATTTGCTGAAGTATAATAATATGTAAAAATCAACCGTCAGGAACATGGCTTTCACTCAAGAGCCTCACTAGTTCACCGACAACAGTGCTTTGATGTATATGACCAGTTATTTCATTAAACAGTTCCTACTTACCCGACAGGCCCATGACACTTTAGTCTCTGCAACACTTTAAGAGATGGAGTCTCGTCATCTTTAGACAAATTAAATGTCCATTTAACCATTAATCTGAAAGGGAAAACAAAAATAAGTGCTAAAGTAATTTTGTTAGCTAAGTTTTGAGGTTTACTTTTTACTGACCAGATTATAACAAAAGCTATTTATATAATTACTGTGCAGGACGACGCCGAAGACACCGCAATTAATATGTAAATATAGTTTAATAGTCAATAGTTTGATAGGAATGTAAATATTAACTCGATTATTTACTTAGAGACATAAGATTTACTTTAATACTTTTCATATAGTAATAAGTCCTATAAGAATTGTCACTTTAATTACATTAGAATGTGTTAGAATCACATTAGAATCACATAAAGTTAATTAGTATACGAGTTAATCATATTAGAATCTTATAAACTCAATTAGAATAGAATAAATTCATATAAAAGCCTTTAAAACTAATTAGAAAGTGTAACTACGTAAGTTTCTACTAAGGGCCGAAAAGTAGTCTCGCCCCGACTCGGTTGTACGCCAACCAAGGTTACCTCATAGCTTGTTGTCCCGCTCCTTTTTCATATATGTAAAAGAGATGCAAATATGTATGGGAATTTTAAATGTTTAATTTAACCATGTTGTTACGGACCCCGCCATCTATCGGATCAATAGAACAAACAAACAACGGTGTGAAGCAGGAGCGGACGGCGCGCCCGAGCAGCGACGGTCTTCACGACGTTCACTCTCATACAGAATTCGTTTTCAAACTGTACGCGTTCAAAACTAAAATTTTGTATTTACGTTTAATATTTGTAAAAGTAAGAAAATATACGTTTGTTAATTGTCCTGCATTTGATTCGTTCACAAACATAAATTTGGTCATTCGATCCGGGATAAATTAAAAGAAAATTTGAACAAGCTACACGTTGCACAGAGGGCGGGAAGAAAGAAAAAGAGCAGGCAACCGGTATTGGTCAGGTCAATCGTTCCTATTTCTTCTCCTTTCATAATTTGCGTTAAAATCGTTCCTCGAATTACAGAATTCATCAGCTTCGGGCTCAGAGTAAATAGTCGTTTGAGGTTTCGGGGCATCTGGTCTCCAAGACTGTGAGTATTAACCTACTTGTTCTTCTATAGCTTACCGAAATGAGTGAGGGTGCGAATGAATTAAAAGGGCCTGCCCAAGCACAAAAGCCAGGCAGGTCAAAGTCGCCTAATCCATTAGGTTCCATTAGTATACCTGAATCAGAACGCATCCCACTGCTAAAAAAGCAAAGGGGTGTTGTAAAGTGTCGTTTAACTATGTTTGAAAAATATTTTAACAAATTGTTAGATGGAGGTAGATTGAGCTCAGATCAAACGGTCGAGTTACAATTGCGATACATCGCTTTATCTGAATTATTTAAAGAGTTTAACAATATTCAAGGTGAAATTGAGAGCATTGTTGACGAGTGTGATCTTTTGTCGCATATGGAGTACCGACAGCAGTTTGAGGAATCGTATTACCACATATTGGCAGCGGTAAAACAATTATTACGTGATGAGAATAGTGATATTAGGCCTCAAATGCTGTCAACTAATCCTGTGTCGATAAAATTGCCCGAAATAAAATTGCCTATGTTTGATGGTTCCTATGACCAATGGCTTGAGTTTCGTAATTCGTATAAGACCATGATTCATTCTCGTAACGATTTAGACTCGATTCAAAAATTTCATTACCTAAAATCATCATTGAGTGGCCCTGCCCTTCAAGTTATATCGGCTTTAGAATTTACTGCGCCAAATTATTTCATTGCTTGGGAGTTATTGGAAAACAGATATCATAATAATCGTTTACTCGTTCAAAATCACGTTAAATCGCTATTTTCTATACCATCGATTACAAAGGAATCGCCCACTCAAATCCGTAAATTAATAGATACAACTTTGCGCAATTTACGTGCATTAAATTCATTAAATGAACCCACTGACCATTGGGATACGCTCATTATTTATTTAATTGTGTCTAAGCTCGATAGTTCAACAGAACGTGAATGGGAGACATACAAAGGTACTTTTAACGTAGGTCGAGATAACATCAATAGTTTAAAGTTAAGCGATTTAATTTCATTCTTAAAAAACAGAGCAGATATGTTAGAAATGATTCGAAATTCGACTAATAAGCCTAATAGTTTACCGATAAAATCGGGTCAAGGTCATTCGGGTGTGTCAGATCATAAAAAACATTTAAATAAATCATTTAGTTACGTTTTGAGTAAAAATGTTAATAATCAGAAACAAAATAAAATTCATAATATGCGTAATTGTATACTGTGCAATGACAATCATTATATTTACACATGTCCAAAGTTTCTTAACTTAACAGCGCTAGACAGACTAAAGTTTGTTAAGGAGAAATCAGTCTGTACTAATTGCTTACGCACCGAAGGTCATACGGCAGAGAGTTGCTCGTTCAGTCATTGTAAAATATGTAATATAAAACATAATACATTGCTTCACGTTGATAATAGCGTAGGTAGCAGCGACATGTCGGACGAGGTTTCGCAGGTGGCATCATTTAAAACAAAAAATAACGCGAGCAACGTTAGTCGCATCAGTCATGCACTCGCATCGAACACATCCATCTGTCCGACTGTACTCGAACCGGTTCTCTTATCAACGGCGCTTATAGAAATAGCCGATGCAGATTATAATTTTCAAACGGCGCGCGCACTTCTCGATAGTGGCAGCCAACATAGCATTATTACCGAAAGGCTATGTAAACGTTTAAATATCTCATGTATACAGTCCACTATACGCGTTTGCGGTGTGGGACAAACGATTTCACATTCTAATAATTCATGCAAAATTAATATACGTTCTAAAACATGTTCTTTTAATACACACATACAATGTTTAGTTTTGCCAAATATTACTTCAAGCTTGCCATCTATAAAAATAGATTGTAAATATTTAGATATACCAAATCATATTGTACTCGCAGACCCTTCATTTAATGTGCCAGCTGATATCGATATATTACTAGGCGCTGACGTCTTTTGGGATTTATTAAATATTAATAAAATTAAGCTGAAAAGTGGCCCAACGTTACAAGACACTAAAGTAGGATGGATAATATCCGGGCCTGTTTATAATATGATGCGTTATAGCAGTTATACGAATAGGCAGGTTCAATGTAACAATTTCAATATTATTGATTCCCAATTAAAAAAATTTTGGGAATTGGAAGAAATTGCGAACGAGTCAAACGTTATTTCCAATGAAGATAAAATTTGTGAAAAAATCTTTACAGAGACCACGGTACGAGACGAGCATGGCAGGTTTCACGCACGCATACCCTTACGGGAGCCGGCAAACGTTTTAGGTGACTCGTACACTAAGGCAAGAAATAGTTTTTTTTCGTTAGAAAATAAATTAGAACGATCTGCTCTATATAAGAAATTATATATTGATTTTATGCAGGAATACGAAGATTTGGGACATATGTCGTTATGGACAGGGGATATTAGTAACATAAAAACTCCACATTATTTCTTGCCCCACCATGGAGTATACCGAGAGAGTAGCTTGACGACGCAATTAAGAGTCGTTTTTAATGCAAGTGCTGCTACGACCTCTAATTATTCGTTAAATGACATACAATACGTTGGCCCCATCCTTCAAAACGATGTATTCTCCATATTGTTACGTTTTAGACAATATAAATACGTAGTATGTGCGGACATTCAAAAGATGTATCGTAATATAGCCATTCACTTAGATCAACGAGATTTGCAGCTTATTGTGTGGAGACAGAGTCGAAATGACCCATTACGCATTTATAAACTAAATACAGTTACATACGGCACCGCGTCTGCGCCGTACCTTAGTATACGTTGTTTACACCAGCTGGCTGCGGATTGTAATGATAAGCGCATAGCTCAAGTCATCACCGATGATATGTATGTTGATGATGTCCTCACTGGTGATGATGAATTAGATAACTTATTGGATATTTGCAATAAGACATCGGAAGTGTTACGAGGCGGTTGTTTTTTATTAAGAAAATGGACGTTTAATCATGACGTTAATCTTGATATCATAAAACAGTTAGGCGGTGATGAACTGTGTCAGTCTAAAACTTTAGGGTTAGGCTGGTCTAATAAAAATGATGAATTTAATTATACTACGAAATTGGAAAATTTTAGTTCAAAAATTACTAAACGTTTAATGTTGTCAGTTATTTCTCAAATATATGATCCTTTAGGGCTACTGGCTCCGGCTATAATTCGGGCTAAAATTTTACTGCAGAATCTTTGGCTATCCAAGTTAGATTGGGACGATGCCGTTCCCGCCAATGTTAAACAAGACTGGAATAATTTTGTTTCAAAATTAGAATGTTTACCTAAAATTAGGATTCCGCGTCATGTTCTCATAGAAAATGCCACAATAAAGGAATTACATATTTTTTCTGACGCTTCACAAAACGCATACGGTGCTTGCGCATATATTCGTTCATTCGTTAATAATAATTCGCAACCGTGTGTAAGGTTATTGTGTGCTAAATCGAAAGTAGCCCCAATAAAACCAATAAGTATACCCAGACTTGAACTATGTGGGGCCTTGTTAGGTGCAAAATTATATAATAAAATAAAAAAATCATTACGTTTAACATTTGATAAAATTTGTTTTTGGACGGACTCCACAATTGTTTTAAGCTGGATCCGCATGTCTCCCCGCTTACTTAAAACATTTGTGCAAAACAGGGTCACACAAATAAACGAACTAACAGGAGATATGACTTGGCGGCATGTTAAAGGTGTCTTAAACCCTAGTGACATGTTAACAAGAGGAATAGATTTAAATTATCTTCAATACGATACAAATAGTTTATGGTGGTGTGGTCCCCCTTTTTTGAGTGATCCGTATAATTCGAACTGGAGTTGCACTGATGATGATGAAAACTATCTCATAAATTGTTCCGATGTACCCGAGTTGAAAGTTTCTACGATCAACTTATGTAACGTCGATAATTCTAATGAATTAATTGATTTCGAACGATTTTCGTCATTTAATCGATTAAAGCGAATGGGTGCATACTTGTTGCGTTTTATATATAACACTCGCGTCGATAAAACTAAACGTAAAACCGGTTCATTGAGTGTGGACGAAATCAATGAATCCTTGCAAATGTTGACACGCATCGTTCAGCAGCAATCCTTTTCCGATGAATATCACAGTCTTAAGCTTAATTTACCTATAAAAGTAAAACATAATAAAAAGATAAACAAAATATCCGGATTAAATATATTTTTGGATAAAAATTCAATAATGCGAATAGGCGGTCGCTTGGGTAACGCTGAATTTAATTATAATAAAAAACACCCGATATTATTATGTGCTAAACATCGATTCGCATGGCTTTTATTTACTTCGGAACATAAACGTTTACTTCACGCGGGGCCTCAGTTGTTAGTATCTACCACACGCGATTCGTGGTGGACTTTAGGAGCCAGGAATTTGGCCAGGAAGGTCACGCATAGTTGTGTTACTTGCGTTCGTATGAAGGGAAAAACACTAACTCCAATTATGGGTAATTTGCCCCCCGAACGACTCGAAGCAGGTTTCGCATTTATCAACTGTGGAGTCGATTACGCCGGTCCTATATATGTTTTAAATAAAAAGGGCAGGGGTGCTCAATTGATTAAAAATTATATTTGTTTATTTATATGTTTCTCAACGCGCGCAATTCACCTGGAATTAGTAAGTGGTTTGTCTACACAGGATTATATCCTGGCGCTCAAACGATTCATATCTCGTCGCGGCAAGCCTCACCAAATATTTTCAGATAATGGGAAAAATTTCGTTGGGACAGAAAGGGAATTATTAAGAAATCTTTTTAAAAATTCTAATGATATTATCGATTTTACTAGTAATAATAATATAAAATTTACATTCATTCCACCATACGCCCCTCATTTTGGTGGGTTATGGGAGGCGGGGGTAAAGTCTTGTAAGTACCACTTGCGTCGGATTGTCGGAAATGCACGATTAACGTACGAGGAGTTGAGCACGGTTTTAACGCAAATTGAAGCCGTCCTGAACTCCCGTCCCATGTATCCTATGTCCACAGATCCCGATGATTTCCAGGCCCTTACCCCAGGTCATTTCCTGATTGGCCGGCCTTTGACTGCGCCCACGTATGAAGATTTGACCGTGACACCTTACACGCGTCTTGCCCGTTATGATCGAGTGGAGCAGTTACGTCAACATTTTTGGCAACGGTGGTCCAAGGAATACGTATCCGAGTTACAAAGAAGGACAAAATGGACCAATAAGCAAGAACAACTTTCGATTGATACGCTTGTCATTATCAAAGACGACTATCAGCCACCTCTTAATTGGAAACTAGGAAAAATTATACGATTATACCCGGGCAAAGATGGCGTTCCCAGAGTCGCAGACATAAGGACATGTAATGGAGTCATAAAACGAGCCCTTACGAAAATCTGTCCACTTCCTACATCGTCCAGTCCCGAAGGAACGAAGAGTACCGGAACCCAAAACTAATATAATAAATCCATAACTTATTTATTGAAAGTCGAGTCTTTCAAGGCGCCGGGCATGTTACGGACCCCGCCATCTATCGGATCAATAGAACAAACAAACAACGGTGTGAAGCAGGAGCGGACGGCGCGCCCGAGCAGCGACGGTCTTCACGACGTTCACTCTCATACAGAATTCGTTTTCAAACTGTACGCGTTCAAAACTAAAATTTTGTATTTACGTTTAATATTTGTAAAAGTAAGAAAATATACGTTTGTTAATTGTCCTGCATTTGATTCGTTCACAAACACATGTTAATGATTGTTTTTGTTGATAATATATATGTTATTTAGTTAGTTCATTGTTTAAAGTTTCATATTTAATAGAAAGTTTATGATAATGTTAATAAATTCTATAAGAAAACTTGATGTAAAGAAATTGTACTGTTAGAAAAGATAGGCTATACTGTAAGAGCGAAAGGCATATAGTTAGATTCTTATTGGTAAATTGTATAACTATTCTGATTGGCTAACCAATAAGAATGTAGATAACTCTTACGCAGGATTCATATAAATATTGGGTCGATTTCAAGGATCGACATTCAGTATTCGGCAACAATAGTATGGAAGAACACTAAGAAGAAAATAAAGGAAGAAATTCTGAAGGACTAATTCTTGTTTCAATTCATCACTCGTCCTGTTTCAATTCTCCAATCCAGCAACAAGTGTGCCATAGCGCACATTTATGGTCCTTCGGTCGCCGGATTGTAGAGAAGAAAGAAGCGGAATCCCTGCTCGTCGTCAAGAGTGAAATCCCTGCTCGTCGTCAATATTGAAGAAAATACTCGCCGTCAAGAGTGAAATCCCTGCTCGTCGTCAAGAGTGAAGCGTATACTCGTCGCGAAGTGTGAAATAATCCTCGACAACCGTCCGTGTCGAGTGAAATAGTGTCCGCGTCACCGACCGCGATCCGCGTCGAGTATATAGCGTCCGCGTCGGGTATATAGTGTCCGCGTCACCGTCCGCGATCCGCGTCGAGTGTATAGCGTCCGCGTCGGGTATATAGCGTCCGCGTCGGGTATATAGCGTCCGCGTCGGGTATATAGTGCGTGCGTCGAGTATATAGCGACCGCGTCGGGTATATAGTGCGCGTCGAGTAGATAGGGTCCGCGTCGAGTGAACAGTGTGAAATATAGTGTCCTGTATATAGTGAACTATTAATAAGTGACGTTAGTGAATAGTGAATAGTGAATAGTGACTTGTATATAGTAGTGTGAAATTAATTAGTGTTAAGTGTACAGTGTCTGATTGAACTGATCGCCGTTATAGTGAAAGTATCGTAGTGAATATGCCGGTCACACGTAAAACCCAACAGGCTATGGGGGCGCAACAGTCTGCGTCCGAGGCTGAGCACACGTCATACGAAACCACCGGTTCAGAACGAACGCGAACATCGGGCGACACCACAGGCACCGGTACTACGGAGCAGACTAGTACCACACTTACCACCAGCACCGACGCTACGAAGTCCAACGTCACCGAGAAGCCGGATACTGAATCACAAGCCGATCATCCGCCACGTCCCTCGACTACTGCCAGTCGGGACGCGCCGCCAACAGTTCGCAAAGCGAACACAACAGTCGCTTGTCTACCTGAAGCCGACAAGCATGAAGAAAGGAAACGGGCCGCCTCTGTCAAGTCAACGAAGGCTTACAAGATAGCGAAGGCAAAGGAAGAGTTAGCGCGCCTCCAAGTCGAACTAGCCGCTGCTCGCCTTGCCGTATTGGAAGCGGACTCCGATAATGAAGAAGAAGATGTTGTCTCCGTGTGCTCGAAGATGGAAGCCACCACCACACGGGTCAGCACATGGCTGCAGGCTCAGACAGAGCCACCAGTACTAGCCATCAGCCACGAACCTCATCAGCCTGCCACCACAGAAGAAAGGAACACATTGGGGCAACCGATCAACACTGAAGACAGAAGATGCAACGAACCTGTCATCGTGTCTGAAGAAAGAAGACCAGAGCCACCGAATAAAATAAATGAAAGGAAATCGGAGTCAGCTGTCTTCATGGAAGAAAAATGCAAGTATCCTCGGTCGGAGCTATCACAGCTAACCGAGGCCATCACTCTCGCTGTCAAGTCTGCGCGTCCAAGGCTCATGGAACTACCCGTCTTCAATGGAGCTCATCAAGAATGGCTTCACTTCAAGGCCGGCTATGAAGAAACAGAAAACCTCTATTCGAAGACGGAAAATATCAACAGGCTTCGAAGAAATTTGAAAGGAAAAGCCAAAGAAGCCGTCGATGGTCTGCTTATCACAAACGCCGACCCTGCTGACATTATGAAGACTCTGGAGTCGAGATTTGGAAGACCAGAATCAATCGCCATGATGGAAATAGAGACACTGCGCACACTGCCGCGCCTCTCCGAGTCACCGAGGGACATATGCATCTTCTCGACTAAAGTGACTAACGCCGTGTCTACACTGCAAGCATTGAACTGCGTCTACTATCTCTACAATCCGGAAATCGCAAGGGCCATGGTGGATAAGCTAACACCGACACTTAGGTATAGATACTTCGACTACTCTGCAACATTGCCGAAGGACGAGCCAGCACTTCTGAAGTTCGACAAGTTCATGAAGAGAGAAGCTGAACTGTGCGGACCATTCGCACAACCTGAGCAAGTGGGTTCACAGCCGCAGCCCACCACAGCACCAAGACGTCATCAGCGAGTGAACCATGTCGCAGAGAAGCAACCAATAGTCAAGTGCCCTGTATGTGAAGCAACAGGACATACAACGAATGACTGCGATAAATTCAAGAAAGAAGATGTTCACGGAAGATGGGACATCGCCAAGAGTCGTCGACTATGCTTCAGATGCCTGCGCTATAGGAACAAGACTCACACGTGTCGTCAACGGACATGTGGCATCGACAACTGTAAATGTTATCATAACCGGATGCTGCATGTCACGAAGAATACTGAAAGGAAAGAAGACGACCAGAAGTCAACTGAAGCAATCAACTCTGCCTGGACTTCAGCTACAAGACAGTCTTACTTGAAGATCATCCCAGTCACAGCGTCGGGACCAGCAGGAGCGATCGACACATACGCCCTTCTGGATGATGGGTCAACAGTAACACTCATCGACGAGAACCTGGCTCACCGCATCGGAGCAAGAGGACCCATCGACCCACTGCGCATAGAAGCTATCAACGAGTTGAAGACCTCTGAGAATAAATCAAGAAGAGTCAACATCAAATTGAAGGGAGCAAATGAACATGAAGAGAACATACAAGCTAGAACGGTGAAGAATCTTCATGTGGCCACTCAGAAGGTTCCTAGGGAGAAAATTGAAGAATGTCAACATCTTCAAGACATCAGCGAGTTCATCACGTACACACATGCGAAGCCAGAAATATTAATAGGTCAAGACAACTGGCATCTTCTTCTCACGTCGACGGTGAAGAAAGGAAACAAAGAACAACCGGTGGCATCACTCACACCACTCGGATGGGTGCTCCATGGAAGCCACATAAGAAGATCAAGCATTAACTACATTCACCACCTGAGAGAAGATCCAGCTGAAGACAACCTAGAAGACCTAATGAAGCAGTACTTCGCTATGGACTCCCTGTGCATCAACCCTAAGAAGCCGAAGACTGATCCAGAAGAGCAAGCCTTACGTATACTAGAAAAGAATACAGTCCACACGAAGACAGGAAAATACGAGACGGCGCTCTTATGGAAGAAAGAAGATATCAACCTCCCCGACAACTACGAAAACTCGTTGAAGAGGCTCTACAACATTGAAAAGAAGCTCGACCGGGATCCGAAGCTGAAGGAAAAATATACAGAACAGATGGAAGCACTCATCACGAAAGGATACGCCGAGCCAGCTCCGAAGACGAAGACACCAAACAAGACGTGGTACCTACCACACTTCGGAGTGGTCAACCCAATGAAGCCGGACAAGCTCAGAGTGGTACATGATGCGGCAGCCAAGACGAAAGGAACATCGCTCAACGACCAGCTCCTCAAAGGTCCAGATCTACTACAATCGCTGCCAGGTGTCGTCATGCGGTTCCGACAACACACCGTCGCTGTGACTGCGGATATCAAGGAAATGTTTATGCAAGTGAAGCTTCGACAAGAAGACAGAGACGCCTTGCGGTACTTATGGCGAAAGGATAGAAGAGATGACCAACCACCGGATGAATATAGGATGACGTCACTCATCTTCGGCGCATCAAGCTCTCCGGCAACAGCTATCTTCGTAAAGAACCTCAACGCGAAGAAATATGAAGAAACCTATCCCGAAGCCGCAAGAGCAATAGTAAAGAAGCATTACGTCGACGACTACTTGGACAGCTTTAGAAGCCTTGAAGAAGCGATACGCATCACCACAGAAGTCCGAAGCATACATAAAGAAGCAAACTTCGAGTTGAAGCAATGGAAGTCCAACTCAACGAAGCTCCTTAAAGCCATAGGAGAAACAGAAGGTCAAGAAGACATCGAACTGTACAAATCTGAAGATAGACTCGAGAGGGTACTGGGACTCATCTGGAAGCCAGAGAGGGACGAATTCACCTTCAATCTCAACATGACAAGAATACCGTCATCACTCGCCGAGGGGAAGAAGCCAACCAAAAGAGAAGCACTAAGGGTCGTGATGTCTCTCTTCGACCCGCTGGGTTTCGCCTCACCAGTAACCATCAAGGCCAAGCAGATACTGCAAGAGGTATGGCGACGGGGAACATCCTGGGACGACGAGATTGATGAAGACCTCTCAGAAGATTGGCAGAACTGGCTACTCCACCTGAAGAACCTCTCGAATGTAGCCATACCAAGATGCTACCTAGGCTACAGCAACGCCGTGTCTCTTCAGCTACATGTCTTCACCGACGCCAGCGAGTCTGCATATTCAACGGTACTGTTCTGGCGAACGGTAGCTCCGAACGGCGAAGTCAACGTGTCACTCGTCATGGCCAAAGCCAAGGTGTCACCATTGAAAGTAACATCAATACCAAGATTGGAGCTACAAGCCGCCGTCATGGGAGCAAGACTCGCGGAAGCCGTCATTGAAGAACACGAAAGGAAACCAGACTCGAAGACCTTCTGGACGGACAGCAGAACTGTACTTACCTGGATCAAGACGGGATCCCGCTCCTACAAGCCATACGTTGCGCACCGACTAGCCGCCATTGAAGAATGCTCTACAGTCAATGAATGGAGATGGGTTCCGACTAAACTCAACGTCGCCGACGACGCCACAAGGGACGTACCACCCACCTTCGACAAGAATCACAGATGGTACAAAGGACCAGAGTTTCTCTACGAGCCTGAAGACTTATGGCCAACGGAACAGCCTACTAGTGCGACGGTAGAAGAAACAGGAGAAGAAAGAACTCATCACATCTCAGTCGACGATACTCCGAAGCTATCAGAAGCCCTACCCGAGGTCTCACGCTTCTCCAACTGGGATAGACTGCGCTACTCAACAGCAAGAGTACTCCAGTTTCTTCAACTCTGCCGGTCCACTGAACAAGTCAACTACAAGAGAAATGCAAGAAACTCTGAAGCCGAACCAAGTTGGAAGAAGACCAACAACAAAACAGAAAGAAGACAGCCGCGACAGGAACAGAAGAAAGAAGAAAGAAAATTCATACCAGTTCCTGCAGAGCTCCTGATCAAGGCAGAATAACTTCTCATGCGGTCTTCTCAACAAGAAGCCTTCACTCAAGAACTTCAAGACATAAGAAGAGGGAAGCCCATCAGTAAAGAAAGCCGACTTCATCAATTAAGTACCGAATACGTCAACGGGGCCCTCAAGCTAAGAAGCCGCATAGCAGCCATACAAGAAGTATCAGAAGCCCAAAGAAGTCCTATGATCATAGACGGAAATCATCCGACGGTGAAACTATGGATCAAGAACATACACTGCAAGCTTCATCACTCCGGGGTAGAAACGACAGTCAACGAGTGCCGCCAACAGTATTGGGTTCTACGTCTACGCCCAATAACACGCACGATCATACGACAATGCCTACGTTGCAGAATGAAGACACAAGCGCCACCCTTTCCGAGAACTGGAGACCTGCCATCGTGTCGACTGGCTCATCATCAACGCCCGTTCACATTCACAGGAGTGGACTACTTCGGACCTCTGTCAGTCACCGTAGGTCACTCGCACCAGAAGAGATACGTCGCCATCTTCACTTGTCTGACCACGAGAGCCATACACCTCGAGATAGCCGGCTCACTCAGCAGCAGCTCAGCAGTCATGGCATTAAGAAGAATGATGGCCAGAAGAGGCTGTCCAACGGAGATCTGGTCAGACAACGGGACCAACTTGAAAGCGGCAGACAAAGAACTGCGCCGAGCAATCGACGAGTCAACGGCCGAAGAAGCAGCGAAGAGACAGATAAGCTGGCGGTTCATCCCTCCTGGAGCGCCATTCATGGGCGGCGCGTGGGAACGAATGGTGAGATCCGTGAAGACCAGCCTGACGTCGACACTCCACGAGCAACACCCAACAGAAGAAGTACTCTCAACGCTGCTGGCAGAAGCTGAATACACCGTCAACAGTCGACCTCTAACACACGTATCAGTCGACCCAGAAGACCCAGAAGCTCTGACTCCCAACCACTTCCTATTGGGAGGGCCAGGAAGAGTACCAGCGTTCGGACACTTCTCGGAAAAGGACACCATCTCGAAATCCAGCTGGCAAGCCGCGCAGAAGCTAGCAGACACCTTCTGGGAAAGATGGCTACGCGAGTACCTGCCCGAACTCCAAAACCGGCGGGAGCCCCATGGCCGAGGCCCCCCGATACAACTCGGAGATCTCGTTCTGCTAGTCGATCCGAACTCACCGCGCAACGTATGGCTGAAAGGGAAAGTCGTCGCAACGTTTCCTGGACCTGACAACGTCGTAAGGACCGTCGACATCCGGACCAGAGGAGGAGTACTTCGGCGCCCGGTACGGAAGCTGGTGATCCTGCCCATCGAGGACAACGTCGTCGCAGCACCGGAAGAAGGTGTGACGGAGCCACACGGCGGGAGGAATGTGCAGGACGACGCCGAAGACACCGCAATTAATATGTAAATATAGTTTAATAGTCAATAGTTTGATAGGAATGTAAATATTAACTCGATTATTTACTTAGAGACATAAGATTTACTTTAATACTTTTCATATAGTAATAAGTCCTATAAGAATTGTCACTTTAATTACATTAGAATGTGTTAGAATCACATTAGAATCACATAAAGTTAATTAGTATACGAGTTAATCATATTAGAATCTTATAAACTCAATTAGAATAGAATAAATTCATATAAAAGCCTTTAAAACTAATTAGAAAGTGTAACTACGTAAGTTTCTACTAAGGGCCGAAAAGTAGTCTCGCCCCGACTCGGTTGTACGCCAACCGAGGTTACCTCATAGCTTGTTGTCCCGCTCCTTTTTCATATATGTAAAAGAGATGCAAATATGTATGGGAATTTTAAATGTTTAATTTAACCATGTTAATGATTGTTTTTGTTGATAATAATATGTTATTTAGTTAGTTCATTGTTTAAAGTTTCATATTTAATAGAAAGTTTATGATAATGTTAATAAATTCTATAAGAAAACTTGATGTAAAGAAGTTGTACTGTTAGAAAAGATAGGCTATACTGTAAGAGCGAAAGGCATATAGTTAGATTCTTATTGGTAAATTGTATAACTATTCTGATTGGCTAACCAATAAGAATGTAGATAACTCTTACGCAGGATTCATATAAATATTGGGTCGATTTCAAGGATCGACATTCAGTATTCGGCAACAATAGTATGGAAGAACACTAAGAAGAAAATAAAGGAAGAAATTCTGAAGGACTAATTCTTGTTTCAATTCATCACTCGTCCTGTTTCAATTCTCCAATCCAGCAACAAGTGTGCCATAGCGCACAATTACTATATTAATATATTATCCGTATAAATATTATCATCTTTACATAATATATGTATATCAAAGTCCATGTCTGTCTGCATGCGATAAAATCAAAAACTAGATGAATATTTATGCAAATAAATAAAATAAGAAACATCAGATGTAATGATTCCTGAGGAAAGTTATAGTACATTTTTTTTAAAAGACTATTTTTTAGGAATTTTGAAGATTTGAAATCTTTTTTGTATAAAATAAACCAATTATGCTGGATGGAATATAAAACATTTAACATAGATAGTATTATGGTGTATTACATTTTGATATACAAACTGGCTTTATTGAAATTAATATGTCTTACCTGTAGTAACCATCACACAATGATATGAATGATGACAATTGTTCCTCAGATTTGAATTTGAAAAACAATGGCGTCCCTCGTCTTGATACTTCTATACAATGATCTTCATTTCTTGTCAAATATATCAATTCTTCTATCGTACAAACATGAAACCACTGTAAATGTAATATTATATAAATGATAAATAACTATACAACAAGCTACCAAATAACAAAATTATTAGAATATGTAAAACACACACATTTTGATTAAATAAATAACCAATATAAGTAAATCACCAAATCAATAAATAATATTGTGTTGAATGAGCACCTTTTTTATCATAATATATAATTATTATTGTACAACAAACATTCAAATATGTATTTAGACATGTTCAAATATTCTCATGTAAGTGACATTGTCTTTTTGAGAATAAAGTCTTTAAAACTTAAATGAATAAATTACCATATCAATCATTTTAATTTATCTAGACTTTCATATAGGACTATCACAATGCATAGTAATTAATATTTCCATTTTTGCAACTGTTAAGTCAGTAGGAAAGATTCACTGTACCTTGATCTTATCTGCATGAGTATCTTTGAATTTATTGAAAAGAAGATCAAAACAAGGAGTACAACTATTGAGTCCTGGACCTACCGTCTTACATTTTAAAAAAAAGAACACAATAATATCATTCTTGGGCTAGTACCAGATGACTGTCATTCCGTCATCAGTTTGTCAATAAGCTATTTTAAGTAACGTGAAGAGACAAAAAATATAAATAAAATATAAATATAAAATATAAAGGTACTTACGTCTCTCTTGTTATTGTTAAACAGACGAATACCCGGCTGGTGGGGATGAAAAGGAGCAACAACTACACGTACGGGCACTACTTCATTGCCATTTTGCCACAACACATTGTCAAACTCTTCCGACAAATAGTTGGGAGCTAAAGCATACAACTGCTTTAGATATAAATTTTTTACATAGCTGAAACAAATAAAATAATAAGTGTTTGTTATCTTAATTTAAGGTCTGCATTCCAACAAATTCTATAAAATACATTTGGTTTAACACATGCATGGATGCATGCACGCACACACATATATTTTTCTTGTATGAGTACAAAACAAGCTGAAGTACCATTGTTATGGTGGTACTGATAATAATGTTCTAGAGTAGAAGACATGTCCAGGAAAATGGAGATTGGCTCAATATCCAACTATATAGAAATACTATGTCTCTGCTATGGCCACTCTTAGTTGGTTCAAGAATTGATAACTATTGACGCTAGATTTTCATCCACATTTTCATATAACATATTGGTTTATATAATATGCTAAGTTACTTACTTGACATTATGTCCAACCGAGCATAAATTAGGTAAATACTCGTGAGCATACTTCTTAGCAAATGGTCCATGTCGTTTTACAATTACTTTTGGAGTATATTTCTTATAATTACGAACAACTTCATTAACAGGTAATTTCTCCTCTAAAACAGCTCTTGTCCTATAAAAAGATTACACATGGTGATTGGCATTTTTAAAATAATATTAACTTAATAAAACAGTCTTTACAGTCAAGTACAATAGGGAAACACCATAAATGATAGTCAATAAGTTATTTCAAACAATATCATATAAAAATTATACTAGAATATATAAAGCTTTAAAAAAGGTTTTTTTTTGTTAGATTAGCCATTTGTTTGTTCTATATCAGATAAATATCATGTTTTTTTTTTTGTCTATAGTACTGTGACATAACATCAGAATGGTTGACATTGATAAACTTAAAGTGAACGCACAGTAATAGTAAACAAGAAGATAAATAATTTGCTAGTGTAATTTACTTACATATCAGCAATACCCAGCCCCAGCAGCTCTTGCTTATGTTCAGGATATTTTATTTCTGGTATTTTATTTTCATTGATATCATTTCTAGCTTGTTGAAAGTAATAATCATAGGTTGTCTCATCCAAAGTTATCAAATGGCAAAGTCTTGGTACCTATAATCACAGACATCATATTCACAATTATGTACATTATAAAAAAATGAACTTATATACACAAACAACTTATGTGTTATAATTGTAGTGTCACACAGTAAACAAACGACATAATCAAATAATTCACCTTGAACCGTATTCTCATTTCATAATCTCTTGAACTTGAAAGAACTTTACTGTTATCTTTGAGGAAATAGTTTGACCCTTTGATACGTAAAGCAAATAATGTACGTGTAAGAGGTGGAATGTTATACTTTTTACATAATACTATGCACAGTTCTTCTGCTGTTAACGTGTTGGAACATGGTATTACATACGGCGTAGGGTCAACTACTACCGACACTTTTACTGCTTCGGATGCTGCCATAGTATATTTTGTGAACTCAAACCATAAAAAACAGGACGCTAACAAAATTTTTACCACGAACACTAATTTATATTATTAGAATATTTATGTATGCATTTTTTTTGTATTCTTTCCATCATAAAAACGCATATGATGAGCTATAGACTTCATGAAATTTATAAAATATGTAAAATGTTTATTTATAAACCCACTACGGTCAAAACTCAAACCACAGTGACACAACCATAGATCATAAAATAGATCTATAATCTATCATTATGTAGTAAGCATGGATGTAGTATAATAAAAAGACGTGTGGCACTCGGGGACTGCCGCGGTAATGCTATTGCATAGCATTTTGTATCAACTTATGCAATTATAATTATTTATTTATTTTAATTATTAATGCAGTATTTCTTTTTCTTTGATATTAATTCAAGTTACACTTTTTGAGCGTGGTGACCGATAAGAAAACATTTTTTTTTCCTTTATTAAATAAATAAAAAAATATAAATATTTTAAACAATATTAACTAATATTGTTTAAAATATTTTTATTATTTTACAATACATGTGTTATATTTTATTGTTATTCGTGCGAGCTTCGTAGTGTCGTACAATACGTCTAGTTGCAAGCACACAAACACCGTGTCGAAGACTGCCGAAAAGAAACGACTTTAGACGATGCATGGCCTTCAAGCCACACCTCCGTGCCCGTCGGAGTGGGGAGCGTTAGGTTTTATTTTCGTTACGGAATTTCTGGACTCGGTCCCCGCGCTCAAGGCCCGCGATAGAAGCTATGCAATAGCTTAACAGGATGGCGTACTCGGAAAAAATGTATTTACGAAAGTGAACACTAACTCAACGCATTAAATATTATATTCTAATGGGCATTACACAGCTGCTGATCCGAGCCGAGCGGGATAGCAATATGTTAGGAGTGTGTCTCGTTCTTTTATCTTGCCAGCTTAAAAATATATTTTATTTAAAATTTTGGCTGATCAAAAATTTCATCGAAAAAAATTGTCTTTTTAAAATTATTTTGACAATTGTATGTCAAGAAATTGTAATTGAATTTATTTATTTAAATATATTTCCAATTCAAAAAGAAAACATAAATTATTATTTTGCTTATTTCTTATGGTAGCCCAGTTAAGTTTCATCTTGACATTTTGTATTGTAATGGTTGCTATGGTTACTATAACATAATTAGTATGGTGACCATGATTTTTTGGAACGAAGTTGCTTACGGCAGGCTTGGAGGAGAATAATAGCAATGCGAAAAGCAATGGTCAGAACGTGAGACAGAGTGACTCCGTACTAAACTTCCCACGTACCTAATTATTTTAATCAGTTTGAATCCATGGCATCTTTAGTTGTCTTATAATCTTAATTCAAGAATGCGTTATTATGAGAGTAAACCTAAGATTTGCAGTTAATATTTTGGGATGATAATGATATCTTGACCTCCTGATGACAGATTCCCGTCAATTTGTATTTCGTAATCCATCTACTATTCTTCAGATTTTAACCATTGCTAATGTTGGTATTTTCGTTTGTAAGTATAATACTTGTGTCAGATTTTTCAAGCACCCTAAAGGCATCTAAGCTAGCTTGCGATATGTGCCGGAGCTAAACGCGCCTTTTGAAGAACTAAAAAACTCGAGATTTATAATATTATGGCAGTCGTGGTAAACTCATGCAGCGCTTAAAACTGCATACATCAAGTATGTACTAGTAGGATATAAACCTTACTGCAATTAAAATTTTCAATACCCATTTCCTGACTGTTTGAATTTTTGAGACATTTGTCCCACATGTAAAAATCTTATTGTCACCTTATAAGAAAGGGACACACTCCTGAACACTGGCTATCTCTGCCGGCTCGTTTTTCTGTTACGAGTGCTCGGTGCTGTTATATATTATTACGTCCATTCCTGATACCGAATCCAAACGCTTGTGGCTTGCCGTAAACCCCAAGTCTCCACAAGTCACAAGCATGCGGACGCCTCGCAAGCGCTTGCGGCAAATTCTCTTTGATTCCCTTTGGCTTGTGCACAATACCGACACTCGTCAGGTCGACAAAATCCTTTGCAAACCTACGCAATCAAAGACAAACTCTGTATTTACACGTTTGAATTTGTGAAGGCTTGCCAAGCCTCGGCAAACGTGCGAGCGAGATAAGCCGGAACGCTTATATAGAATATAGATCTACACGTTTGAATTTGTGAGGGTTTGCCGAGGCTTACCAAGGGTGCGGATCCAGCTTGACACATTATTGTATGTTTGTCTGCTTGTCCGTAGATAGAGTACCTACTATTATACAAAAGACACAGTATAAGAATAATTTATATTAAAGAGATACATGCTATGCACATTACTGATTTAAGTAATGTGATAAAGTGAGACGAAAAACATTATTTTCTATCTGTGTTTGCGTCCGCATTTTTATTGTTTGACTCACGCTTAGATCATAATTCATAAACCTATACCCTAACTCTTCTCTTTGGTTCCCTTTGGCTCAAGCACAATACCAACACTCGTCGGATCGGCCACAAACCCTTGCAAACGTACGCAACCCAAGACAAACTCTGTATCCACACGTTTGAATTTTGGTTTTTAATTTGGGTTTGAAGTTTAGGGTTTGCCGAGGCTTGGCAAACGCTCACAAATACAATGTGCACAAACCAAAATCCAAAGGGAACAAAAGAGAATTTGCCGCAAGCGCTTGCGATGCGTCCACATGCTTGTGACTTGTGGAGGTTTGGACTTTGGAGTTTGAGGCAAGCCACAAACGTGTGGATCCGGTATAAGAAGACAATAAAAAAAAATATATAATCACAGACCAGTGACCACAGCCAATCGTGCATAGAGTATAATATATTATATAGTTACAATCGTGCTTTACCGTTTTGCACGTTTTGCACTTCGCCGCCATTTAACAAGTTAATATTTCATCTCAAGAAGTAGAATTTAAATTCCAACCGAACTTGCTTGATAAAACTGAGATTTTAATTTCATAAAAAAGTAAGTCTTATGTTTCTTTATCTAATGTTTTTGTAGTTTATAAATATATTGTATTGCAAAATAAGATAATACCTATTCATGCATAGGGTTAAAGCCGGTATGAATTTCGATACCTATTTAAAAAATATATATTTTTTATTATTGGTATTTTTACTATTGATTAATATAAAATAACTTTTAATTGAAATAGTTTTTATGTTTAACTATGTAAAGCAGTTATTAATCATCTTATAGTATCACTAGAAGTAACACGTATTTTTTCTTTGTTTTATTATATTTCTTGAATAGCGTAGGGTAGTTGTGATTCTTGATTTAAAGTTATCTTTGGTAAAGAATGGATTTCCGTAAAGGAAAGCCTGATAACTATCCTGAATAACAAATAGGATTATTAGTTAATGCACTTTTATAACCAATAGTTGTTTTATTTTAGATAATGGATGACTGGGATGATTCTCCAGATGTGGTGAGTAAAAGAAATGGGACTAATTTTATGTTATAATAATTATATAAAAATCAATGACGAAAGAAACATGATATGTTTATAATCATAATGTCTATATTATGGTCCTATGGCAAGTTTGTAATTTAGTATTTTCTCTTCTACTTAACAGAGAATATACTACCTAAGTTGCTAACATTTTAAATGTAGGATTTTTGATTACGTGTCCGGCCAAAATAAACTGTGTCCAGCTTTTGATAGACTTTACATTTTGCAAATGAGCGATGCCTAATAAGTCTTAGACTTAGTGTCTTGGCATTTGATTTCATCATCAAAAGCTAGATTTTACATATAAATTCTTTTCATATCTATAAATACTGAGACAGAATCCTCAATAATGTTGGGTGTTCGGTCTTTCTACCCAAATGTCCGGCCAAGCTGGCTGTTCTGTACGGTTTTTAGGTTTGGCGATGTGACAACCCTATCTTTATCTATAGGACTTTGTACTTTATGTCTCATTGTTATTATAATTGAACTATCAAATGCAAAAAGAATTGTTTAAATGAAGTTCCGTGTTCAGCAAGTTTAAAAAATTAACAAAGAGACATAATATTTATATCTCTTACTATATTATCTCACTTGCTACAATATGTCATCTGATTGTTTGAATTGATTTTGTTTAAAAAAATATAGTATCAACAATTTAACATGCTTAGAAATTTTAGCATTAGTAATTGGATAGAACTGTCCAAGTAGATAGATCTATCCAGTTTTATATATCCAAGAAATTATGCGTTTTAAATAGAATTATTTTTATAATAATTGTGCATTAGTAAATGTAAACTCTAGAGTTTAGCATGTAGAAATCATGAAGTTAAAATTATAAATAATGTTTATTACAGACTGTTCCTCAGAATAATGCTTACACATACAACAATAATGAGGTAGATGAAGGTCACAGCCTATCGAGAGGCAGGGGTTTTCCGTCTTTTAATGATGACAGCAATGGTATGTAATGCATTTAATATTTCTCTTTTCACTGTTCTGTATTTAAATAAAGAAATATTATTTAATAATGACAAACACATTAACATAGGCCTGTGGTTAGTAAGAACTTGTGTTGTGGTGAATAGGAATGGAAATAAATTGAAGAAAAATATTATTATTTTAATTTTACAAACAGACACTCCAATTTTATTTATATCTATAGATGTATCAACATCATCATGTATATGTCGCAGTCATCTGGTTGAATCAGTCATTTGATTGTATCACTAACGCGTTAATCAAATGACGACATTTAATTGAATGACTAAAGGACAACTCGTCAAGTTGTTGAATGTGACGTTTAACGCCTTGACTGAACGTCATTTAGCATTGACTTTGTAATGTTTTTAGAGTGACCATAAGTTCGCAACTCAAAAGGTAGCTTCCTTTACATAACAAAAATGAGCAATGAACATTATGATTTTATATTGTATTTTAATTCTTATCATAGGCTAAAAATATATGATATTTTTTTAAAAGTAATGTATTAAAATATGGAAGTCTCTATGACTCCAGAAAGTTTTTAATTTAAGTCTTTGTCACCTTGTGAAATGAAAGTTTAGGTAAAAAAAAAACAAAAAATTTATAATCATAGGATCAGTTTCTAGCTGTTTTACGCCAAGTTTGTTTTAGTGACTACTAACGCCGCGGTAGGAAAAAAATGAACTAAATTACAATCACCTGACTGATTTTACGTCCGCTCTGTTCAAAAGGCTATGTTACAATCCGCTATCTAGTTGGACGATGAGCGACGCTTGTTCAATAAACGTTCGGCCTAGTCATTCAATTAAATGTCGTCATTTCATTAACGCGCTAGTGATACAATCAAATGACTGATTCAACCAGATGACTGCGACATATATACATATCCATGACCCGGCACAGACATCAATATTCATTATACAATTCACCAGCACTAGATGGAATTCAAACCTGCCACCACTGTGTAAAGTGGCAAGTAGCCTGAACATTTGTCCAGCTGGCCGTCAAAAATCTATATGCGGTACATTCAATAGCTTAAGCCTTTGGGCATTGTTTTTAATAGGTATTTATGAATATGTTTTGGCTTGTGGCAATACAACTCGAAAATTCTGACCCATTGAGTATGGTTGGTTTTCTATATTTCGGTATAAAACGGTAGTTAATCTATGCAAGAACTACACAATATACATATAAAAAGAGATAAATTATGTTACAAATACGCAATGTTTATACATGAAGCTGAGAAAATTAAAAAAAAAGGCCTATGCCAGAAAGCCTAACTGCTCTCTGAATCACAATAAAATAATTACTTAAAAATGCATTTTGATTTTTTAATCAACAGACTGTATAGGAATAAAAAATTATGTTCAGTATCTTTTTAATTTTTATTTACTCAATAAACATATAAATAATCACAAAATGACAATAGCCATTCTACAAAAAACCTGACAGAGTATATATGGGTTCCTTAAGTTGGTACATATTACATTTAGGGACATATTATGTTTTTAAACTTAACCGAAATTTCAGCTGTGGTTTGTCAGAAAATTAATATTCTTTGTTAAAGAAGATTTACATTGGCGTTGCACATGTGTAGTTCGAGCTCATTTATTTTTTTACTAAAATGAAATTAAAATGATTAATTTGATGTAATAATGAACTGCTACATATTGGCACAAATGTAATTCCCATAGAAACTTTAAATTTTATGGGATCAAATGTAGACCATGACCATGGTATAAGCTTTCAATTTAAGCTAAATTGCTTCACCAGTGGTGTTGAAGATCAAAAAACATCCAAACTTAAAATTTTCGCAATTCTAACATTATTTAGATACAGTACAACTTCAATACAATGATAAGTAAATAAGAAAATAATTGTTGTACAATGTAATATTTTATAATGAGGTATAGTATAGCAAATATCATAAAAATTAGCTTGATCTATGATTTGTTTTAAAAAGGTAAGGGATCTTCGGAGAAATTTAATATATTTCTGTCACCTATCACTTGTCAAAAAATCCATTAGTCTATAGGCCTGTTTCACAATCTCCAGTAAGTGCCCAATAGGCTATCGGCAACATATTTGACAGATACTCCATACTCTATCTCTCAAATATGTTGCCGATAGCCTATTGGGAACTTAACTGGAGATTGTGAAACAGGCCCTATATATGTAATAGAATGTATCTATACAATTATACTAATATTATAAAGAGGTAGTTTGTAATTTAGATTTGTTTTTGACAGTAAAATATGACTACATTATGAGTAAATGCCATGGGTTGTAATTTGTCCCCATGCTCCCAAGGGGTCTGAAGTACATGGGTGACCGCAGGACGCTGCTAAAGTATTATAAAATGTATATAGAAATACTTAGATATGTAAATAATCATTAAATGGAGATTAATAAAACATTTTTATTTATTATCTTCATTGGTTAAAAATTGGTCATTTTTTTATTGACAATGTATTCTTTAAACATTTCTCATTGTAATACATTTTTGATTTTTATCTATAAAAAAAATCATAATATTGAGCTATAAAAATATTGAAACATTAACTGCCAAAAGTAATTTTGTAATATTACAAAATACATTATTTAAAAAATGCTTAAAGATATTTCTTTAGCTGTTCCTGAATAAATCATTTTTTAAATTAATTTTAAGCATGCACAAGATATCTTTAAGTGCCTAAAGTGCCTACAAACAATCCACTCTTTTTTAATATTATTTTTATTTGAAGTGAGTTTGAATAAATTTGACACTCTAACTTGAACCAGTGTCACTATAAATCAAGCACTTGAGAGTTTACTTACGCTTATTTGAAGGACTTCCAGATGGTATACATTTGTACCACATAAAATTAAATGCAGTATGTTTTTTAACATCATTAGCTGTTATTGTTTTCTTATGTTTACGCGAATTTCACTCATTATAATGAAACAACTTTACGGATTTTTTCGCGGTTTATTTAGTTTTTTACAATGTGATGAGCAGCACTTGGAGACCGAGCTTCAACATGTCAAGCAAGTACTGCGGGACAACAAGCTTCGGGTACCGCGGCTCCATCGCAGTGAACGTGTGAAACCAACCACCGTCGAGCGAGTACCTGCTGTGCTGCCATTTATGAAGGGAGTCACTGACAAGATTGGCTACATCCTAAAGCGAGCTTCTATTAAAACTTATTTCAAGCCGCCAAAAAAGATAGGTCAATTCTTACCATCTGTCAAGTGTCATATACCCTTACAAGATGCAGGAGTTTATAAGCTTGATTGTGACTGTGGTCTCTCTTACATAGGTCAAACTAAAAGGTCAATTAAAACTCGCGTTAAAGAACATATAGCTGACTTAAAACACCGTCGCTATACTAAGTCAGCAATCTGTGAACATAGCCTAGATAATGCCCGCCATTATATCAGATTTGATAAACCACAGGTCCTCGCAAAAGAACACCGATTCCAACCAAGGATGATTCGCGAGGCTATTGAAATAAAAAAACATCCTAATTTCAATAGAGAAGATGGCTGGCCACTACCATCTGCTTGGGATCCCATAATAAAAATAATAAAATCTAAATCCAAGCATAATAATATGTCACAGACTAAAGACTCAGTTAGCACCTTTTGCATAGATAGGACTAAATAAAAATATTGTTGTATCATAGGGTAGTTTCGAATAACTTTTGTAACAGAAGGACATCTGACACCTCAGTCCTCCCGTGACCATGGTTGCTGTAAAGTGTCCGAAACGTCGGGATTGTAAAAAACTAAATAAACCGCGATAAAATCCGTAAAAGTTGTTTCATTATAATCATTAGCTGTTTCTCATATTTTATTTATTATTATTTGCAAAGATCTATTTATATTTTAAACCTGTAGCCTGTAGGTCGTCAAAATGTATTAAACAGTTATTATTTAATGTAACATATGTTACTAAAATGTTTGTATGTACTATATAGGTAATAACCATCGACCACATAACCCATAGACTCCTAATAACAGGGGAACGGGTTCTGGCGACACATCTGACTTATAGTTCCGATATATGCCGTAAACAATGTACTCAAACTATCGTGTCGTCTCATTCTTTCCCGTTGTGAAATATATACATTTCTTTTTAACGTTCCGTGATTGGTAATTATGTATGACATTAAATTAGCTAATCACAGCATTGCAACCCCTTTCGTCTCACCTCAGCTAGTTGCCAGAATGCATTTAATACGAAAAGTCAAACATTAGGACGTTGTGTGGTCGATGGTAATAACATTACTTTTTAAACTACTAATATCTTAGATCCAAGATATTATTTTATTTTACTAAAATTCCATCATATCTATAAAGTATTGCATAGTTATGTATTATGTTGTCCGGGACTATACAATCATAATTAAAATTACTAAAATTATTTAGAATGGTATATTTACTATGATCAGGAGGATCTAATAATAAATAATAGTGTATTTTTAAAACATACTTTTTTTTAAGATTTCGATCACAAAGTCGGTAGAACCGACTACGGCGAGCGTCGAGGTCGCGGCGGTGGTCGGGGCGGCGGCAGGGGTCGAGGAGGCCGCGGGGGGAGGGGTGGCGGTGGCAGGGACAGGGGGGACTATGAAAATGGCGGTAAGATCTTGAAACATTCTGTAGTATACTATATAATATCTATTAGCTATATTTATTATGGAGGCGTTGTGGGATTAGTCTTCCACTTCCACGCTGGCTCACGCGTCCTAGCCTGTGTGGAGGTGCTGCTGTGATGGCTGGTCGTGTTGTGCGGTTTCTACCTAGCTGAGTTATCTTTTTTACTAACATGCTCTGCTTTGTTTTGGATATTGCGGGCTCTTAATTTATTTACTTACTTTATCTTAGGCAAGTGTGTATAAGACTAGTAATAAATGTATATAATTATGTAGTATGTTCAAAAAAATTGTAAACTATATTTTGAAAGGAGCAACTCAACAGAGTTTCTTGCTGAATTCTTCTTATATACTATATACTACTTCTTATATACTACTACTATAGTATGTATTATTTGTATTTATTGTTTGTATTTTTTTTTTTGTAATAGTCTATATGAAAAGAATAGTTCCACTGAGTTTGTTTCGCCGGTTCTTCTCAGGTCCTGATTGAAAAAATATTTCAGTGTTTTGGATATCTATTTTCTCGGCATAGAATTATTGATATGATTGGCTATAAATATATTATACATGTATATTATAAGGATAAGTGGTTTTTTTTTTGCAGGTGATTGCGCGGGTAACAGATAAGATTTCATGTCATATTGTATGTCCCCAACGAATTCTCAAACTATTAGATCAATTTTCATTTATTTTTACAAACAAATAAAAAAGAAAAACAACAGTAGAACAATTTCCAAGAAATGCATTTCAATCTAATGACTGTAAACTTATGTAGATACTTTATTTTTAGCGGGGAATTGTCAAATTTAGCGTTCATTAAAAAAGCCTACATGTCCATCATAAAGGGGAGACCAACAATATCAGTTTTATATATGACATTTTATTACAATTGCAGATAATAACCACGACGACGACGAGGACAGACACGAGCGAGGCGAGCGTGGGCGGGGCAGGGGGCGTGGTCGCGGCGGCCGGGGCGGAGGGGGCGGCGGGGGGCGGGGCGATACCAACGGGGACGGCGAAGGGGAGGGCGACGAGGAGCCGAAGAAGGCGCCGGTCACGTACGTGCCGCCCGAACCCACTGAAAACGAGCAGGAGATATTCAGCAGTACCATCAGCTCTGGCATCAACTTCGATAAGTTCGATCACATTGCTGTCAAAGTAAGAACATATACAATATTATATAAGACTTTTTTATGTTAAATAGAGAGACTAACTGGTCAATTTGACTCACAAGGCAAAAGTCAGGTTCGTCCATGGACATAAATGAGTTCATCTGGAACTAGAACAGACAACTCATCAATATTTTACTTATTTTAATACAAAAAATTTGAAGTCTGCTAGTAATTACTCTCCGAAACACTGCAAAGCTGTTGTATTGAAGAAATAAGCCGGATAGATTAGTAGATACAATTTTATCAAATAATATAATGGCTAAATTGTCATTTAAAACAATCATTGTACTGGCATGCCACATCGTTTTCATTTAACTTCAAATGATGTTGACAAGTGTTCAGATTTTTTTTTTCCTTAGACCTTTAGTTGGACCAAAAAGTGGTCGTCGGTGATCCGTTTATTCTAATGTTTCTAACATTATTAAAAATTAACTGTAAGTATATTATTACAGGTAAGCGGAGAAAATCCACCGCGCGCAATAGACAGCTTTGAAACGGCGAATCTCCGAAAGTATGTGCTAGATAACATCTTGAAGTCGGGCTACACCAAGCCGACGCCTATACAGAAGCACGCCATACCAATCATCATGGGTGGGAGGGATTTGATGGGCTGTGCGCAGACTGGCTCCGGCAAGACTGTGAGTTTTATTAAACTTTTTAGATTTGTTGATTTTGTCTATGATTTAATAAACATATTAAAGAAGACAGAAGAATAATAAGATTTTTTGCATTCAAAGTGTTATAAGAATTAGAAATACTCTTTTATTAAATGTTATATTTTTGGATGATAACATGATAATTACCAACTCTGTTTTCAAAATTTGTAGTATGTTACACATATTATAATCCATGTCCAATAAAAAAGTTATTTGGAATTGAGGTTATCATACAAAATATTGACTAATAGTGAAAAGTTATCAGGAAATTGCCATAAAAATCAAATAACCAAGCATGCACCCAACCCAAAAAAGGTGTTTGATAAGTGTGATGTAATGTGTTAATTTTGACATTTTCAGGCTGCATTTCTGCTTCCCATAATCAACACACTGCTACAAGATGTTCGTGAACTGGTGGTTGGACCCAACGGATGCGCACAACCTCAGGTTTGAATATTAGTTTTATATTCTCTATTCCTAGCTATTGTGTGCTCACAAAAATATTTACTTACATTAAGGAATGTGAGACTAACAGTGTATGCATATTTATATATGTATGAACCACGATTACGCCTAAATACTTATTAATTTGGATGAATAAGGTGTCAATAAATCTATGGCCAATGTATTGAATGACATAGGCCACATTTTAGCAGTTAACAGTTTTTTCAATTTTTTGATTGTTTAAACATGAATATATATATTAATTTATATATATATACATACATATATAATATGCACATCATGTGATCATTATTTACATGCATCGACCACACAACCTAAAGACTCCTAATGTTTTTTCGTATTAAATGCATTCTGGCAGCTAGCTGAGGTGAGACAAAGGGGTTGCAATGCTGTGATTAGCTAATTCAATGTCATACATTACCAATCACGGAACGTTAAAAAGGAATGGATATATTTCGCAACGGTAAAGAATGAGACGACACGATAGTTTGAGTACGTTGTATACGGCTTACATCGGAACTATAAGTCAGATGTGTCGCCAGAACCCGTTTCCCTGTTATTAGGTGTCTATGGGTTATGTGGTCGATGTTTACATGTATGTTTTATCGGTTTTATTTTATCGTTAAAACAAAAGAACTTTATACTTTAGTATAAGATTATATCCTCTACCTATTATTGTAGGTGATCATAGTTTCGCCGACTCGGGAGTTAACCTTGCAGATATTTAACGAGGCTAGAAAGTTTTCTTACGGCTCTATATTAAAAATTGCCGTCGCATACGGTGGTACTGCGGTGCGACACCAGGGAGACATCATAGCAGTGAGTAATCCAAAACATACTTAATTTTACAATTTATTATTTATCTTTATTTTATGGGGAAATAAGATAATGGTTGGCTATTATAATTATAATAATGGTTGGTTATTATTTGTAACTGGTAGAAAGTCTGGGTGGCTACCACTGCTTGACCCTTCCACGAAATGCAGGTGACGTTTACGGGGATCTAAGCCGCGGATCGACTACATCGGCACTGGCCGCGTCTAGAAATTTATTTCACGGAACGCGCACTAAATATTAGAGCTATATGGTGAGCGCGCGTGGAAACCATACACAAATTATCGCATCCGCCACAGCCCACAACTTAGCTGCCCTTAATAATCGTTTAAAAACTTGACACCAAATGAAATAGCCCGCAACCTGCTTCCTGTTTGATCTTCCTAACGAAAATAGACGCATTTACCAAAATAGTGTCCATTTGGTGCGGCCGGAATGCGCGTCAATGCCTATCCACTTTCATTGCGAAGTCCATACGCGGTTTTATAATACAACTGACAGCTTTCATATGTTACCGCCCGATAAGATTGTCAAAATTTGTAAAATGATTATGGATTTTTAAAAATCTTCATAATCTTGGGATGATAATAAATTATAAACAACAGTCTTTCGCATGTATTTATCCATAAATGACATTGAAATCATTGCCTTTCAGAAAGGATGTCATATATTAGTGGCGACCCCGGGCCGCCTTCACGATTTCGTTGAGCGGAACCGCATCTCGTTTGAGGGTATACGTTTCATCGTCCTGGACGAGGCTGATCGCATGTTGGACATGGGCTTCATGGGTAGCATCGAGAAGATTATGGATCACCCTTCTATGGTTCCTGCTGTAAGTACATAATGTTTAACAATTTGATAAACACTATCCTTTGCACATAAGAGTTTCAGTGTTAATGATAATGTCTGCTTAGGTTCCACCATCTTGCTTGTTTTAACTGGGAAAAGGCTTCACTATGGGTCAGGGAATGCTGTACCGCTTGCTATAAGATAGCCTTCTGTAAGTTTGCCTATGAAATAAAATTCAATAATATTATATGTGTTGGCTGGCAGGGTGATCGTCAAACATTGATGTTCTCGGCGACGTTCCCTGAAGACATTCAACACCTGGCGGGCCGTTTCCTCAACAATTACTTGTTCGTGGCTGTGGGCGTGGTCGGCGGCGCCAGCACGGACGTCGAACAAGTCTTCCATCAAGTAGCCAAGTATGAGAAGCAGACCATGCTGAAGAAACTTGTTGAAGAAAATGGTAAGCCAATAGAAAGTTAATAATAATAATAATA
The DNA here is from genome assembly GCA_905333005.2 of Lycaena phlaeas. NCBI lineage: Eukaryota > Metazoa > Arthropoda > Insecta > Lepidoptera > Lycaenidae > Lycaena > Lycaena phlaeas. The sequence goes on from HG995182.1 coordinate 6,368,382, forward strand.
TCTATGGACGCTTTTACACCACGTCAATCTGGTCCCGTGCTAAGTTCTCGAAGAGACTTGTGTTACATAGACAACGGAAATACATATATTTAATACTTTTTATATTAATACTTATTTGTAATCAAGCTAATTCTTGTTTCCTTGTCTTCCTTTAGTAGAGAGTACCTGGTTGACCGAGCATTTGCTCGGTACCCTTAGTGATAAAATACGATAAAGCTTTAAGCTTTTTTCAAGGATCAGTGATGGCCGCCGATTACATCAAAGGAACGAGGCCATGTACAAAAAATTCTGTCGACGTTCCGTCGGAATGCCCCTCAAAAATATTCGTCATCCAGCCATCAATTTTTATTTAAAAGAAACTAAATTGTGTGTATTGCAGACGGCAAGCGGGTGCTGGTGTTCGTGGAGACGAAGCGCAATGCGGATTTTATAGCAGCGATGCTGTCGGAGCAGCAGCTGCTGACGTCGTCCATACACGGGGACCGCGAGCAGCGCGAGCGCGAGGAGGCACTACACAATTTCAAGAGCGGCCGCCACTGCATCCTCGTTGCCACCGCTGTCGCCGCGCGCGGGCTTGGTACGTACTACACTGTCACCATCCGGCCTTTATTGATGCTAGCTGTTCATTCTATATTTAATTCATCTTTAGATCATCTGATTTTAAATCAATGAAAATATGGAGAAAATTCTCCTGCTTGGATGCCGCTTTGCTTAAGCTGGTAGCACATGTTCGTCCCAATGCCACTCTTTCAACATGTAAGTCTAAAAATAACTTTAGGCGAACATTGGGAGTATGCAGAAGCGATTTTTAGCTAAAAAAAGATCCAAGGAATCTCTGGTTAATCATCTCAGATCCATTATCATCGTGTCGTATAAGTTATCCAACATAAAATTTAAACAATGAACTTTAATACATTTTACAAACTTTAATAAATTTGTTACAGACATTAAGAACGTAGACATCGTTATAAATTTCGATCTACCTAAAAGCATAGACGAGTATGTGCACAGAATTGGCAGAACAGGCCGTGTCGGTAACCGAGGATTAGCCGTATCCTTCTTTGACTCTCAAAAGGTAAGCGCTATTAAAGTTAGAAATTTTATATTTTTCTGTATTATACATTTATAAATGCAATTCATGAATATATTTTCTGATGGAATGGATTTATATTATCTATTAAATTTGATCTTACATAATAAAATTGGAAGTTATCTATGCCACAAAAAAGTTGGATATCATAACTGCTTTCTTTTTGCTATAGTTTGTCCAAATATAAAATTTTACTATATTCTTTCAAATTTTTTCAACAACTTAGTTCTGGCAAAATTACTAATATTCCTGTAAAAAAATAGGGGTTAATGATAGGAGGGTGAAATATAAGGTTATATATATTTTTTTAGTTTTTATTCTTATTTATTTATATGAAAAATAAAAAAAAATAAGTGGTACACCAAAACACCGCGACACGAGAATTTGATATATTTGAGTAACTGCCCCGATAGATTTTATTCTGTCAAAAGTACTAATATTGCTGCTAAAAAACAAGTGTTGATCTTAAAAGGGTGAAAATTTAAAGTTATAACATAATAAAATACTGTTGATTTAAAAATAGGGTCACCCTTATCATAGGGGTATGAAAAGTAGATATTGACTGATTCTCAGACCTTGATATGTACATAAAATTGAATAAATATTGGTCAAGGCGTTACTGAGGAGTTGAGTAACAAACACTGCAAAACGAGGATTTTATATATTAGATAATGTAGTGTAATGTAATAAAACTTCTTACACAGGATATCGCGCTAGTAGCTGATCTGGCTAAGATCCTGAAACAGGCAGATCAACCGATACCGGACTTCCTACAGAACGGCGGCACTGCTACCTACAAGAGTAACAAATACGGAGGCAGCGATATTAGGGTATGTTACTTTAATGGTTTTAAATTACTTTTTCACACAACTTGGTCCTATTTAGCTACTACTAATACATAGTTCATAACTTGTAAGTGTATGTCAACATTACTAAATTTAACATACAAATTATTAAGCCTGTAACTTCACACTACATAATCATCATCATCTCAGCCTATTGCTGTCCACTGTACGTAATATCTATTCAATGTAAAAGACACAAGACCACAACAAGATTTCAGAGGATACAAATATATTTTATTAATTTCATAGTAAATAAATCAATCATCATTGGTTTCTCACATTTTGAAAAGATGATTTAAACAGCGTCAATTATAAGTAAATAAATGGTTATATTGAATTGCTATGAATATATTAAATGAGTATTTTTTCTGTTCTTCTCATTCAAAGAGGACAATAGATGAGGTAATAAAACTGCTTTATACTAATTGTAACTGTCTGGTATAATAAAAATTTGCTTTTACGAGAATACTATTATATTATTATACATCTATATAACGGAAACCTAAATTTTAGTAAAAACTAAAAACCATCCCACCTACCCATCTTATTACATGGCCCTGCATGTGCAATTATAGACAAACATTTCTATGAAAAACAATGATGTGTAATATATTTTATTCTAAAATATTTATTACTAAATATACTTTCAGGACTTCAACAATGCTACCACCACTGTTGAACAAGGTCAAGAACCAGACGAGGAATGGTAAAGGTGATGGAGAAGTGTGTGAAACAGTGTAACTGGTGGTCCGTGTTGGTGCTTGATTAGTTAGACTGTGTCAGACACAGCGTGTAATATTGGAGAGTATGAACCTCAAGAGGTATATTTTGCTGACCAGTGTTTTAGTGTTAGTTTTAAAATTTAAGTACTAATAATCCTAGTGTACAATTTGATAGTAGGTCTTTATGAGCAAATTTGTTTCATTATTTGACGACAGCCATAGTTTTTTATATTGCATAGAAATATATTTTGTTATGTGAACATGACAGTTTTGTTTATAGAATAAGTACATATACATGTGTTTTTTTTATTTGATATCTTGGGCTAGTGTTAAACCAAAAAATAAAAGTACATACTTGATGCTCATACACTTCGAGTCATGAGTATCTAAATTAAAAGAACGTATTTTGGTTTAGCGCAAGCACTCACTCATATATATCTATTATCAAGTCTTACATCTACTACTGTTGCACAACATCATTGAATTTTTTTATTGTTTAAGTTGTACTTAAGTATTCAGTTCAATGATTTTCATGTTTGTTTTTATGGTTAAATATGACGTTCCTTTTATGTTTAAAATCGTATCAATATTATATAATCTGTGATGTTTATTATAAACGTTGCTCAGTTAAAATTTTAACATAGTTACACATGATATTATATATAGTTCAAAACATGTGTTATGTGAGAGTCTCGTGAGATTTATTAATTTGTTTTGTTGTTCTAAAACTAGTTACTTGTAACAAAGAGCATCGGGAATTATAAATAATTATTAAGTGTTATCATTTTCATAAACCTAATAGTATTATCTTCAAAATAACATAATCTTTTATCAACACTCGTGCTGGTAGCGAAAGTGATGTATGATAATGAAATCGTGACAGAATATTTATCATTCAGAGTATTTTATGAATGCATAGCCAAAACCCCTTTTTTAATGCTCAATCCAACAATTTTCCCTGTGTTCTTTTAGTAGCTTCATTTTTTTTTTCAAATCTGTTGTTATACAATTCATTGAATTATATCATTTGGTAGAAATCATTTTTATCAGTAAGAGTGCGTAATTATAACGTATAATCTGTGATGATTATTAATAAGTAGAGTAAGTGTAGAACATTAGCATTGCACACAAAAATTTAAATTTTGTGATACTGAAGTCACTAGTCGAACCCATGGAGCATGTAACCGGAATAGAGCAATAATGTTACCACCAAAATAGTGCACTGATGCTGCACAAGCTCTGCACTCTAATTGGCCGACTGATGGATGGATGATTAGTCGATGGGATGCACCCACAGATCACTGGTTAAAGTCTTGCTATGACGTCAATGACAAATCACTTTCAGATTTTTATGGCTGACATTACTATATCCGGTTATATCCTCTATGGTCAAACCCAATTTAATTTGCTCCAAAAATTTATATAAGGCCTCTCTATACAACATACCGTTTCCTTTGTCACGTTAAACCAATTACATATGTCTAAAATAATAAATGTTTTACATCCAGGTCATTATTTTACTGGTTTAAAAATACTAGATGAGATTTAAGTTGGAAAAATCTCGAACAACTTCCATGGATGGCTTGTTTTAATTTAAATCTGTACCTCAAGCAGTAAATAACCAAATATTTTGACTAAAGAAAATTACAAGAGTTTGAATTATAAAAAAACCTTGTACATTGTTCACAGGGGGGTACTATTTGAGTTGTTTCAATAGTAATTATGGACATAAATGTGAACAAAGAAATAGCAGGATAGAAGTAAGAAGAGAGGAAACATGAGAGAAGTGAGATGGCATGCATTTAGTCATGATGACAATGCTAACAGTTTTGTAAGTGGGCATATGAATAGCGAGCACCTTGGCCCACTTGAATGCAGGGTATATGCACCATTATTTTTAATAAGGGTTACCATATTGAATGGAACAAAATGTAAAAGGTACAAAATATGTGTAACTATGTACTAGTTTTTGACTTAAGACATTAGGTTTTAAGTTGCTTGTTGCTCTGAAATACACTTAAGTTTTCAGTATGTGCGCTGTTTTTTTTTTTTTTTTTTGCTACCCGCCAATCCGCAGAACTATTTTCTTTATCAGTTTCTTTAGTTTCAGTGAAAAACATAATTAAGCTGCATTTACAATGTGCTTTATTATGATTGGGTTGTATTTAGCTGACTGTAGTATTTTTTTTTTAATATGCCTTGGCCTTGTTGACGGTTTCCTTAAAGCGGATCCACACGTTTGTGGCTTGCCGCAAGCTCCAAGCCTCCACAAGTCACAAGCATGTGGGACGCCTCGCAAGCGCTTGCGGCAAATTCTCTTTTGTTCCCTTTGGCCTGTGCACAATACCGACACTCTTCTACCGGATCCGCACGTTTGTGGCTTGCCGCAAGCCCCAAGCCTCCACAAGTCACAAGCATGCGGACGCCTCGCAAGCGCTTGCGGCAATGTCTCTTTTGTATTGTGCACAAGCCAAAGAGAGCTTGTGCACAATACCGACACTCGACGGATCGGCCACAAACCTTTGCAAACCTACGCAAGCCAAGACAAACTCTGTATCCACACGTTTGAATGTGTGAAGGCTTGCCAAGCCTCGGCTTTTTATTTTTCAGAATTTCAAGTAATTAATGTTTGTTTATACGTTTTCTCTTATCGAAAACTTTTTTACGATTTTTACTTTGGATAAATCGCCTTATCCTAAAAATATGGGTTTTAAGTTAAAACGTTTTATTAAAAAAAATGTGAGTGTTGTCCATCCTTCGTGTACGCGATGTATAAATCGCAATCCAGTCACGTCGCAATTATTCTGCTGCTGAAAAGAAAGTTATGATATATAAGGTTTACATATAACATATACAGACAAAATATCCTAAGCGACACATGAGAAGATGTCATATATAGAGCCCTCTCGTTGGGAATTTGGCAGCATAACGACCAGAATGGCGCAGGATTGTTGACAGCAAAGTCCGCGAGTTCGAGGCTCAGCGTAAAGCTGAACTTGACGTGACCAGTCAAAGGCTCGTCCGCCTGCTGCCTTAACGTACAACTTTGTTAACGGGGTTCTCACGTGCCCTCAGTGTGCACGGAGTTTCAGTGCAAAAATAGCCACATTAGCACATAGCTAAATAAGCCATCTGGGATCGCATCAGCGCTGAATTCTCTGCCAGGAGTCTATAAGTGGTCGTCATGCCCGAAATCGGTCGGACAGCTCATATTATCATATACAATTATTATATTGCCCGATAACGTCCACTTTTGAATTGTATAAGAAGCAGTTAAATAATTAATAATGGATTTTTAGATGTGGGTGTTGGAATTTGAATAAGTCTTGGTGGCGACTGGCGTTCATTGGAAGATCCTTATCCAGAGAACGGGAAAAGGCTGATAAATGTGATAGAGATAATCATGATACTGGTGAATAGCCTAGTGGAAAGCAGAATTATTTGATCTTTTTATCTCTTACTTTATATCTATATAGTAAGAGAAAAATTACAGTATCTTCCAATTACGGAAAAACTCAAAAAACTCGTGTCTTACAGACTATAATTATTACAAACTAGCAACGCCACGCGGATTCACCCGTAGGAGTCTGAGGATAATAAAATAGAGCCTATGTGCTATTCTGATGTGTAAGCTATACTGTAAAGTTCCTCCAAAAACTATTCAGAAGTTATTGCGTGCAAGAGTAACAAATTAACATTCATACTTTCTTACAAATTTTCTCGTTGGTAATATTAGTAGGATAATACCTTCATCATCATCAGCTTGAGTGTGGACAATGCGCTCGTAAGGCGACGACGACGTAGTTCTGGAGATACAAAGCACGGCCCTGAAAGTACATTCCGGAGTATACGTTAAAGTGATCACAAGTACTAATGGAAGTGTGTCGTGACTCGTGCGGTATTCCCTTATGCGTGAATATCACTATTAATATGGAGGGGAGCATACCAGCATAGTCACCAACGCATATAAGCCGGCATGGAAGCCTTGCAGGAGAGGACTTTCAGGAATTTAAATTATGGGTCTGGCCTTGAAAGTACTGCCAGATATTGATAATAACCATACTTTATGCAATATAATTGACATAGTTATTTTCACATTCTAAACTGGATATTTAGTTCACCATGTTTTTGTTTTTATTTTGCGGGGCCCACAGGCGGGGCCCTATTAGGTAGGTACTACACGAATGTCTCGTAAAAAAGACTGGATAATGTCGAAACATTGAGCTTTATGCGAGTAAAAAACAAACTAAAAGGTAAATACATGATTCAAAAAGTTTATGTATTATTATTATCGAGCGACAATGGTCCAGTGGTGGTTGGACTCTGCCTCTTATGCGAGGGGTTCCAGGTTCGATCCTGACCCGTCCGTGTGTGCCTTGAAATGGGTTTTTCTAAATTTCTAAGTGCATCCCAAACACGAGACCATCGCTCGCTCACCGGTGAAGGAAAACAGCGTGAGGAAACCTGCATGCCTAATGAGATTGGAAGTGTTTGAAGGTATGTGAAGTTCACCAACCCGCACTGGGCCAGCGTGGTGAATTATGGCCCATTACCCTCCTCGCCTGATTTCTAGGAGAAGACCCATGCCAAGCAGTGGAACATAAAGGGTTGATACTTTATGTATTATTATACTCACAACAACATAATTGTTGATACAACAGCTAGCGCTGCACTCAAAATGTATATCATCCCGGGAAAACTACCGACGGTGGCGGAATACAGCGCGTTGTAAATGAGGGGGGATATGAGGGGGCCGAGACTCTCCACTGTACACATGAACCCAAACACTTTTCCAATGTCCTCAACCGGAAGAGTCTTACTCAGGTACGAGCGCGTTAACGGCCCCAGCAAACCTTTGAACATGGAGACAACGCAACCTAAAATAAAAAATATAGTGAGTCAACGATATTGTAGTAGAGGCCTAACAGTCGGAAGGACAATAAGTTCATCTGGCGGTAAGTGATTAACGACTTTCATAGCCATCCATTTAGTGGCGTGGCGTGCCTTGGCGGGGCCCCAAAATTTGTTTGGGGGCCCTTATGAAGTTTAAAGATTTCTCATATAAAAAAAATGTAAGCATAAAATTAAAAAAAAAATTTATTCATCATAATTATTTATCTGTAACTTTTTCCAATATTTTTACAAACAATTCAAAATAAATTAAATTTACACTCTCCTTGCCCTTTTTTCGGCAAACTGGTTTATCAAATCATTCATTCATTCATAGCTGATGATGACTTTAGTTTTTTAAAGATTCTTCCTCTACGGACAATAGCGCTGGGGGCCTAGCCAAAATGCCATTACGAAAACGACAGCGAAGTTCGTTCGTTCGTTCGAAGTTGTGATTGGCTAAATTACGTCGTCGATCGCTCGACCGTTCAATCGACGACGTGATTTAACCAATCACAACTTCGAACGAACGAACTTCGCTGTCGTTTTCGTAATGGCGTTTTGACTAAGGTCCCAGGTCTGATAGGCGTTCATTTCCCATCGAAGTTCTTAAGCAATATCGCAGGGGAGGCATCCGTGGTTCGGGGGCCCCGTATAATTGATACGGCGGTTGCTACGCCCCTGCATCCATTACCCCAGGGGCTAGCAGATCCAGGCCTAGATTAGTCAATAAGCAGCTTAAAGACGGCAAGGGCCATGAATCGGCAAAATATAAGTGGATTAACGCATGAAGTCGATAAAGCAAAAATAGGTCACCAACTAATAGAGTCTGTAAATTATCTATCACGGTCGACGTTAACCACTAGGAAATAGGTTATACCAAAAAAGCCCAGAAAAATAAAATAGAAAACTTACTTAAGTACATAGTCGACATTGTTCTTGCGAAAAATTTTATGACATACTCCCCAGCGCCGGTAAGAGTGGCTATTACAGAAAACGCTATATCCCCAATTCTTAACAGCCTCTGAACTATGATAATACCAATGAAGCCTCCGAAGAATGATATCATGGTGCATATGGAAGAGTATATCGAATATTCCTGCAAAGCCCAGTCCAATACTTTTCTAACGTACAAATATTCCAATGTACTTAAGCCGAACATTATCAAAGCTGTGATTCCTTTGACCGTTGTGATTAAAACAATTTGCGCTCTTCCGAAATTCGGTCGTTGCTTAAAACACTCTCTGGCCATTTCTCTGAGAAGTGAGAAGTCTAGTATTCGTGTTGAACCGTCCTGTAACAAAATTATATCCTTGCTTATAAGCAGATAGGGATTATAAACATAATACCCTAGGTCAGTGGCGTAACTACAGGGTGGCAAGTCGGCAAAATGCCACGGGCCCCCAGCTGAAAGGGGGCCCCGGTCGGAGGAGAATTCCAACTCCCAACATTTATTATTACACATTTAGTAAAAAAAATTGTCTTTCCTAGCATCCGATGAATTTGCCACGGGCCCGAACGGTATAGTTACGCCACTGCCATAGATCCTAGATGCTTGCAGGGGCAGCTTATTTCCAATAACTGTATTTGGATGATTTATAGTTATTTTTAAAGACCCGTTCTTATTTGTACTTTATTATAAAAGATATATCGTAGGCTTCTCGCCAGATTTTATTCACCGATCAGTTTTCAAATGTAACTGACAAGAGAAAGATAAGTGAAAGAGTAAGTCAGTAACTCCTATAACATTTGAATAAATATATATGTGAGCCTGGATAGTCGATAAACTAGCGACGCAAAGTGTCTTTTTTGGTAACTCACATCGAAAACCAAGTGTTAATACGAATAATATATAATACCTGCGAAGCACCACCCAAAGATTCAACTATCACAATATTTGTGTAGGCAAAAGCTAGAACATTGAAGCTAGCTGACAGTAATATAATATACACGTTTCCAATAGCCAGTATTAGATATGAACTAGCGAAGGATCCCAGGAATGAACCCAGGGTTGTAGCCGCGTCAACTATGGTCATCCTGTTGAAAGAAATTGGTGTAATTTATAAAAACCAGAAAAAAAACCGTCGCTATATTTCGGAAAATTTTGAAACTTATTTCTCTATGGACTATATTGTATTGCAATATGTTGCATAAAAGACAGTGGCGACATATTATATAGTTCATAATATTGTTTTCTTATGTTTACGCGAATTTCACTCATTATAACGAAAAAAAATTAAAATGAAATTAAGTTTTTTACAAGCCCGACGTTTCGGATACTTTACGGGAAGACTGTAGTTCATAATGTTTTATTTCTCATAATTTCTAGTTACACTTAGCCCTTAGGACATAATATTATACGTATGTATTTTGTTGTTAGTAAGGACGCATTTAAATTTTAAAACACCTAAAAATTTTAAAATTATGGCAATTCCAAGACAATGCCCGTACAGATTAGGCAGACAAACTTTGAATAAGTATATGATATACGCGCGAGGAAATTTTTAATTGATTTTCAACTAACTTTCTTATCAGCTACATACTTGAAACTTTAACTTTGACTAACACATGTATTATAATGAGCGAAAACTTAAGCAAAAAAATGCATTTTTTTAATCCTTTAAAAAAAGATGGAATGTATATTTGACTTATAATTGTTTTTACCTAAGCGTGGTATTTTCCGCTGTGCTAGTGTCGGTTACATAACAGTACGCTCCAGTGAACAGTACCACGTACCCACCTGTACACGAGAAGGGTAACACTGTCACTATGTACCACCAAGGGCCCAGGTCTGCCATGCTATACACGACCCAGAGTATCGCAGACACGCACATACCTTAAAAAATTATATTACTTGTAACTATATATATTAATTATAAATTTTTCAGGTTATATGTCTTTTCCACACCATGGTTCAAAGCCTTGTCGTGGCGGTGGGACTCAGTAGCCCAGGGTGACCCCAACACCTTGGGCGAAGCGAATTGAGCCGAGGGGGCTCTTTGTACTTCTCTTATGAGAAGAGAGGGCAAGGGGCGAGGTCGGGAATCTTGCCTCATTGTACTGTTCCGACGTTGGGAGGAGTTGTTCTGGTGCGGGGCAACCCCTCTGTGTAGTTAGCGTCGGTCCCCTAAGAGACTGACTAGCCGTCGAGGTGTCCTGTTGCTTGTAGGCATTGGTGGCACTCGCCGGGTTTCAGTGGGTAGAGCTGCGTTCATTTACCAGCTTTCGGGCGCAGCGAGTCCCACATACCCACCTGAGGAGATTCACTCCCCCACGGGATGTCTAAGCACATTTCCCGGCGTTAATGAAAAAGAAAAGGTTATATGTCTTTTGAATTACAAGAAAGCCGTGTTATATTCTATTTTTTAAATTAGTTGTATAGGCAAAGTGGCAAAAATGCCACCTAATAGTAACAAGTCGACATAGCCCATTATACCTGGAACGAGCCCAGGCCATTTATTTCTTACCTATCCTGAGACAAAGTATTAAGTTTCGGCGTCAGTAATTACAGTCTGTATTGCCCTTTTTCATTGAAGAAACAAGCAAGATGGTAGTATCCATATTCCGTAACACGGCACAGGACTCCCTCTGACAGATATCAAAAAGGCTTAAGAGCAAAATCTTACCACATAGTGGCCATACCAATAGAGGTTTTCTCCCATAAGTATCAGACCATACTCCAACAAACATGGACAGAATCGCCGGCCCAGTATACTCCAGAATAGTCTTTATAGTGAGCACAAACGCCGCGTACGCTTGCACATCCTTCTCCAAAATTTGTGTCTCGTTCGTCCGTATTGGAGACAGAAATGGTCGACATGTCTCAGGGCTATGGTCTAGCGAATGTACACATGTGCGGTATAATATGATGTTGCTGAGTGCAGAACCTAGAAAAAAACTTGGAATTATTTTCATTAATACGAGAGGTACCTAGCCTAGGTAAGATTTAAGTTAAATAATAATAATAATAGTAATATTTATTTGCTAAATTGTGGGTAAAAATGAAGATAACAAAAATTCAGAATGTTATTTATTTATTTCAAAATGTTACCTAGGTACCTCTTTGAAGAGTTTACGGTACAAAATATATATATAATATAACAATAATATATTTTATACACCTTACGTTGGTTTTATAAATGGTATTGGTTGCTTATTAAAAAAAAATATAGTCTTTAAAACTTAAATAGATATACTGTATTTCGAATTGTTTTCATGACAAGAAGATATATAGAAAAAGCATATTAAGTAAGTATATAATATGAATACTGAATATATTTTAGCTAAAAACATACCTGCTATATTAATAGCTATTAAGTTGATGAAAATCGGTATTTCTATTGACGTTTTAAACGATCTCTTTGTTAATGCACTGGCTGGTCGTTGAGTTTCTGCCATATTTTTGTAATTTAATCCGTAATACTTTGTCGCTCGATTAAATAGATAATGGACTGTGAATGTGGTATTCGCTAATAAATTGATAATAGACAATACACATTATCTGGTTTTTCGACGAAAATGTAGCACAACGTTATCTAGACAATGCAGTTAACTACATATCCGTCTAACGTGTAAAATATTTTGTATTTAATGAATCATCGACTTGTTTATGCGGGATTTTACCTTTATTTAATTGTTTCATTTTCAATGTTACGAATCTCGGTCAGTATTTATCATCTGTGCATTTTATTCTTTAATAATAATCCGTGACTTGAAGGTCCAAAAAAAAAAGACAAATAATAAATAAATTCCCTTTTTAATGTTTTTTAAACGTGCTGTGCGTACCCGATACCATTCAAAGCGAAGACTGCGTTTGGGAAGGGAGTTTTAATGTCCTTGTTATAAAAGAAAAGAATTTTAAGCATCTATCAAACCGGTTCGGGCCTCATCGGGACGAACGACGGGATGATAGTAGTAGGGTAATGTAATGACAAAGCACGAGAAGAGTGTGGAACACGAGCCAGAGTGCCACCAGCTGCGATAGTATGGTAAGCGGGCATTTTGATGTTCTTAATTGTCCACACCCTCTCATCTCATCAATCCGGCTCGAAGGACCAATGTTTACTCCCGAACGCGATAGGCGCAGATAAAGCAAGAGGCACACGCGGGAAGTCATATAAAGCAGATCAAGAAGAAGTTACAAGTCGTTTTGTTTCAGGAGGCTTAGATTGGGTAGAAAAGGAAGGATTGGTGATAAACCACCGACAAGAGGTGGAGACAAGAGCCAAGTTTCTTCAATAAAAAGATAAAAAAAGTTCACTTGAATGAGTTTAGACCCACGAGAACATACAGTGTGTGTACCATAAACATTCTGTAACGGCATGTTCCTACTTTTTTTACTTAGAATGCTCAAGTTTAGTTTAACAGTCTCTTCATACATATTCTACGCCGCAGAACCGGTAGCATATATGGCATTTTCATAAGTGTTGTGGGTACATCATTTCTGACAAAGAAAGTCCATTATCTCTTTCAGGATCTCCGACATCGCTTTGCACGTATTATAATTGATTTGCCAAATAAAAGGTTAAAAAAAACAAGAATATTTTATTTAATATAAAATATTTATTATCGTACAATCCCATACACCTTAAATAGTTATCACAGTTATTTTGTGACTTATTATTATGCAGTTATTAAAAAAACCTACAAGTACAAAGTCTGAATTTCATAATATACAGTAAGACGTATTATTCAACACAATAATAAAGTAAATACATAAAAAGCAAAATAAGTAAATAAATAAAATAAAAAAAAGCTTTATTAATCAAAGGCAACACACATTTACACGCTTGTAAGTTGTAGTCATAGTTTATTTTTTGCTTTGCTTGATTGGCAAACTTAACAATGTTAAAGGCTTAAAAAATCTTCTCAGGCAAGTATCCTTATGTTTTCTTAAATCTCAGGCCAACATATATGAATAAACGCAAGTGAAAACTATGAAAAAAATTCTGTAGGGCATCGTCCATACCTTTTCCTTTCAGCAACACATCTTTCGAAACTCGAGTTAGCCTCTCGGCTGCCGTTGCTTATGTTTCAAAATCTGTTCACATTAATATGCAACTTGTAAAATAATTTTTAACAAAAAAAGAAACGACTTCAAACAATAAACTAAAAACCAAAAAATAAATTTACTTTGCACAAAGTAATACGTATTTTTATTTCGTTAAATCAAAATGAATAAATAATTAATTATTTTATAATTCTGTAGTCAGTGCCAAGTAAAACAATATCTGTGTATAGATATTATCAATCTTTCTAACAACTTTTGTGATTCAATTATACATATTCAATTTAATACGTTCATGTTATTATAAGAATTTGTCAAACTTACATATTTTTTATACCGTTATTATTTTCTAATTGCTTTGATATATTTAATAATATTAAGTGCTAATTTAATATTGTAGTTAGGTTGTTGTTGCAATTACTTGGCACCAACTTCAAAATTATAAAATAATTAATTTTTTATTCATTTTGATTTAACGAAATAAAAATACGTATTACTTTGTGCAAAGTAAATTTATTTTTTGGTTTTTAGTTTACTGTTTAAAGTCGTTTCTTTTTTTGTTAAAAATTATTTTATTTTACACTTTTAAGTGATGGGTAGACCGAGAAATAATATAGGTGCAATGTTCTCATCAATATAAATGAATTAAGTCCAAACACAAAATAGCTACTCCAAAGCGTTGAGGAGTTCTTTGAATTGTCCTTCGTCTTTATCATCAGACCCCCTAATGACAGTCACAACCCATCTAGTTGCAAAGTTCTTATCAATGCTAATTAATCAAGCTCAAACACAAGGTAGCTGCCGAAATTCGTTGAGGAGTTCCCTCAACTGTCTCTCGGCTCCATCATCAGATCATCTCCAAACCTTTATGAAATTGTAGTACTTTGAAATACTTAATGAAAAAACTTAGAAACGCGCTAGTCATCCCTACGATTTTTGAAAGTTCCCCTCGATTTCTCTGGTCTGCCATCATCAGATTCTGATTTCCTTAACATGGGACCACTTCGGAAATATCTACTTTCCAACAAAAAAAGAATTATCAAAATCGGTTCGTAAAAAATGACGATAAGCCCTGAACAAACAGAAAAAAAGCATAAATACGGTCGAATTGAGAAACGTCTCCTTCCTTGAAGTCGTTTAAAATCCAATTTTATGAAATTAGCACCCCTAGACAAGTGGCAAACGCTCGCTTCTATTCTTTTGCGTTTACTCGCTAACTCCATAGGGTTGCTGCAAAATTTGTTAAGAACGTTTATTAAGACACATAAAGTGTATGGTTCTGTTTGTAAAAACGTCTAAAAACGTATGTAATTCGTTCCCCCTAGAAGAGTGGATAAACGCTAAACGAATATAATAGAAAAGAATACTTATTGTATGGGAATTACACTAGCTTACGACATAAAAAAAAAAATTCAAGAAATATTATAACAATAATATTCGTTTTAAACAAAGTACAGAGGTTGTTAAACGTTTTAACAAACTAAACCATATTCATTATGTATCTTAATAAACGTTCTTAAAAAATTTTCCAGCAACCCTATGGAGTTAGCGAGTAAACGCAAAAGAATAGAAGCGAGCGTTTGCCACTTGTCTAGAGGGGTAGATATCTTATTCTACTTAATATAAAAAAAACATTTATGCTGGATAGTTTCAAAGTTACGACTCGTTAATCATGGTTTCGTAAACGATTGAACCGCCTCTCCATCTGAAGAGTTGCACGAACCTGAAAAACGATAAAATAATTTAATAATTTAGAAAAAACATTTTAAGCTTATCGATTTTTTTTGTTAATGAATGTGGTAGGGATACTGACACTTGAAAAAGTCGTGCGAAAGTACTTTCACTCGCTACAGATAATGACCACAATATATAATTTGTCTCATTTCTTTCTATACTTAAAAATAAATCATTTAGAAACCAATGCAATGAAGTGAGGTGCAGTAAGCGCAAATTGGTCTGACGTTAGTTTGGAATGATGTCATACAACAGCCTGACGCAACTCAGGAACAAAAAAAATTTCTATGAAGTTGGCCACGAAAATAATGGCGGACAATTCAGTGCTGCCAGATTGTATAATCAGATACAAAATTTGTATAATATAGATATTTAATGTATCCAGTTCGTTTAGCATATTACCTCGTATAATTGGATACAAAAATAAAAATTTGAAAAAAATAAAGACTCAAGATAGAGACTGGTTAAAAACATAAACCGTAATGGGTTTGATGGCGACATAACAATCTACGAAAGTAAATTATTTCGTTTTTTTCATATTTTAGGTAAGTCAAAATAACTAAAAATAAATACTTGTATTTTTACAGACTATTTTTAATAACGTTGTCGCTTTGTATAATAAGATTTGATTCGGTATAATTTCAGTGACCGAGCGGTATAAAATAAGTTTGCTCTACTGGCAGCCCTGGTCTCTCATTAAGAAAAAAAAAATCCTGCAATATTTGTCAGCCATGTTTGTTTAAACTTAATATCGCTATGTGTTTTAAATTAGTCTTAGGTTTTAAATAGAATATTGCTTGTTTCGATTTGGATTATATTACTAATAATAAGTATAATTTTTCATTCAAATTGTAACGAGTGATCAGAAGTGTAGTTTGATACAAAGTGCCACCAAAAACGGCTTGTTACTTGTAAAATTTGTGGGAATTGAGCAAGTCGTTCAAATGATGAAAAAGGGATTATTATGGCAAGTTATCCTTTGATTAAGTCCGGTAAGCACTTATATATGATACTTTGTAGCCATATGTAAGTAAAGCAGGCAAGGATTAAACAAAATTAACAAATTTATCTAATTTAAATTTTGTATTAGTGATGTACTGCAACTGTAATACTACTGCAACCGTCTACATATCGATAAAAAAGTTTATCATTGAATAAAATATATTATAATGTTGGGTGACATAAATGAGCAAGGATCGTAAATCAGAAAGATGAACCTAACCTAACCTACCCAACTCTCCTTTAAACGCACTTACCTTCGACCTTTGCTATATTATATATTTATGATTTTAGTCAAGAAACATTAAATTAATTCTACTTAAAATGATTTCAGTAGCTGCAAACAGTGGATCAAGTTTCTGAGCAAAGAAGATTTCATATAATATTATGTTCCCATTGACAAGTTGCATACATATATATGTGGAAACAACTTTTACAACAGGGCATTTAATAAATGAAGTCTTGAAAGAGTTTTATTTAATTTTTATTTCATAATATATGTACCCTCATTAATATTGGTCTTATTACCCTATAAAACCTGTCTAAAATTATTAAAAAATATTATTTAGAAGCAAGCCCGTTTTTACCCTGCATATATTATCGATATCGATAAAAAGCTATTCGAAAGCACTACGTATTAGGTTTGATAGGTTGGTATTACTGTTTGACATTTTTGAAATATTGGTATTGAAATTGTTGCGAAACTGATTCTATTGGCTAGTATGGGAGTCCCGTCTCTTAAACGTAGTGATTATATTCTCTTGGTCATACAATGGGCTAACACGCTTTGAAACTCTGTCACACTGGTTTTATTTCTTTGATATTGTAGGTATTAACGTTTTCACATTGTCTGTTAAAAAAATTTACACCTGTTAAATCTATACTAATATTATAGAGGAAATATTCGTATTACTTTTATTATATAACATATCTGTAACCACAATTTGAGCAAATAAATGAATTATGAACTGTCCGTTTGTGCTTGTGCTACTGGACCGAATTGAATACTTCTTTCACCATTAGAATTCTCAATCGTCCCGATCTCTCCCGATCGCTCCCGATGATGCTCGAGTTACATGAGCTATATCTAATGTGATAGTAAACCTCACAGTAACAGCTAAATTATTAGTAATATATCCGTAATATTAGTAAGTTAGAATGTATGAGATCTTCGGAAATTACTCATCCGATTGTTTTTATAGGAAAATCTTAAGGCTTGTAGCCAGATTCCTTATCTATACGGGACTCGATTAGGGAAGTGCATATTCAAACTAAAACCACTGTGAGCGCCTTCAGCTTATTTATGAGGGTCCCATCTACATCGTTAGTCACACACGGGGGGAGGCCTCTCGTCGGTTTCCTTGGACAAGGAGATATAGGAGGATATAAGGAACCATGCTATGTGAGCACCTGTGTCGGACGAAAGGTGATGAGTTTGCGCTTGTGGCGTATCCACTTCTCTAGGTCAGCGACCTTTAAGCTTTTTCCAAGGACTGCCGCGCCAGGCACAATGATCGTCTTATTCTATTGTAGTTGTATATATAAATCGTAATCTGACTACTTCAAATACTAATTAGGGCCGTTGATCTTTGTTTAGTGTCTAATAGAGTCAATGACTGGTAAGAGTGATAATAAACTAATATATTTTTCCAAAAACTGATAGAAACAGACATCCGTTAGATAAGTTTGTTTATTCACAATGTTATATCACTTATAATTATCTTATCGTCTTTTGTTAGACATAGTCCTTCCCCTCTTTGACGAACACCAAAATGCTTAAATTATCTGTCTATTGATTATTAGATTACAAGGAGATAAAAGGCTCTACGAGAAATACGAACGTTAAATTTCCATTGCTAGTCCTCTTTTTGTGAACATCTGTGCAAGCTGTTTCGCGAAAAAGTAGGGTACATCTGTCACACAAAGCACTTAAATAAATTCAACGTGCCATAATATACACGATGGCCTCAGTAAACTTCATTTAAGAGCATTAAAATATATTTTTTTACCAAAAAAAAAAAGGTTTTATCTCGTTTCCGATATGAGAATGTCAGAGATTTATTTTTGTTCCAATGTCAAATCAGGTCATTGCAATACGAAATATAGAAATCATAAATAAATATGGTTCCAAAGAACCGGACTTTAACGACCACGAGGTGCCCAAAATAGTCAAAAAGAACACGTTTTATAAAAATAATTCAATAATAAAGATCTTTTTAAATGTGTATGCGCAAAAAAAATTAATTGTCTACAAAAATAGTTTTAAGTATTTAGGAATGTTTTAATGGATATAATGCTAAAAAATGGAAATATTTTTGTAGGGACATATTATAATGGTCAGATTTTTATTCAAAAATGAGATTGACATACATGCGGACAAACTTCAGATTATACACAAGTGAATAGTGGCTGTGTATAAGTACATTATGCAATATTACGCAATAAGGTGCACTTTAAATACAGATCTAGCTGACCTCGAATATGCACTGTATACAAATAGTATTTATTATTATTTAGTTCAGATTAAATTTACTGTGATAATTTATATAAAATGAGGTAGTAAGAGAAAATAAACAATATAGAAGGTAAAAAGGTGGTAACCAAAATTAGCAAACCTATTTTTATTTTTCTTATTTTGCTTAAAACCTTCTATATTAAAATCCGACTGAATATCTTCTTCATATCAGTTTAAAAAAAAAAGTAAAGTAACAATCCTTTGTCCCACTGCTGGGCACGGGTCTCCTCCTCGAAATCAGACAAGGAGGGTAATGGGCCATAATTCATCGATGCGCTGGCCCAGTGCGGGTTGGTGAACTTCACATACCTTCAAAGACTTTTAATCTCATTAGACATGCAGGTTTCCTCACAATGTTTTCCTTCACCGGCGAGCGATGGTCTCGTGTTTGGTGTGCATTTAGAAAGGGGGTCGGAATCGGACCCGGAACCTTTCGCGTAAGAGGCCGAGTTCATTCACCACTGGACCATCGTCGCTCGCTCGCTAATTTTTTTTAATTCTATTTATTTTTATCTAGCTGTTGCCCGCAGCTGTTGATGATGAATCGTTCGGAAGATGGCCTTACAACCAAACCAAAAAGTTATCTTCCACCCTGCCTATTTCCAATTATATTTGGGACCAACTTCCAGTCTAACCGACTCCGACCTCCACCACCTCCACGAATGACAGCCGGAACCAACGGTTTAACGTGCTTTTCGAGACACGGTGGAGTCTAGGTGTGTAAAGATGGTCACCCATCCACGGACCAAGCACCCTGGGACCTTCGATGGGGCCCTCTAGCTAACGATCAATCTCAGAAAAATAAACTAAAATTTCATAGACTGATTAGAATGCCTACGATACTTGCTAAGTTTCCTCAGTTTTTTGAAGTGAAAACTTCTTTAGCGGCGTTGAGCACTTTTGTGGGATGGGTAAAAACTGTGAAACTCGCGTCAGGACACGTAGGCTGATCGAAAATTCGTAAGACGGTTGTAGAGTAGTGTTGTAACATCGAAATCGAACAATCGATTGTTTTCTTTCGATGGTCGATATTTTTTAATCGATTGTAAGGGTTTCGATTGATTAAAAAAATCGATTTTTTATAAATCAATTTTCATAAAAAAATGGTTAAAAAATTCAAAGTATGAAAAAAAAATTGAAAAGAATTAGAAAATGAAAGAAATTTTAAAAATTTTCATAATGAAGTTTTCACTTCTGCCGGCACTCCCGAAGTGCAACCCGTTTTTTTTTTATAATATAGGTATCGAAAATAAATACTTTTGATATTTGATTGATTTAAATAAATTTGAATACGATAAAATACACTTAAATGCTATGAAGAAATTCACTATTTTATTGGACCGAAATAGATTATTTATTTTTAGAATATTTATTAGGTATATTAAATAGAATTATTATAATTAACAATGGCCATATTATGCTTGTGCAATAAGTTAACTATTTATATCTCCTATTTTCACCGTATGTATGCAATACCGTGACGTGATATGGAACGAGTCTCCTAGTATCGAATCCTAGACCTAGTTGCATATGTATGCCTGTCCTTTGACAGTAAACCAGTTTGACAAGCGTTATACGAACCATTACAATGAACATCATACAAATATATACCTACGACTTTGCCCGCGTATCTTTTACTTTGAATACTGCTAAATTCTATCTAGACGCGCGGGAGTGCGTCAAACCATGTTCAGCTGGCGAGCAAGCGACGTAAAGTAATATTACACGAACCATTTAGCGCTACTTTTTACCCCCTCATAATACCTAATACTTTTAGGATCAATAAAACAGATGTGGGATGACGATACTTTCCTGCTGGGATTGAGACGAGTCAGGCGTTATCAATTAGCTATATCAAAGTCGACTTCATTTGGGGAGCTTTTTTTCGGATGGAGCTAAAGCCCTAGTGGCCTTAATTAATGCTTTATCGGTCGTGAAGCGAGCCGGCTTCACTATTGGATGAAGGTAGATGGGGGTTGCCCCCCGCCAACCGTGGAGTGTGACTTCCACGGCTTCATGGCAACGGGTTTGTTCCTGAGGAGTGTGAGTGTTGTTTCGGGAGTGCCATAAACAGTGCGTAACAATGAATAACCTGGTAACAAGCATTATACAAATATCCTGAACTCGAAGGGAATGAATTCCATCGGTAACTAATGAAAGTCGTCTGACCATGAGTCGGCGTTCTATCCAAAGAAATGAAACAGATCCTTGAGCGCTAGACAAAGATAATTTCAAAAATCCTCATAATATAAGATGACCTCGATTATAGAATGAGGATTTCTGTTTTTTCAACCGACACGAGACCAGTGTTTTGAAACACGTTTTCCAAAAAAAAACTGGTCACGAGCGAATTACACTTCGATACACGAAAAAGCTCATCAAACGTTAAGTGCGCGATAAATTTACGTCCTTATTTTACCGTTATTAAAGTTTATGAGGGTAAAAAGATAATGGTATACTTACGCACTCATTTATAAACACGCCAAAACAAAAAAATGAAAGTTAATAAATGCTTCTAGGGTTCCCTTTAGCACCGAACAGAAACCATTTATAATAAAGACTCAGATCAGAGAATTTGATAATAAAGACCAAAACCTACACATTAACAAAGGATCAAAGCAAGAAGAGAAAAAAATCATTAAAATTTATCTTCTTTTTTGTGACGAAGGGCTGATGGGTATAGGCCCTTGAGTGTGATGTCCGGGCTAGTGAGATGTACCGGTTAGTTAGTTATGTGGTGTGACTCATATGGTTTTATTTTTTTGGAATTCCACGTGCACTAGACCACCTGCTCACCGGCGGAGGAGAATATCGTGTGGACAATTCATGCCTGATGAGATTTTTTGAGATGAAATGAGAAGGTTGATATATTATTGAAGTGAAACTTCTTTAGAATCGTTGTGACATCAAACCGGATGCAACAGAAAAAACGGCAGGTAAGAGACACAAATACAAAAGAGCGAGAGAGCAAATGTCGGTGTGTATGTATATTGCACACTGTTTAATACTTGCTTGTATTTGAGCATTTAACATGTGTCTATTTAACGTCTAACGTGTGTGAATCGCACACACACCTTTTTTTTAAATAAATACATATTATAAGATAAATATAAACTTTAACATTATAAGTAAAATAAAAATTCACAGAACCCTAAGGCCGGCTCAGACTTGCGCTTGGTTTTTTGTGCAAAGGGCAATTTCTCCAAATAAATCTGAGTATGGGCAATATAAATTGAATACGAGTAGACATCTTGTAATAAATTTGATTGTCTCTCTTATTTTATTCTACTTATCGCGTTTCAAGTTTCAACAACCATTAATGTTTATTATTTGTCAGATTACAACATACTGTAGTGCTTTCGAATATATAATTTCTCCAAAACATTTGATATGAAATAAATATAACTGTGAAAGTACGTCCGGTTTTTTGTGATGCACTCCGACGACAGGGAAAACAGAAAGCAAGATTCCCATCATGTATTTACGATAATTTATCAAAGGTATTGGTCCGGGAGCCAGGTGAAAATTTGGTCAATCATTTCCTCCCGCGAGATAATTCGTGAGACGTATCAGAGAACAGTATCATAAAGCCTCGTGAACGTCAGCTGGCTCTCGGTTGGGGGGATGAGCGGTGGGAGCCCCCCCCCCCCACGCATGAAGATAAATAAAATAACAAATCAGTCATTTCCTCCCAGCTGAAATATTTCTTAAGAGGAGGAGTTTAGTAACGAACCCGGACCCTCTCGCTAACGAGAACGAGACCATACGCACTGGCCACTAGACCACTGTCGCTCAAGCTGTCACTCTACGTTGGTATTCGGTCCGTAGCATGGCTCTACCTCTTAGTCCTAGTTCTCATGTTTACTCATACCAATAGACACTTACCATTTTACCATATCAATATAGCATCAACTCACCCCAAGAACACAGCACACACCGTGGTGATACCAGCGCTCAGGACATATATCCCGCCCGGGAACACGGATATCGTGGAAGCGTACAGCGCGCTGTACAGGATCGGTGATATGAGCGGGCTTATGCCCTCTATGGCGCACATCAGCGCGAACACCTTGGCTATGTCCTCCGACGGTAGGATCTTCGTGAGCAGAGACCGTATCAAGGGCGCGGACAGACCTCTGAACAGGGTTATACCGGCGGCTGGAAAATAAAAATTATTCATATATTCGATGAATGATGACGACCTCTGTGGCTCAGTGGTTAGCGTGTTGGCGCTCAAGCCGGAGGAAGCTGGTTTGAACTCGCCAGGGATCAAAAAGCTTTCTGTGTTCCTGGGTCATGGATGGATATTAAATTTGTGTATTATATAATAAAAATCTTAAATATATGTATTAATATAAAATAGCATTAAATATAATGGTACCCGTAACACAAGTTCTTCGGAATGAGGCTGGCATGGTCATCAAGAGTGGCCGAAGCCTCTTTAAAAATTAGAAAAAAAAAAAAAAAAAAAGTTCTTCGGAAACTTAGCACGGGACCAGATTGACGTGGTCTAAAAGCGTCCATAGATATTATTATTATTATTATAATGAAAAAATTAACGACGAATAGCTTTTCCTCGGTAAAAACAGTTTTCCTCCGACTGCTGAAGGCCACTTTCGAACAACGCTTAGATAAAATAACGCTTAAGATACAACTACTTGAAATATAATGACAGTGTAAATAAAAAGAATTCCATAGTATTTAAAAGGCTGAAGATTTTTAAGAACACGCTTATCGGATAAATCGGTTTGCAGTAAGTGGTCGGCACAGCTATGCTGTCGCGTTTCATGTGGTCTGTGAGTTATGCGAGCAACACAACTGCATAATCTCTGGTTGTACGGATGTCTATAGGGGTCCGTAGTCATCAAATGTCTCTGACTGCTCATTCGCCTCCTTATTGCATTAAAAATCTTAATCTGATTAGGATAGCTAGTTCTGTTCCCATTTATTAGTAATATTTAGTAAGTAAGTATTATGAACGATGAAACTTGGCAGAATAGCAAGTTACCACAAATAATAACAAAAAAAATCTAAAGCTAATCTTTTGATGAAAATCGTACTATAACAGAGATTATTATAAGAAATTTCTACGAGATGCCTATGAAAATTACTATTCGAACCAATCTATCTATATTCTAGATAAACGTGGGCGAAGCCTTCCGAAGCAGTTGCTCATAAAATATATAAACACTTATTGCAATACTCATTTAGGTACATTATAAAATACACATATTTAATTGGAGGAATGCACTCTGGTCTCTGACTCAGAAAAACGGATGGCCGATGAGTCAATAAGGTTCAAGACTGGAGGCCGCGTTTAAGTAGACGAAGTGTTAGTCGGCCATTAACCAGGTGGGAAGAGATCTCTGCGCAGAGACCGGTCCGTGTTGGATGAGAGTGGCAAAAGATCGGCCGTCTTGGCGTTCATGGAGGCGTATGTCCAGCAGTACTTGGATAAAGGCTGATGATGATGATTAATGCACGGTTGTATCGGCATGAGTGCCACAATTTTTTCTTCCCGCAAAGCCACAAAGTGCATTACTGGTATCGTGTACCTTCTATGTAACGCACACATTTTGGGTTCTAAATAGGTAACAAATTCATAATAATTTGATGATCTGATGAACGGGCGAAAAATATTAAGTTGGTAAAATATAAAGACAGCTCAATTAAAACACTCTCCACTTGGTAACAAAGCATTTGTTGACAATGCTGAAATATATATGTGAAAGGACTAAAAGTGAAAAGCAGCCTTCTAAGCAGTAGTTCTTCTTCAAAGTTCGTATAGTGAAAATACCTATGTGTCCAATATCCTGAAAGTCATTTCGCGTCGCACATCAGAACATTCGAGATTATAGAAATTAGGTTCAATTTAGAAACAAATAATGCTCACCAAGATACATATGCCACGATAGAGTTGCGAACGCTTTGATAACATATTCAGCTGACGACGACAAGAACGCCACAATCGCGAACGCCAAATCGGTAACGCCCAACCACTTTTGCACCAAAACAACGCCAAAGAACGACCCGAAGAACGAAATGGTCGTGTGAACCGCTGAATACATGGTGTATTCCTTTATGGCCCAGTGCAGTTTCTGTCTTGTGTAAAGGTACTCTAAGCTTATGAGACCATAGAGTATAAAAATGGACAAGCTGTTGGCCACCGTCAGTAAAAGTATCTGGGCTCTTCCGTGGTTAGGCCGTACTTTGAAACACTTCACCATCATTTCCTTGATAAGCGATAGGTTTAATATACTCTTTATACCACCCTGTAACAAGAAATAACATATTTATGACAATTTATATTATGCTGATTTATAAATCTAAAAAGTACGTTTGTTCGTTCGAACGCGCTAATCTCCATCCAGCGGGATCAGCAAAACTTTTTTTGTATCATTGAAAATGGTTGTACTGATTATTATTTATTTAAAATCCAAATTTCATTTTCAATTTCGAATTTAGGAGAATGCACGGAGTTAATAATTAAGTTAGTTTGAACAATATGTATAATTGAACAGTTAGAGTATTCACTTGTTTCAAAAATATTCTAATACATAAAAAAACTATGTTAAGTTCTAACAGTATGTTATTATTTTTTTACAGTTATAATATAATATATAATATATATTATTACATATTATTATATACACACTAACTGTAGCGGAAATCTAGTCACGATTCGTGACCACGGGCCGCGCATATAGATAATTAGCCAAATCATTATTATAGTTGCATTTTTATGACGACTCTTGTTAGAATCTATGTAGGATTTTTATCTTTTATCTTTAATGTATATGTACTTTTTATTAAAGTATGTTTTATGTTAGTGGATAGACAAACTGGCAGTCGTTCCACTTGATGGCAAGTGGTCGACGTTACCCATCAACATGAGTGGAACCTGGAACTAGCCCAGGTAACCCACTCTTCCATGTGCTTTGCTCGTCTATATTAGACGAGCAAAGCACATAATTATAATTTGTAGTTGCGTCCATTATATATTTGAACTATTGAAATTCGTAGGAATTTCAATTTATTCATTTTAGGCACACGTTGAATATATAAAAATGTAGCGGACTTAGGGCCTCTTTCACAATCTCCAGATAAGTTCCGAATAGGCTATCGGCAACATATTTGACAGATACTCCATACTCTATCTGTCAAATATGTTGCCGACAGCCTATTGGGCACTTAACTGGAGATTGTGAAACAAGCCCTTTATTAAATATAATATAATTGTTATCTAAACGTGTGTTGGCTTGGGGGTTTTTTTGAGGATGTAAGATTATAAATTAAAAAATAGAATGATTTATATAACACGACTGTTAAGATGCTTGATGAATCACTACATATTATAAAACAAAGTCGATTTTTCTGTCCCTATATCCCTTTGTACGCTTAAATCTTTAAAACTACGCAACGGATTTTGATGCGGTTTTCTTTAATGGATAGGACAATTCAAGAGGAAGGTTTATGTACATAATTTATTAAGTTTTTATATAAATTGACTAAGATATAACAATAATTGATGGAGGTGTCGGAAAAAAATTGGCCGTCTGGGAGTTTCCAACGAAAACGCTGCCTAAACCCTTTGAGATATGACAAAATAATGTACCGTGGAATTGTGTATCTTGAATAGGTCTATAAAAAAGTCCGCGATGGCATATGTCTATCTCTTCGGAATATTATACTATATCCATTTAATGCTTTAAAAAAATGAGCGATTATAACGCGATAGTTTGAAAGTTATTTACACAAATACGGTATAAATCCTTATCATTTTAAATCAATTAATTGGCTTGAGCACTTCATGAAGAATATTTTTGCCCTTTACATCATGCAAATTAAATGAATACTTTAGGAGATATGGCAAAATCAAAATAATACGCAAGAAAATAAATCGTGTTGCCGTGATTCGAAAGGGCGGCGTATGTATACAGAAAGTCTGCGAAGGGATTTAATGTGTCTTTATGTTCAAGATAACATAATATAATATCCATTTTAATATTAAACTTAGTTAAGTATTATTAAAATAGAAAATGATCATCGTCAGACATGATAAATCCGTAAATCTAAGTTCACGCGGGCGAAGCTGCGGGTAACAGCTAGTGTTCAATAAAGGACAGAAACGTTGCAAATTACCGAATGTGTTTGAATTGACATCTTGCTGTCCACTTTCCTGCGAATTTCAATACTTTATATATTAGACAATGTTGACTATTCGTTACGTTAGATAGCCAACAAGCCAGAAGGTTGAACCACCTGTGGTCAAGTCCAGGTGAAACTAGCCCAGCCAACTCATACACGTGTTGCCAAACACTGTACTCTTGGTGTTGCTTGTGTAGGTATCCTTCTTTCCGCTTAGAGCTACAGACGGTAGAGCTTTCACAGATTTTATGGCGAAAGATATAAGCAGCATAGATTCACCCAATCAGGCAGCAGCGCAGCACAACGTATCCCGCAAACATAACTTACCGGCACAGCCCCAGCCAACGACTCGGACAGGCACACATTGGTGAACACGTACGCGATGACACACAACGACGCTGATATCACCAGCAGATACACGTTCCCCACGGCCCTGAGCAAATACGAGCTAGCCACTGCCCCAATAACGGATCCCACTGACGAGGCCGCTTCCAGTATAGTCATCCTGTGTATAAAATAATGCACTCGTTAATAGTAATAAAATAATATTTAACGAATAAATTATAATTTATAATTATTAGTTTATAATTTTAAAAAAAACTCGATCTTAGATCGATCTTATCATCTCGAGCATGGGCTAGTCTTAACTCAATTTATAAACGTATCCGGAATGCTGATGATTATATTTATAGCCTAAATCTTTTTTGATATAATCTATACACCAAAATTCATCTCGATCGATCCAGCGGTTTAGACGTGAAAGCATAATGAACAAAGTCAATTTTACATTTGCAAATTTAATACATGAATATTATTTACTTTATAAATTTATCAAAGGTAAAAGTAATTGTTTATTATAGTATAAAATAAATTAGTGGGAGTATTATGTATTTGGTTTTAACAATCCTTACTAATAAATCCTTATGAGTATAAGAAAGGAATCCTACTTTCTTTGATTGAATGCTTAATCTCTGACACTACTGGTTGGAATTGATTTTTTTTTGTGTTTAATAGTGAGTTCATAGAGGTAGGTAGTAATTATTAGTTTTAGTATTTTCTTGTTATCAAATTTTATGTAAAATATTGAATGATTAGCGAATGATTTTTTAATAAATCGTCATGCAATCAAATTTTTCACCAATGCGTTGGGCTAATGCGGATTGGAAATTTACACATCTTCAAAACAATTCCTCATCAAGCATATTGATTTCCTCCACCGGCTTTCAATAATAATTCCATTAATATTGTAAGCATATGGTATTCTGTAAATATATAATATCTCTATCTCTTTGTTTGTCTGCCCTTCTTTCACGTTCCAACCGAGATACATCGAAACAAAATTATTCCGGGACGTCAAGATATTTACACGTATAATAATCCAATTATTCAATAGAAAATTTCCACGTAGCTTTTAATTTTTTTCTAACAGTATACTTCCGTTATTTCGATCCAACAAGCCTACTAACTCATCACAGGATACTATACTCTAAAATTAGGTGTATCTTGTCTCCGTTACTTCAATAGCAAAGCTATTTATAGAAAAGCCAATATCGTTAAGTACAACTATAATAATATTTTTGGAACGAAGTTCCTTACGGCAGGCTTGGAGGGGATTGGGATTTTGCTGCGCGACCGAACTGAAAAAAATGTGATAGTAAAACCGTAAGAAAAAGTGCGTGGAATAAAAGCGTAAATGAGACGTGCGCAGGCGCGACAGACGCATACACAAGCGAGTAGTGTATAATACCTTTCTCTTTAGCTGAAGGAACTTCGTTCCTACCTGGTGTACCACGACACCACATTTCTTTTTTTCTCCATAATTCGATAATCACTAGTAGTTCGCGTTACGTCGATATCGTCAGAACAATATGCTTGTAAGAACTTTAAGTTATACACTCCTATAAAATTACAGCCATTCGGAATGACATAAATTGCTGATTTATTTTTAAATGTTTGCTGGCCATGAGTTGCGGATCAATTAGCTATTTCTGCTCATCGATTATATTTTTCGGCTCACAAAAATACTAACACCTCTAACCAGTTATTTTAAATTAAAGATACATGCAATTTAATCAACTACTGTAATTACTACCACCATTACATGCAATGCAAACCTTGTGTACCAAAAGTATGTTAGTGCTGTGCATTATTAGCCTGTTGCTCTCTATAATCGATTCTCGTAAAGTCACAAACCAAATTGAGGATATTGTTTTAATGAATTAACCAATGGATTTCTTTCATAATGATAATGAGCGACGATGGTCCAGTGGTGGGTGGACTCGGCCTTTTATGCGAAAGGTTCCGGGTCCGATCCTGACCCCCTGTTTGTGCCTTGAAATGGGTTTTTCTAAATTTCTAAGTGTATCACAAACACGAGACCATCGTTCGCTCACCGGTGAAGGAAAACATCGTGAGGAAACCTGCATACTTGATGAGATTGAAAATATTTGAATGTGAACTTCAGCAACCCTCACTGAGCCAACGCATCGGCCATTATCCTCCTCGAAATCAGGCGAGGCGAATATGAGACCCATGTCCAACAGTGAGACATATAAGGGTTGATACTTTACTTATTTTTCTTTGATAAAATAAACAAGGCCTGAACAGTAATTATTTGTCTTATAAGATCTCGGAACCATTTTTAGTGTTAGTTAAATGGGCAAACTGGCAGCCGAGACACCTGATGGTAAATAGTAATCAACGCCCGTGTGAAGTAGCTCAGGAGACTCATTTATTTGTTGCCTATGCCCTATCCTCAGGCTTAAGAACTTAAGTCTCTGTGCCAGTAATTCAGAGGAATCACTGGCACGGAGTCCGTTGAAGAAGCAGAAGCCTGTCTTCTCCTGTCAAAGCGTATGGGAGCAACAAGCAAGATACCCATCACCCATGTAGAAGAACCTTCCCTCCCACCCGTCAAGAAGAGCGGCACGGCGCATTTTCAATTTAAATTTTCAATAATTTATTTTTACTGTGATAGTTTCGCGTAATAAACCTAGTATAGAATAAACGGATTACAGCTTACGTTAAATATATTATTTGAATAAGGCCTTCGCCTGCCTTTTTCTTTGAAAAAATATAAAAAATTATTGACGTTAGCCGCAATTCTATTTCACTTTTTCGTTAAAAATTTAATGTGTGAAAACAAGGCTTACGAAGCCTATAATATTTGTTATTTTATTAATTCATATTTATTAATGAAGCGGGTTAAAAGTGGCTGTAGCTTTTATTCAAACGAAGTCTTGTGAATATGTAGTGATGATAACAATTAATATGGAATTATTTTGATGAAATAAAAAGCTTACTTTTATTATATACCTAAGAGATCTCTTTTCAACGGATGTGATGTCACTCACGTAACAAAAGGCACCAGTAAATAACGCAGTGAACCCACCGGATAACGAAATGGGGATCGAAGTCACTATATACCACCACGGACCCAAGCCATCCAGCATACTGTAGATAACCGTCAAAACACCACTCAGTGACATACCTAGAAAACATTTTTTTTTTAATTTTTCAACTGCAGACATCTATCTGACGCGTACAAGGAAAAAAAAACATTTTTTTTTTGGTGGGCTTAAAGCCTATTCAACCAACAAAACAACGGTAAAAGTAAAACTTTTTTCACATTATAGACTTATAACTAAAATCAAACAAAATAGCGTTGAGCACTGGCAAAAATAAGTAAGTCTATACACTACACGGCCAGTAGGCGCCGCCATATTGACCTCCGACCGTCACGCGACATGCAACACACAGGCGAAAAAGTTTGAGACGATGTAATAAAAGTTTAACTTTAAAAAACTATATACTGAATCAACCTATGTAGGTAACGCTCAAAACTTTTTAAATTTAGATTAAGGAATATACTCTAGGGGGAACGTAATTTAGTGGTTCCTGGAACCTCAGGAGGTGCGTCAAAAGACCCGTAACATGTGCAAATTATCTAATCTCTATCTCTAAATCTATCTAATGCATACACGTTCAAGTGAAATGATGAAACCGGGTTCATATCAAAGGAGTTTTCTTATGTTTGTTAAATATAAAGAATACTGATTGACTGACCTGTTGGTCTCGTTGTTAATGACCCTGACCGCTAAATCAGAAGGTCGTGGGTTCGATTCCCACCAGGACAAATGTTTGTGTGATGAGCATGATAATTTGTTGTGTCTGGGCGTAGTTTATCTATAATATGTATATATTTAGAAATATATAAATAATGTATCAGTTGTCTGGTTACCATAAAAACAGGTTTTGCCTAGTGTGAGTTGTCCCAATATTTTATTAGTACCTGGTTGACCGAGCATTTGCTCGGTTTATTTTGTTTTGTTTTATATACCCTTAGTAATAATATGATAAAGATTTCTTTCAAAAAAAATTACTTGAAAAAAAAAAGAAAAAAACTGATCGGACTGGAGATACGAACCAGGCTCTTTTCGATTCATAACTGCCTAATTTCTCAAACTAAGCTATCACAACATACTATTTGACAGCGAAATTTACGTTCGTATTCTAATCATCTTTTATCATTGCCTCAAAACACGGATATAAAAAACTTTTCTAAAAATTTATCCTAGCTCGATCGATTTATTGCCGTTTTTAACGCGTCTATAGCAAGGTTGTATCCAGTTATAAAGAATCAACAAATAATAATTGAAACATTACCTACAAAACATCTGATACCATTTTTGTTTTAATTTTTTTTTTTTTTATTAAATTACTTATCACCCCGCGATGACCCGCGGCTCCTTCGTTAGATGTTACGTGTAACAGATAATAAAGATAAAATCAAAGAATTAAACTTAAACAAAAGTGTCTTATGTATTTGTTAATTCATTTATATCGATTATTATTCAAATGTCTACAGTTGGCGAGAATTGAAACCGCGACCTTCACATGAACTGTCATGACTATTTAGCATTTAGCCTTATTTGAGATTTTGAACAAGCTCAATTATTATCACTTTTGAAACTATTTAAAACTCTAATATCACGTGAACAAGGATATCGTAGATAATACAAAATATGCCAAATAATAAGATCCGCGAAAATGAAGTGGTAGTAAAGTAGGTACATGATTAATGGCAAAGAAAATCTTAATTTAAACAGTTTCGGCTTATATACCTACTTTGAGATAACTTTATTTGAATTTCGCATATTTCGAATATAATCCCTAAAATGTTCTAACCTTATAATATAATATTAAAATTTTATGCCTACAAATTTACGACAAAGTCAAAGACAGACATTCTGAGAAAGTAGTGGTGAGAGCAATTTCAATATAATATTAAAGTCTATAGTTCTTAATTGGTTGTAAGAGCACGAATGAAGTTTTATATACAAATAAAATATGTAGTAATTATGGAACAATGAACAAGTTTAGAGTTATTACAATGAAGGGAAGAGTGCTTAAGCCTATTATTTAGATCCAACGAGGTCAAGGACCTGTGACATAATTTAATTGTTATGTGGAGCAGACACTAAATTTTTATTAAATGTTGTTTCATGCATATTATATTACATGCCAAGTTTAAATTCTAAGTAAAATCACATTAGAGCGAAATTGTACTATTAGAGTTTTTGTACCTGTCATATTAAACTATTCAACAAAATTATTAATTGTGTCTACTTCATAATATATTCAAATGGATTTACTAAAATAAATATCTTTAATATTTATATCGCACTATCAATTAATAGTGTTATATAATTATTTTATTCCATGACAATCTTAGTTTATCAATAATAGTTTGTCAATAAGAAACTCAATGATAAGAAAATAAATTTATCAATGTATACAAAGCTCTTTTTGCTATGTTACATTGTTTCAAACATCTCAGAAACATTATAATTAACCATTTTTTATATTTTTGGCAGTTTATTAAATTTTTAAAATGCTCAAGTACAACAACCATGGTCACGGGAGAGCAGATCCCAAAACCTCAATAAAATCCATAAAAGTTGTTTCTTTTTTAATGAGCCAAAATTGCATAAAATATTTGTAAACAATATCTCTAAAATAAATATATTAATGTGCCTTAAGAGTAAATTCAAGAATAATTTGAGTATCACTGTAGTATATTCATAATATTGTTTCCATGTAACTTGCTAAAAGCTATTTGTTATCTGTTTTAACTTACCTAACAAAGGCCAGACTACTAAAGGTTTTCTTCCATGAGTATCGGACCAGACACCCAAAAACAGGGAGAGAACTGCTGGTGCCACTGACTCTATTATTGTTCTCACCATGTTCACAAACGTTGTATATTTTTGTACCTCCTTCTCTAACTGTTGGCTATCATTATTTTTCATTGGCGATAGAAATACTTTACACTGTTCTTCGGAATGGTTTAAAGAATGAACACATGTTCGGTACAAAATTATATTACTAACTGCAACTCCTACCGTAAAAAAATATAGATGAATTAAAATTACAATATATTATTTACGTATGTACATGTACAATCAGAAAGAATGGTTGAAATAATATATTATAAATTAATTAATCTTAAAATACCTGATATAGCAATTGATAGCATAGTGAAAAACAAAGGAAATTCCATTGTTATTCTATATCGTCTATTGGAGGCATTATTTGCACTTGAAATAATTTCATTATCATTAACATTTTCATCTTCTTGAGACATTGTTTATAATTCAAAAAATGTAATATCAACTTAGATAATTATAATTATACGTCAAATAAGAGTAAAACAAATAATGTATGTGACTGATCACTCCGACTGGTGTAATTCAAATAGTTAGATTTTTTGTTTATCAGCATTTTACGAAGGTATAAAATATGTAGGCTTTTATGTATTAAGCGTAGCTGTCATTTGTCAATTCGCAATTGTCAAATCATTATTTTTTTTTTGTAAATACTAATGCTATCACCACACGTTGGCCAACTTTAACGAAAAAAATCTCAAACGTTTGATGGTTGTTTCAAAAAATATGAATCACTATAATTGAAAAAGTTTTTATTTATTTAACTAAATTACATTTTATAACTACGTAACAATATTAACAATAAACAACAATATCAAACTAAAATCTTAAAATTAAAAATTAACCCTAAAATATTCATTTTTTTTTATTATTATTCATTGTTCGTTATTTAATTTCATAGATATATAAAAAGCTTAGATAGAGGATAATAAGTTGAACAAATTTCATAACTAATACGCTCTTTACTCTTACGTCAAACTACCTGTGTTGAAACGAGATAGCAATATGTCTTCAGCTCTATCTTCAGGCCATGCGCCCCACATTGCCTCGGCGGCCATATTAGTTGGTAGCCAGCTGGATACCAAACAAGCTTTTGCGTTTTGCTAATAATTTGTGGTTTTTTGTATTAAAAGTGAACTTTTAGTTATATTTACGTAATTAACAAGAAATGTGGCGTGTGTGGTACCAGGGTATTCTCACCAAATGGGTGTACTAAGTGAAAATAATTCAAATGTATCATTCCACCGGTAAGCTTAAAGACAAATATTGTTAATTTAATGTTTATTAAGGTATGAAATACCTGTAGATCTTATTGAATTTTGATCATTGTAAAAGTATGTATTATTTTATGCATTTATTTTTGCGTATATGCATCATCATTACATAATAATTCTAATTATAAATAACACAATCTGATATTTTGACACTTTACATACCAGATAGTGTTGTACGACTAGTAACATGAAATATCGATAACGTTCGATATTTAATTTAGAAAGGCTATGGTAGGATAAGCTTATAAGTGAATCTGCCTGCAGCGAGTTTGTCCTTGTAATTTTTATGGATCGTGTAGCTCTATGCTGGCTAGTTAATTACTTGCTGGTGCCAAATTCACTGGCTTTTACTGATATTTTTTATTATAAATAGGTTTTCGACTGACTCCTATTTCTATAAGAGAAGAATGGATCAAAAATATAAACAGAGGCGAGGAATGGAGTCCCACACAATACTCTGTCATCAATCAAGGATATGCTCTGCACATTTTGAAGAATCTTGCTTTCGTCAGGGATACACCCGAAAAACTCACCATTTGCATGCAGTGCCAACAATATTTGTTAATCATCCCCTATCATATCAACTCGTAAGTGTACATGTTCAGATTATACAAGTCTAATGCACAAAAGTGCTAGTACTTCTAATACTTATTTGGCTAAGCTAGTGTGATTTAATCAAACAGATAATATGCAACATTGACGTATTATATTGTTTATTGAGTTCATGTCAGCTTTGATGAATCTATATTCTGAAGATAAATATACTCTTTTATTTTATTTTTTATCTCTTCTTCTCAACTATTATAAAATCCTGACTGCGGCAGAATTCGGTCCAGCGTTCTCCGATACCAAAATTTTGTATAGAGACAGTGAAACCCCAAAGAGGTTATAGGATAGTTTTTAAATTACTTATTCTATGAAGACAAAGTTGCTACTAGTTATTTTATAAAATAAAAAAATGAAATTGATTCTTAGGTTCAATGGATTATTTTATATATATTATTTAATAAATGAAATTATAAAATTGAATTAAACTAAAAATAATTTCAACGAATTATTTATTTTATTGGAAATTTTTATTTATTTTAATAAATATATTGTTTTTAGCTAGAACAGTATAATGCAGAGAAAAAAAATCCATGTGTTACCAGTGGTAACTACTGGGATTTTCTTACTTTTTATTACTATTACTATTTCTATTACTAGGATTAAATTTATTCCTCCTCTTCAACAGATCTTAGGCCATGATTATGTAAGTATTTTAAAAGTACAAGACTAATTTTGTTTTTATTTTTTATTTTCATTTGCAGATTCTATGTGCGGAAGAAATCGGAGAGAGCTTCCAATTTATACAAAGTTATACCAATATAACAAACTCGTATTGTTTAAAGTATTATAATATGTGCAAGTGTTCATTTAATAAATAAAAAAATATAGGTATCTTCATACGTGTTTTAATTTACTTGCTTTAACCCTATTATAGATGTATTATTATTATGCTAAGCTGTCATAAATATGAAATTAACTATATAATAAACTATAATTGACAAATTATAGCCTATGTGTTTTTCTGATGTATAAGCTATAGTATTGTAAAGTTTCATTAAAATTCTATATAGGATTTTAAATTAACATGATTATTTTCATTATTTAAACTATTTAAAACGGGATATTTACCATGTTTTTTATCATTGTTTCGCGGAGCTCGATATTTCGACATTGTCTACGAATGTCATGTTCACGAGACATGGTAAATATCCCGTTTTAAATAGTTTAAATAATCATCAAAATTCATTCAGTAGTTTTTCCATTAAAGAGTAACAAACATTTCGCGTTTATAATATTAGTAGGATATTTTATCCACAAAAGCTTACGATGAAGGTTGCACAACACTAATCCTGGTGACATTTGTCAAAAATATAGTTCAAAGAAATGGCTCCATTGAACCATTTGAGACCAAGTAGAGTAGCCATATCTGTCTCTCTTTAACTTATGATGTACTTCTTAAGAAAATAAAGGACAGCATTAGCTACTCAGATCCTCCAAGATACACGCTATCTATGCTTTTTATATATCTATGTTTAATTTATAAACTCGTGACCCAAACTTTATATAATATTAACTCTGCAGGTTTAACTATGATAAGTTTGTTGAGTGTTTTTAAATCTATAGTATAATTATATATATATATATATATATATATATATATATATATATATATATATATATATATATATATACCTTTTATAATACTCCTGACAAGTCAAGTACAGAAAAATGCGACAGGGTCGTACCATCCTTGTTTTGAAGCATATACTTTTGGAATTGCTATTGTGATATTAGATATATTATATTATATTACCTTTCATTGTAATACGTTGCACTCGAAAGAAATAAGTTTTTAGGATTTCAAAAAATTCTATCCATCATCTACTATTTTTTTAAGTGTATCCTAGTATCAAGACAAATCTAAGAAAATCTTATACGTTGAAATACTTATAGCCGTTCCGGCTGTTTCAGGATTTATTTAAAGAGTTCTTAATTTATTGTTTTCTTATGTTTACAGTTTACACTCATTATAATGAAACAACTTTTACGGATTTTATCGCGGTGAATTTAGTTTTTTATGAGTTTTACTTAAATACACGCATCTATATAACATTATAAATACATTGCTCTTTATCGGCAGCAGTTGACTAAAACATTTTTAGCATTATTATTATTTAACAGATTACACTAGCTAAAAAAATATTTTTTTTGCTCAAAACCAAACATATTTAGTAATATATTATATAATAGTAAGTATAGCTTATTATAATTAAAGATGATTGATTACTCATAACGTCGTTTATTACCATTAAAATAGATTCATTTTATTTTATAAGGACAGCACTAGGGAAAGGGAATAAAA
The DNA here is from genome assembly GCA_905333005.2 of Lycaena phlaeas. NCBI lineage: Eukaryota > Metazoa > Arthropoda > Insecta > Lepidoptera > Lycaenidae > Lycaena > Lycaena phlaeas. The sequence goes on from HG995182.1 coordinate 6,405,744, forward strand.
AATATTTTGTCTATGACGTTTTCACCACGATAGCGAGCGGCGTTGTGAATTGCGATTTTCGGTTACAAAATTTGAGAATTGTTATCGGACTTGCTCTATAAAAAGAAGTTTATTTATATACATTAAAAGTATTTTATTTGATAAGGTATTTAAATAATTTAATAATTGTGTTACTTTTCAAATTATATACGAATGAGATACTGATGAGTCGTCGGCCGACGTCTGTCATGATATCCATTCTCTGTTGGCATTTTATTTGAGAATTGCATTTTCTGATCATATTATCCAGATCTAAAATATCATAATATACACAAAAACAATTTGATAATTGTTTGTATAAATACTGTGTAGTATATCATAAAAAAGATCCCATTGCATGTAACTATTTATAGTATCGTTTCTAAAATAGTAATTAATTATGATAACTTCATTTTCAAACGTTGCATTTAGGATTAATTTTTATATTTCGGTTCCAGTTTTCACAATGGCAGTAAACGTGTATTCTACAAATGTTACATCTGAAAATCTTTCGCGGCACGATATGTTGGCGTGGGTGAATGACTGCTTGCAGTCCAATTTTGCCAAAATCGAGGAGTTATGTACCGGCGCCGCATATTGTCAGTTCATGGACATGCTGTTTCCAGGGAGTGTACCAATGAAACGTATCAAATTCAAGACAAATCTAGAACACGAATATATACAAAATTTCAAAATTCTACAAGCAGCTTTCAAAAAAATGGCTGTAGATAAGGTGAGAAAATGCTATAAAATTATCGACCATCGTACATTTATGATATTACAAAAAATAACAATGTAGGAAAAATTATGTTAACATTCTTGTGATTGTAATTTTGAATTTAACAATTTTTCTATCAGATATGTCTATAGTGTAATGGATTGATAGTTTAAAGATTTTAATTATTATTATATAAGCTTCAGCCATTAATGGAGTAAAGCATAAATAGGATGTTCTTTTTTTATTTTGATGATATTTTTTTTACATATAAAATGTTTAATGGTAATCACAAGATTCATAAAATGATGGAAAATACTAATATCAATCACTTAAATCTTGTGTTTCTTGTAACTTTGTAATCTCAAAGCAGATGTTACCACGATGATGCATACAGAGTAAAAGACTTACTTGTGATCTGCCAATTGGCATACATATTAAAAATACATTTAATAATTTTAAATATGTACTTTATTGAGATATTTAAAATTATAAAATACATAATTCCAGAACTTCTAGCACAGTCTTTACTTACAGTGTTTGTTATGAATATCATGTTACTATTGATATTAGTGTGTTGAGTTAGTTAAAGTAACAGTTATTTGTTTGAGTCGGCATACTTAATTTGGATAATGCATACATACTTATACAGTGGTATTTTATTTACTGTTTGAAATAAATACTCATAAACATTATTACAAAATACATGTCAGTTTTTATCCGTTATCTTGAGTAGCTGATATCTTTTGAATTAAAGTTCTCAGAAGTTTGTGACTCGCACAAATCTAAGTCATTATTTATCTAAGGTGAATGTGTTAATATTTACCTAAAGTAATTCATATTGATATGGTTTTATAGGTAATACCCGTGGACAAACTAATTAAGGGCAGGTTTCAAGACAACTTTGAGTTCTTACAATGGTTTAAAAAGTTTTTTGATGCAAATTATGATGGCAGAGAATATGACGCATTTGAGGCTCGTGGAGGTTTCACAATTGGGTCTGGGGCTTGTGAGAGTGGTTTGCCACTGTGCACAGGTGCTGCACAACCACCAAGACCTCGTCGTGCTGCGCCACTGCACCACTCCGGCAGTATGCGTTACCACTATAAGATATAAGCAATTGAATATACACTTTTATGAGAATAAATTCAAATTTTTTATATAATTATATTCTGAATTATTATATTTACCTCCATTTAAACACTTGATGTTAGATGTCTTTTTGGTTGAAGACTTCTATTTTATAAGTTTTGTAGGCTTGTAAAAGTGATATTCTTATTGCTTTACTGTATCACTCGACTTCCCTTAGCTGGCATACATTCATTTCAATTCCTTTTTTTTACTTTGATTTTTTTTTCTTTCATAGATAGTACCCATTGACAGACTGGTGAAGGGTCGATTCCAAGATAACTTTGAGTTCTTGCAATGGTTCAAGAAATTTTTCGATGCCAACTATGGCGGTACGGAGTACGACGCTGTGGCGCAACGCGAGGGTTTGCCCATGGGTCATGGATCTGCAGGTGCTCCGACCCGAGCGGTGCCCGCAGTTGTTAAGAAACCAGCGGCACCCATCGCTAAAGTTGCAGCAAGACCCCAAACCAGTACTTGATTTATTATTAATTTTAATATTGGTTGTCCTATTGCTTAATATATGAGTATTTATAAAACAACTAACTTATATAAATTTAGTCCAGTTTATGGCAAAATGAACCATTGCTTATATTGGTCAATAAATATCTAAGTAATTTGTATTAAATTCAAAATTTGTTAGGCAAATCAAAAAATAACTTCTTATTTATTTCACATGTCCATTTAAAGTATTTATCCCTTTTTTACATTTACTTCTGTTTGCATGTTAATATATTTTTTAATTATAGTGCCTTTTAAATATAATGGCTTGTGCCGTTGAACAAGTATAGTATGTAGTATAGGTTATGCTATTTTTGTGTATCATTGTTTGTTTATTAACATTAGCTTCTATGGTTTTCCTTCCTCATATTCATATTTATATACTTTACATTCTACTATATATAAACATGCTAACATTGATTGTGTATTATGTAGCATTTTTCAAATAGATATATGAATTGGTATATGGGCTTAAAGATATCTTAATTAATGTTTTTTTTATCAATAATTCGAATTCATAATAGAAATGTTAATGGTTATAATGCAATATAAGCCACTTTATACCAATTTATAATAAAAATAATGGAAATAATGCAGTATTACACTTTAACAATTATTATTGTTTTAAGTCATAGAATTATATGAAAAAACAAATATTCCGAAACTGATATTATGTCCATGGAAAATCCTATGATTATTTAGTTTGGAGTGCATGAATACATTTGTGCTTGAAGGGTATGTATTCTTTAGACTTGTGAAGTTATCAGAGCCTATCCTCGTATTTCAATAAATATGTATTTCAGTAAAAACATATTAACATATACCTATATCTAGAAATGAAAAAGTAATTTACTGCTCATTTCCATTAATAATAGAAATGAATAGAATAAAAACAGAAATTAGAGGTACTAATAATGACTTCCACCTTTTCAGTTGGCAAGGCTAACAGCACAGTAAGGTCTCCCCCCGTCAACCTCTCCAGACTAAATCAGAGTGCAAAGGGGGATTCTAAAGTAATTGACGAATTAAATCTTCAGGTAAGGTTAGATTTTACCGCTCATCATCATCATAGGCCCATCATCATTGACGGACATGGGCCTATCAATGAATGCCAAAATAACTGACATCTAACAGACTATCAGGAACATGTAGTTAATATTAATATGATGTTGTGGTGTATTTTATGAGAAGACTATAATGTCATGCTGAGTAATAACATTTCTTGTTGGAAGAGGTCTTGGACACCGACAAAAGAATTATGTTCCGACCGACACCGACAAAATTGTATACCTTAATATTTCCTGATTATCCAACATTATATACAGGGGACATATAAATGCTGATGATGATGTAATAGTGATTCTTTAAGCTTCAGCTCAAGTTATCACTTAAATTGTACAGATTAGACACAGTTGTCTTTATCAAATGGTTAATTGATTTAACAGATCAGATAGATAGATAGATAGATCACTAGTTTTCTTAATTGTTTTGATGATTGTCGAAATCACCAGTAAGAGATACGCTGTGCCGCGCTCATGGCTGCATGGGTACCACTATCTCGCCAATTTCTCCCATTCAATAGTATTGCTCTGTTTAGGGGATAAGGGCAAGATTATAGCTCTTACGTCTCCGGATAATCAACACAAATGAGATGCCCGGGCTAGTTCCAGGTAAACTAGTTTGTGTATTTGTAGTTCATGGGGCAATCAATCTAACCATCATGTGGCACATTTGACAGTTTGTCTATCAACTAACATAAAAAACTTCCTCCCAAAATCTTCATCAGCAATATATTTCAATTAGCACCAAAAAATAGATAAAGGATATAATGTCTATCCAGCGTCAATCCGTAATATGTATTCTAAAAGTATGCCCCTTCTATGAAGCTATGATTATTTTTAGTAATTCATCCTTCCAATCGCTTTCAGGTAAATGAATTAAAGGCGACAGTTGACGGCCTTGAGAAGGAAAGAGATTTCTATTTTGGGAAGTTGCGTGACATTGAAGTAATCTGTCAAGAGATGGAGGAACAGCACAATGGCCCTATCATTCAGAAAATTTTGGACATCTTATATGCCACTGAGGTAAAGATGTTACATACTAATAATACTTATACATAACCATAAATAATTTTTCAATTTTTAAAATTATAATTTCTATATTGTGATATTTATATATCACAATATAGTATAGAACAGTAATACGTTCTGGAAGCGATTCCTTGAATTACCTACGCCGGCTCGCGTTACTTAAGTAAGCATTGTCACTCTTCAGTTACATATTTGATAATGTCATAGATAAACAAAGTATGAATACTTAATTAATGATAATTTAATTTAATAATAAATGACAAACAAAAGTTGTTTTTTTATAAATAGTGACTATTTGAGTCCTACCTTTACGACTAATCTAAATAACGTCAATCAATAATTCCTGTTTCAATATATATTAATTTAAGCATCCGAACCGAAAAATACTGTTAATATCGTCGTGACACAAATAGGTGCGTAATAAATGCGTTCGCGACTCGCTGGCACTCGCTACTAATTGTTACCAAAATATCCACGTACAGCATACTACGCTGACAAGTCGTGGCGCGTAGCACGCATTTGTAACTTGCGTTCTATCCGTTTAAATGAAGACAAGATTAGAAGTCTAGAATTTTAGACCTTGAGCAGATGGCTCACCTAGAAATGATCCTACTGTTCTTTACAATACGAAAAATTTTAGCAAATAAAATACCCTCATGTGGACCAAGAAGCAATATACATTACTTATTAGGTAATTGAACTAAATTATAATTTTATCATCAATGTATTCATTCATACACCAATTTCACCAATACTGTAGAAAAAAAATATCATATCTGTATAAGAGTCTGTATAAGAGTATTAGGAGCCATTAAGCCAGTTATGTAGCAAGTGAAGATGACTCCATCCATGATGAGATCTCTAGTATATTATGTATCCAACAGAATAAAAAAATTACAAACATTTTTAAACAATAATTTTAGGATACAAATGACAATGATGTTTTCATGGAGTGATGCATCCAAACTGCCACCTTTGCAACTCCACTGGTAATATGAGAATAATAATTAAAGAACTAACCAGTGCCATAAATTCAAAATTATAACAACTTTTTTTTTACAGGACGGATTTGCGCCTCCTGAGGAAATAGACGGTGACAACCCCCATCCCCCAGAAGAAGACGAGTATTAAATTGTCTATGCGTATCACAGTGCTCTTTGTATTATATAAATCGAAATTATATCGCTTATTATGAACAGAATCGAGTGCTTGGTATCCACAGCCGATGAGTCGGTACAGACAGTGTAAGGACAGTGGCCCTAAAATGCCTCAAGATGTTCCTAGGTATATTTAGACGGTAAAATTATCATGTTATATATCAACTTCAGTATAATGTTATTCGTGTATATATGTTCAATTGTAATGTATACACATGGCTGTGTTATACATAAGCATTTATTTACATTTAGAAGCGAAATCCTGTCCCAATTTCTTCTGTTGACGGATTAAGGTGAAATTGTTGCAACCAATAATAATGTCTGATTTTGTTGGTGATGTAATAACTAGTTTATAAATATGTGTATTATTTTAAAATTAAATCCACATTTTGCAAATTAAATAGATTTGGAGTAAAGCTTGAAAGGAATATTATTCATTTCCGCTTCAGTAAAAAGTAAAATATAATAAATAATGATATAATGAAAAGAACTACCCATATTAAAAACTTCACTTAACAAACAATCAAATCAACATCGACCTAACTAGAATTAAGTAATATGTAAATTTAATTTCTAGGTACTAAGCAGTTAACTGAATAAATTGGCCAAATTAATTTATTTTCTAAATTATGCAAGAGAATTTAATAGAATACCAACATATACCTAAAATATCTGTTCTGAATATGTAGTAGGTCGATTGCGACAGTTTCGTTTTGCTTCGTCTTCATGACCTTCGTAAGTGATACGTGTGCTGATCATTTTTGGGCCACTCGCGCCTGTGTTAATGTGCATTTAATAGTTTGTTATATATGAAAGAGAATTTAATGTTACTCGTTTGATTCTGTTAATTCCAAATTTTCTGTAAATTGGTTTTAGATAATACTCGTAATGACAACAGATCTGAATTGTGGTTTATTTAGATTAATGTCGAAATTAGCAGTGACTTGATTATAGGGTAAAATGTGTGACGGTGCTCGGTGAAATTCATGATGACAAATGTTGATTCGAACCGCATTCGTCAATAGTGTAGGCCCGTTTTATTTATCTTTAAGCCTAGAGCACTAATTACAATAAAATATTTTAACATAGAATATTATGTAATCTTTAGAATATTTATGTCTGTGCCGGTTGCTATATTGACTTACTTGTTGGCGAGAGTTATCACTGGTTATACATAATAGATGACTAATTTATTTACTTAAAAGCATTCGTGAATTGCCTTATCTGCAAATATTGAAAGCCTCTCGTTTCAGATTCTGAAAGTCTTATTAAATAAAATATATCCATAAATTATTGTTTTTATTTAATACCTCGCCTATTTGTTCATTTGCATGATTTTAGATTTACATATATTATTGCAAAACTTTTGGAAGGGAACTGGGTCTATAAAACTAAATTTATTATAATGAAAACGCTAAATATGTAAAAATGTATTTATTACATAGAATTATATTACAAGGCTTATACAACGACATTTTAATTGTTTAATACATACCTATATTGTAAAATATTTAAAAATAAGACCCTAATTGTAAGCATGATTATATTCTGTATAATTTATTGCTCATTTTAATTAATATTTTGCCACTGAAAATTATTTATTTATCATTAGTTGTAGTTGATAGTCACCTACAATCTATCTCACAAGCAAAACATCTTATAGCAGAATCATATATTACATAGTTTTAAAATACAAATTTAACTTATTTTTTAAAATGTATTTAAATGGGAATAAAAAATAATATCAGAATTTGTATTTTGAAGGTAGTATATAATAATATTATGTTGAGATAATTCAAATTACTAAGAATATTTTAAAAGAATACACACTATGAAGAATAACTATAATAATAGTAGTGTAACTAAAGAAGAAAAGATTATTTACAAATAAAATATAGTACCAATTTAATGTTTACGCGAATTTCGCTGATAATGAGAAAAAACTTTTACACAGCTGACTTTTCAGTTTTTCTACATGATTACTGAATATACAAAACATCTGAAACATTGGGCATGTAAAAATAATAATAGCTCAGATAAAATCCGTATAAGTTTCATTATAATAAATTATTTACTTAATTTGAAATAGATGTGAACATGTTTAAAATAAATACCAAGCCAAGAGCAAACTTGCACTTCTTTTTTCGCAAAATAAGTTTGTCGCATTAAATTTACACCACTACATCAGTCATATTTAAAAATATTGAGCACATGGATACGTTCCTTATGCTTAGAACATATTTGAAATGTTATGCTCCCTCTACATGTCAGCACTTTGTAATGTATCCCTAGGTAAAACTTCCTCTAATATGTTATTTAATTTGTCTTAAAGTACATTATTTACATTGTAAATTATCATGATAAAGTTGACATTACAAACTGATACATTAAACTGTCACACAAATACACAAAAGTGTGTAACCTCAGAATACATTTCCATATAAAATTAATAACAACACTGTTATAGACTACAGACAGCGGACCTGCCGTTTGGCCCAAAACAAATTATAAATCTTTGTTCTATTTGGCTTGTTTATGATTCCTCTGTTGTTTCACTTTCAAACTTATATTTAATGACCTGTTTCGTGTGCTTTTAGAAGATTCATTCAATTTTACCATTTCAATTTTCTTTTTTTTATCCCTTCTTGATGGTGTGGATTTTTTTGTGGCACTTATTGCGGTTTGCTTTTTATCGAATCCTAGACTTTTTTTCGGCGTATTTTTTTTCGGTGTATTTTTTGTTTTGGCTTTTGATATAGGTTTTGGTATGGATTTAGAATCATCATCTGTGGAGTTCAAACTTATACCAAACAACTGTTGTTTACTGTCCAACCGTAAGCTTCTTCTTAATATGCTGTTTTCGTCCGTACTTGAATTAAAAGTACCATTGAGGATAGATTTACCTACTTTCACCTTTTGCGGTCGCTTTCTTTGTGGTTTAGTCTCTGCTTCGTTTTCTTTATGAACTAATTTTGTATTACCAGTGGTTGGCTTCATAACTTTATTTTTGTTTGAAGGCTTTGAATTATTTTTTGTTGCATTTTTTGTCAATGTTTTTGTCTCTAATGGCTTTAGATCGTTTTTTGGCCTGCTATTGTTTGTTTCTTTTTTCTCTGACTTCTTACTATCTATCTTACTGTCAGATATGAGCTCTTTTGATTCTAAAAATGTTTTTAGGTCATATTTAGTTCCAATATTTTTAGGTGCTCCTCTACTGGGGGCTGTTTTATGGTTAACTTGTATATCTTTGTCATTAATAAACTTATTTGACGTATTTTCAATTGCTTTGCAATTATTTGAAGATTTTTTCTCTGATGCTTGAGATGTGAACTTTCTTATTGATGTGTTTATTCTATTTGTAATATTCGCAACTGTCGTATTTTTGGATTTTGGTATATTTTCCTGATGTGTTACGTTTTCCACTTCCTTAATTTGACCTGGAAAGATCCATAATTAATAAAATATACATAGTTAAAACATAGTAAATAAAATTACATAATGTCAATAAATATAAACCTAAATAATAATAATACAATTCTTACCTAATCTGTTTGCATGAGTTTTTAGCGGAGTTCGTATATTGTCTTCTACATCAGTTTCGAAATCTGTATCCCAAAAAGACCTAACGCGACTTGCAACTGTTCTTTTAATGGCACCTGAATAAAAATTAAAAGTAAGATTATTAAACACAATGACATCAAATATGAACTTGTAAAACTACTTCTGCATTTGTTTAAAACACCAGTTATTTATTTAAAAAAGCAGTAATTAAACTTACAATTTGTATTTTTAACATCCGGTATACTTCCCGGCTTGTTGCAATCTACTGATACTTTTTCCAATACAACTTCACAATTTTGCAGTTCATTTGCTTTTGTAGTTTTAACATTTACTTTATTTTTATTTTTACTATGTGCTTTGCTTAATTGGAAGATTTCTTCGTCGGTAAATGTATCACTTTCATTTGTATTATTACACATAGATATCACTGATGCTACATCCCAATTGTCCTCATTCTCAGGATTGCTCTTTCTTGTTCTTTGATTAGATGCTGCTGTCATATTTATTTTGTCAGCTGGTACAATCTTATGAATCAAATCCAAAATATTTTCCTCGCCAATTACGTCGCGACTAAGACATGACTGTGATGTGGCCAACTTGCGAACTTTATTTTTTTCTCTGGATTTATAGTTTCTAGTCTGAGGGCTGTTTACTGAATTATCATTACTCATATTTTTTTCTTCAGCCATATCAAGTTTTTGAGTAAAAAGTTTTCTTTTTATGAAGCTTGGTTTCATTGATACTTCACTTATAGATAATGGTTTTTCAGAATTATTCAATTCATTTCCATCCTCAGTGTTTACTTGTTTTGCTTGCGATATATTTCTGGGAATAGTTGTTATATTTTCCACATTACCAACTAATGGTTGTAATGATTTGGAAATGAGGATTTCTTTGTTTGCTTCTTCTGTTGGTTTATCTTTGTCTTGCATCTGTTTTGGTAATTCATGACAATCTTTTTTGGGGATATTCTTTTTAACTTTTTTTGGTTTTATTTTAGCTGGTGATACAATTTGGTAATCATTGTTATTTCTATTATCTGTTCCATTTGACACCATTAGTTTTTGTTGAGTTGAATTACTTTTCAAAATATTACTCTCTGTGGTGTTTGTAGTAAATATTTCATCATTATCACTGTCTGTATTTACTTGCTTTGAATTATCTGCCTTTGTATGAACTGTATTTCTTATATTAAGAAATCCATTAAATTTTCTGTGAGGTTGCAATATACTTTTATCTTGATAAAGAGATTGTGATAAGCAAGATGCTTGCCCAACACTTGTTGCCATTGGTTGTGATAGCTTGGATTTAACTGGCTCAGAAAGAAAGTTTGGTTTTGCTTTCATTTGTCTTCTTAATGGCATTTGAGGTTTTTTGAAAGTAATATCATCCCTCAACATATTATTTGATGTTTTAGGAGACAATTTGTTTCTTTTTTCATCCGGACAAATGATATCATTATTTTCTAGTGTCCGTTTACGACATTCAGTGTTCTCTCGTAAAGTTCTATTAGAGAAAATTTCTTCATTTTCGCTATCTGAATTATTAGCATGGTTTCTATCTGGTAATAAGCAAACTTCAGTATTAAGAGGCATATTAGCTATTGGTTTAATAATTGATTTATTAAATCTCTGAGATGGCAACACAAATCCCTTAGTAAATCTTTCCCTTTGTGTTCCTACTGATCCATTAGTAACTTTTTCTTGCACTATTTTTGTTAAGGAGTTGCAATTATTTTCTCTTTGTATTCCAATAACTGTGCTGTTAACTTTCTCTGGAATTGTATCCATTACTGAGTTATGTCCATTGAACATATTCTTAAGTGTGCTGTGTTTCAAGTTTTCCGTACAGTCTTTATACATATCACTATCTTTCATTGTGGCTCGGAAATGTAATATCTCAGTTCTATTTACCCTATTACTTGGTCTAAGTATACTCTCTCTAGGAATTGCAGATCTGACCGATCTGTTATCATCACTGCTTATTGATGAATTACTTCCATCATCCCCTGAGTCGTCACCAGATTTTCGTCTATTATGCTTTAAGAATAATTTTAATTTTCGCCTTTTCCCAATTCTTCTTCTCGCTCGGTTTCTAAAGTATTTGTTGTAAGCCTCGTTTATAATCCTTTTATCATATTTATTGAACTTCATATTTTTAAATATTTGAGCGACATATGCAGCACTTGTAGTTGAATCTGCAAGGAATTGGATATAAGGAAATATCAAAAACGAATGCAGGTTTTAAAAAGAATATTTGATTAATGCCTGAATGCCAGTTGTAATGTTATAAATAATAAATAAACACCTATTATGTGTTATTCATAAGAGTTTATTAAACATGAAATTGTTGAGTAAATGAAGCTTTATAAAAGGGCAACAACCAATATAATGTTCAAATAAAACTAACATCTACTAATTCTGAATTAATGTAGATATTTACTATATTATATTGATATCTTTGGATATACTTTCTGTAACAATGCAATCAGAAATTGGGAAGTTAAAGTATATTTATAAATTGCCTTTACGCAGCTTGTGACATTATCATCAGCAAAATTGACAGTTTCAGATTATGATACTAGCATGAGTGTTCAAGGTATAAAATATAATATAATAGTAGTGATAGCTTGATATCACTACTACTATACATTTTTTGCAACAAAAAATGTATGTATATGTGCTATGTACATGGACATATACACAGGTCATGTTAGTGACAATAGTGCAGTATGTGTCAACAATGGCCGAGAGAGTTCGGGTTTGATTCCTGATAAACCACCCCTGATGTATTGGAGTCAGTTTTTCTAAAATTTGCTAAAGTGCAAACTAAACACAAGAACTTAACACATTCCTTCAGTGTAGGAAAATATAGTGTGGAACTGCATGTCTGATGAGATAAATAGTTCACCAATCATCAATCATCACAAATCAAAAACAAAAACCGCAGCGCATCAGTAAACTATAGCCCAATACTCTGATCCTGACCTGATTAAAAAAGAGCCAAAGACGAGAAGCAAAAACCCATGTCCAGCAGTGGGACATAATATATGAGTTGTTACTTTAATATATTTTTTTATGACATACATACTTTGGTAAAGAAATATATATATATATATATATTAGTTTCTATTTAAATAGCCACTTCCATATTATAAAACTTACCCATGCTTCCTAATGATGCCGGTGATTGACTTCTTCCAGTCATAACTGATCTTTGACAGCTTATGCCTCGTCCATAATAAGATCCATCAAAATTATGTCGGCTAAAATCAGGAACACTTTGCATAGACATAGGTGATGTTTCTTTTTTGTGATAAATACTTCTTTGATAGCCATTCATGAAGTTTTGAGAAGAAATTGGATGACTGTATGTGGAAGATGCTATTCTTTTGAATTTGTTAGTCATAAAGGGGCCTTGTCCACGCAGAAACTGAAATAAAATTTACTTTAAAAACATAAGTTTTACACTGTTTCATCTATAAATTTTGTTGATTTTTAATATTAAAAATCAAAAGTTAAACATTCTCAAATAATAAAAACCAGGATAGATCGTTTTCGTTCGCACTCACACACACACGAATACGGAATACAATATCCCCGTAGGAGAAAATGAATGAATGAAATTCATGTGATATTCTTATAATACATTTGCTATATTATATAAAGTTTCATTGAAATTCATTGAGTAGTTTCTTTGTAAAATAGTAACAAATATGCGTACAAACTTGCGAGTTTATATTAATAGTAGCATGTATAAACAAACTTATTACTTACCGTGTTTTCATTTCGGAACATATTGTTCTCTGTTAAATCCTCATCACTATCAGACATTTTGTTTAGCTTTATGTATCACTGTTATAATTAAGTTAATGCATGAACTTAATTGTATTAACCATTACATATTATTTCAACCACCACTCCACCAGCGTCGGTTTTAATATTTTTTTTACAAATGTCGTCTGTCAAAACTCAAAAGTACAAACAAATAATTCGAATTTCGAATAAAAGTCATTTGCGTAACGGACATATATTTTATGGTTAATACCGGATCCACACGTTTGCCACTTGTCCTGTTGTGAGAGCTTTAGTTTGTTCTGTTAAGGTATGCACGACGGATGTCGATATTCTTGTAATAAACTTTTGGCTTGAATTATTTTTATTATAAATACAATAAAACTAGTAAACCGACGAAAATTCGGCAAAAAAGATGGCTGATGTTATAGAAATTTACAAAAAACGTGCCAAATACATAATTACGAATTTATTTTAATATAATAAGCAGTGTGTAGGTATTAGTATTTACAGTACGTATGTAGCTTGCTTACTAATTTTAACTTTAAATTTCATTGAGTTTATTTAACAAAAGTTCATTGATGAGGCCTATGTTTGCAATGGGGAGATAAATTCTGAAGGTGATAATGTTGATCATGTCTGGTTTACAAAATATAAATAGGTATAATGTTTTTAGAAGAATGTATAAGTTCATGTGTTAATTTCTTTTTACATGTACAATTTCGTGTTAAATCAAAAATAGTAAAGTAGACTTATGTTTTTTATCAGAAACAAGTTAGCTTCAGTTTATTTCACAACTAATCAAGCACAACTTACAACATTTATTCACCACGAGGGCACAAACGAGACTGAGATAGATAGACACAAACGTGTGAACTCGTCGCAAGCGCTTGCGGCAAATTCCCTTTGATTTATGCATAAAATACCGACACTGGCAAATCGGCCACAAACCCTTGCAAACTTACTAAGTTACAACAAACGATAGGTTTCGTGGTTTATATATTATAAAGCTGGAATCGCACGTTTGCCGAGGCTTGGCAAGTCTTTACAAATTTAAACGTGTGGATACTGAGTTTGTCTTGGCTTGTGTAGGTTTGCAAGGGTTTGTGGCCGATCCGACGAGTGTCGGTATTTTGCACCAGCCAAAGGGAACAAAAGAGAATTTGCCGCAAACGCTTGCGAGGCGTCCACTACATGCTTTTGACTTGTGGAGACTTGGAACTTGCGGCAAGCCACCACAAACGTGTGAATCCGGTATAAGGAAACAGCAGACATTTGGTAAAGATATTTGTGTATTTGTTTTAGATGCGTGGATCTAAAATATTATAAAATACTTTTTCAAAAATGTCAATATCCCTAACAGCATGGCCTCTGGACTGGTTTTAGCCGGTAATAGCAGGAACTAAAAAAGTACCAAAAAAGAAGGAAAAGAAGAACTATAAATAGTAGAACTGAGTCAGGGGGGTGACACTTGCATAGTAATTGAATTTTAGATGGATGGTAGCGTCCTCTACTGTATGGCCCCTAAGTTATCTTTTCTTCAGTTTTTTCTTTTCGTCAACAGATGGCACTAAAATCATAGATATTGGGAAAAGTAGATGATTTATAGTTATTGAATCACAATTTGATGACTATGATATTTTATTCATAAAGTGAATAATTTAGAGAATACAAATAGTTACTACTTTTTAATAATAATGGTTATCTTATTTTTTTGCGCATAGAACACCAATTCTTGGCTTCCAACTAGTGGCAACATCGATCGTCTACAAATTACAAAATGGCGACTTCACTTCATTGCGGTGACCGGTGTTGTGTTTGCGTATGCGCATTTCGTTGGTTTCCGTGATATTGTGATCTTCCTTGTGCCAATTCCGCATCTTACGTTGAGTCGAGCCCCTGCTCCTCCGTGGTGTTGAGTTCTGCCTTTGGATGATTTCTCTGTCTGGTGATTCTGACGTTGAGTTGAGCCTGGTGGCTTCTCCGTTTTGCGAAAGGACGCTTTTGTATTGTGCAGTTATCGTGCTAAAGACGGTTTTGTGTTTGTGTTTGCAACATTATAACATGCCGAGATTATGTGCATTAAAATGCCCACCCTTGGGTAAGTCATGCTTTATAATATTTTCTTAGTTTGAAATAATGTACAGCCAGCTTAGTGCTCTATAGGTATTAGGTTATGTTCTACTCATTCCGCTATGTTCTTACAAATAAGAAAACTCTAGTCTGTGTGACATAAAATATGACCTATTTTAACCTACTTACCACTTACAAAAAAGTCATTATATTGCACTTTATAGAATCTATAACACTTATTTTTCGTTTTTTTCTTTAAGGTATTCCCATGCATCGATTCCCCAATCCTGAGAAGTATCTGGAGAGATTTAAAATTTGGGTCACTATTGCTGGTGGGAATCCAGAAAGTGTCTCAGACTATGAATCCTTTCAAAAGAAGAGACTGTGTGACAGGCATTTCACTGATAAAGACCGAAACAGATTTAATCGATTGAATGCCACAGCTGTCCCATCACTACATCTTACTGGTAAGTTATCTAATCGTTTTATTCAGTATTTTTTATGTAGGCTTGGCTTTTGTTTGTTTAAGCTGGTCGTGGCCAGTTACCCCAATACAGTCAACAGAAGATAATGGAAAAACCATATTACATTTCAATAATTTATATAAAATATTTTCTCTGGACTGTATATGTATAGTACATACTATGAAAAATTGTATTTAGAAAACATGTTTCCTTGATATAATACAGTAGAACCTCGATAAGCTAAAGTCCAAGGGAAACAAAAAATACTTTAAGTTATAGAGGTTTTAAGTTATCAAGGGTCTGTGTTAGGGATAGGTTAATATAGAGGCATATACATATGTATGTATGTATTTACCCTTGTTCCTATTTTTAGTCAAATACGTAAGAAGGCTTGGTTCAATAAAATTCAGAAATTTAAAAGTGTATAGTAAGTAAGTGTAAACATGTATCCCAAACCTAGCTTTATTTCTTGTTCTATGCATTTTTCACTGCTTCTATAGACTATATATAGCTTTTAATTTATCAGCGTGTGTGAGTGTTGTTAGCTTTCTTTTTTTAACTCATTTTTAGGCAGTTTTATTATACAGTAGAAGCGATGTTTTCAGGAAAATGATCAAAAACTTATGATCCAAGTAAGCCATTGTCTTAAATTAACCGCCGCAATGTTTTAAAGAATTTCGAAGAAGCAAAAAATAGGTGACATATTATGTATTGTTTACGTTGATAATTTAACTATAGTCATATAGTGAACAATGTGCAAGCAATAAATACCAAAACCTTTTGTTTTAAACACACTTTCAAAATGACTTATTGACAAACAATTTTATGTTATAGAGGTTTTTGAAACATTTCTTTAAGTTACTGAGGGCCAATACAGAAATTACTTCTTTAAGTTATAGAGGTTGCGTATTTTAAGTTATAGAAGTTTTGGGCTCTGACGGGAAGGGAACACGTTAATTTTTGAAGTTATAGAGGTTTTTAAGTTACCGAGGTTTGAGTTATTGAGGTTCTACTCTATGTGGTTTCTGTAGATGCTTAATTATTATAATTAGAAATATATGATAAAATTCTTCTGAGTAAATTTATAAATAGGTAAACAAAGCCTCAATCATAAAGTTTGGCAGTCTCTAATATGACTATAAGCTACTTCACAGAATATTTAGTTTTTCTTTTAATTTTACAGGCCTAACTCTTGCTGCTTCTGCCATAGCCACTGCCACTGCATCAACATCCCAATCAATGGATATAGGTAACATAAATTTATATTTAAAGTTGCTTAGTAAAATCTAAGTTTTAATAAATCCTTGGATTGAATTTTAGTTTTTGTCACATACAGCTTTATGAGAACTGCTCAGAATATTTATTTATTCTTTTAATTTTACAGGCTTTACTTCAGAGACTCCTGCCATGGAAGCATCAACATCCCAATCAATTAATATAGGTAACTACAGATTCCATATTTAGAATTGCTGGTACATAAATTACTCCTGGCTGTAAAATGAATTGCTCTGTGGGAGTGTAAATTAGAAACAGTAATAACCAAACAAAAAATGTGTTGTAATTGGGGCTAGAAGTACTTTATGTCCCTGTATGTAAAAGTTAACATATACTTAATTTGCGTATGAAGCAGAACATAATCCACTTGACAAAAGGTGATATAAGTTGAAATATTCTTTGTTTTCATTTAGTCCACTGCATTGTCATTGCCTTTTGTTAAGCAGAGCAGAGTAAAAATATCAATTATTACTTCCAACAACAACCAAATGGTCGGGAGCTAGGTGAAAATTTGGTTAATTATTTCCTCCCGCAAGATACTTCGTGACTCGTATCAGAGAACGGTATCATAAAGCCTCGTGAACGTCAGCTGGCGCGCGGTTGGGAGGATGAGCGGTGGGAGGCCCCCACGCATGAAGAAAAAAAAAATCAGTCACTTCCTCTCAGCTCAAATCACTACATCACTACATATTATAAAACAAAGTCGCTTTTTCTGTCCCTATTTCCCTTTGTACGCTTAAATCTTTAAAACTACGCAACGGATTTTGATGCAGTTTCTTTTAATGGATAGGGCAATTCAAGAGGAAGGTTTATGTGCATATTTTATTAAGTTTTTATATACATTGGCTAAGATATAACAATAATTGTTGGAGGGGTCGGAAAAAATAGGCCGTCTGGGAGTTTTCAACGAAAACGCTGCCTAAACCCTTTGAGATATAATAAAATAATGTATGGTGGAATTGTGTATCTTAAATAGGTCTACAAAAAAGTCCGCGATGGCATATGTCTATCTCTTAGGGATATCATACTATATCCATTTAATACTTAAAAAAATTGGACAATTATAACGCGATAATTTGAAAGTTATTTACACAATTACGGTATGAATCCTTATCATTTTAAATCAGTTAATTAGCTTGAGTACTTCATGAAGATTATTTTTCCCTTTTACATCATGCAAATTAAATGAATACTTTAGAAGATATAGCAAAATCAAAATAATACGCGAGAAAATAAATCGTGTTGCGGTGTATCCAACGGGCGCGGCGGTTGTCTGGTGTCCAAGGCCGTAGTGTATCAACTATGTATGGTGGAATATAATATCAGACATGATAAATCTGTAAATCTTAAGTTCACGCGGGCGAAGCTGCGGGTAACAGCTAGTATTTGATAAATTGTAGTTAACCCATGTCGTAACCAGCTGATTTTTTTTTTCGTTGAGATATTGGGTTAACTAAAATTAACAAATATTTGAGCTGAGAGAAAATGACTGAATTATTTTTTTATGCGTGGGGGGCTCACACCGCTCATCCCCCCAACCACGCGCCAGCTGACGTTCACGAGGCTTTATAATACTATGTACTGATGCATTTCACTAAATATAGCTTGAGAGGAAGTTGATCATGAAGACCTGTGACTGGCTCCTGGGCTAAAAGAATTCCAACAACATGTATATGGTTGTCATTGACAAGTATGGAGCACCTATCAAGAAACATTTATAATTCAGCTATTTTAATATTTTCCAGGCAATCTTGCTAGCACAGTTCAGAAGAAATTGGAAAAAAGAATAGCTATTGAGCATAATTATTGCAAGAGTTTGTCTGAAATAAATGTCTCAAAATCATGTAAGTACACTAAAAACATGTTAGAATGGCTTTATCTTTTCAGTATACAATATTTGATTTGTGTCGTAATCTGCAGGCCTAAAATAGCGATATTGCATGTTTCTTAATGTGTACATAATATGTTTCCTTTTTTTATCATAAAATGGCAATATATTTAATGAAACATAAAACTACCGCATATGAATTGCAATAAATATATCATTTCTCTTGACAGTTTTGTATGAAAATCCCTCGAAAATCCTTATTAAATGATCGCTCTATATGTCTAATAGATGAATTATTAAATGTTACAAGGCACCTACATTATTCGTTTTATATTTCGGAATTTGTTGTGTCAAAAATTTGAGATTTCTATAGAATAGTGGTTACAGGGCTGAGAGGTAAAGGGAGGGGAGGGGAAGGCATCCATTTGGTACTACTCTACCCCCGAGGAGATGCTTAGTTTACAAGAAAATTAGACTAATTAATTTTTATTATTAGAATCAATGCCCACCAAAAAGTCCGACTATGTGGTGACCATGGGCTTATTAATATATCTTTATTTTTACTAAGTCCATGGCAATAAAATGTCAGTCGTGGTAACTGACATTTTATTGCCATGTGTGAAATTGTATTTGAAGATTACTTAAATATAATTATTTTAAGTTGTTTATTAATAATTTTAAAAGTAAGTAACATCAAAGATTTACAAAAAAAGGTTATTTGAACTTGAACATTTTATTGTAATTATGTAAAAAATGGGATCAATTGAAAATCTTAAAGCTATCTTTCACCATTTCACTAGAGTTTTTTGATATAGCAATGTTGACATCGTGTCTGTTTTATAAATGACATGAATCGCAGATGATTCATAATTTAATTGCACCATTTTAAGGTGTAAAAAGTGTTTCTTCTACAATTCAGTAAATTGAACATATTACAAATGTTTCATCCAATGTCGCTATTTTAGACCCTGCTGCTGTTCTTTTATGCGTATAACTGACACAAATTACAACAAATAAATAATTTTGATATTTAACATCTGCCAGATGTCCTGGGACGGCTTATTTTTTTTTTCTTATAAAAAGGATTGAACCCAATACCTTTTATCATTCTTTACAAGTAACTTTCACTGCTTTATTTATACAATTAGTACATACAATCTAAAAAATATTTTTCTAGATGGTGAATTAATATTTCTGTTACTTTCTTACAGGTGTCAAATCCAAGATGCCGTCTTTGCTACTGAACAAAATAAAAGCCACACAGCGGCAAGTAACACAATTGAAAAGAGAAGTTCTCCGATTGCGCAAGCGAGGTTTGAGTTTGAAAGCAAGACTGACAAACGCCACAAAACTCAACAGAAGTGTTGCATTTGAAAAGGTCACAAGAAATATGACAAATCCAGCAAAACTATTCACAGGTATGCAGTGCCTTTTAACAACAAAAAAACCAAAGGGAAGGCGTTTTACTGTTGAAGAGAAGGTTCTATCTCTGTCATTATATAAGAAGAGTGTTAAATGCTATCGTTTATTGGCTAAGTATTTCACTTTGCCCTCAGCAAAATCTCTAAAACGACTGCTAGCCGAGATAAAGCTGCAGCCTGGTGAAAATAAGTTGATCCTCGAAAAAATTAGAAACACAGTCAGTGAAATGAATATTGAAGATCGACTGTGCACATTGATATTCGATGAAATGTCAATCACGCCTCAAATTCATTTCATTGACCAAAATGACCAACTAAAAGGTTTTGCCGGAATTGGAAAAAACAAAATTGCCAACCATGCCCTAGTATTCATGATAAAAGGAATAAGGGCGAATTATAAACAGCCCATTGCATATTATTTCACAAGTAATATGAATAAAACAGAATTGAAAATTGTCATAAAAGACATCATAAAATTAGTTCAAGAAACTGGCCTTAAAATATTATGCACAGTATGTGACCAGAGCACAGTCAATGTGGGCGCAATAAATGACCTACTAAGTGAAGAGAAGGCCAGATATCAGAGGCGAGGCATGGAATGCAGGAAGGATGTTTTCTTCATTCAAGGCCAAGAAATCATACCAATTTTTGATGTTCCTCATCTGTTAAAAGGTTTGAGGAACAACCTCCTTACGAAGGACATGATATACAAAGATATTGATGATGAAGGAAAGGAGAAAGTTTTTAAGTGGCATTATTTGCAGCAGCTTTATGCTGCCGATAAATCTTGCGGAGAATTGCGCTACCTACATAAGCTCACTGAGGAGCATATAAACCGCGACAAAATAAAGAAGATGCGCGTAAAAACGGCAGCACAAGTGTTCAGCCATAGTGTTGCTGTAGCGACAGAACATCTAACAGCACGACATCTTTTGCCTGAAGAGTGTAGGCAATTGATACCAATTACATTAATAATCGATAAATTGTTTGACTCATTAAATAGTAACACCTTTCATGTGCCAGATGGCAAAACGTATAGAGGATGCGTTAAACCATCGTCACCCCACCATCAACTGTGGGAAAAAGCGATAAAAACATTAAAAACTGTCAAATTCATAAAAAAAAAGAAAGTTGGCGGCAAAATTCAAATAGTGGAAACTACAGTCCCGTCAGTGAACAATTTTATAAAAACAATTGAAGGCATGAAGGCACTTTGGAAAAAATTACATGTAAAATATGGTTTTGATGCTATGCTAACCAGACATTTTAACCAGGACCCAATCGAAAACTTCTTTGGGAATATCAGGAGCTATGGGGCGAGAAACACGGCACCCGATGCTGTTGCGTTTGAGGGTGCCTATAAATCTTTATTACTAAATAACTTTAACTCGCCCCACTCCCTACAGGCAAATTGTGAAAAAGACGATAACAACTGTTTGGAAACATTACAATTTTTTTTAACTAAAGGCAAAATCTCTGAGCCTGTACCTGATATTCCTAATGAGTCAATAGAGTTTAACCATGAAGTCATCCAATTAGTAGAAGTAGGCGATGGAGACTCAGGTCAGAGAAATTATGTGTGTGGTTGGGTCTTGAAAAAATGTTTGAGGAGTGTAGTAAAGACATGCCGTAACTGTCGGTCAAAAATAATAAACAACAAAAATAACGAACACACATTTACTCGCGCGAGGGAGTATGCAAAAGGGAAACAATTATTAGTATACCCATCAAAAGAACTAGAAAAGTGCTTTCATGAAACACAAAATATAGTGACATCATTCCTAAAAAAAAATGTCCCAAAAAATGGCTTAAAAAACAAAATAAAAATGTTCACTGATGTTTTGGTAGATTTCCCATTTGATTGTGGTACCCACAAAAAAGAATTAAAAGAATATTTTCTAAATGTTACGACAAAAATATTGATATACAGTTGGTGCAGATCATTAAATAGAATTTTAAACGGTAAAATGACATATGAGGGTGACGATGAGTTAAAAACCTATGCTCAAACATATTATAATAAATATATTAAGCATTTTAAACAATAGTAAATGTACAAATAAAAATGCCTAGCCATAGCTCGGCTGCATAATTGCATTTTCAGATAACCACATAATTTATTCTGAATATAATAGGTTCTCTCTTTCATTTTGCGAGTAAAAGACAGAACCTATTATAGTGGTGTTATAACTGAAACAGGTTTATTCAGCATTTATGTGTACAGGGGTTATCTGAAGATGCAATTATGTAGCCAAGCTACGGCTAGGAATTAATATCCTGGGCCTTGTTCAATAAACATTACAAACTGTAGTTGTAGATTACAGGCTACAAAATCTACAAGTTTAATAAAGTTTAAAATAAAAGTTGTATTTATTTGGCATACTATTTCAGTAGGCATAATTAATTATCTTTAATGATTCTATTACCAACACAAAATTAAATCTTTACTTACTCTCCAAAAAGTGCTTATCAAATTTTTAATTAACATCGTTCACTCATTGCTGCTTTTACATAATATATTCGGCTGTTAAAAAAATCCTGTTCAGAAACAATAAAGATTGCAGACTGATTTAGAAATATTTTCTAACCATATTGTTGCTGCTGAACTAGCTTTTTTAGATAATCAATTATATTTTTATGCTAACAAAGATACAAATATTTCGCTGTTTAAATCACAGCCTTTATTAAACTGAACTTGTCATACAACTTAACAAATTCACTTATTTACAAATTGTCGACTTGTAATTTTTATTAAACAAGCCTCAGAAGTAAAACTTCTGATTCTGACTGCAGCCAAATGCTCTTTCTATGATTTTTGATAAGACTGATAAGTTCCCATACATTTAGTAAGAGAAAATCTAATTTCTGTAATGTGTATCTGACTGTTATAAATAAACTTTATAGTTGGAATTTTAATCTTGTTTTAATTACCAACCTGCGTTTCAGGTTCATGAATGTAAGTGTTTAAGTTGGTTACATTCACAAACCTGAAAGCTAAAACCTTTACAATTTACATTCCTAATTCCCATCTATAGATATCTATATTTATGTATATATATATATATATATATATATATATATATAGTGTATAGTTCTGGGGCCGAAATACAGGCGTCGCTAGCATTCAAACTTGGTTGCACTTTTATTACGTGAGAGGGCTCTCTTTTCCTGTATGCTTATTTTACTCTAGTCTTGTGCCTACTCGGTCATTTTTAAGATCGCTCCGTACTAGTTCATTTCGGACAGTGAACTAGTTCATTCTATTAGTTCTATTAGCTCTATTCGGTCTTCGCCGTCGGTCAGTATTATTAGTATCATAGAGTACAGAAATGCGCCTTGTCACATATGAAATAAGAATCAATTTAATTTAACCATTGTTTTAGTTCAAATGTACTTTTAAGAATATGCTCGCGTGATTATGCCTTGTTGCATATAAAATACGGATCAATTTAAGTTAACAATTCTTAGCAGTACAAATGAACTATTATGGAAATGCAACACGTAACATGTAGCCTTGTAACATAAAGAATACGATTCAATTTCATTTATCAATTCTTAACAGTACAAATGTACTATTAAGGAAATGCTACACGTAACATGTAGCCTTGTCACTCAAAGAATAGGATTCAATTTCATTTACCAATTCTTAACATTTCAGTAGGAATTGTTATTGTCAAATGTCAAGTGTATTCAGAACGTAATTATACCTTTTTACATAGGAATAAGGTTCATAATTTTAGCAATAGCACTGAGCGTCTTAATATCGGCTATTCGCTCTCGCTCTCATTCTCAGACACAGAAACGAACAGTGACTGTATTTTATTTCTCGTTCTCGCTCGCACATACAATCGTGCGGTTCAAAACATGTACGAGTCCGAAAAGAGCTATTAGACCGAATAGACCGATTACAACTCCGCGCTCGGAAACATTTCTTCTAGTACAGTGCGAAGATACGGCTCCTATTCATTCATCGTTCGCGAACGACACAAGACTATTTTACTCTTTGAACTGAGTAGAACCATGCTGTTGGTGAATGGTGAATGTAAAATAAAATAATAATTACTGTATTATGGCATTTTCTACCCGTTTATTTGTAGGTAATTTGCCAGAAAATTTAAATGAGGACATTTTACGTAAAGCTTTCAATGTTTATGGAGATGTAACCAATATTGATATAAAAACTAAACCTGGTACCGAAAATGATAAAAAAGTTTTTGCATTTATAACTTTATCAGCTTCTAATTTTAATGTCGAATCATGTAAGTATTGTTATAATATTATAATGCAAAATTTTAAATAAACTATATTAAAAACTTATCTTAACATACAAATTTAAAATAACAGTAAAAATAAAGTGCATGGAATCTTTATTAACCAGATCAGTAATCAAGAACGATGAGGTTCATAAAGTGAGCTATGAGGTGCATAATATTTTCGTGTATTCTATCAATTTCAAAAAATATTTTGATAAGTTTGAATTTAAGAAGCCTCAAGATATTAAGTTGTATAAATTGAATCAATTTTTGAACACTGAACGTTTTCGGTGTCGTGTCAAATAAAATGCTTATGCTCAGCCAATTGAAAAACAAAAAGCAAATCCCTAAAAAACCCTATTACTAACATACATACATAAGTTTTGTAATGTTTATTGAAAATGTGTTATATTATAGGTATCAAACATTTTTCGGATCAGGATTTCCATGGGCAAAAGTTGTATGTTACTCGAGCCCGTGAAAGTTTCTTAGAACGATTACAAAGAGAAAGAGAACAAACACAAAAAAACAGCACGAATAAGGTAATTTATATCACAACAGCCTTTTTCATTTTTTTACAGCTATTACAGCTGTTACTGTATCTACAAAGAGTTATACAAACATATAAATCACAATAAAATGTATAATTTTAAGATGTGACAAAATAGGGCTGTCTCAAAAGTCTCATTATAATGAATGTAAAGGTGGTATAGATCAGATTAGTTCAGGTTTAGGTTTGTGGCCAGGCAGCCTCCTCACAAGGAGTAGTTTTGCCTTTCCTGTAAAATCCGGTACCTTCAAGAAGCAGCTACTGTTGCTTGTTGCTTTATGTTGGGATAATCCTGCCCATGCGTGAGGAGTCAGGTACCAGTCCTGGTTCTGGTTATTATCCAGAAGATATTCCCTGCACCAACAAAAATATAGAATGGCATGTGATATTGTTTTCTGTTAATTTAACATTCATTCATGTAAAACAGTGGTGCGGTACTCACCATTTTTTGAGAGTAGCAAAGATAAAATTCTAAATGAAATCAGTAAATTTAACTAACTACAAAATTTTAGTAAATTTCAAAATTGCAAACATCTTCCTACCTAACCTTAGCATCACATAATATGTCTAAACAATTAAGTAAAAGAAAATGCTAGTGAAAGTTTTACCCAGAAAAATCATGTTTTTTGTTATAATTTTATTATCTATACTTTCTTACTAATTTAATAATACAATATTTTTATCTCATAATCAACTTATTTATTGTAGGATGCTGCTAATGATTTTGTTGTTACGCAAAATCCAATTATAGATAAAGTAAACAATAATTTTAATAAAAAAAGAAAATTTTATGACGATGGTGATACTATCACTCCAGAAAATAATGAAGAAAAACATATTAAAATATCTACTAATTACGAAACAAGTCATCCAAAAACACAGCTGATAGAAGGCAATAATAAAAAGATTCACAACAGAAATGTACTGCAAGTTGAAGATGATAAAAAAAGTAATGCTGACAAAAAAAGGTTAGAGTCAATCAAAAGAAAGAGACAGGAGTTTAATGAAAAGAAAAATATTATAAAAACAGGATTAATAAGTATTGTAAGTATTCTGAAAATGTTACTTTATAATATTACAATATATTACATTGTAATACTGTATAAATCTAATGTGTATAAATATTTTTAGGATAAACAAGCAAATAAAAAAGTGATTTTCTCAGATACAGAGGAAGATAATGGTCATGAGAATCAATCAGCCCTGCATTCTCATGGTAGTGGCCAGGTCGGGGAAAAGGCTTTGAACCAGAAATTGAATTTATTTGATGATGATGAAAGTGATGATGAAACAAACTTTGATATGAAAAAGCACTATGAAGGGAAAAAGGGCCAAAAGGTAAAAGTTATTAAAATTAATGTGTAAAATATATTTTTTACAATAAAAATTTTTACTAGACTCTGGTATTCTATTTACATTTTTAGCATTAAAATTTTACCCGTGATGCTTTAAGGTTTTAGAAATGCAATCAAGATATAAAGCTGACAAGCGATTTGCATTGGATGAAAGATTTGTTGAAGATGATGAGAATGAGGAAGATAATGAACAAGACAATGAACGAGACAATGACCATGAAGCAGTTGATTTGGAGCAAGTTGATGAAAAATCCAAACAGCTAGATATTTTACAAAATGTACTTGGTGTTTCAATCAAAACAAGGGTATCTGATGTTAAGGATAAAACAAAGTAAGGATTTTACGAGTATGAGAGAGAAGTGAATATGAGTATTCACTTATTATTTTCTGTTATGGCACTGGGCTCACTAATTATATAGTAATTTCCAATTCATAACTAATTTCTACTAATAAGATGTTAATCCCAGGATTGCCGAAATCAATTATAATTTTCATAACTTCCGTTAATATTTACTTTGATATAATATATATTTCACATTGTTTCTAACAGTGTGTGGCTCTTTATACTCATGGGACCCTGGACTGTAACCAAAAAATGCAATTTAACCAAAGAAGCCCATTAGTTGATCCGCCTTGCAGCCCACCCTACTTATATATTATAACTAGCTGTTACCCGCAGCTTCGCCCGCGTGAACTTAGATTTACGGATTTATCATGTCTGACGATGATCATTTTCTATTTTAATAATAACTAAGTTTAATATTAAAATGGATATTATATTATGTTATCTTGAACATAAAGACACATTAAATCCCTTCGCAGACTTTCTGTATACATACGCCGCCCTTTCGAATCACGGCAACACGATTTATTTTCTTGCGTATTATTTTGATTTTGCCATATCTCCTAAAGTATTCATTTAATTTGCATGATGTAAAGGGCAAAAATATTCTTCATGAAGTGCTCAAGCCAATTAATTGATTTCAAATGATAAGGATTTATACCGTATTTGTGTAAATAACTTTCTAACTATCGCATTATAATTGCCCATTTTTTTAAAGCATTAAATGGATATAGTATAATATTCCGAAGAGATAGACATATGCCATCGCGGACTTTTTTATAGACCTATTTAAGATACACAATTCCACGGTACATTATTTTGTCATATCTCAAAGGGTTTAGGCAGCGTTTTCGTTGGAAACTCCCAGACGGCCAATTTTTTTCCGACACCTCCATCAATTATTGTTATATCTTAGCCAATGTATATAAAAACTTAATAAATTATGTACATAAACCTTCCTCTTGAATTGTCCTATCCATTAAAGAAAACCGCATCAAAATCCGTTGCGTAGTTTTAAAGATTTAAGCGTACAAAGGGATATAGGGACAGAAAAATCGACTTTGTTTTATAATATGTAGTGAAGTATCTAGTTATTATCATTTGTATTTATATAGATGAAACAATTAACATGAATATTTGATGGTTTGTCTAGATTGAAGCCTGGCATGTTACGATTTGACCCAAGTCATCCCGATCATTCTAAGTTCTTAGCACCTGTAGAACAAAAACCAGAATCAAAGAAATCTAGGAAAAAAAAGAACAAGGAACTACAAGAGGAAATGTCAGAAAAACCTCAACCTATTGTTGAGAAAGTAGAAGTATCTAAAGAGCAATTTTATAAAATTAGTGACACACTTAAAGAAGCTATCACACAGCCAAAAGAATTTAGTCTAAGAAGTTTGTTTGCTAATGACGATAAAAATGAAGAAGGTAAATTTTTCTTTCTAATTTTTTTATATTGTATTGAAATTATTTAAAATGTTATATTATAGATGTTAGTAATAAAACATCATTATGTCTTTGGTAATATAATTTGTTATCATAGTTATCAGATTGTATTTGTTTTAATTAAAAGCATATGCCGTTTGTATGAGGTAGTGTCATGCTGCTTAGCAATCCAATCGGGCCAGCACGACTGGAGTGCATCTAGCTCACATAACATCAATGTAAAGTGACAGCTATGCTGTCGATTTTTTTGCGTTTCCAGTTACTCGTTAGGGTGGATAGGGATAAGGACATCTACAAATCTGCATAATCCATTGACCACATAACCCATAGACAACAACCGACAAAGACCCTAATGACAGGGGAATGGGCTCTGGCGACTCATCTGACATATAGTTCCGAAGTAAGACTTAAAGGATGTACTCAAACTATCGTGTCGTCTCATTCTTTCCCGTTGCAAAATATATCCATTTCTTTTTACCATTCCATGATTGGTAATGTATGACATTGAATTAGCTAATCACAGCATTGCAACCCCTTTCGTCTCACCTCGGCTAGTTGCCAGAATGCATTTAATACGAAAAATCAAACATTAGGAGTCTATAGGTTGTGTGGTTGATGGCATAATCTTTGGGTGTGCCTATGGGTGTTAGTAGTCACCACAAAACTCCCATCTGCTTGGTTGCCTCCTTATGACATATGAAATAACTATAATGCTAGTTGAAACAAGGTTGCCATAGAATTTTATTATTGTTACAATTATAGGACTTTATTTGTATATTACATATTCATTTATTTAGATGAATAAATTTTTTGAAAAATATACAATTTAATTTTTAGAATCTGCAGAACCATCTACTGATTTTATTCCATTGGAGAATAAAAAGGATAAGAAAGTGAGAAATCCTTTAGATCCTGGTGAAAAGAATCCATTTGTGTATGATTCTTCTGACTCAGAAAATGAAGATGATGTTAAAAATGTAACAAAAACCACTGAGCCTACAGTCACTGAGCCCAAAGTTGTGTGGAGGGAAAAATTGTTTTTTACTGCAAATGACAATAGATTAGAAGGTAATTTAATTATTATTCTTATCTACACTGTAATATAAACCATCATCAATTGTTTTGCGTTTCCATTAAGGCATCAGTAGATAAAAAATATAAAACTATTAAAAAAACACATGCTATTTACATGCTAAATACACAATTAAAATAAAAGAATATTGTCAATAAATACTAAAAGTACAAGTTATTGTATTACTTGAAGTATGAATAAAAAAAAAACATATATATGGCCAAATTGAGAAACGCCTCCATCTTTGAAGTCGTTTAAAAAGTAAAATATGCAACTTTTTGTTTTAGATGGTTTACTATTCTTTAGTAAAAAGAGTGAGACAGAAGCTACTAAAGACAGAAGGGAGTTGAAATCATTAATGAAGAAGAGGATTTATAACAAGGAAAGAAAAAACCATATGTTCCAAAAGAAAATTGGAGGAAGAAAGAAGACTATGAAAAAGTCTTTCAGGAAAAAAAGTTGATGTTATAAAAATAAACAACTGTTGATCTAATGTGTATACTTTATTGTTCACATAACTATTATATTTATCTCCTCTTCCATGTAGGTTTCTTTCTGGCTCCAGGTTGACCTGGCTTCTTACGTTCACGTCTCCTGTGATCTCTTGTTAGTAATCCTGCAACTTGCATAGCTTCTAACATAGGTTTATCAACAAAACTTCGAAGTCCCCAAGCGATACCCCATCTTATAGCACCCGATTGTCCTGTAGTACCTCCACCCTCAATGTTACATTCAACATCAACCTTATCTTGCATACCAGTGAAAATAAGTGGAAATATAACTTGTTCTCTGGGCTGAATATCTTCAAAATATGTTAAGTCTTTCCCATTTATAGTAATTTTTCCAGTACCTGGAGATCTTATTGTAACATCACCTCTGGCTTTTTTGCGTAAACATTCATATGTTGTTATAAAAGCCCGACCATTTTCATCATAGCTTGGCTTTGGTATTTCCAGTGCAAACTTTTGTGTTGCAAGGGGTCTTCTATATTTTTCTATGAATTCTTTACATTTATAGGAATATGGTAATGCAACGATTCTTTCCATAACCAACTTAAAGTTGTCATACTCCAAGTCATTAATCTGTTCCACTAATAATAACTCTAGTTGATCTTTGGTGAGCCAGACACTAGAATTTAAATCTATTGCTTCATTTGGATTAGCGGTTGCTTTTTTTCTGATAACTTTATCCTCAAAGGCATTTAAGCTTTTAATGTTTTCAGCAGCATCATACAGCAGTTTGAAAAAATTCGGCTTTCCTGTGTAAAAGAGGAAATGATGAGGACGCCCGGCTTCATCAAACTCCGCTGCTTTACGAGCAGGGAATACTTCTTCAGGGGGTTTCATGAGTGGCCGAGCTGCAGGATCGTATATACCACTCGGAAATAAGTACTCTATAGCTCGATCCACGTCTTTTTGAGTAAAGGTTTCTGGATCCTCACCCATCATATTGGCAAGATGCCTTTTGCCTATGTCATATTCAAACTGTTGCTTTTTCATGAATTCATCGTGTTCTTTTGCACGATCTAAATATGCTTTCATTGCCTTACTTATTTTTTTCTTCTTATTTAACGTCTCCCAGTCGGTGAAATCTTTAATATACTGATCGGCAGACGTAGCTTTGCTGCTGTATTTGCAGATATGTGTGATTCCATTTTGGGTTATTGGATACAGAAACTTGCTGTATGACAGAACGCATTTAATGCTCATTTTAATAGCCAACGACATTCTGGTATAAAGCTGATTTGTTTATCGTTTATTATTAAGAAGGATACATATTTTTTTAAATATAATTACATATATTTAAAATATATAATATAAAGTAACCTGGAAGCTTATAAAAACCTCCACATTTTTGACGTTTGTTGTTATTTTATTTTTTATTTACGCCTGTTGGAATAGGCTAAGACCAGAGGCCATTCTAGTTTTTTCTTTTTAGTTTTATTATTGTTCCAGTTGGAACCGGCTAAGACCAGAGACCATACTATTGGGTGTTTTCCAATTACAGCACAAACGCCCATTGTGCGGCAGAAATCTCAAAGTTGGTGTTCCAATTACAGCATTGCATTTTTGAGCTCTCTCAAAAGTAGTGCTTTCGCGAAATGCGTGCAATTAGCCAACTGTGACAGAAAATTAACAAGTGCTTTTTCTTGTTGTTCATTTATCGAAATGTTTTATTTAAATACTATCGTTAATTATATTATTATTTATTGTTAAAATATATACGTATACGTGCACAAAAATATTAATATAATGTTTCAAGTTCATCTACAAAAAAGGGTTTTGGTAATCTTACTAATATTAAAAACGTGAAAGTTTGTAAGTATTATTCTTTCACGTAAAAACTTTGATGAAAAGAATGGATTCTATTGAAACTTTACAATAATATAGCTTATATACACCAGAACGATACATATAAGCTATGATTTATGCCTGCAC
Source organism: Lycaena phlaeas (assembly GCA_905333005.2). NCBI lineage: Eukaryota > Metazoa > Arthropoda > Insecta > Lepidoptera > Lycaenidae > Lycaena > Lycaena phlaeas. The sequence goes on from HG995182.1 coordinate 6,437,229, forward strand.
TCCCACGAAAATGAGAAGTATGCGGGTGAAACCACGGGGCGCTGTTTAATTATTATATAGTAAAAGTCCAAAATATGAATTCATAAAATACGTACTTATCAGATGATATGCAATAGTTGATAAAGAGATGATTTAATTGAAAGGTATATAATTGTATTAGAACTCATTTAAAAAAATTACTCATAACAAAAAATGTTAATGAAATAATCAAAATCCAAATAATTTAAAATAACCGTAAGTAGCTTTCAACCAATTATTATGTATACCATTTTATTTACATTAATAAGATTATTGCAAACTTTGTGAATATTTTTTATTCTACCCTGAACCTAGCGCACTCTGCTGGTGCATTTTAAGACTATCGTGTTCCAATTAAGCATCAGCATTGTGCGGCACTGAGTCGCATTATGCTCTGTAATTGGAAAACACACAATAAGTCTTGTAAACTATAATTATTCTGTAATATGGAGAACCGAGAAACAGCTAGAAACACCAAAGGACGCACGATGCGATTCACGTCGTCATCAACCATCACTCTCTGCTCCACCTATGCGGAAGAGTGCACCATAATGTTCACAATCAATCACAGTATTTACGGAGTAAGTTTTTAAGACAAACACTATAGAAAAGTGAATTTTAAGGACCTAATAGCGCATACCTGAATGGGACCGATAAAATACGTAAGGGCTTTTGTATACCTAATTTAAGCGCAACCGCCCTTACCCCTGAGCCTTTTATTTGGTATAAAATCTTTATACCAAATAAAAGTATTAATTTTTGACACTCTCTTTTATCAATTTAATAAAATCTGTACAACCATTTTTTGAGGATCTAGTACAGGATGATAGCAGTCATTATTTTAATTTAATTAATATCCTTTTACATTTCAGTTCTCAATTAATTTAATTGGAAATGCGAATTTATAATACTATTGATAAAATGACTAAATTTATAATATTTCCCTTCAAACTTGGTATCTTGTAAATAGAATAATAATAATAAAATGTTGTGACATCTCGCATAATATTTCCAATAACCATATAGAGTAGATAAACTTTACCAGCTAAGCCATTAGCTGGTTGGACACTTTATACGGCCATTTGAATGTCAAGTAATAAGAAATATATTCCTTAAATGTATACGTCGATGCGGGTACGTGGTCAGGGCATTTTATGTATCATTTAACACATTTAACAGAATTTAAAATGAGAACAATACCATCACTCCGAAACTAACGTCCAAATAAGATAGGTTATTAAATAACAACAAAAGGGAAATAAAATCGTCTTTTATAATAAAGCATCTTAACTACTTACATTCAAATTCAGGATAAAGTCAGTTTAAAAAATACTGATATTAAACAAAAAAATCTCGAAAACTCTTAACATTATAGGACACAATCATTAAACTAAACATCAAAACAACATACAGTGTAACACATACTATATTTATATGTACAAACTTCCAGTCGTGGAATGATTACTTAGTAGCAAATAAGCTTTTAGAAATGCTATACAAGTTACTATGTAAGACTAGTGCACACCCGTCGGCCGCGTGCGCGTTACGTCGGCTCGTCCGACGACATCAACGCTTCCGACTGTTCGTCTAACTCCGAAATATTTCTTATTTGTCTGCAAGAAAACATATTTTATTATTGGACATATTAATATATAAATATTATTATACTAGCTGTTGCCCGCAGCTTTGCCTGCGTCAACTAAGATTTAAAACGGCATCTTAGCGCGATGATATATTATAGCCCATATATAGCCTTCCTCGATAAATGGGTTATCTAATATTGAAAAAAAATATCTAATCCGACCAGTAGTTCCTGAGATAAGCGCGTTCAAGCAACCAACAAACACAATATTAGTATAGATTATCATAATATAATACGAGGTTCAGCATGAACGTATTGTTCACGATCATTCGAGAACATCAAAGAGTCTTTAGTATTATTGACAACGAAGAAGAAAAAAGAAAAGAACAATTTTTGACAACCTCAATTTAAAAATATGTAAATTAGAAGCAATGTATAATTTTGTGAATCACTATTAGAATATATTTTGTAAAATATAATAAAAGTATTATTATTAATATTCTTGCTCCTATACGGAACACGTATTAATGTTAATTTCTGTGGAAGTATATTTAATTCGGTTATTCACCGACCCGAATCCTCCGTTCACCCTTTTTAAAACCAGAATCATTAGCGAAATAATCCTTTTTTAAAAAAGATTTGCCCATAACTCAAATAACTTAGATGGACCTGCAACTACTTTACAGTTTTCAAAAGATTGGGAACTATCTTATTACGTCCAATAACTTAGAGGGGCACATACTTTTATAACAAATAAGTCCTAAAAACCTGGACAACCTTGCCTACATCTATATTCTATAATTCAAGTAACATTGTCTGTTATAATTAATGCTTACGTAAATCCATCGCCTGCCCGCAGGCGCGTGAGCATGCGCGCGATGGGCGTGAGCGGTGCGTGCGCGTCCGCACTAGCCGCCAGCCAACCAGCGGCCGCCAGCAGAGCGCTGGCTCCGCCCGCCGTGCCCACGCCCTCCCCACGCCACGCGCCCGCCGCCGCCGCCAGCGGCAGCGTGAGAGCCAGCGCACCCGTCGCGGTGCGGCACGACGTCAGCGATCTACCCCTGGTGAAACAACGACCAACCTAACGGTCAACATGTATATCGTGTTTCTCACTGTTTATAGTATTTGTAATGCATAATTTAATAACACATGAGTGGTCAATGTCATGTTGATGTCGTATATTTAGGACAAAGGAGGTGTTGGTTCGGCCAAAACATGTACCTCAGGCTACTTTTTCTGAATCCATTATCACTATTCAACTTTTTATTCAAAGTCCCCGAAATATGAAAAAATCGCAATTTCTTAATATGAAACAACTTTTTTTGATTTTTGCTGCTTTTAATTCCTACAAATTAGTCTCACCTCTTTCCCTTTCTATTGATACATTTGTCCTTGAGGCACAACATTTGGCCGCATTTGTATGGAAGATCTAACGCATCCTTTAACTTTGACATACTAACCATCTGTGCCAAATCTTGCAAGTGTTTTTTTTCTTCCAAATGTATGCACGTTTAGGACTACTTTCACTATTAAATACCTCGTCGGCTTACTTAAATACATCGTACTGTATACACAGGATTGCAATATATATTAATATACGATTGTAAAATATTGAGCCATACCAAAGCCACAAAGACTCAATAAGGAGCGGTCCGAGCGCCGCGTCCAATAGGAGCCAGCTCCAAAGACGCGCGGGTGGTAGCTCCGCCCTCTCGACTCCGCCTACTGCCAACAACCCGCCCATTACCCACGCTAGACAACCGCTCGCGCAACCAACCACACCTAAAACAATATTTAACATTAGCGACGATTATATAACCCACATCATGAACAATTGTATGGAGCATAGCGACGTATATTATGTCCCACACTCGTTCACTCAAGACACTTGAGTCTCCTACTGTTCGCGACATCGCTCATCGATAGCGGCGACAGCTCGCTGCGTCTACGACTCGCCGGGAGCTTCCCCCGCGCGGACCGCACTTCACTTTCCGTCTAGCCGCACTAGGCTCAACATCGTATTTTATACATGTATAATTTCTACATAAAATACAGTCCACTATTTAAATTGTCTTCGTTCTTTTATTTACACAAACATAATGGTCCTTCAGATGAAGAAAGCGACCTATAAAATATAATTACAAACATTGGAAATAGTGAAGATACCATGCCACGCGTGCAATATACAAACCACATCGCAGGCCACAACTTGTGCAGCCCATTTTAAGAAGCTTCAAGAAACAAAAGGAAACAAGCACCGAGTGAGTTCGTTCCAATTCCTTTCTGTCCATTATTAATTTCTCATTCCTTTTTTTTTCCTTTTCATTTCACCCAATTTTAATAGTTAGGATTGCAATATACGAATCATTCATAAAGTTCGCTCATCTTTTCATCTAATCGTTTAATATCATACAAATCATATAATACGATCTAATTACATATTTCAATCATACGTTCTAACAATTTTTACTTGCATTTTTTTTTATTCTACCCTCAATTGGCCACTTCAACGTTTTAAGTTTATATAAGAACTTCATCAATATTTATACATAAGGCCATCTTCTATAATATAAATACATATTACGTAACATATCATATTAAATAAAGTATAGCGTTAATTTCTACAATCGTCAATTGAATCATCGCATCTGAGTATTTCATTATCACGAGTTAACTACATTATACTGCTAACAAGGTACCGTTAGGAATTTATATTACAAGTTTACCTTTTAAAAAATTATTTTATAGTTTGAATTTAGAATTTATAATTAAAGTTATAGTGTACTCTTATTAGCTGTTTTGTTTTTAAAAATGACTACAATTAAGGATTTAATTAAAAAACGCGGAGGACTAAAGGCGAAACTAACATCATTTGGCAATTTTTTAAATCTAATTAAGGGTCATGAAATGTTAATGGATAGGCAGAAATGTGAGCTGGAGTGTCGCCTCAGTAAAATTAATACAACCTTTGACCAATTTGATGCATTACAGGCGGAGATTGAAACATTATCGGAACAAGTCGATGACGAATATAACGAGCGTATACAATACGAGGAGCAGTATTATAACCTCGTAGGGGCGGCGCGCTGTTTACTTAACAGTGCGACGTCATCACAAGCTTCTCGAGATGGATCGGTGGCGAGTGAACAGGATGTCAGCCATGCTCCTAAATTTAATTTACCTGTTATCAGTATACCTCAGTTTGGCGGCGACTACCAGGATTGGTTGGAGTTTCGAGATACGTATATTTCAATTATTCATAACAACATTAATATTTCTAAAGTACATAAATTTCACTATTTACGCGCTGCCTTAAAAGGTAGTGCATCTTTAATCATTCAAAGCCTTGATATAACAGCCAATAATTACCCAATAGCTTGGCAACTATTAACAGACAGATATGATAACACACGACTTTTAATTAACAACCACTTACAAGCCTTGTTTAAAACTAATAACATTACTTCTGAATCGAGTTCGGATATAAGAAATCTAATAGATGTTTTAAATAAAAATCTAAGAGCACTTTCAGCACTAGGTGAACCAGTCGATCACTGGGACACAATTATTATTTACATGATGTCAAAAAAACTAGATTCAGTTACAAATCGAAGATGGGAGGAGTACAAAGGCGGTTTAAATTGTAATTCACCCAGTCTTGAACAGTTTATAAAATTTTTAAACAATAGGTGCGATTTATTAGATACACTAGATACTAATACATCATCATCTTTAAATTACACAAATAAAAATCATTCAAACTTGTCAAATAATAACAAAAATTCATATTTTAAAAAAGATACTGTAACATGTAATAACAAATATAATAATTATAACAGTAAAAACAATTCTTGCCCCATGTGTTCTCAAAATCATTTTTTGTTTTCTTGTCCATCATTTATTAAACTAGATATTGACGCACGAATAAAAAAGGCCACGGAAAGCAGAATATGCATCAACTGCTTACGTCCAGGTCATAATCGAAATCGGTGTAGACTTTCAAATTGCAAATATTGTAATTTTAAACATAATACTCTTTTGCACAAAGATGAAATCAAACAAGAGTCATCATCATCATCTTCTTCCAATGTAGCCCTAGCAACGAATGCTTCATCATATCCTTATACCTCCTATGTCATATTATCCACAGCTTTGGTGCGCGTGAAAGATAAAGATGGTGACTATCATACAGCAAGGATGTTATTGGACAATGGGAGCACTTGCAACTTCATTACAGAGGAGCTGTGTGACAAGCTTGGTTTGGTAAGACGTAACACTGACTCCATTATTTCTACAATAAATAATCATACAACAAGTGCCATGGAGATATGTGAACTAGTATTTGAGTCATGTTTTGGTGATTACAAAGCAAACATCAATTGTTATATTTTGCCAAAAATCACTAACGCTCTTCCTAGTTCTTACGTAAACATTACCCATTTACCTATTCCACAAAAAATTAAATTAGCTGACCCTACATTTAACACACCTTCTTCCATTGACATATTAGTAGGCGCAGAAATATTTTGGGCAGTATTAAATTCAGAGACCTGTAACATCGGTTCATCATATCCAAAGTTGCATTCTTCTAAACTGGGATGGCTTCTATCCGGTTGCATTTATAATAACTATACACAAAATGTTTGTTATAATACTTATAATTACGATATAGATAACACTTTAAGAAAATTTTGGGAGTTAGATTCCATTTCTTCTCAGTATTCATATTCTCATGAAGAGAAAGCTTGTGAGGACATATTTAAGAATTCTACATATAGAACTTCAACTGGTCAATTCGTGGTCACCATACCATTGAAAGACTCACCAGATAGTTTAGGAGATTCATATGCTTTAGCCAAACGGCGATTTCTTGCTCTTGAAAATAGATTTAAACGAAATAGTAAATTTAAACATGAGTATGATGAATTCATTAGGGAATATATTAATCTAGGCCACATGTCGTTAAATTTACCTAATTCACACATGACCAATAAACATAATTATTACTTGCCACATCATGGAGTTATTAGAGAGTCAAGTACAACATCGAAATTGCGCGTTGTTTTCGACGCATCTGCCGTTACGACGTCTGGTAAGAGCTTCAATGATATACAAATGATCGGCCCCAAAACTCAAGACGACCTTATTTCTATATTGTTAAGATTTCGTGAACATAAATATGCAGTAACTGGGGACGCTGAAAAGATGTACAGTAGGGCGAGCACGAACTTCTAATGTATTGTAACGTAAACGTTTCGAGTTCACTATACAATCACGCAGTGTAACGCTAGTACGTAGCATGAAGCCCTATCGTCTTCGTAACGTGAACTCGATACGAATACGATAGTGACGTCATCCTAACGTAAGCAAGGTTGGGCCCGAGCGAATGAACGGGAACGAATGATACGTTCTGAAATTTAACGTTTATTTAAAATCATGGATTATATGAAGATATTTGATTAAAACTTTATCAAAAACAATTGAAAACATTAGTTTATCGCATAAGTTGTATTAATATTTAATAAAACATATATATTTCATGATAAGATTCATTTTAAAAAAATGTTGTCGACACGTTTTGTGGTTTTGATTTCCGAACGACTAACATAACAATGTCAAGTGGATTCATGTTTGTATTTCAATTTCAAATCATATAGTGACTTGTGCAGCAGCGGCAAACTAAAAATTATGAAAGTTTTTCAATATTATTTTATAAAAATGAGGACAACTAATAATGGTGGAGTTTATGGAAAGGTAAGCATGTTACTTTCTATATAAATAAAAAATTAAGGAATGATCTATTGTTTACATGTAATTGTACTTTCTTTACTTATTGGAATGTATTTACTTAGGAGTATGATTTGTTTTTTAGATATGGAGATTTATCTTAGCCCTCTTGTGGTCGCCATTTTATTTTATTGAAATGGAAATAACATAATAATTTATTAGTTAGGGAACAGTAGATTTTTGATAGCAAGTTATGCTTTTACAAGTGTCCAATTCCTCAAGTGTTCCCTCAATTAGTCATCACTCTTTTTTGCTCCACTTTGGGCATTCCATAATATTTTTGTTTTTATTGTTATATTTTATTCCTATTTATTTTTTGTTTTGCTTGTAGTAAAGGTGTGGAGTGATTTAAAAAAATATCACCATTAGGAAATAGGCAAAAATTAATAGATTGTCTTTTCTCTATTTCTCCATGTTTCAAAACACAACTTAGTTAAATGAAAACTCATAACTTACAAAATCAAAGTACTTAGTAAAATGTTGTAATATTTTTACGTTACAGAAGAGGAACGGCAAAACGAAACAAGCAGTCAACCAACTGTGGGGCCTCCGGAAAGCACCCCGGTTCCTCAGCCTACAACACTCATGATGATAATCACGAGGAGCATTGGGCACCACCAGCACAAGAAAAAGAAAAATCGCAATGATATTGCTAAATTATTAGTTGTTATAAGTTGGACACAAATCAGTTGTGGCTGCTCAGTGGTTGGAATTTTTGAAAGAAGCTATGAATGTTATTTTTAATAAGATTTTTACTTTATTAAAACTTATGTTTTAACTTAATGGTTTTATTAAATCCCAGTTTCACATAATATAATTATTTGAATAAAATTTGTTCTATGAGCACTAAGTAAATTCAATAACTTTATAATACCTAGATATACCTAATATAAATATAATTTATAAATGTAATCAGCCAGGCTTGTGTTAAACACCGTCTTAGTATTCATTTTAACCTGTTCAGTTAGTCTTATCACTTACAACTTTTTACACTTAACGATACTTACTAAATAAATGCTTCAAAATTCACGGATTTTATTGCGGTGATCTAAATGTCGTTGTAGAGTTAGATAGAATTTTCTTACTTATTACTTCCTTATTATTTAAATACATATATAAAGTTTATAAGAAGGTAACAATAAAACGAAATAAATGGCATCCGATATATATATATATATATATATATATATATATATATATATATATATATATATATATATATATATATATATATATATATATATATATATATATATATATATATATAATATTAAAAAGAAGGGGATGTGACTTTATATAATATGTGGCTGCTATGTGTGGAGTCCATTAATTCTCTCCATTAGCATGCTTCTTTAGGCTATTTCAGCCATTATTATCTTTGCACATTTCTCTTGTGCGTAGTGTAGAGTGTAGTCTTTGCACAAACATAGCCAACGATTTTTCAATCGCCCAAAAGTGTTCCCCACTGTGACCCTTGCTTTTTCATGCACAGTTGCCCAGATCCGCGAGGGATTAAGCCGAAATCACCTGTAAATATACGATGGTCATATAAGTCATAAAATAATAAATTGAAAAATTACATCGTTCGTCTCATAGCAGCAGTGATACTCATTTTTTGTATTAGATATTTTGACTTAAATTATTTTATCAAATTAAGTATTTCTTAAATTATTTAAAAAGTATTTCTAATGAGTTAATGAGTACCTATATTTTGTCTTCAACATTACATATAATTATGTAGTAGGTGATTTTAAAGCTTTATTCTGACGAAGAAATATATAATAAAAGAAAGAATAAATACAATTCTGTTTCAGTGATATCTCACAAATGCTAATTCTCCTTTGTTTAGCCCTGCGACTTATGTTACTAGAAACAAATTAAAACTGACATTTTCATTTTATTTAATTAGCTGACAATAAAATGTTAGGTACTTCATTAGATTCGTGTTATTTATTTACATAAATTTAAGCTTATTTTTCGATAAATAATGAATGAATTCAAACTTACATAATATAGTCTCTCTACATGCAATTACGCCGCTTCATTCAAGTAGTCTTGCAACAAGATGATAATATAATATATATTAATAAAACTTGTGTGAAGTCCAATTCTGGGTTATCCTTGCATTTTTATTAGAAATTGGTCCTTAAAATACACTAAAACACTGCAAATCACTGTTGGAAACTTTAACGCAAGTTTTTGCACGGCAAAATTCTACGTGAATAAATATTCGTAAGTTTACGATACTTGTGACGATGCGTGGACGATACCGTACGTCAAAACATGTTCGTGCTGCCATTCTTCGTACAAACGCTCCAGTATCGTGTTAGTTACGACCAAGGTCACGATACGCTTACGTTACGAAAGTAGTAATTTGTGTTCGTGCTCCCAAATTTAGTTCCTTTTACGTCCAGCAGAGGCGCTGTTAGATTTACATACAATTTGCTAACGTTAACTATACGAATACTTTTTCGCAAATTGTTCGTGCTCGCCCTACTGAGCAGTATTAGTGCATGAGTCACAACGCTCTTTACAACAAATTATATACAGATTTAATTCAAACGAACCTCTTAAAACTTACACACTTAACACTGTCACATATGGAACCTCATCAGCTCCATACTTAGCAACAAAATGTTTAGTCTCTCTTGCTCATGAAACATCTAATTTGGAAGCCCAACGCTCTATTAAACATGATTTTTACATTGATGATTATTTAGGAGGCGCAAACTCCATAGAAGCGGCAATTGAATTAGTTAAGGATATAAAATGTACTCTAGAATCTGCAAAGTTTAATTTACGTAAGTGGCAATCAAATAGTCAAGTAATTTTGGAAAGTTTAAAATTTAGTAACGATACAACTACAAATAAAACACTAAATTTAGATTCTTCGCCTTCTAAAACATTAGGATTATACTGGGATACTTCACTTGATAATTTTTATTTTACAATCAATAATTCTTTTGAACATCAATATACAAAACGTAACATTCTTTCATTTGTCAGTCAAGTATTTGACCCTTTAGGCTTAGTGGGCCCTTGTATATTGCAGGCAAAAATTTTACTACAACACTTATGGTTGCAAAAATGTGGATGGGACGATGAAGTACCACCCAAAATCAAATATGAATTTAATAACATTATCAGTTGTCTCTCTCATCTAAATTCAATACGTATACCACGTTGGACATTACAAGATAATCCTCAAGAAGTGCAACTTCACGTATTCACAGACGCGTCGGAACGTGGTTATGGTGCGTGTGTTTACGTAAGAACTATTTCTACTAGTGGCTTAATACATGTTTCCCTCTTAACATCAAAAAATAAAGTGTCGCCTCTAAAACCAACAACCATACCTCGATTGGAGTTATGCGGCGCTTTATTAGGCACAAGACTTTATACAAAGGTTGTCAAATCTTTAACGGTAAAGTTTGATGTTTGCTATTTTTGGTGCGACTCTACTATAGTTTTGGGCTGGCTCTCAACAGAGTCAAGTTCCCTTAAGCAATTTGTAAGAAACAGAGTTAATGAGATTAAAGAGACCACGAGTTGTATGAAATGGAGTTATGTGCAGTCTAAACTAAACCCTGCTGACTTAGCTTCTCGGGGGGTGAATGCTGACTTCCTCAGCGCTTCCGCACTTTGGTGGAAGGGCCCTGACTTTCTACATACATCAAAATTTCGTATTCCTTCCACTACAAATTTTAATAATATTTCACTTCCAGAGCTTACACATCACATAGATAATAATACACAAATAAATAAATTAAATTCATTACATATATTAATTCATCAATCATCTAATTTTAAAAAATTAATAAGAGTGTGTGCATATATTTATAGATTCATTTTCAATTGCCGAAATAAGTTAAACAAGCTTAATAATTTTTTGTCCTCTTCAGAACTACAAAGGTCACAAAAACGTCTTCTTAGTTATTCACAACAGGAAATGTTTCAAGAAGAATATTCATTGCTTATGGCTTCCAAACCAATACCTAAAGGTAGTCGGTTAAAATCACTTACACCTTTTATAGACTCAGATAATTTAATCCGTGTAGGTGGAAGATTAACAAACTCATTTTACACATACGACATTAAACATCCCATAGTATTGTGCTCAAAACATCACTTAACTAAAATCATTTTTGAATGTAAGCATAAAGAATTATTTCATGGAGGCGCTCAATTAATTTTATGTAATATAAGAAATCATTTCTGGCCGTTGGGTGGCAGAAATTTGGCGAGATCAATTGTTCATGCTTGCATTCGATGTACAAGACACAACGCAAAATCACCACAGCCGATTATGGGTAATTTGCCAGCTGAGAGAACGTATCTTGAATTTCCTTTCCTAAACACAGGAGTCGATTACGCTGGTCCCATTTTAATAGCTGACCGAAAGGGGCGCGGTTGTAGATTGCAAAAGTCTTATATTTGTGTTTTTATCTGTTTTGCAGTCAAGGCCGTGCACTTAGAACTCGTGACAGATCTTAGCAAGGAGGCATTCTTGGCTGCGTTCAATCGCTTCATTTCGAGGAGGGGTAAACCTCAAAACATATACTCCGATAATGGTACAACCTTCGTGGGTGCATGTAATGAGCTTAAACGATTTTTAAAATTTAATAATCATCATATTCAAACTAATTTGGCCGAACTTGATATAAATTTTAATTTTATACCACCATATTCTCCTCACTTCGGGGGCATTTGGGAGGCTGCAGTTAAATCTGTTAAGACTCTTTTGTGTCGTATTTTAAATGTTACACATTTAGTTTATGAAGAACTTTCCACATGTTTGTATCAAATAGAAGCAATTCTAAATTCTAGACCCCTTACACCTTTATCCACCGACCCGCTAGACCTCACCTTTTTGACACCAGCCCACTTCCTTATTGGACGACCGCTCATGTCTGTTCCGTATCCCCCACTTGAAGATGTAAACATTAATAGACTTCAACGGTTTCAGAGAATAGAGAAGCTAAGACAGCATTTTTGGAGGCGATATACACACGAATACATACATCAGCTTCAACAAAAACAGAAATGGCATGCATCTTCCGGAAAACTAGAAATCGGAGACATAGTCCTGGTCAGGGATGCCAGTGCGCCGCCATTGCTTTGGGTCATGGGAAGAATAACGAAGCTAATTAAAGGCAGCGACGGAGTTTGCAGAGTTGCCGAAATACGAACCAAGAAGGGATCTATAGTTCGAAGTTTTAATAATCTTTGTCCTCTTCCAGTTCGCAAATCTTGAAGATTATGAATCTTCAAGGCCCGGGAGTATGTTCGCGACATCGCTCATCGATAGCGGCGACAGCTCGCTGCGTCTACGACTCGCCGGGAGCTTCCCCCGCGCGGACCGCACTTCACTTTCCGTCTAGCCGCACTAGGCTCAACATCGTATTTTATACATGTATAATTTCTACATAAAATACAGTCCACTATTTAAATTGTCTTCGTTCTTTTATTTACACAAACACCTACTAAAAAAAAATTGGTTGCCTGTAAAGTCGGTATACGGGCGAAAGTTTTACGTGACAACGACTTTGAGTGGTAAAATAATTTTAATGTGAATATTCATTCGTATAGTAGGAAGAAGGATGAAATAATAGTAACAATTTAAAACATTTATTTATACAAAGAATTATATTTAAAACATTAATTTATACAAAGAATCTCGCACTGAATTTCATATTAACAAAATTTTTTATGTCTGTCTCTCTCGCTCTTAGGCGGGCTAACCATGCCCGAGTGGAAGGGACGCATGCCTCTCACTCGCTCTCATTGTGAGCGCATAACGTGAGCGGAGCGTAACGCAGTTTCTTGAAGTGTCACCCGGCAAACCAATTTATAAGACGTTGTCACGTCAAAAATTGCCATAACTTCATACGATACACTCTCACAATTATTGATTATCCATAGATTATTATTTACTATTTTTTTTACAAACACAAATCTAGCTTGGTAAATTATACCTATAATATGCTATATGCAACTTTGTCAAATTTTTTAAACATTAAAATTGATGTGGATTAAATTGTAGGGCTGTTCTCACTAACATAATGATAAAGCGACTACTAATATAAATATAAAGCCATCATAAATCAGTAATTAGAAAGCTTTTTATATAAATCCATGTATTAACTTATATTTGGTTATATCTCAAAGGATTTTTTAGCGTTTTCATCGAAAGCTTCCAGACAAAGTTGTTAACTTTAAATTTGAGCAACTTGTATGATAAAATATATATACACTCCAAATAATTTTAGAAGATTTATTGGTATCAAACTTACCAACAAGAAGAAATGAGTTGATGCCGTTCCCTTTCCTAAGTTCTCTCCGAAATAGCATCAAATGTATGGAGTAACACAACGCCGAGCCTAAAGCTGCCAATAATGCCGTCCAATTGCTTTGATGGCTTTCCGATATACTTAATACTACCTAAAACATATTAATAAACACATACAATTTGGTCATGAATTTAAAAATATATTAAGTATAACTTATGTAATAGAATGCTAAATTGATTAAAAAAATAATATAAGAATTCCATTTATTACGTCAAAACTACATTTTAAGAATTGTATTGTAGTTTACTTAGACACAATTCTCTATATCGTATTCACTCCTTGAGCAATGGTAACAGGACAGCCGCAATAAAAACTATAATATAAGTAGTGGTTTTTACGACCGTAGTTTTTATGACCAACTACTGCTACTAAACTACAGTACCCGGAGATAAATATTGCACATCGACCTTTGGAAAGAGACAATCGGCTAAATTCGGCGTCGTAGAGCGTTATTTCTGTCGCACACTACCTATGTGACGTTTTGTCAATCGTTCAGATCAAAAAATATATATAGAGTTGTTAATACCCCCAAATTTAAATAATTTAAAGTTGTACTATGGTAACTTTAGGGAAAAGAGGAAAACCTTTACAAGCTCTAATAATTGCGTGTATTCAAGACTACAATTTAAGTATACTACTTCTGTAATAGTTCTACACTACTATAGCATAGAAGTTTTGCAACTTACTAGTCCAGCGGCAGTGAGCAGCACCGCCAGACACTTGGTGGGCGTGAACCTATCGGCGGGCACTTGCGAGAACAACGCCCCCCACGTGAGCGTCAGCGCGCCCGCAGTCGACGTGCACAGCGTCGCCGAGCATGTGCTCGTGTGCAGCAGACTAAGGCGATATAAATAATTTGATATGAACCACTGGAAATAAAAACGTACGTTTAATTATGTGTTTTCTAGATTATAATTAATGTGAAGTACGAAAGGGACGTTATACACACGTCTTTATACGCGCCGTCAAATATATTTTTTTAAGCTATTTAGTTGCTCAGTGATTGTAAGGAGGAGACGCTTGGTCGCTTCGAGAGCAGACCAAAAGCCCGCTGGATGGACGACATACTTCGATTGGCAGAAAGAGACTGGATAAAAATAGCCAACAATAGAAAAAGATGGGGGCAACTAAAGGAGGGTTACAACTTACACCCGATAGAGGCCATGACAATGTATTTTATAATATCGAACCTGTTAAACACAGTCCTTTTTAGGTTTATTTTTATTTGAATGTCATGGAAAATAAAGAAAAGGCTTAAAGAAATAAATACTTAGATAAAATATTGTATCTCACCGGTATACAGAAGACAAGCGCCAGTCTAAGATGTCGCCGGGTCGCCGCCGCCGCCGCTTTTCTCTGTGCGTGCTCTGTGGCTCTCAGCGAGGCCGACCACGACAAGCGCGCCAACAGAGCCTCGCCCGCCATCGCCGCTGACATCACACGGACCTACGGGGCGTATGTGTAGGGGTGTTTTTAGAGATGTAAAGAACTCGAGTCTTTGAGTCTTAATTCGATAGACTCGGCTCAATTTTACAAGACTCGGTGTGCTAACAAAACTCAGAGCTATGAGTCGACCCGAGCTCCAGTCCTTTTTCGAAGACTCGAGCGCCAAAATAGAACTCGTATTTCAAAAAAGCTCGAGTCTTAAAAAAGAAACTCACGTCTCAAAAAGAACTCAAGTCTTAAAAAGAGCTCGAGCGTATCGAGTCTTGAGCGTAATAAGGTTGATTTATTTAAAATACATAGTTTATGTGGCAACATGCTAAATGTGGCCTTTAGGCATGGCATTATTATGTTCTGTGTACCTCAAGAGGGATAAAAACGCGACACTTATTTGTTATGTGGGTACGGAACAATATTTATTGCTTTTTATTTTACGAATCTTTACTTAACTTACCTTTTTACTTCTGTGGTTATTATTTATAATTATTGGAATAAAAATGGAGATTTGATTAAACGTTTATATAATAAAAAATAAAGGTGTACTAAGTATGTACAATATGTACATACCTAATGTGATTTGTTTATGTTAAGAATTATTTTCATGATGATTAAATTTTGTTTGTCATATTTACCTCTTTTAATTTAATAGGAAAGATTAATCTGACGTATAACCTGTATTACTGTAAAGTTTTAACCAAATCCGTCCAATAGTTTTATCGTGAAAGAGTAACAAACATATTCTACCCATCCATACTCACAAACTTTCGCATTTATAATATTAGCAGGATTTTCAAAAGCTAAGAATATTAGACGTTACAAAAATAATTAAATTACTATTATATCTCACAAAGTTACATATTTTATTTCCTGTTTATTTATAAAGGAACTCCAAATGGAAAAGAACTTGAGCGCGACTCGTCGCGTAAAACGACTCGAGCGCGAATCAAGACTCGAGCGCCATGTTGCGCTCGTGTCTTTATTTAGACTTAAGTGCTCGAGTCTGGGGTTCTTGGTATAACGAGTCGAGCTGTGCAATTTGTCAGCCGAGTCTAAAATTTAAGACTCAAAAGGCTCGAGTTCTTTACATCTCTAGGTGTTTTAGTAGCCAAAAAGGTGCTGCAACCTAGCACCTCGTGGTCGTAAGGGGCCTCCAGAAGCCAGGCCTGTGCCAAAAAATTCTTAGCGTTCATAGAAACAACAGGACTTGGACCGGAGCCGTAAATAGTAGCGATCACAATAGATCAACCCTGGTCGCAGTGATACGAAGGCAGGCCTTGCCTGGAACAGCTACTCATGGAATAATAATAATCCCTTCTTATTATTATTATAATAATAATCCCTTATAATGGTAAGTTTAGTACCAATGTCATATGAAAATTTAAAACAATTATTTCATTCGCTACCTTGTAACCTTAAAAAGAGTGGGGTAAAAGCTCAGGACCTAAAAATCTGCCTGTTAATATTATCAAAATAATATAAGATCGTCATTAAGTGGAGAAGGAGACAAGTTTTTTGACTCAGACCACCTCAGATGATCAAAACAGTATTTTTTTTATTAAATTCTCAAAATCTTTTTTATTAATTCTGTAAAACTTAATTTTTAACCACACTTGCTGTGACAAATTTCTATTAACGACTAATCGTAAGTACGTGCGTTGGTGCCATTTGCGTCACCTCTGTGGCGACAAGGTCACGCGGATTTAGCACTTTTATAGTAATAAAAATAATAATAAGGTACTATTAATAAGGTATTATTATTTACATTTCTATGGATCTAAAATCTACCGAAACAGAAACTAATTCACGGAATAGGCAAGTACGTTGCAAGTACCCACGCCCGGGCGAGCGCTGCAACTGCAACCCTCCCCACGGACTATACTTGGCTTCACGAAAATAAGGTCAATGGCAATATGTATTGGCAGATAGTAATCGCAATCATTATTATATAAAGATAGTTAGCACGTGTATGACGTCACTGTTTTTCGCACAATATTATTGTTTTGTTCAAAGTTATCACTTCTTGTTGCATTGTTACGGACTGCGTTTAAAGATAAACACTTTGAGAAATCATTCACAAATAAACATTTTTTTAGCATAAATGAAACTAGATTTTAATGCTAAGATGCTAATTATAATTGTAGCGATAGGCATTTGAATTATTTATTTCATTAGCATAATAGACACGAACAGGTTAGATTAAATATAACAGGTTACAATCTGATATAAATCTGCAAACCTCGTTTACCGTGTTACTAATCTATTGGTCGCTTAGGAATTAATATTTTTTTTAGCTTATATTAGGGGGCGTCCATAAATTACGTGAGGAGTTTTTTTTTAATTTTCGGTTTTGACAGTCAGTAGATGTATAACGTCGAAGAAGGAATGAAATTATTTTCTTTCGAACGAATTAGTGAATGATCTTAATCGTATTACGATAACGCTAAATTTTTTTTTGTTCCAATCAGAAAAAAAATATTGCGTGATATTTGCCGAGACCTTTCTCCAACGTAAGATTAGATGAGATTTGACTCGACCCTGTTGTAAATAGCAAAATAAGACTGTATATATAATATGTGTAACTGGCCACTTATTGACAAATGTTTTCTTAAGAATATATTGTCAATATTATAAATAATTGTATTTATAAAACGTTATTCAAATAAATTAGTTGTTGCTAAGTTGCTTCCAGCAATGGACAGCTCACAGACGTTGTTTTAATTTATAATAGACCCCCTCCTCCCCTTAAACATCTCACGTATTTTATGAACGCCCCTTTAGCGATAATGAATCAGATATGACCAGCACTTTAGCATAAATGAAATTGAATGAAAGTATTTATGTACATGTGATATCAATCATCGATCAAATATTCCCAAGATACCGCGCGAACGCTAAAAAAGTGTCTTGATGAAAATTCTAAGTATGAGCGATGAGCGCATTCTGTAATTCCATAAGTGCGAAGCCCCGGTATTGAAAATAGAACGTTATAGTTATGGAATAGGGACGGAAGTAAAATAAAAAGAATTTCACTTTTACTTTTTGACTTGCAACTTAGCAATGGCGTAGCATGGGGCACGTTTTCGATTTGTATGTAATAGTGTATCTAGGGTATATTTGATCGATGATATCAATATAAAATTCCGTTGGATACGAAAATCAAGGGTGAAGGGATCGGTTGTCTTGACGTTTATTAAAGGATTCCTATATTCAGCAGTGGATAAAAAGAGGCTGATGATGATGATGACAAAATTTGTTTTAGTTTAACTGGTTGCTTCTATATTTGTATGCAGATTGTCAGGTCAATGATAAAAAGTTGTTACCTCGGCCACTTTATTGAAGCGCACAGCCCTAGGGGTGGCATCGTCACTGTCCGTCGTCTCCCCAGCCCGAACAGGGATGAATGTTGAATCTCCCTGTGAAATAATTCATATTAATAATCAAAGAGGCAATAAATTAATAAGAATAGTGGATATAAATTGTTAGAACACCATGTAATATTTTCGACTAAAAGACTAGAATTTCATTATAATCGATTTTTATTTTTAACTGAGTATACTTTCAGGGGAATCAATTTCGCGTGCTGTCACGGGCTCTTTCTGACCATCTATAGCAGGCGGAAAGAATCTCCTCTATGACGGGTGACGGAACACCTTCGGGCGGCATCTCCCGAGCTACACAGGGGGCACGAACCCCATGGGTGTGTCGGGTAAGAATTCCGCGACGACCTTTCCCGTGGTGGCTCATTCTCATCGATTTGGACCCCCCAGTGGAGATCTTTTACAGCCGAACGTGCGAAAGAAAAGGGCTCTGGTTTAGTCCATCCTGACTACGAGTCCGACATCAGTCAGCCACGCTGCATGCTTATAGCTTTATTAGATGTCTTATAGGATTGAACTCAGTACCGATCTCTGTGAAACACCGCACCCTAGTCGCAACTCTATGGACTCGGTTCTCGCAAGCTACCCTCTCTCGGAGAGGTACGCCTCTAATAGCCTTAGATTTGGTATGCATCTTGAAGAAGTTCAGTGAATCTAGTATCACATTGTAATATTCTCATACAGACTATTCCGAGACGATTCCTCCGAGTTCGGCCTCACCCGGCATCGCCCGAAGGCGTTTGAGTTCATCGACGGTTGACCGGCATGTCTCGAACCCAATTGTTACTCCCAAATTACAACTTACTTCAATTATTCTTGAAAATATTTCACAGCGATTGTCAGAGATTGATGGCACTGCTGTCAATTCCTACAAGAAGGGAGCAATCGAGCTAGTCGAAGCCTCATGGCATCTGCGAGTTTGAGGACCTAAGTCTGGCCGAACCCAAGCAATGTTTTAAATAATGTAGTAGTCTGTAGTAGAATTTATTTTTCGTGTGTATTTCATAAAGGTGTATGCATGAGCAGAGTGGGAAAGGAGAGTAGTAATTTATGCATACTTGTACCTATATCTACACAATCAATTGTAATAAAGTAATAATATTATGTTTAAAATGCATTTCTTATTTTTTTTTTTTCCCCAATATATATTTATGTACTAAAATATTATATAAAAAATATTATAATAAACATTAAATGTGTGATATGTGTTAAGATGTGTATGTATGACATTATAATATCTAAATTTGATTTGTAATATTTATTCACTTTACATATTTATGTACCTTGTATATATGAATGTATAAATGAGGTATTAATATTATAATTCGTGCCAGTTAAAATATTTTATTAATGCCATTTGGTTTGGTCTTAGCATTGCTCAAAAGAAGTAACTTATAGCCTTTGTGTTAGCAATTAATTTTTTCAAATAAATATTGTGGTTTGATGTGTACGCAATAAAAAGGTTCTATGGTTCAATAATCTAGTAAAGATAAAATATGGCTGTGTGTTTGATGTGTACGCAATAAAAAGGTTCTATGGTTCAATAATCTAGTAAAGATAAAATATGGCTGTGAAGAAAATTCTTGATAATAATTTAAAACCTTTGTTAAGTTGATGTCATATTATAATGTGCAGTTACTCACCAAACTATTATTGGAATCATTGCCAAAGTTCTCATCATCCGTTTCTGTTGTTGCTTCCAGAAGTTGCTGTAATTATAAAAGATATTTTAAAACCAAAATTGGACAATTGGTGCACTAGATTTTTTGATTTATGTTGTAAATTCTAGTTAATTGATTGATATTAATTTTAACTTAATTCATTAATATCATTTCACATCAATTAATAAATGAATATTTAAAAATTCATCACCATCATAATCACAATATGAATATTGATAGTATATGGTCATGTTAGCCGATTAACATAAAAAAACTGCCCAGACTAACATAGAATGTGATTCATTCATATCTATGCTGAGACATAAGATAAGCTCTTCAGGTCAGAAACTACACTTTATATATTTACAGCTGTTAGAACTTTCCATATTTTTCCATAATATTTAATATCTGTTAGCAATTAATTTCTTTTAATTATAATCGAAATCAAAACAAGCTATATTATAAGTTATAAGACTGTAATTTATAAATAATCATTAATCAAGATAGAATTAATTTAAACTTACTGTATAGTCTGCAGGCTGACATGGATCTCTAGTTGGAGGTGTGAAACATAGAACTAGCAGGTATACAAATAAAAGTGAACTCCTAATATACGTCACAAGGAATGGTCGATCCAATTTTTTTTCTGTATATATGTACTGAAATTAAATGATGAGTAGGTATAAAATGAATCGACTTTTAATTTAAAACAAATAAATAAAAAAAGGTCATACCTTTGTCACCTCAGATGATGCCACCCATAAAACAGTAACAAGAAATAAAATAAACAGACCAAAGGCATATTTTCTCTTACTGAAATTTTGCGTACCATCTTTACAGTTTTTGTTTTGTGATACCCCGAAATAGTTATGGCATAGAGTCAACATGAAGAATACTTTTTCTAAACTTGTTTCTAAATTGTTACTAGTATTTTAATCGAAAATCTAATCATTTATATTTTATATCATATCTAAGTCATGAAGAATGGATCTTACTAATGTACTAATGCTTTAAACGTAGAAAATCAATGTACGAGTACATGAAACAAGTCTTTCATTATTTTTAATTATTACTTAAACTGCTTTCGGTGTTTTGATTTCATGAAATAGATTCCCGATCAACACAAAAATATATAAAATATTTTTGACAAAACTGAAAACTTCTCAGCTGTCAATGTCATTAACTTTTTTTTCAATGGACTGCACTTAGTGCATTGCCAATTTCGAGTATTATCTGTCGTAAACTATCTTTAGTATATAATTTGGAGATACGTCCATATTGAACAACTATCACTTTAGTCCATCATAATATTAGCTACCAATCACATTATAATATATGGATTCAGTTTTTAAAACCAACACTCTAGAAAACCACTCTGTTGAATAAAATATAAAATGATGATTAAGTATCAGGAAACAGAAAAAACATAGGCCCATGTTTAGCAGTAGATAAATAAAGGCTGATGATAAAACAGAAAAAAACACAACCGTGCGCTTCTCGCCGCTCCCCCGTCTTTTTCTTCTTGTTTTTATTTTCGTTCCTATTAGAGAAATGGCAAGAAACACCAAATCAAGTATAGAGTCATCGCCACTTTTGAAGTCCTGCGACTAATGCCCGAACTAAATTTGACAACATTGACATCTTGACGTCTGTCTGGAGTAAGAAGTTGTGATATTTTAAATTGTTTTACGTGAAATATGGAGCATATAATATAAAGTGAGGTGTAAAAAGTGAAGGCCGTATAATGATCATCAAACTGAAATAATTTTGTGAATTAGAAAGTAAAAATAAACAACAATTAACCCCGTTGAATAATATGTGTATAAATGTCACTGACATGACAGGTAAATTTTAAAGATGCCAGAGTCACTTATTTTTGCCTAATTTATGGTTAAAATATTATCATTAACTCTATACCTACATTTATCTTATGATATTTTATATGAATATAAATACAAGGTAAAAGAATTAAATCCTTGCTCAGAGGAATTATATTTTCAGGTGTTTCTGTAAAAAAGGTCGAATAGCAAAAGAAGTAACAATGGCAGCAATTACTTCTGAGAAAATCGTCACTCCTGGCAAAAGCCGAACACATCCGAAGAAGCTTGTTTTAGATGAATTCTACTAATCGGTTATACGTAAAAAATACGAACGAAATATTTATAAAAAAATGTTTTATTTTACTAAAACCTGGCAGGGAGATTTTTATTTTGCTGCTATAATTATTTTTGTAATTATTATCATCATCAGTCTTTAACAATCCACTACTGACCATAGGCCCTATAATTATTTAAATTTTTTATTGTACTAGACTTGGGTGAAAATCATTACACTATAAATTGGCAACATTGAGTTATGAGACCGCAGCGCTGCGTCTATCGGACTTCTAAAGTGGCGAGGACTATATTAATTGAATTACGTAATTAATAGAATTTAATACTTAATCTGTGTTATTGACATTATTGAAGAAGAAGAAGAATAGGACTGTTGAGTGTTGTTGCATATTTGCATATTTTGTGCATTGATCTTATGCATTGATAATCCTTTTATTTACATACTATCAATTTTTAAATTCAAACATAAAAATTTCAAGTATGGATGTGATAAAACACGTAGGAAATTACCTAAATACGCCTGTGGGCACTTTATGTTATAATACCGACAAAGTATGAACAACAGGTTATAGTTACATAGTGCTTTTGGGTAGACTTATTAAAATTATAAATGCAAAAGTTTATATGTTTATATAATTGTTGCTCTTTCACGGCAAAACGGCTGAATATATTTGAAAAGGGGTTGAAAGGCATAATTTTTTTCACAAAAAATCCAAGTTCTCAAGGAAATTGTATTATGCATTTTTATTAGTAGTACTGAATGCAAACATATCTGAATTTTCAAAGAATTCAGACGTATATATACGCCCGAATTCTTTGGCATTTTACAATATTAGTAAGGATAAACACCACTTATGTGTTTGTATTAATATCTCTAGCAAGTTTTTAAATTTCAGGTTCTAACCACTGCACTTGACAAAGAAAACGTTGAAGGTTTTGCTAGTATTATTTTACGATTATCATCTAAAAGTAGCAAAGCTATGAGTAAGGAAGAAACTTTATTAAGTTATCAATGGCTTGAACACATATCTATGTATATTAATCAAGCACTAACAAATCCTGCATTTGCTAAAAATTTCTTGCAGGTAATTAAGATCTTTATATATAATAATATTATTATCTTTGATTATTATTTGTAATTGTCTAAGCTGTTATTAACATGTTTGTGTATGATTGGTTGAAGTTATAACTCAAGATGATAGTATAAAATATTGCTTCTCTTAAAAAGTGATATCAGAATTAACAGAAGTTAAAACTTTATTTTTGCAAGATTTAATACATACATAGTTTTAATAAATATTCAGCATCAATAAAATGATGACAAAAAGAACATAAATTTGTAACATAGGTTCACTATTTTATCTCTGGAAGAGATCCGCTGTGCCACTCTCCTGTCTGCATGAATATCACCAACTTGCATAATTCTCCCATGAAACCACCATGCTGTGTTTCAGAAAGAAGGGAAAGACAGGTGGTGTTATTACAGGCACTCAGACTTAACATCTTATGTCTTAGGATTGACACTTGACATTGAACACTTGAGTTCCCTGACCTAGTTCCAGGTAAACTAGTTTATGGATGATGTCAACCACTCGCCATCTGCCTGTCTCTCAGTCTGTCTGTCAGTTTGCCTATCCAAGTAACATAAATGATGAATTAAATTTTTTTATTCTATTTATTTTTGTTACAGGGTATTAATAGAACATTAGAAAAGAATTCATATTTAACTGGTAATAGTTTTAATATTACGGATGTAGCAGCATATTATGTGCTCTATCCTTTGATTGTGAGTATTTGTGTATGATTATAAAATAACTAGCCATTGCCTGCAGCTTCGCCTGCGTTCACTAAGATTTAAAACAGCATCTTAGTGTGATGATATATTATAGCCTTCCTCAACAAATGGGCACTTTGACACTGAAAGGCTTTTAATTCGGCCCAGTAGTTCCTGAGATTAGCGCATTCAAGAAAACAAACAAAGAAACTTTTCAGCTTTATAATAATAGTATAGATACTAATTTTAAAAAAAACTTAGAGATAATAATATGTACAAAGTGGCTATTGAGTATTTGTGGTTAACACTGCTTATGAACATGACTGCATTATCTCTACATGTAGTAGTTTTAGTGCTAATAATTACATTACTTGTTTGCTTGTCTTGGAATTCCATTATGTATACCATTACTATTTTAACCAGTGTGTGGGATGGATAATAGAAGTAGCAAATAATAATTATTATTATTACTATTATTATTAATTTCTTATTTAATTTTAGGAGCGGCTCACATTAAGTGAACAGGAATCTCTAATAAATATTTGTAGATGGTCCAAAAATGTACAAGCTCAACCAAAGGCTCGCGGTAGCAAACAGCCTCTGCAGTTGAACACTTTAATTTTATCGGTGCTGGCACCGGCAGTTCATTAAATTTTAATTATTTGCAATTTTAATTACACATTGTAATCATACATTGCTAATATAATTCTGTAAATTTTAAATGAATTTATGTTGAAATGTTCAAGCCATTTAAGTTTAACGCAATTGTATTGTTCTTTTGCATTTATTTCTGTGTTGTAAGTATGTTTAATACATGACATTCAGAATACATTGTTATTTTAATTTTTTATACACTTATTATTATATTAAAAATTATACACATGTCTAACTACTTCATTTATTTTGTAAGTGATAACAGACTAGATTTTATGTTCATAAATAGTTGAGAAAAATTATCGGTTTCTCTGGGTTCTTGAATTCCTAAATGAATTTAATGTTTTTGTCAAGACACTTTTTTAAAGAAGCATAAACAATTTTGAATAATTTGGATATTACATTGGGTATTTGATTATTATAAATCGCCTGTCGTCTATCTCGTATTTAATACGATACGTATATTTTTTTAGTCTTCAGAATATTATCTTTCTCATTGTCAAATTATCTGCGAAAACTTATCAGCAGTTCAGGCGTGAAAAGGTAGCAAACAGAATTATTATCGAACCTATAATATAAATACTTATAAATAAGTACATAGGTACTAATATCTAAATCTAAAAAAAAAATCTTAAATTTTGTACACACTATACTTCGTTTAGGAATTCCTTTCAACGAAGGCTATTTAATATTTTGCAGGATTCTAAGCGTGTACCACTTCGAGACATTGAGCCATTGCCAAAACAAGTGCTTCCACACGAATTAAAGGACACTGACCCCGGGAAGCCCTTAGTGTATTTCCCTCAGCCGTTTTCGTTCCCGCACTATCCGATTATACTATATTTATAAGATTATTTTAAATCAAGTAATGAACACATTTTAATTAATATATTAAATAAAATGTAAAAGCTATTTTCAGTGTTTGTTTTCAAGATATATTTTTTGCTACTTATTCAAATATAAAGCGAGTATAGCATCTACAAAAAACGGCCAAGTGCGAGTCGTATTCGCGCACGAAGAGTTCCGTACCAGAAATAATTTGTTGGTAATTATTTCTAGCGTCTACGCCATTATAAGTATCGAGCAAAAAACGGTACAAAAATAGTTTTATTGTATGGAAGCCCCCTTAAATATTATTTTTATTATTTGTTAACTAAAACTACAACATCTGAAAATTTTAACCCCCTTGCTATTACGGTTAATGAGATACACCAAGAAACGCTAACAACTACTCTGTAGTATGGGAGTCCCCTTTAATTATTATTATAATTTTGTTTTTAGTATTTGTTGTTATAGCGGCAATAGAAATACACAATCTGTGAAAATTTTAACTGTCGAGCTATTACGGTTCTTGAGATACAGCCTGGTGACAGACGGACGGACGGATTGACAGTGAAGTGAAGTTATAGGATCCCGTTTTACCCTTTGGGTAGGGAACCCTAAAATTATATTAGTTCAGTAAATTCAGCAACGAGTAAAACAAATATAATTGATAGCATGTACTGTCGGTCCTTGATGGAAATTCATGTTATTGTATATAATATGTAATAAGTAAAACAAATGTTTTAGGTAGTAAATTTTCTAATAAAATATCGTAAGGACCATCAGGGCGACATACTCCTACGTAGCTTTTGTAAATTATTTAAAAGATTACGAACAAGCATGTGGTGGTTATTGCCCTCAGACACTCAAAGCTTAAAATGTGTTGAAAGCTTTCTTTTTATAAAATAATGTTGAATTAGGTGGACTTGCATAATCTTAGAAGTGGCCTATGAGAAATATTTACCAACAACCACATAAAAGAAAATAATATATACGTAAAACAAATCGTTTAATAGTCGAAATGAAATCATACCTACGATTTGATTCCAAAGCGCATTATTAAGTGGTATGAGGATCATAGCCTAGACCAGCGACTTCCAAAGTGGTCCAGGTGGACCCCCAGGGATCCACGGAAGACTCGAAGGGAGACCACGATGAGCGTGACTGAAAACGGCGGTCCACTATCGTAAGTGAGGGTTCATGAAAATTAAGAAAATTAATTTGGTTTCGATAGTGAAGAACCGATAAGCCATTCAACCAAGAAGAGCCATGTTGGCTTGACTTCTATCAATATTGTTAAGAGAATTTTACTATTATAATGAAATATCTTTAAACGAGAAGGGGTCCACCTGATACAGGAAAAGTTTAAAGGGGTCTATGAAACAAAAGAGTTTGGGAACAACTGGCCTAGACCCTAGTGTTTTTTTTTATTAAGCCTCCTATTCTTACGTGACTGAGGTAAAATAGATGGGTTGATACTTAAAAAAAAAAAAACAATAAAAGAAAAAAGTTAATATAAACGAAAAATATAATTGCATTTTGATTTTGTATTCGTAACGTTTATGTCGCACTTAAAACTCACATACTTGTAATTATTACCTAAATTTATTGATAGTAATTAGAGTTTAATATTTATAACATGAACAATGAACATGCAAGTAGTCTGTGTGTGTTAATATCTCTTGAAGTACGTAATGGTTTTATTGTGTGCTATTCGTTTTCAAAGTATTGGTATATTTTCTATCTGAAAATCGTAACATCAAACAGCGCTCCAGTTTGGTTGAATAAGAGCAGCCATTGTCTTCTGATTCTGCAATAAAAAAAAAACAGATTTCGCAATGGATAAGAAAATCGTTTAAAATTTAAATTTTATACATAACCTCGGCTTTTAAAATAGAATAGATTAACAAAAAATCTGAATTGAATTTTTATTGGTGCAGTGTTCAGATTTCTGGATTCTGAGTCCGGATTAGATGTGAGTGATAAGAGATTGGTCGTCTTTGTGTTCCTTAAGGAAGTCCTATGTTCGGCAATTAACGGTTAAAACACGATGATGATGATGATGATGATGATGAGGATGATGATGATGATAAATGTAGATTTAAATTTGAAATTGCTATTGTCTTCGATGTACGGCGTCCATAAATTACGTGAGGTATTTTTTTTTATTTTCTGTTTTCTTTTTCTTTCGAACGAATTAGTAAATGATCTTAATCGTATTACGATAACGCTTAAGATTAAATCTTAATCATGTACAATCTGGATTAAATGGACCAAAATAGTATATTTTTTTTGTTCCAATCAGAAAAAAATGCGTGATATTTGCCGAGACCACCCCTCTCGCCAACGTAAGATTAGATGAGATTTGACTCGACCCCCTCCCCCTTAAAAATCTCACGTATTTTATGAACGCCCCCTTATCACAGAATTTAATCAAGATCATTTTCTTTCTTATAATTATTACGCGAATTTCGCTCATAATGAAACATTATGATCACAGTATGACGTCGGGAATGTAAAAAACTTAATAAACAGCGATAAACTCCGTAAATGTTGTATCATAATAATGATCTCGATTAATTTCTGTATATCCGTGGTAAAACGTATTTTACAATTTATACAAATTATACAAAACAAAAAATATTTAGATCAATTTTTTGTTTTGACTTGTTACAACTAACATGGAATGCGGAAACTTTATCGTAGTGTTGATATTTGTTGATATTGTAAAATATTTGTTACTGTCTAAAGGGGCGTATTAAATGAGAACACATTGGGTAGTGAGCTCTGCAGCACCCTTGTGGTGTTCAATAATTATTAATTAATTAAAACAACAGAAGCCAGAAAATGCTTATTCAATATGTGCGAGTGAGATTTAAACCTTATACGTTCTTATATTGCTCTTAACCTGAAACGCGGCACGCATAGCATTTGAGTTACTTTGTATAGAAAGTGCGAACCGACTTAGGTACAACTTATTACTTAGGTACCCTTACACCCGTATTCAAAAAGCGTACCTACTTGGCTAAGTAATGAAACACTACTTCGAAAAGAACCCTTCAATCTATGCGCTTCTGATGTCAATAGTTGGGTTTTATATGGATTGGACAGTCGACGCACAGTTGCAGATTTCATTTAGGTGTGGTCTATAAATTAGTTTGAAATTTGAATGCCCCTATGCGTTCGGGAGTACCTACTGTGAAACTTCATAGTATTGTTTTTCTACAATCTAATTTATCGCTGCATATACTGTTATGGCGTTGTCGATGGAACTCAGAAAACTGAGCTAATAATGACGATAGAAATGATGAAGGTACATAATATATCTAACCGCAAAACAATTTAATCATTCACCAGCAAAATACATTTACACTGGTCAGAACATGAGTATTATGTACCATGTTAATCATCAAAGTACATAATGTGTGTTGTAGTAAACACTTAATCTGATTTTATCCCTCTCAATGGTTTCGCAATTCATCACTTCATTACAATAAAAAGTACACGTATTTTCCTGTTTTTCCTCAAAATGACTCACCGTCACCACACATCAGAATTAGTGTCATCAAGATTCATCTTCAGAATGCAGATGGTAAAACACTAAACCACATTTTGTTTGACCTTTTTTTTTTTTTTAGAAATGTCCCATGCTGTGGCCTTAAGGCTTTAGAGCGAAATCGGAGCTGTGGGTTGGCACTTGGCAGGTAGCTTCCCTAAACCAGAAATAGCGGGGGTCGACCTCTGCCGGCCGAGAGTACCTTAACTCCCGACCATCTGGCATCGGAATTTGTTTGACCGTGACATCTCTCGTGGATATATTATAGAGCCGCGAAAAAATCTTAGGGAAACATACAAAAAAAGTAAATTTTGATGCCATAAAAAAACCGGCTAAGTGCAAATCGGACTTACGCAAAGAATATAATATAGTAAACAACATTAGACACTTTAACTAAAATATGTGTGCCAATACAAGTCGAAGGACTATATTATTTGGCCTCATTTTCAACAGTTTTTTTAATTTTTATTTTATTTGTGCTGTAATCTCTGCTTTTTAGCGATGACTTTTCCAATTTTTTCGATTCCCGGTTACAGTGGCGGGTAGCGGGAACTACCATTTAGGTTTTCGATCAGAAACCCAGCTCAAGGGAGGGATTAATTTCAACTGACTCGGTCCATCTGTTCCTGAGAAAATTAGCGGTGATAATTTTTTAACCTTTTCAGGTAATGGAACCCTAAAAATAGAACAGGCATAATTATCGATGGCAGGTAATGATCATCAAGCTAACCTAATTGTAACTCTTGAAAACACGCTCGTATCTGATCCCTTAACAAAACTCTCGACTGTTGCGAAGTCACGGACCCCTGAACTTTATTCCATAGCTGACCTTCTCTTGGAATTCCGTGCATATCAACCTGCAATAAACAAATAAAATATAAGATTTAACATTTTAGTCAGCGACCTGTAAGCTTTAAGTTACTGTATCCGGTGTACTCGGTGTATCTACTGTATATGGTATCCGATATGATAGAAATGTAAGCTCTTTTAAAACCTTGATATAGCTTTAGGACATAAAATACTTTAGGAAATACAATGCAGTACATACAAAGTTTTTTTATTACAAATAAAATTCGTGACAACATAAGAAAGAAAAATAATTTTAGTCGATATATTACTGATGTCACTCGATTGAAAACGAAAACGTTCAATCAGACGATGCATTTGACTTTTAAAGCAATTTGGTTTTTCCCTGGACTGAAAATGTCAAACAGCTTTGAGAAGGGCATTTTAAATTATTGCATTGAGACACAGATGGACTATATAGACTAGATCCGGGACATTTTGCATTCGAAGGGCGACCACCTACAAAAGGGTTATTAAAAAAATAAAGAAAGAAAGGCTCACCACTTGTAAATTTGCGAAAACACATTGACTGAGACACTGAAACAATAAATTAATAAATCGATTATCACATGTATGCTAAACATTGTAATTTGAATTTCGAATAAAATTAAATTATTATTCTATACTTAACTTATTATTTTAGTCCTCTATTCTTAAAAAAAAAAAACAATAAAAAATTAAAAACTTTATTTAAATCAACTGGATTTTATTACATATAAAAATATTTTTAATATTGATTAAGATAGGTATTATGCTCTGTATCACATAAGTGTAGTAAATTACTTGTTTAAACTTCATAAGTATGTGATTATGAAGGTGTTTGGCTTGTATGATTTTTACATTCCGTAGATGGAATATCCCACTTATAGGTTGACCGACTCGTCATTTGCATTATTCACCATAGGTAAAATACACATCCGCCTAAGGTAAACCACAAGTCATTAACAATCACATATTAAATATCATATTATTGACCATTAATCGATCGTTCGTAATAATACAACGATATTAACAATGCAACCCTCAGCGACAGACTGGACACGGTAAGGCCAGATTCTTCGGATATAGGGTTACTGCCCGGCCACTAGTAAGCAGTCTCCACGACGTCGTGTCTAGCGGGGCCCGGGTACCCATCCCGAGCCCGATACGAGCACGGGTGTTACTAGCGCATTAAGTAGCGCCTCCGACGCACATCCGTTCGTCGTCTACTGGGGGAAATATAAATGACCCAAGCCTAATTTCAGGTAAGCTAGTTTATGTCAATGGGTGACGTCTACCGCTCATCATAATCTGGTATGTCTGTCAGCTTGTCTATTTATCTAAAATAAAAAAATCTACATTCTTAAAGATCGTAGGAAATATAAAAGTTTAAAATTCTTGTACCTATTGAGTTTTGATTTTTGGATAAACAATTGGTAAGATTGATGCTTTAGGTTAGTATTTTTGGTAAGAATATAGTATTCTATATTTTACCTGGTCAGTGTCTTCCTTGCTGATCAAAGATTTTCGCTTATATCTGCGTAACTGTGAAGAATTATAGGACCGGCCGTGCACTGGGCGCGGTACGTTATTTATGAAGTTATCACCATAACTTTCATAACCGCGATCAGAATTGAAATCCGAACCGTTGATAATGGTTATTCTATCAGAGAAATTCCTTCTTTGATGGCTGTACTGGTTTTTCTCCTTATTCCCGTCTATTCTAGGAGACGAATCGAAATATCTGTCCGTACTACGAATTTTTCTCCCGTATTCTTGTTTCTGACAGTTGTGCAGGGCTGCCGCTATTTCTTCTTCCATCAAATGTATGTTCCCTTCCCCTGACCAGGATATAGAGTATGGGAGTAGCAGAACCAGCGTCACCATGAGGAACATCGTTGGTACATAGTTAATAGTCTGGTTTGTGTCGGATTTTATTGGATTTTGACCGGATGAGGTGATTATTTGTGGCAGATGTCTGTCTAGTGGTCATGATATGGCTATTATTTGATTTCCCATACAAATGTATGTAATTGCAGCGTGAAATTCAATTGGCAAGGCTATTCCTTGTTGCTTGTTGCAGTGGTGTTATGGATTATTACAAGCGTGGGTATGGGTTCGATTATTTATTGTATATTATTTATTTAAATTTTTGCTTCAGATACTTAGTACCTTATACTTAGTACCTAGTACATTACTAGGTAGATTATATTTGCGCTACTAATATATAAAATATATTTACATCATATAATGGATTTCTTTTTTTCTGGTTATGCGAATTTCGCTGTTAATAATGAAATAACTTTTACGAATTTTATCGCGGTTTTATAAGTTTTTTACAAGCCCGACGTTTCGGATACTTTACAGTAACCATTGTCTGGTGAGGACTCTCGTAAAAGTTGTTTCAATATAAGGGACTGTTAAATTCATAATAAAGCATTAGGCATTTATCAAATCAAACCTATTTAGAATGTATGAAATAATGAATTTAAAATATTTATCTATACTTAATATCATAAAGAGGAAATATTTGATTGTTTGTTTGTATTGCATAGGCTCCGAAACTACTTGACCGATTTGAAAAATTCTTTCACTGTTGGGAAGCTACACTATCCCCGGTGAACATAGGCTATATTAAATTTTCAAAAAGTTTAAGACCCGTATTACAACTTAGTTGACGCAGACGAAGCTGCGTGCAACAGCTAGTTATTTATATTGAATAATGCTATATTGAATTATCACACATATTCTCGGGGTTGACCCATCCACATTACAGAAATGTAACACGTATCGAAGCATCATAATAATATATCTGTCGCAGTAAGAGAGATAAAGCCGTAATATATATGGTAGATTTCTATTTCACTAAGTTTAATCAAGTAATATATTTATAATACTAAACTTAATCTAGTAATATAAGTATATCACTAAACTTGGACCGTTTTATAACTATATTCCTAGTGAGATGGTAATGAATCGCTTCCATATAACTATGTTCCGGTATATAATTATATCCCTAGGGATATAACTATATTTCGGCTTTATCTATCTTACTGCGACATATCCGTTCTACTCCCTTTTCTTTTTAATTTATCATCATCATTTTATCAACCTTTTACATACCTACACTTTTGAGCATCGTACCACTTTCAGTTGTTAATAACAATTTTTTAAGAAACAATGAAAAAAAAAAATCGTTTATATAAATTTATTCATCCAAAAAAATATTTACCCCTTCCCATAATGTCCCCATTTACCATTCCCCCACCCTCCCCAGGTGGGGGCGTTAATACCACCGTAGATCTTTACCACGGGTTCGCCGTAGTATGATCCGTAGCTGCTGCCGGCTAGGCCAGACTTTCCTCGTCCATTTAGCAGGCCAGTTATTCCTGTAATGCCGGCATATGTGTTGCCGATTATGCCAGTGCCGTACCCTCCGTAGGTGCCAGATAGTTGGAAGGTCAGAGGAATGTGAACTTCCCGCTTTATAGAGCGTAGGCCAGGCCAAAACGTCTCGGAGGCTTCGAACATATCTGGTTGTGGTGTTGTAGTTTCAGCTTCTAGAACAATAAAGTTGATTTTATCATCATCATCATCACCACCAGCCGTTTTCCGTCCATTGCCGAACATAGGCCTCCTTTAGTTAACGCCAAGACGGCCGATCCCTTGCCACTCGCATGCAACGCGGACCTGCCACTGCACCGAGATAGTCTTCTCTCCTGGTTAATGGTTGACCAACACTTCGTCTACCTAAACGCGGCCTCCACTCTTGAACCTTATTGGCCCATCGGCCATCCGTTTTTCTGAGTGTGTGACCAGTCCATACCATAATATGTGTTATACTAATGTATAAATTATAATGAAACAACTTTTACGAATTTTATCGCGGTGACAGCGACCATGGTCACGGGAGGACCTCCCGTGACCATGGTCGCTGTAAAGTGTCCGAAACGTCGGGATTGTAAAAAACTAAATAAACCGCGATAAAATCCGTAAAAGTTGTTTCATTATAATGAGTGAAATTCGCGTAAACATAAGAAAACAATAATGTATAAATTTTTAATGTAAAAATTTTCTCAAAATATTTTTTTTTATCAAGTATAATATTTTTATACATTTATTCTTACTACAAGCACTAAGTTGGTATAAATTTTACTAATTTATTAATTTATTTCTCTAAATTCTAAAAGACAAACGCAAAATATAACAAACCCCTTTTCAACATCCTAAAAGACATAACGTGATAAAATATACTTCACCTTTTTGCGTTGTTGGAGATTCAGTATTCTGAAGCAGAGAGAGAGCCCTACCATTTGCCGTCCATGGGCTTGTAGAGGCCAGGACTTTGTCACTTATCGGTGGACTTGGAAGAAGATATAGCGCTGGGTCCAGAACAGCTGCTTGTATTGCGCCTACCACTAATAGGGAAAGCGTTACCTGGAATTCATATGAAATTAATTTGTTGGGAATACTGAAATTATCTTGATGATAATTATTTTTATGATCTCTGAGGCTCTGAATATCATAAAATAATATGTGTTATAAATATATATATTATTTGTAATACTTTAGTACACAGTTAATTTTAGTTTTTATTTATTATAATTTTAGATATAGTTTTGGATAATTGTATAAAGTATAATTATTGCGTTATTAACAAAAAATAAATAATATGTTTTCATTTTTAATTCTATTTTAGCGTTGTCTATTTTAGCGGTAAGGAAAATATTGTTAGGAATTCTGAATGCCGGGCAGGTTTTTTTAAATGAATCAATCTATTTTAAATGGCTAATCGTTTTTGTCTACACATAAGATTAGATAATAAAATAAACTCTGTATTCTGCATATATTTCAGATTAGTTTTAAAATAAGGAAATTCGGTGCCTGATCCCATCGTCAAGTCATAAATCATAAAATCGTGCATTCATTTATTCATAATAACATACCCAGAAGAGATAAAATACATCGGAGACGAGGTACTATAATTAATATAAAAAAAAGATTTATATTTTTGTCCAATAAAATTTATGAATATTTTATTTATTGAAAACAAAAAAATACTAATACTAAACATCAGTAACTATTTATTGTGTTATTACAGAATTATTATTATATTTAAATATTAATATAATAATAATTCTGTAATAACACAACAAATAGTTACTGACGTTTAGTATTAGTAATTTATGTTTTATTTTTCCACTCAAAAATAGATAAAAAAACCTTTAATATAATAGTAACATCCCTATATAAAAAGGCTGTCTATTCTAATACGATAAAGCTCAAAATGTTGTTTTTCATGAGCGAGATAGGTACGAGTATTCGAGAGAGAGTAAATAGAACAACAGTAAGATAAATAATTTTTAGAAATATTACATGGATTTGAAAAATAAAAACTGATATGCAAATGCATAAGCATTTGACGCTTTAATTATTATTACTTATGTAAAAATTTTATATTTTTATTTTTATTTAGAAGCGCGTGGAACCGTGGGCTGGTGAAAAATATTTCTTTTATTTGACGGTCACTTTCGGAGATCACTAAGTACAAACAAACACTTAATCGTATAAGCCGTATGAATATGATGGATAAGGACACTAAGAAATTAGATTGTTCCAGAGCTAACTTACCAGAATTTTGTCCATAGTTATATTCTTCGATGGCGGATGCCTGCACACTGCCTTATCTCTATTTAAATACTGGAAGCAAGTGACAAACTGGGAAAGCCTTTCTCCCATTGAGTTCAAGGTCGGTTGGTACATCGGTTGGTACGTTATGTAAGAGGAACATAGATATATCATATATAGATTATTTTTGAAAAATTGCTATACTTTTTACGGATTCAAACAGTTATGTTTGCAAGGCAATATGGTCACGAAGTTTCTCAAATATTTAATTTATTATTAATTTTTTTTTCGGATACGTTAGGGCAAGTTTCATTATAATGAACGAAAACAACTATAACATGATTGAAAGTGTGTGAATTTTGGTGTTTGTAGTAATTTGGATAAAGATAGTTATAAAGATATGTTTTGATTAGCGTTACATAATAATATGGTTATTGTATTATTGTACTAAGTGCTATAGCTAAAAAGATAGCTAGAAGCACAGATTTATAAATAAAGGCAGATGGAGCATGCCGAACACGCGAGTGACGCGACCAAAGCGAATACAAATTCAAAAGCGAACACAATCTAATAGACGGTTAGAGTACGACGCTATGTCAAGCACTTGAGAGCGCTTTTGAATTTGTATTCGCTTTGAAGCGTCACTCGCGTGTTCGGCATGCTCCATCTGTCTTTATTTTTAAATGTGTGGCATGAAGGACGAAGTTGAAAATAGAAGGATATAATATTATGTAGGTTTGTAGAGTTCTTATTAGTCTAATGGGATTTTCAATAGGCCTGATTCCAGTAATGAATAATCATCAAAACAGAGCATATATGAACTTATGAAATAGAATATGGTCATTCCGTGGAAACAATATTTATCGAAGTTAAAGTAATATTGATTAGATTTTTTGGTAAATTAAAACTCACAATTTATGAATAAGTATTTATAAATGAAACATGTTTATTCGTTGTGGCGTTCATTGAGGGAGGCCTATGTTCAGCAGTTGACCGATAAAGGCTGATGATAATGACGGTGATTATAAAATGAAACACCAATCAGAGCGCATTACGTCACGTTACAACAAAGTGAATTCCATGCAAATTGTTTAGCAATCTCTACGTTTTCATTTGGTTATTATTACTATTTATTTGTTACTATGTATTTAAAATGGAGTGACTGTTTATCTGACCTCCACAACCCAATGATTGGGTGATCCCGTACCCCGTGGTAAAACTGGTTGTCAGACTCTCGGGCCTCTGATGACTTGTAACGACTGTCAATGATCCACGAATGACAGACGGGACCAACAGCTTAACGTGCTTTATGGGTGACCATCTTTACGTACCTCTCGGTATGTAAAGATGGTCATCCACCCACGGACCAACCTCGGCAAGCGTTGCTTAACCTGATGAATCGATCTGTGCGACTATTATTGATATTATAAAATTAGCTATATTGTTTGGTAACTGGAATATAAATAGAGAACCCCTTAGTGAACGCACTGATTGTTTTCTAATGATTACACGAATTTCACTCATTATAATGAAACAACGGATTTAAATTTAAAAAAATCGACTCTTCAATCTTTATCATATTTTTTAAATAATAACATTAATTCCAAGTATAAAATAGTTCTAGTTCGTATGTATATCGATGTTTGAACATAGGTTTATTGTAATGTGAAAGTTATGACTTATGACCACGGTGAGCGCATCCCGTAACGGTACAGGACATAAGGCAAGGGATTTATGGGTCATAATATTAAGAGGCTTATTTTTTGTATGTACCACGTTAGTTACTCAGTAGATATTACATTTGAATTTTAAGAGAAAAATATAAATTGTAGCCATCATACTTAAATTTAAGGCCTTTCAAATTTTGAGTAGTAGTAGTTAGTTGGAGTTAGTAGTATGCGTCACCATTGGATGAAGATGGATGGGGGGTTGTCACCCGGCAGTCGTGGTGTGCGATTTCCACGGCTTCTTCGCGTCGCGTTAGTTCCTGTGGCCGCCATGGCGCACTATAACCAAAGGATTAAGCTCATTTTTTGTAGGACCCTATTATTATTATTCTTATTACTCAAAGAGCGTCTGTTCCAGGCAATAACTGCCTTCGTATCACTGCGACTAGGGTCGATCTATTGTGATCGCCATTATTTACAGCTCCGGTCCAAGTCCTGTTGTTTCTTGAAGGACCCTAAGTCGTATCGTAATTACTACGGTATTTACCGAGCCGTGGAAATAACACACCACGACTGGCAGGGGGCAACCCCCCCCTGTGGCAGTTGGTTTTTATATGGTGCTCGTGCAAGGCAGGAAATGCTATAAAAATCGTATTTTTGTGGATTTCCGGACATCGAGGTGATGTGGGTCAAATTTTAAATTTTAACGCGATGTATTTTGGTGTAATTCCCCTGTATAAGATCTTCGACTTAAGCTGTATAAAGTGTCTCAATGAAATATTCCTTATCATCTAGAAGCATGTTATTATGGACTCGTTGCTGGATTTTTGATGTAGCTCTGTCCTTCTTGTATAAAAATATTACTTAAAATATATTTTAATAATAAATAAATAAATAAATAAATAAATATTTTGAATAATAAATAAAAACAATATATTTTATCACAGTAATTATATTTTGGAAAGAGAAGTTACATATACTTTCAACGCTTCAATATTCTACAATTATCCTAATCAGAACATCGGGAACTATAGTGTTGGAATATTCCAGAATTAGCCGTGCCATCCACCCCTGCCGTATCCGTGGCCATAGCCGCCACCCCAGCCTCCTCCGTGTCCCCAGCCGCTGTAACCTCCGCCATGTCCCCAGCCTCCTCTGTGTCCGTAACCACCCCCGTGTCCCCACCCGCCGTAACCTCCCCCATGTCCCCGTCCGCCGTGACCTCTGCCATATCCCCAACGGGATTCATCAGGCACTAGAGTCTCCACATCATCAGATTTCAATGGGTCGGGGAGCAGTGCAGCATGAGACTCTGCTTCAGCTTGGGCTGGCATGGCAGAAGCGCATGCCACCAAGCATAACGCGAAGATGATTGCACACTGAAAAAATAAATTAAATATAAATTATGAGCTTAATCTGGTCCCCTGGACCTTTAGTTAGGATATTTTTTGGTAGTAAGGAGCAAAGGCAGGGTAGCTGAGGTAAGTAATTATCAGTCTATGAGCACAAATTTCCCCTGTGCAAAGCCCAGTAAAATTTCAGAAATGAACCTAGTATCATACAAATTATCTTAAGCTGGGTTTTTACTATCTTAGTATACTCAAACCGAGTGCAATAAGATAAAATAGTCGGATTAATACATTTTTTTTACGTTTAAGCACAAAATTTGTATTTACATGAGCTTTTTTTCAAATTTCGAAAACTTGCGTGAATTTCTACGTATTATTTTGATAGATAGTATTTAGACTTAGGATTTTTAAATAAATTTTAGGAAAAGACGTTTCAATAACTTTTTATGCATTAGAAACATTAAAGCTGAATAAAAGCATTGAGTAATAAAATATACCCACAGAAAAAAATTGTGTCATAAATTTTACAGACGTTTTGCTATTTCTAATTTAAAAAAATAATACATAAATGGTTTAGAAATTAACAATATTACCATTTCAAAATAGATTAACAATAACTGAAAATTAATTAGAAATGGCTTTTTCA
Source organism: Lycaena phlaeas (assembly GCA_905333005.2). Taxonomy (NCBI): domain Eukaryota; kingdom Metazoa; phylum Arthropoda; class Insecta; order Lepidoptera; family Lycaenidae; genus Lycaena; species Lycaena phlaeas. Next base: position 6,476,482 of record HG995182.1, read on the forward strand.
AGCACAATGCATGAAATCCGTAGTAGGTACTGCTTTACATAATTTTAAAGATATTTTATTTAGATTTATTTTTAAATAAAAATTATGTGCAAGTTACTATTTTTTGGATTACCTGATTACCACTGAGCGTTACCTTATATATATAGAAAATTCTTAATTACGTTCACGTAAAGAAGTTTTGCTAAAGCAAAAGCTACAGTACTCTTTTGATGTTATAACAATCCTATATTATAATTAAATATCTTAAGAGTATGCTTATTACTACATTAGTAGTTACATTACAATTATTATACAAAAAAAGTTACACCAGGTAAGTATTAAAAAATAAAATACTGTCAATTCTGGCAAGTAAATCTAAATATCTTTTTTTGATTCAGTACAATGTAATTTCATTCCAATTTCAGTAGACTAATAAAAATATATAAGTATTTATAAAATAATTAAAATACAATATTTTTCTTAAAAAGCCCTCGTAGCCTACTTACATTCATGTTAAAGTAGCAAGTTGCACAGAATATAATATAGTAATGTGGCTCCGAGGACAAGTCGGCCTATTTATATGAGCACTTACAATCATCAGCTTCACAGTAAATGTATAATTATATATCACTTATGAAACGGTTTTTTTATAATATACTAAAAAAATCCCCAGGTTTTCCTGTATGACTCGTTTTCCGTTTTCACTGATTGTTTGAAACATGAAGGATGTTTGGAGTTTTTATTAGATCAAGACATTTTTTCATTACTAATTATATGTCATCATCTTCGAGAGAGAACAAATCTTTCTTTCTTTCTTTAATAATATTTTTAAAAAGCTTAACTTTAACATAGCCATTTTTAATCCCTCCTCTTCACACGTTTTCTTGGGAAGCTATTATTGAAACTTTTATAAAGAAGCCAAGCAAGGTTTGTACCCCATTTTTTGTTAATATTTAACATGCGTTGACGACGATGGCGAAAGTTATCAACAAATGCGTTCTCCCCTTGATGACCTACAGGGAAGAAACGTGGCCTCTAAACTTAAGACGGAAGGTTCGAAAGTTTGCCGTAGCTTAACGAGCTATTCTGGGTGTTTTTTTGACAGACAAGGATTCGAAACGAAGACCTCCGCCAGAGAACTAAAATTATCGATGTTATGCGAAGAATAAGTTCGTTGAAGTATGCTGGTCATACACTCAGAAGAACAGACGACTGATGTGCCGATAAGGTTGCCGTAAGAGTGGAGCCCGTGTTTAGGTAGACAAAGTGTTAGTCGACCATTAGCCCAGTAGGAAGACGATCTCCGTGCAGTGAGCGGTCCATGTTTGGAGTAGAAAGGCATCGCTCGTCTTAGCGTTTATTGACGGAGGCCTATGCTCAGCAGTGGATGGATAATGGCTGATGATGATGATGATGATTATGATACAACACTGTCGTTATATATGTTACGACTAAAAGTAGATGTGAAGTTAAAAGTAAGCTTAGCCGGCTATTATAAGCTTATAGCCCGAGAGCCAGTAACAGGTCTTCATGACCAAGTTCTTCTCAAACGATATTTAGTGAAATGCATCAGTACATAGTATCATAAAGCCACGCGAACGTCAGCATATATTAAGCTTTATGATACTGTTCTCTGATACGTCTCACGAATTATCTCGCGGGAGGAAATAATTAACCAAATTTTCACCTGGCTCCCGGACCATTATGTTTTAGCCGTAACATAACGTCGTTATAAAAACATACAGGCAGTTACGAAATACTGGTGTGCTGTACCAATCTTTTGTCTACCTTGTGTGAATTTCAAATTGTATTATTCTTTTTAAAAATATTGGTCATAAATAGTATACAATGTTCATATGCTATGAAAACTGATTATTTTCATTAGTATTTCTACCCCTGATGCTTTTTTTTTTTTTTTTTTTTTTTTTTTTTCGGTTGGATCTATGCTAATGGTCCTAGTGACCGTTATGCGTCATCGGAAATGGGGTGATCCGGTTGGATCATCCTATGACGTTAAAAATTTGGGGGGTTGCCCCCCGCCATGTTCATGGCGTCGGGTTTGTACCTAACTTGGTCAGCTATGGTCGACTGGTTTGGAACGGGTGACGTTAGAAACCTATCGTGAGGGCCGGCCCTCCCCTCCCCCAGTAGCGGGGGAGGCGGGTCAAGCGCGGGACCCGAGCAAGCTGCCGATAGCAGAGTGCTATCGGTGATTACACGGTCTATATTGGTGTCGACTCGTAGCTGATCTGAGCCTATGCTGTCGCGGTTGATCCGGATCAACTGGTCAACGGAGTGTAGGGTTCGACGTCGCATACGACCCCGGGGCCCATGCGGTGTGAATGTGTGCCTAACACCGGCTGTGTTATGTCTGAGTGTGTGTTGTAGCTTACGTCGCGCTTCAGCGTCGCGCTTTAACAGTTCTGTGATTTTATCAACAGGATAGGTTATGACATTCTTAGGTAACCTAGACTTATTAGGTGCTAAGCTATCGGGGGTGTAGTTTGCCGCACTCACGACGAGTGGGTTCGGGTGGAGAAGTGCCTTTTCGAAGTGACGTTCTGACATCGCTTTGAAATGGCCCCTAATCGAATCTAGTCTGAGGTCGCGGTGTAGGTCGATGTTTCTTACGTACCACGGGCAACCGGTTGCCACACGTAAGAATTTATTTTGGATCGTTTGGAGGCCTTTGAGTCTATGCTGAGGCACATGCGCGAATGCCACACAGGAGTATGACATGATGGGGCGGATACATGATTTATAGAGGGTGAGCTTGTGCCTGAGGGGCATTTTGCTCTTTTTGTTTATGAGGAAGTACAGTCTACTACTGACGAAACGGGCTTTTTTAGAAATCGCGGCGATGTGTGGTCTAAACGACATCGACCTGTCAAGGGTGACCCCCAGGTACTTGACCTGTCTAACTCTGGGAATAACGACGTTATTTAGTAAGATTGGTTTCATCGTGAACCATGTTTGTCTGCGTTTAGGTAAGCGTGTCTTTCTCTTACGAGAGAAATGAATCGACGCGCTTTTATCGGGGTTAATAGCTATTCTCCATTTTGCGAACCAGTTGCCTAGTTCGGTGACGGCACGTTGGAGAAATAGCGATGCTCTATTAGCATTAGGGTGGGTAACGTATAGAGCTGTATCGTCAGCGAAGAGAGCCAGTTTGACGTCCGGAGGTCTGGGGATATCTGATGTGTACAGATTGTATAGAGTTGGGGACAGCACGGAGCCCTGGGGGACTCCGGCCCTCAGAGGTCTCAGGGAAGAGAGGGTGCCTTCGACCCTATACCTAAATGACCGGTTTGACAGATAGTCGCGGATGATGATGACTAGCCTATCCGGTATTCCTAGCTTGTACAGTTTGTACACGAGGCCTTCGTGCCATATCCTATCGAAGGCCTTAGCTACATCGAAAAATACTGCGCACGTATCGCGGGAGTTCTTTTTATTGAAACCTCTGAGTATGTCTTCGGTCATACGGTGGACTTGCCTTGGACAGCAGTGGTTTTCGCGGAAGGCGAATTGCTCGTCTATGAACAGGTTCTTTTCGCCTATAACGGCTTTGAGCCGCTTAAGCAGAACCCGTTCGTAGATTTTGCCAATCGAGCTTAGTAGACTGATGGGCCGATAGCTAGACGGTTCCGTGCCCGGTTTGCCGGGCTTAGGTATGCCGATAACCGTAGCTTCTTTCCATTGGTCTGGAAACCTACAGCCCTTTAGGAGGGCGTTGAAAATGCTAACCAGGAGGTAAACAAGAGCGGGTGGGAGTATTTTAATAACTTTGTTGGAAATCCCGTCCGGCCCGGGGGCCTTCTTGGAGTGAAGTCGTTTGATAATGTCTTGGACTTCTTCTACATCCGTCGGAGGGATAGGATCCCCCTCCGGCAGCGCAGAGGTCTTCGACTCTACTACCCTAATTACCTCCTCTACGTGGGAGCCTATGGAGGGTGAGGGGGTAGTGATGTTGGGGGTACACTGGCTCTCTAGTGTGTCGGCTAATAGTTCCGCCTTGTCGGCGTCCTCTAGTGCAGGCGCGCGATTTGGTCTTTTTAATGGCGGCATAGATGCCTCCGTTTTCTTTTTAAAAGAACGAGCGAGTGGCCAGTAGGCCACATGGGAGGGTGAGATTTCACTAAGGAGGCGATCCCACTTTTCGGCTTTGTGCTCTAAGATGCGTGTTTTAACGTCTCTTTCGAGGTTACGGAGGTCACGACGATACTCGTCCGCCGGGTAGCGAGCGTATCTGCGCCTTGCGGTGTTTTTGGCGCGTATGAGTGCTTTAATGTCATCCGGGAGCTCCCAGTGTCCATCGCTGGACGTTGAGATCTCCCTAGATGACTTTTCCATCGTCGCTACCAGATGGTCGGTAAGGTCGGAACTGGCCGCAATGGCCGCCTCGGGACTATCTATAGTGTCCGGGATGTTGTCGAGTTGACTCGAGCGAAGTGAATTTAAATTTTCGTTTAATAATTTAAAGTCGATGATCTTTTTCTTTAGATTTTTAGTATTATTCTCGGGGTTACCTAATTGAATTAATACTGGTCTGTGGTCTGAGTTAAGCTCGTGTACTGTTTGAATAGAATGCACCAGAAGGGATACATTGCGTATTATACATATGTCTAATATGGATGGCCGCACATTACTCCTATCGCTGTTTGCGAAGTCGTAGCGTGTTGGCTCATCTGGGGCGACTACTGTACAGGCTAGATCATCGACGGCGCGGCAGAGAATTATACCATTTTTATTGTTTTCTCTGCAGCCCCATGCCTGATTTTTACTGTTTAGGTCGCCGGCTATAAAGACGGCGTTGCCTAGTTCTAATAGCGATTTGAGATCGCTGAAGAGTAATGTTTTATTGCACGATTGATATACCGAGGCGATGATGATCGACTGATGGCCGGTCATGCTCACCTGGCAGACGGACGCCTCCAGTGAAGCTAGAGGCGGTGTGTCTAATGGGATGCAATGGAGTGTTCTTTTGTAATAAATTAGTGTACCTCCGAGTCGGGATCGCAACCTATCATTCCTAACGATGTTATAATTAGGGATACGCGGGTTGCTGTTACACGGTTTTAAAAACGTTTCCTGCACAAGGAGGACGTCAACATCGTATTTTTTTACGAAAATGCGAATTTCCTCTAAATTCGCGCTAATGCCGTTCGCGTTGAACGACACTAGTCGGAGAGAACGCGGTTTTGTCCTAGCCGTGGTAGCCATTTAAGGGCTTTGAGAGGGGGGGGAACTAATCTTGGCGACCAGGGTGGCATGTTCACTATATGCCTGGCATGTCTGCTGTAGGGTGGTGGCGACGCGTAGTTTGCGGGCCAGGACGGCTAGCTCTTCTGGATCTATACCGCAGAGAGCCTGAGAGACAAACGCTAGGTTTATCCCGAATTCGTCGGTGGGGGAAGCGGGACAGCTGAGGGCTGCTCGTACCTTCGTACTTGCAGGGGGGGCTTGCTGCCTGCTTACTGCCGCTGGGGGGCTTGGAGGGCCCGGAGCGGGTTTTGCGGGTGCAGACGGCTGGGAAGCCGCTCTGTCATGCCACGCGTTCGTCTTAGGGGGCGGAGCGGGGACAAACTTCTTCTCCCTGGGTCGGGTGGTGGATCTGGGAGCAGGACCAGGTTTTTTCCCGGCTCTCCTCCCTTTCCTTACCACCGCGGGGGCTTTCGGGCAGCCGCGGTAGTTAGCCGGGTGCCCTTGGCCTCTGCAGATGACACAGCTAGGTGGTTCCGTAGCTGTGGCCCTATCGCGGGGACAGTCGGGGGTCCCGTGGTCGCCGAGACACTTAACGCACCTGGGGTGCGCCTGGCAATTTCTTGCCGAATGGCCATATAATTGGCAACGATGACATTGCCCTATGATGCCCCTTTTACGGGGGGACTCTACCTTTAGCCCGGTCATGTTACACACGGCCCGGACATTAAATATTGCTTTCGCCGCCGGCGTTAGCGGCAGGATGACAAGTACCATCTTGTACTTGAATTTGTTGCGGGGGTGGTACATCCTATGTACCTCCTCCACAGGGTATCCCTGGAGGATCAAGTCCTCCTTGATTTCGGACGGGTCCATATCCCGGGGGACACCGCCGATGACAACACGCAGTACGCGCTCATCTTCGAGCGCGTACGTGTGGTATCCTATTTTGTTGGCGCTTAAGAAAGCGGTCAACCTACGGTGGTCATTAGAGTCCGCCACTTGGACTCTTATGCCGTCTGCGCACGAACGTGCAGATTTATATAAAATCTGCTTCGCGTAAATAGCCTTCGAGACTATAGTCCAGCTTTTTGTGTCCTGGACGACTATCGGGGGGGGCGCTTTCGTGCGCGTTTCGGTGTCCATGCCCTCGTTCGGGGTGGACGCCGATGTACCGGGCGCGGGGGACGCGACTTGGTCGCGCCTGGTGACCTGCGGCGATGATGATGATGCCGCTTTAACCTTGTTGCCCTGAGGGGGCGGGGTCCCTACCTTCGGAGCCTTAGGCGGGGGGGATGGCGCGGAGGACGGCGCGGACCCGGTGTCCGGGCGCCGCCTCTTCTTTTTGTTGCGGACTTCCGTGAATCCGCTGTTGGTGGTCTCCTCCTCGGAGGAGCTGCCGGCTACCGACATCTCCTCCTCCGACGGAGTTGACGAGCGGGAAGTCCGCGTTTTTTCCGATCCAGCCTCGGTCGTGCCGGACTCGGTTCCTAACGTGCCGTCGTCGATTGACGCGGCGGGGGAAGCGAGTGAGTCGGTCGAGAACCTCCTCACTTTTTTGTTGCTTTGGCTACTGCCTGACTTTTGGATGAAAACTTTGAGTTTCGCATCTACGTCTGGTATGCATTCGCGCAGGAAAGCCATAAGGGCCTCTTTCGGAATGTCATTCATGAGATCCGCCATTGTTATATTGTTAATGGTTTTGAAACAAAAAACCGGTCGTCATTAAGACGCCATTGTGTTCCTACCCTCCCGCCTGGCGGGAGGTGTGTGACAAAGGAAATAAAACGGTCGTCTACCTGGGCAGGTACCGGGACGCAACCCAAGTAGGTGTGTAAATAACGAAACAACTTACGTGTTCGGCTTCGGGAACACACTTTTCGCTATGCGAGCGATTAATAACTCGGCACTATCACAACGAACGCGACTATGTGGCACCGGAACACCACTTAATTACGAACGCGGTTCTAAGCGCGCGATATAACGGACGGGTTTAAACGCGATTGAGTCGTCTGACGGCCTCAATATCTACGAGCACTTGTAAACTGTACGAAACGCACTAGGATGACGCAACACTGACTCTAACAATAGACAAAGGACAGTACTGGAGCACAGCCTTTGTCTACGAGAACAATGGAGCGCGAGAAATTGTACCTGCGCAGAGAGCGTAGGGATAGGTCTGTGCGTGTTGGCGGACACGCACCGAATGACCCCTGATGCAAAAAGAGAAATGTTATATGGGAGGAGGGGGTAATTGTAGTAAGTATGGCGGTAATAATTATAGTAAGCAGTGTTGGATTTACGTATAGACCCGTGAGGCCCGGGCCTAGGGCGGCATGATTTGAGGGGCGCCAAAATTTCAGAGAAAAGTAAAGAAGACTGCCTTTGAAAATGAGTTTGGATTAATTTTTGTAAAGAATTCTCTATAGAATATACCTATAACAATTCACTTTTTTTATTTACTTTTCAGTCTTTACCGAATGATGTTCTTTACTTTTTGTTTCATTACTGAATATTACATGCACGTAAAGCTTTTAAAAATGACTAAATCTTAACAATTTCGCCCTGGCCCAGCAGTGGGACATAATATAAGGGTTGATACTTTACTTTTTTCTAGCATTAAGGGCGGCGAAATAAACAGGGCCTAGGGCGGCATCAAGCCTAAATCCGTCACTGATAGTAAGTAGGAGAAATCGATATATTTTTTATTACATTATCCAACGATCACACCACTACAATAAAACAACATTTACGAATCAGACTTCACGGAAATCCGTAAAAAAGTTGTTTCACTATAACCGCACCACGCTAACTTAGTCTCGTGGTAATTTCATAAGAACTTGTATTATGTATACTAGTGACGGAATTAAATTTAAGAAATTCATGTTTTAGATGTCCATGGCCCAGAGCAGACCCCTGCGCTTAGTGCCCTGTAGCCTGAGCACTCGACCAGCCACCGTCAACACCATGAACACTATGTGTGTGCCAAAAAACCCATATTACCACCATCATAGACACGTAACTAACATTTGTATGTCATGTTATTTTTTAAGATGATTTTTTGCTCATAACATCTATTATTTACAAAATTATATCTTTGAGAGGCCAATGATCTTTGATGACAGTTCAAATAATATAGCTCAAGTATATATTCCATATCATAAGTCACAGTATCCTAAAAAATTGACATAGTCATCATTATATTATGTTATTAAATGTTCAAAAAAACTTCGCCAAATCTAACATGTTGAACTTATTCAAGGTTTACAATTATTATTACGTTTAGATAAACCAGTTTCATCCGAAGTAGCCGTAGAACAATTTACATAGTATCTTATGCACATTAGTCGTTCCTCTATTTCGGTTTTTCAAGGATTAGATTCGAATTCGATTCGGATGACTGCCTCCGATACCATAAGATGCCATAAAATTGATTTACTCTTATTATATTTTTTATTTAAATAATGGTTTATTTATAAATCTTTTTTGCGTGTGGCACTATAATCTTAGGAAACGGCTGGACTGATTTTGATTATATTTGTGTGTGTATTCAAGTGAGTTCTCGAATGCATTATATTTATAAGCAGCGTTTTCATTAAAATCCAGTCAGTAGTTTTTACGTGAAAGAGTAACAATCATCCATACGTACAAACTTTCGCATTTATAATATAAGTAGGAAAGTAGGATATTTTTTGCGCCTGTCAGTTAAGCTGGCAATTTTTTTTGCTAACCCTATTTTGTTATTTAACGTCATAGCTTCCGTATGTTTATGCAAAATATGTGTATATGTAGTCCGGCGGAGAACAAAGTTATGAATTAAAATTACAATCACGTAAATCAGATAAGTTCTCAAATATAAAGCGCACCACGTAATATAATGAGCAGCCAAATGTCCTCTCATATCGCTTCCTGTGTAAACTAGTTTGGTTTTGACTTGACAACGTCTAATAACTTGATATTTCGGGCATCATGCACGAAAAAGATGCACGTCCGACATACCCAGAAACCCTGCGTCAAAACTAGCACTCTTTGCCGACGACACTGCACTATATGTGACCCATACATCAGCAAGGACAGCATCTCGCTCCCTTCAGAAAGCCGTCACCGAGCTAGGTGAATGGTTTGCTAAATGGAGAATAGAGATTAACCCAGACAAAAGTCAATCAATTCAGTTTACAAAGAGAAGGGGCACGCTCAATCAGAGTCGTCGGCAAATGATGCCGATCAAACTAAACGGCACCATAATCCCCAGAGTAGGGCAGGTGAAGTACCTGGGGGTCACGTTAGACAGGTCGATGTCATTCAGGCCGCACATAAATAACATAATAAAAAAGGCCAAATTCGTTTTGAGTCGATTATACTTCTTGATAAACAAGAAAAGTAAGATGCCCCTCAGGCATAAACTTACCTTATACAAAGCGTGTATAAGACCGATTATATCGTACTCCTGTGTTGCGTTCGCGCACGTGCCACAGAGTCGACTCAAACCTTTGCAGATATTGCAAAACAAATTCTTACGCATAGCAACCGGTTGCCCATGGTAGATAAGAAACATCGACCTACATAGGGACCTCAAGTTAGATTCGATTAGGGGCCACTTCAAAGAGATGTCAGTACGTCACTTTGAAAAGGCACTCCATCACCCAAACTCGCTCATAGTGAGCGCGGCAGACTGCGGCCCTGATAGCTCAGTCTCAAAGAGTTTTAGGTTACCTAAACATGTTACAACCGATCCGGCTGACGAAATATCTCAGCTATTAATGCGCGACGCAAAACCGCGACGCGAAATTCAAGATAGAATACACACACATAACAATACAACATCCGGGGTTAGGTACTCAGCAGCACCGCTTGGGCCTCGGGGTCGTGAGCGACGTCGATCCCTACACATGGTAAATACATCGATCCGGATCGATCGGGTAAGATTAGGTTCGAATCCGATACGAGTCTACACTAATCAAAACCGTGAAAACACCGTTAGCACTTTGCTATCGGTCGATTGGACGGGTTCCGCGCACGACCCACCTCCCCCGTCAGAGGGGGAGGGGAGGGCCGGCCCTCCGACTAATAGTTTAACTTCATCCGCTAATGACTCGTCGACCGTATTGGATTTGACTAGCCAAACACCTACTCTCCAGAGTAGCGCGCGCGATATACCGCGCCCCCTGCGGGGCACGGAGGGGGGCGCCCCCCTTTCGAATTTTACTAGGTGAGCCATCTGCTCACCTACCTACCGATTGAGCTTAAAGGCCATCAGGCCTAAAAGTCTAGACCTTTCGAAAAAAAAAAAAAAAAAAAAAAAAACGAAAAAGATGACGTCATGTAGCGTTCCGAAAGCGAGAGCACGAACAAACGAGAGAGAGGCATTATCGGCTCAGCACCCCTAGACAAGTGGCAAACGCTCGCTTCTATTCTTTTGCGTTTACTCGCTAACTCCATAGGGTTGCTGCAAAATTTGTTAAGAACGTTTATTAAGACACATAAAGTGTATGGTTCTGTTTGTAAAAACGTCTAAAAACGTATGTAATTCGTTCCCCCTAGAAGAGTGGATAAACGCTAAACGAATATAATAGAAAAGAATACTTATTGTATGGGAATTACACTAGCTTACGACATAAAAAAAAAAATTCAAGAAATATTATAACAATAATATTCGTTTTAAACAAAGTACAGAGGTTGTTAAACGTTTTAACAAACTAAACCATATTCATTATGTATCTTAATAAACGTTCTTAAAAAATTTTCCAGCAACCCTATGGAGTTAGCGAGTAAACGCAAAAGAATAGAAGCGAGCGTTTGCCACTTGTCTAGAGGGGCTGTTCGGTTCGTGCTGTATGTAATGTCCATTAACCTATGTACATGTTACAGACAACCAATATTTGAAGTAAAACTTCACGTACTTATCGGGCAAGGGCAAAGGAAACGAAGAAGGAGAAGTAAGTTTAGTGAAGGTAGAAAGGATGAGTTTTACATTTCGTATATTACTGTAGGAGTAAAAAAGATAGATGCCAGCACATATAATCTTTCTCACTTTCTCTCTTAACGTTATTATTAGATTTGTATTTCTGAAGACACAATGCAGGTCTATCTATATTTTTTTTTAATAATAATAACTTTATTACCTAGTTGACCAAAAAGTATTACAATCTATATGTTTGTTATTAAAGTTCTACTTCAATCCTTCGTGAATATTCCATGCACACACATGCCCCATTTGCATATTGATATAGTAAGATAAGTGGTCAGCGTCACTGACTATTATACCAGTAGACCAGAAATTAGCCAAGGCAACATTATATCTTAAGACGTATTAATTTCCGTGTGTTGTTGTCGAGCTTAAAAATTCAGACCAAAACACAACAAAATATACTTTGACCTAGGTTCCAACCAAGGGAAGCTTTGCCACTGATCTTGAGGCACATGGCGGTTGGCCCCCTGAGATTAATAATCATACTAATTATTATTAAAAATGCGGGTTGGTGAACTTTACACACCTTCAAAGACAAAATCTCATCGGGCATACAGTTTCCTCACGATGTTTTCCATCACTGATGAGCGAGCGATGGTACTAGTGTTTAGGGTGTACTTGGAAATTTAGAAAAACGTAATTTAGACACCACAGGGTCAGGATCGAACCCGGACCCTTTTTCTCAAGAGGCCGAATTCATTAGCCACTGCCGCCACTGGACCATAATAGCTAAAAGTAACGCGGTTTTTATATTTATAACAAGACCAAGATTTATGTGTATGTTTATATGCAGATGATATCGTTTTCCTGGAAACAACTTTAACTCGTTTCAATAGTTTTTTTTATAGTCGAGTATTAACTACACATTTTAAATGTGTAAAGTTCTCACTGCTATTAATAGTGTTTATATTATGTTCATTCAAGGAAGCCGAATCGTATTCTACGTCTACACTTACCTCCACTGACTTATCTGTTCTTACCTTAGAATATATATCATGATCATCATCATCTCAGTCTACAGTTATCCACTACTTAACATAGGCCTCCTTAATGGTTCTCCAGCGCGACCGGTTCATTGCCATCTGCATCTAATGAGACCCAGCGGTTTTCACTAGGTCGTCGGTCCATCTGGTAGGTGGTCGTCCCACGCTGCGTTTGTACGTGGTCTTCAGTCCAGAATCTTTTTGCCCTATCGGCCGTCCGACCTTCGCGCTATGGAGGAAGGTAATGGGAAATAGTTCACCGACGCGCTGGCCCAATGCGGTTTGGTGAACTTCACACACCTTCAAAGACTTAATCACGTCAGGCATGCAGGTTTCCTCATTATGTTTTACCACCTTTATCGGTGAGCGAGCGATGGTCTCGTGTTTAGGGTTATAAATTTAGAAATACCAATTTCAAGACACACGGGGGTCAGGATCGAACCTAGACTCTCACACAAGCGGTTGAGTTCATACCCACTGGACCATCATTGCCTGCGCCTGGTCTAGGGTTGCCAGATCAGAATTTCAAAATATTTGGAAAAAAATTCAAATAGTCGGGATTTGAGGATTGTTGTCGTGAGAAAGAAAATATTAGTAAGAAACATTATTTTAAATTATTTTTGGTAGGGAATTTTAGAAATATCCGTTTTTCTGGAAATTTTGAGATTTTCTGGAGTCTGGAGATCAACAAAAAAGTCAGGAGAATCCAGACGATTCCCGACCATCTGGCAACCTAGATAAATTAGATTAATGGAATGTATCCTACCTCCGTCCTCCGTATTACTCTGCGTCACGTGATGATATTATAGATAGATATCTGCTGGTGAATGTCCCATAAAAAAAAAAAGTTATTTTGTTGTGCCGTGTAAATCCATATGCATTTAGTAATAAGTGGTAATTTAAATAATAAAAACAGACTCTCCAAAGTCTCTCTCTCTCACTCTCACTCCAATTTTATTTATTTGTATCAGATATTATGAAAAACGCTTTCGTGTGAACATAATATATGCGAGTACATGGGTTTCCATTTGTTCCATTGAAATGCTTTATTAACGCTCGTGCGAACGGAGCATAACTAAATAATATTATTATTACATATTATTAATGTGAAAGTTTGGTAGTTTATACATTTTTGCTCATTTACGACAAAACGGTTGAAACGATTTGGCTGAAAGTGTAGACTTTAGTACTTTTGATTAGAACACAGGCTACATTTAATCCCTAAAATTCGTAGTTCCTATGGGAATTAAATTTGCTTTGTTTTTAGTAAAAAGTAAAATATCATTTCAAATATGTCTCACTGCTGGGCACGGGTCTCCTTTGATTTGATCATGACGATGATGGAGTAGGTGTGACAAATCATCAGGTTATAAATAGTCATCGTCATCAATTAACAAGTCTCCGGGGGACTGGCCCTAGTGGATCCATGACTCACATGTGGTCTACCTTGAAACAAAAAATCTTAAGCCTCATTACAAGTCGTATTTATATCACAAAATAAATACTAATACTAGAGACTCAGTGGTCCATGTTGTAACTGTATTGGCTGTACGAACCAATAAATCCTGGTTCATATCTTCGTTCTTCGAAAAAAAATTTCTTAAATGAGCCATCCGCTGATCTACTTTTCCGATGTAGCTTAAAGGCCTTAAGGCCAACAGCATAGGTTCTTTCGAAAAAAAAACAAAAATACTAATACTCCTATTCGTTTTTATTTTGTGCTTATATCCTAAGCAACGCTGTTGATAGACATGACAAGATTGACAACATGACTGATCAAGCGTGAGGTTATTGATTCGGTACACGCAGAGGTCAAGGGTTCGAAGCCCTCCAAGAGCAGACAAGATTTATGTTTGACATTTGCACCGATATTAATTTTTTGACATTTAATAATAACACATAATGCTCGTACACATTTATTTATCGAAATTAGTTACATTTTTTAAGATAGTTCTTGAACATGTCATACATTATACAAGATAAGTTTGTTTAAGATAAAGAAGGATTAGTAGATACTAACATATATATATCGTAATGCTCGATTGGTCAATTTCTTTGACTAGGGATATATTGTAGGATGGATTTGAAGTTGGTACTTGTAGGGTGGCTTGGATAGGTGGGATAGAAGGGTGTACGAAACTACCCGTACCAGCCACCTCTGCCGTAACCATATCCACCCCAGCCTCTCCCATATCCCCAACCACCTCCGTAGCCCCACCCATTGCGATAGCCCCAGGGACGTCCGTATCCTCCCCAGTAGCCTCTATGTCTTCTATATCCACCCCATCGATATTCATCTGGAACTAGTGTATCTTCAGCTTCAGGAGTGAGTTCATTAGGCTGTGTATCAGAATTTTGAGATCCCATTTCAGGTCTTAATTCTTCAATGGGCTTAGCTTCAGCATTCTGAGACTCTAAAGTTTCAGGATTTGATCCTGTTTCGACGAGCTTTACTTCAGCATTTGGAGCTTTCAGAGTTTCAAGTTCTCTTGCTTCGGCCGGCACTTCAGCTTTTTTATTTATCAAATCCTCAGGTTTTATTTTCAATCCTTCTTGAGCTGGTAGTGCCAAAGCGTTCGATACCGCGTATAACGCGAAGATGATGGAGAAAAGCTGAAAATAGAAAATCTATTTTAAGCATACGAGTATTAATTTATCATGAGATTTTTTGTTACCAGTAGAGATATCGATAATATGATTGATATAATATATTTAGTTAATTTGGTCTTAATTGGGTCTTTGTGCAAAGTTTTAGTTTGTATTTAGCCAAGAGCACACGATTTGAATACTTAATAAATAAAACCACAAACATAGAACGCCCGATATTAATCCCATAGACAAGTTGGTCAAAATTAATAATCATAATAATAATTGTTTTCTTATGTTTACGCGAATTTCACTCATTATAATAAAACAACTTTTACGGATTTTATCGCGGATTATTTAGTTTTTTATGAGCCCGATGTTTCGGATACTTTACAGCAACCCTGGTCACGGGAAGACTGTCCTGTCCGGTCCTGTCCTGAGACCTCCCTTGACCTCGGGCTCATAAAAAACTAAATAAACCGCGATAAAATCCGTAAAAGTTGTTTTATTATAATCAATGATAATAATAATGTAAAATATCAATATTAATTTATCTATATTGCGATCTCCGTACAGTCCGTGTTAGATGCGAGTGGTAAAGACTCACCCGCCTTGGCATTGAGGTAGGTCTATGTTCAGCAGTAACGGATAATGGCTTATAATGATAATAATATATTTACAACTTAGTGAGACCAAAAATGTCTCTTTGTACTTTTAATTTAGTTCATTAAATAGAAGATTTTTTTTTTTTTACTTTGTCCAGATGCCCATTAAGCTCAATCGATATAAAATAGAAGAGAACATAATGTTGTAAATAACTTACATAATTCATGTTGAAGCACCGTACACACCATGCGATGTGAATGCTTTTGTATCAAGAGCAGCCATGTTTATATACCCCATGCGTTTTGTATGTGTTTTAATTACACCTCGACAAATATATAATGTAATAAAGTGTAAAGTGTTTTTGTAATCATCCAATACAAAAAGTCCCCATTTTCCTGTTTGTATGATTCAGATCGCCTCTTTGTTTTCACTAATATGTGATTATCTATAATAACGAATTATAATAATAAGCATGTAACAAAAAAGCAATCATAAAATATTGCTATGACTAAAATGAATTTGAAATTATTTATTCGAAACGTAAAAATAATTAATACTTGAATAGAAAATTAATGAAATGATTTACATGAAATACGGTATGCACTTCGTCGCTGGGAATGCGGGGCTCTTTTCTTCTAAGCTTAAATTAAAAAAAAACACTTTAAACGACCATCGTCATCATAATTTTTGATAGGAAAACGCATCGATCAAATATATATCGATAAATGTATGTATATTTGTAATTTGATCGATGGGGTAACGTGACAGCAAACGGCATGACGCTGTATTTGTATATTTTTATTGTATTTCATCCATTGTAATTGATTTTTATTATTTTTTAATAAAATACATGTTTCACGTGTTCTTAGAACATTTTTCGGATGACAGAGCTTCGATCCCAAGCTAGAATTCCATTCTAGAATTCGACTGTGGAGAGATAAATATTTCGCTCTCTACGCCATTTGTCCCACCGTCCGAGAATCCCCCACCTGGACACGAACTGCCGTGGCCGACCTGGAAGTGCTTGAATAGACTTAGGACTCAGGTCGACAGGAGCAAGGATGGTGGGAGGAAGGAGGAAGAAGGTGTTCGGTGGGGATTCACAGACCCCGCCAATATAGAGTGCATGTGTGGTGCCGTCCAGCAAACAACGGACCATCTCATGTCGTGTCCTGCATGCCCTACCACCTGCACATTGCAGGGCTTAATGGACGCTACTGAGAATGGAATACTCGTAGCTGAGTCCTGGGCGGATAAAATTTAGGGAGCCATCGACACGCTAAGAAGAAGAAGGACATTTTTTATATTTTCTCTCCGAAATACATAACTAGCACATATTACGGTTGAATTGAGAAACGCCTTCTTCCTTGAAGTCGTTTAAAAAATATAGGGATGCTTACAATTTAAAAATATTATCATTTTTTTTATAAATGGCCATAAATTTTTTAACAAAAAATATTATTATTATGTTTTGTCACACCAGCTTCTTTCTTAAAGACGCAGATGTACAATGATTACCATAAAAGAAACATTTAGATCGGAAACTACAAGTGTGCCCCAAGGCTATCATCTTGGTCCGCTTCCTTTTTAAATGTTTACCATAATATCAACACATAATATTATTAAAACAGCCTACATAATAAATTTTACTATTTGTTATCCATATTTATATGTAACCTTGTACATATTTAGATGCAAAGTCCAACCCATAGATTTTTATTATCAAGACCCACAAATTTGACATGCATATTCTTAATATTTTAATTCTAAATTATATTCTTCACTCGCTGTAGCCCGCGGCTTAACTCGCATTTACTAAGATTTACGGTTGTGTCGAGATAGGTGATGATTATTGTTATAGCTTAAGTTACTCATTGTTTCATCAGCTATTTGTCAGTAGAAGTCAAAATTAATATAGCCGCTTCAGAGATTAGCTAAAATAAACCGACAGATAGACAGACAAAATTTGTAAAAATGTTATATTTTTACTTATATCAAGTATGTACGGTACATACAAAAATATAACATTTGCATTTAGCATTTAGATACTTCAAAGTTATTTTTCTGTATAGATTACTCCTTGTCAAATCAGCTATCTGC
The DNA here is from genome assembly GCA_905333005.2 of Lycaena phlaeas. Taxonomy (NCBI): domain Eukaryota; kingdom Metazoa; phylum Arthropoda; class Insecta; order Lepidoptera; family Lycaenidae; genus Lycaena; species Lycaena phlaeas. The sequence continues at coordinate 6,493,906 of HG995182.1, forward strand.
CAGTAAAAGTCTCGTCAAAATCGGTCCAGCCGTTTCAGAGATTAGCCATGAAGAATAAAAAAAGACTTGAAAAAAAAATTTTGGTGTATGCACCGTGCATCCATATGCAATCAGTAAAACGTGGTTATTTACTTATTTTAGTATCACAAACAGAAAATTCAATTTTATTTATCTGTATAGAGTATAATATTATATTAGGTGATTACTAATATTAAAAAAATAAAACTCATTCCAAAACTTAAAGTCAAGGACCGGGTAAAATCTGAGCTGGTAAAAAAATGAGATAATTAACTTTTTTGCATTATATGACTCGCATATAAGGTGAAAATTCATGATTGATAGAGCACTAGAAATAACTCTTTGATTTGAAATAATACGAAATTGTAAGTTGTCGAGCGACGATGGTCCAGTGGTGAAAGGACTCGGCCTCTTACGCGAGGGGTTCCGGGTTCGCCACGATCCCCCATGTGTGCCAGAAATGGGTTTTTCTAAATTTCTAAGTGCACCCCAAACATGATACCATCGCTCGCTCTCCGGTGAAGGAAAACATCATGAGGAAACCTGCATGCCTGATGAGATTGAAAGTCTTTAAAGGTATGTGAAGTTCACCAACCCGCACTGGTCCAGCGCATCGGTGAACTATAGCCAATTACCCTCCTCCCCTGAATTCGAGGAGGAGACCCTTGCCCCGTAGTGGGACTTGAAGGGTTGATACTTTTTTTTTACGAAATTGTACACTAACTGCTAGCTGTCGATGATATTATCGTTCAGCGTATTTGGTTATACAGGCAATCTTATCACTTATGTATCGGGTATCAGATATAAGAGTTGTACAATAATAAAACCATTTACTAACATTACTTTAATTTACATAAATACAATTAAAATTATACATACAAAGGTTTATGAAAGTGTAACAAGCTACCATCCTCAACGTCTGCCGAAGCCATACCCGCTGCCCCAGCCTCTTCCGTATCCGCCGTATCCTCCATATCCGCCATATCCGCCATATCCTCCATATCCTCCATATCCGCCATATCCGCCATATCCGCCATATCTGCCGTATCCTCCACGTCCATACCCGCCGTATCCTCCACGTCCATACCCGCCGTATACTCCACGTCCGTTTTCTGCGGGAACTAAGGTCTCCAAGGCTTCAGCTGTCTTCTCTTTGGGGGCCGGAATTGCCGAGACGTAAGCCACCACCAGTACGACGAAGATGATGAGCGCGCGCTGGAAAAAGTATGACGATTAGAAGTTTGTAGGAACATTAATATAATTCAACTTTTAGTTTTAGACCCAGCTTGAATGAAATGTATCAGTGTAGCTAATGACAATCATTCTAAGGAGGTTTAAGAATGAGATAGTCTTCAAGGTTTTGAGCCCCCTAGACTGATTGCACAAATGCTAAACGAATAGAAATAGAATAGAATACTTCATCATCATCATCATCACCAGCCTTTACCGTCCACTGCTGAACATAGGCCTCCCTCAATGAACGCCAAGACGACCGATCCCTTGCTACTCGCATCCAACGCGGACCTGCTACTGCACGGAGATCGTCTTCCCATCTGGTTAATGGCCGACCAACACTTCGTCTATCAAACATCAAATACCTGTCAAATTACAAGTCGTAAGCTAGTGTCATTCCCACACAATAAGTATTCTATTCTATTCATTTAGCGTTTGTGCCACTTGTCTAGGGGACCTGAACCGACTACTCCTGGTGGTATAGACAAATAAGATATCAAAATATATAACCAAACGGGCGACATAGTTAAAACGAACTTTGCTAAGGTCTACATAAAGTTCAGGATAAATTGAACAAATATATGAATACGAGTATAACTCCTACAAATATTAAAAGATCGATTATTTGGATCCATCATATTCATTGTCATAATATTATGTTTATGATTTGACTTTAGAGAGTGCAAGTGCATGTAAACTTTACTCAAGGTGAAATGAAAGTCAGGAAGGAATCAATGAAAGTAAAATGTCGGGGAATTTCACATTATCGTTGTAGGATTTTTATGTTTATGAAGGCTTATATTATATGTGGTTTGGTTATCTTTGAATGATGTAATTAATTGTTATTTAATTTGAATGTTAATATGCTGGACAAGTATCATAAAAATTAAATATTATTTTGCGCTCTAAATTAAAGATATGGAAAACCCATGACATAATTTAAGCATCATCTTGGATTTGAAAATTGTCATAGCTATATTCTAATATTCAAGTCTTTTCATGTGATACGCATATTGAGGAAGTTTTGAAAGAAATTGATAACCGCCATTTTGTGGCGGCGGCCATTTTGAATGATTTTCATTAAATTCAACATGGCTAAGAACACTCGAGTCACTCAAGAGTCGAGACAAATATTATTCGAAATTGAAATACATAACAAAAAATCGTAATCAGTTCGCAAGTTATAAGTTGACGTTTTTGCGTCGGAGGTTAGTGATAGCTGGAACCTGTGGCTGGAACTTTATAAAGATGAACCAAATCTTTAAAGCCTCGTTCGCAGGAGATCTTAATAAGCGTCGCTTTATAATCAAGCGTTCGCTCGAGTTGCGAGCTACGCGCCTACGCACGCTCAATTCCATCTAACGTCCTGGCGAAAATAAAACAGCGATTGATAAAAAAGCGCTGAGCTTTAAAAACGTTGTCTTATTAAAAAATACATAGGTTTCAGTTTGTCTCATACAAACGCTTTTTTAGCGATTAAAAATGCGCTCGTGCGAACGGGGCCTAAAAGAACTTACAAAAAAGTAACATATTAATATAAATTAAAACAGTATGTTAACCGTTTAACATGATAATCATTTCAGATAACAACATACTCAGTTTATAGTCTCTGTCAGTTTTTTGGTATTGAATGAAAAAGAACATAATAAAACAATTTAAATATACATATTAATTATGATTATATGTTATAAATGTTCAAAAATTGTTATCCTAATTATAAGTTTTTATTAGATTTTGCATGATAAATGTAATCTTTGTATTGCTACTGGTTTAATAAACGGGTGCTATAAATAGAATAATAAAGTTAGTTACAAATATACTTTTGTAGAATTATCTATATTTATGATTTATAATCATTCTATTTCATTTATGGTTGCAATGTAAACTGTTTACTATTTTCAATACTGAATTTGGATAAAATCTTAATTTTTCGATTCTAAACGATGGAAAATATGATAGTCCATACTCCATAGTAAGTAGTATATCTGTATAACTCATAAGCTTAAAAAAGGTAAAGGTATTGCGGTGCAACCTTAAGTTCCTTTCCTCTTAAAGATTTAAGAGTCAAGAGAAGTCTTTCTAAAGACATCATCGGGCACCAGAATTTCATAGTCTCATAGAAAACCTGATTATTCTTAAATGTATAAGGAGTTAGGGTTTTGGATTGGGATAGGGAAAGTTTGGGATGCACTAGTACATAGTCAAATGAGGTCGGTAAATAGTCGAACTCAGAAGTTTTAAGTTGGGGTATAAAATGTTTATAGACGCAATAAGACTCGTCAAACTAGTTTCACGTGTTAATAGTACCTATGTAATATATATTACTGATATTCAAAGGATTGAACGGGATAAATATAAAAAGGTTTCTTATAAAAATATTAATTTAATACAAAATACAATTACACTAAAAATCACTATTTTCTATGTGAAAGCAATCACCATCCGCCATTGCCATAACCTCCATATCCCCAGTCTCCTCCTCCGTATTGTCCTCCCCATTGTCCTCCGTAGCCTCCGTAATTTCCTCCATATCCTCCGTTACCCCAACCTCCGTAGACTGGTACACCGTACCCTCCATATCCCCCGTACCCTCCGTGTCCCCCGTGTCCTCCGTGTCCACCCCAGTGACCTCCATGTCCTCCGTTACCCCATCCGCCACCCCATTGAGACTCTGCACCAACTAAGGTCTCTTTTTCAGGTTGTCCTACATAAGCGGGAAGAGCTACAGCATATCCCACCAGGCATACAAGGAGGATGTACGATTGCTGAAAAAAACATGTTGCAATGAGTTATGTGCGAAAGTAAGACTTGTGACTTTAGTGCGAAAGTGAATTTTGTGCGTTTTTGCGAAAGAAAGTTGTGCGGGAGAGAGTCTTGCACAAGGCTTTAGTGTGATAGAGAGTATTGTGCGTCTTTGCGATAGATAATTTTGTACGGAAGAGAAATTTGTGTAGAGTGTAGACCGAACGCTTATGATTCTTAACTTTCAGTAGTGATATGAAGATTCAACAATTTCGACGAGAAAAACATTAAGTTGTTTTTCTATAGCCTACATTTAGTATCTTAAGAAAATAATACACATTATTCTTTCGTAAGCAGAACATCAAAACTAGTTAGAAAGAAAAATAAAAAAGAGCATGTTTATATTGCAATGATAGATTATTTTTTAGCGTTTTTTCAACATCAACATAAAGGGGCAATTTATAATGAAACAATTTTTACGGATTATATCGCGAATTATTATTAATTTTATGTCCGACGTTTCCGATACTTTACAGCAACTATGGTCAGGGGTCAATCAGTATTGACGTGTCAGATATTCTTACATACAAAACAATGAAGGCTAACTATTATCTACCTTGTTCTAATAATATTAGAATATAGTGTAGCAGCTAGCTTGACTTAGCATTACATTGAATATAAGCAAAGTCGCTAAGCAAGAGTATATTTTTCTGGTGGTTAAAAAAATTAAACAACAGAGAAGTTTATTCAGTTTTCATCATCATTATCATGCCTTAATTATCATTAAATTATCTCTAAGTATATCATATTTTTTAAGATGGGGTAAAAATTCACAACTGTTCAAAATACAGTTAAAATTTTTGATGCAAAAGCAGACAATAGGACAGAATAAATGTATTTTTTTTACATTTTCACATTTATTATTAACTCAAGTTAACATAGTCAAATATTATTAAATAATTACTACAGTTTTTTATCTTTTAAATCATGTCATATTTAAAAGTAATTGTATGGACAATTAAAAATAAATAAAATTAAAAAAAAATGAATTTTACTAAATTTTAATTTATATGACATATAATTTTCCATAAATATTTACGACTAAAAAAATACTAAGCAAGAAGCCATCAGAAAAATCAGGAAGAGAGAAAATTGCCATGATGCATACTTACCTGTTTGTCTTTAACTGCTTACAGTTTAGTCATTATAATTTTATGAATTATTTTCATTAATATATAAGATGTATAAAATAATATTTTTTTTTAATACGAATTCCATTAATAATACAAGCACCTCATAGGCTTATTATAACGATACAACTTTTAGGCATTATGTCACTGCTTATAAAATTTAACTTTATGATGTTTTGGATTTTACTTAGCATAGTGTTTAGCCTACTTTATCGTTTATCTTTCGCCTTATAGCCTATAGCCAAGCTAAGTAGTCTTTGAATGCAAACATTAAATTATATTACACCTACAGCTAACAATTTATGTTATTCAAGACTAATATGCGCGTTATGCAACATCTGCCAGGTGTACATTACTAAGTCACGGTTAACTGTTAACGCTTATAGGTCTCAGTAATTATAAATATTAAGTTGATTATGGCGTCATCACTTTATTTAAAATATCTGTTATCATTTTGCGTTCCTAATTAATGATCATTCATCAGTAATTCAATTCAAAGTTGATGATTATTTGTTTATTTTATTGTTTATAATCTTGACGTGAATTCCACTAAAATAAAAAAAAAATTGGGATTTTATTCTGGTTTATTAAGTTTTTAATTTATAAATAAGTATTATTACTCATAAAAGTTATTTAATTTTAAAAGAAAAGAAGCCCTACTTCCTACTTCTATTATAAACGCGAAAGTTTGTAAGTATGGATGTTTTTTTGATTGTTGTTACTCTTTCACGTCAAAACTACTAAATGGATTTTAATGAAAATTTACAATGATATAGCTTATACATCAGAATAAAACATAGGCTATAATTTATCACTGCACTCCCTCGGAACGGAAAGTACACGTCGTCGACGACGTAAAGGAATCGGCGAAACGAAATGGAGAAAGATGGGGCGCTTCTTTTAGAAAATAAATTAGCTATTATTTTCTCTACATCTCTCTCACACATTATAGCTCGACATTTTTAACTAGCACTATAATCGATATAAAACCTGAATACCTAAATGATACAAAATAATTTATTTATTATTTTGGAAAGTATCTATGTCAAATATAAGATCGTGAAGAGCACATACTTAAAAATATTTTTTCATAGTTTCTAAATAAATTAATACTTAACTAAATAAAGTGTAAAAAAATATACCTTCAAAATCCACAAGATTAAACACAGAAAGCTTAATAAAAGCTTTAGAACGCAACATAATAAATCGTAATTTAAAATGTATGTTTCATATATCCATATTGTATTATGGAAACAAAATATCAAAAATTATGCTTCCTTAAACTCAGAAAAAACACATTAAAAATTTAAAATATTTTTGTTTAATAACACTTAATAATACATAATAATGCATAAAAATAAATAAAAATAATACTCACAATACTCATGATTGTAGCTTTATGTAATGTTATCTAATTTGTTGATGTCGAACTTGAGCAGTGTAATTCTAAAAGAATCTCGTTCGCGGCAGTCTATTTATACATAAATCGTAACAGTTTTTGTATATCGACTGGTCATGGGCGGGCAACATTTTATTACAGGAAAAAATAAATTAAAAATAAGCAAGACAGAAATATAAATGTCATTAAGAATAAAATATATATATTTTTATTTATTAATTTAAAGTCGCTTTTAACAACTATGGTCATTAACGACTACAAAGTATTAACAGTACAGATATTAACTTAAAGTATAATAGTTCGTTAATCTTAAAAACTGAAGTGTATTTTTACAATCTGATAAACATTCTTTTAACGTCTGAGAAAGTTTAACAATATTTCTCTCTGAGTGAAACATTGGGCACTCAATAAATGTTTTATATTCAGCTCACTATCACATCTGGAACATTTATTTTTTGGAATTTTAGTGATCAGGTGTATATGTGTGACGTTACAGTGATTTAATTTATTTCGGTGTGTTATTGCCTTTTTATAAGCTGTACCGATTTGAATGAAACTTTGTGAGGAAAAAGCGAAAAAGTTTGTTGGTATTGATATTTCGTAGAAAATTCAATTTTATGTTAGTTGGATAGTCAAACTGGCAGATGTGTCACCTGATGGTAAGTGGTCAACGTCACCCATCAACATAAACTAGTTTTTTCTTCTTTGGCTTTAGCTCCCAAATGAAATTGCCAGTGTCAGAGTGGGTCAAATCAGAGCCGTAAATAGCCTTTTTTGCACCCTGTGCGAACTTCTATATAGGCGCCCTTAGCAAGCCGAAAAAAAAAGTCCTAACTGGTCTGGCCATTCTTGCGCCCCCAAGAGTCTACGCCCTGTGCCTGGGCACCGGTGGCACCGTCCTATTTACGGCTCTGGTGGTAATATAATGTTTGGTGAATAATAATCAAGTTCAGTTTCTTGACTAGTTTACCTGAAACTGGAGTTACCTGATATGTGTTCCCTATAGACAAAAGATGTTAAGATCTGTCCTGTCTTTTGCCCGAAACACAGCAAAGCTGTTTCACGGGAGTAACAAGCAAGATGGTGGTTCCCATGTAGCCGGGAACGGCACAGCACTTCCCTCCCACTCATAGAAATACCCAGCTTATTTCAAATATCTGTGCTCTCACCTGTATATGTTTATAATGGTTGTTTCATAGATTTTATGATTAATAACATTGAAACACACTACAATATAAAAAATAATAAAAATACTAATAAAAAAACAATATTAGGTTCGGAATTTAATGGCAAATAATTATAGGTAATATTACGTAATGGCTTTAGCAGGATTCGGACCCGCAATCACAATAAAAGGTTAAAGCCAGCAAACCAGCCTTCGTAAGTTTTTAAGCAAAAATAAATGTGTAAAATAAATGTTCTTTTTTTTAAATAATCATGGCATAATAATTGAGAACTCCTTTACATCAAACCGGATTATTAACATCTTTTATTACAATTTAAGGAAATTATTATACGTGAGTATAAATTATATGTTTATTCGTCATATATTATGATACTTTGACTATACGGATGGAATGGACAGATGGAATTTACACACGTATTTACCGGTTTGGTAAAAATCTAAACATATTAATTTAATGCAATATTATAGTATTTTGGAAAATCCGACTCTTAATTAAAATCAGGCTTGTTTTAATGATGCGATAAAGAACGTAGAGAAGGTCATCTTTTAGGAGAGAAGCATAATATGCTGGGCACGGGTCTCCTCCTCCAAATCAGGCGAGGAGGGTATTGGGCCATAGTTCAAAGACTTTCAATCTCATCAGGCATGCAGGTTTCCTCACGATGTTTTCCTTCACCTGTGAGCGAGCGAAGGTCTCGTGTTTGGGGTGCATTTAAAAATTAAGAAAAACCTAAAAATAAAAGGCACACAAGGGGGGAGGGGGGAACCATCGTCGCTGCAGGTACTATGGTGAGGGCCAAATTGGCTGCGAAGCAGCATGTTGCATGATCCTTCGTTAAGAGGAGGCTTTTGTTAATACAGTTCGACTAACGTTATTTTATATCTCAGATCTCCTAGAATAGTCTCCATCTACTTATCGTTTTTATTCTTTAAAAAAAGGTTCGTCTGTTTTTTTAATAATCATCTCAATACAAAAGAAGGTCGAAAGTAGCTGTAGAATAAAAGTTGTTCAAGGTTTTGGAAATACCACTTGCGATAGCGAAGATCAAAATATCTTTCTTTTTTAGAAAAAAATGTCTGCACGAAAAAGGTCATACTTAAATAAGGATCTCGTACAGAATGCTGATTCCCTTTAAGGAAAATAAGAAGAATTTTTACGGACAAGAAAAAAAAACTAACAGTACTTTTTATTTTGATATTAATTTTGAAGATTTTTTTTTTGTTGTTTGTTAGAGCTCTTTCACATTAACATTTTACTTGCGTATGCGTTCGCTGTATGGCACCACAAATGTCATGATTACGACAAGCTATATAAATTTCTGGTGACGGAATTGCCATCGTGTACTTATCCCTGCTCCACGGAGTGGCGGTAAGCTCATCACAGGGTGAAGTCAACCGGCTCACTTCACATCCGATGATGATTAAGGCCACCAGGGTGACCACTGACAAATAACAAAGCTTGGACGGTAAAATAATTTTAAATAATCCAGAGATATTAGTATAAATAAACATACAATATATCAAAAGCTCAAAGCATTATCTTATTACTAGCTGTTGCCCGCGGCATTGATCGCGTTATCCTAAACAAATCCTATTTTTAATGTGTTCTACGTTACTTCTAGTACCTCCGAGAATTACACTACTCCGAGTACAAGGTTTCATGATAATCGGTTGAGTAGTTTTCGCGTGAAAGCGTAACAAACATCTCTACTTTCACCTTTATAATATCAGTAAGGATGACGGTTTTTTTGAGGTTGTGTATAGTTGTTGTTTCTGCGTAACAGTTAGTGATCTCCGACGCAGGTAAAATGTTAGTGTGAAGAAGCTCTAATCCGCTGATAAAAGTCAAGATGACGTACGGACGTGGGGCGGGTTAAATTAGGAGTAAAAAAATTGAATATGTTTTAACACGTAGAGAACTCGTTTCTACACGTATATTATATACTACGCCTTTTTATGCCCGTCTCTACGTCAATATTATTGTGTGACATCAAACTAGTTCGAGCATAAAAAAAAAACATCGCGTCATTAAAATCGTGAGTCAAATGTCAGAGTACTTAAAATTATAAATAAAAGGTTTTACTAAAGAAAAACCTTTAAGTCGATAAATTAAAAGAATACCAATGTCCTTAAAACGGCTGAACGAATTTTGATAAAACATCTAATAATCACTGCTAGAAATCTGGTTTACAAATAAAATAGCGCAATTAGATTTTATTTAGAGCTATAATGCAGATATTAGACAAAGACGATGATTTGTAAATGACCAAAACAATTAGGCGCATGAAAGGAATGCGGTAACGATGCCCGAATCCCGCGTTTGGGGGTTTCCCCTTAATTAGTGCCAGTGCGGGATGAAGGCGGGGTTCGGGTGTCGCCTGTCATGCTCCTAATTGTTCTTCTTCTTTAAAATTAGCTTCCTAAAGGATTTGCCAATATCAGAGTTTTGATAATAAAATACCTTTATTGAGTTATATAAAACCTTTAATTACGTCGGGGGTTCAAAAGGTAACAATAGTTCAATAAAATAAAATAAGTCCTAAAGTTTATTTTAAACAGTCATTGCTTACAGAATAATTTTAATCTAATGATATATTTAGATTGAATTATCCAATTTTGACCCATCCGATCCTAATAAAACGGGACTCCGCTGGTACTAGAGTCTCCGAGGAGTCTGACGTCGTTGGGACAGACTTACGAGCTACCATAGCCAGCAACACACCTAGGAGTAGGAAGAGGAATCCACGCTAAAATAAAATTAAAACACCAATATTAAAATCTTAAAAATGTAAAAAAATGGGGGTACGTCATGTAATTATTAACTTGAAACTTCGGTCGTATATAAAAAGAAAGTGAACACAGTATTCATATGAACACAATAATAATAAAAAATATTAACTTTTTAGACTAACTTGAAAAGAAATTTGATTGGCTATCTGATACGAGATTAAGTTTATCAGAGTATAATTGTAGGAGAGATCGAGAGAAAGAGGTAGAACGAGGAGAAGTTTTATATAGCCGAGGGAGAAGATAAGGGTAGAATCGTATCAGGAGGCGAAGGGAATGGCAGAGGGAAGGAAGGATTAGAGATCACTCCACTAATAGGAGTAAGGCTCTTAAATAAAGAGCTAATCAATTTCTCATTTGTAAATTTATCCCATTAGCTAACTATTCAATCAATGTATCGCAGTAAAATACTTCTAATCTGCTTTTTATCTCGCAAAAAAAAAAAACAACAAATGCAAAAAAGCAACACAAGCAATAAAAAAACTTACAATATTCATTTTCTATTTTTAAATGTACACGACGACACACGGACAATACTACTATTATAAATTCACCATTTATACCAAAGTGTTTGCTTTTATTGGTAAATATAATAATTGTTCCGTGTACATCAAGGTTTGTGCATTGGTTTAAATACATTAGTTTTAATATATCGTAATAATTGGGAAAGAAAGTGAATGTTTTGTGATTCCAATGGCCTTGACATGAACACATTGCAAACAAAAATTGATAATGTTTTCTAATGTTTTCGCGAATTTTACTCACTGTAATAAGTATTTTTAATGTGATAACGAATTTAAGGCATCCTGTCTCATAGTAGCTTTTAGTTTACACCACGTTTATATAATTTTACACACAGATTTATAGATAAAGACAGATGGAGCATGCTGAACACGCGAGTGATGCCACTAAAGCGAATACAATCTAATATATAGAGTACGACTCTATGTCAAGCACTTGAGCACGCTTTTGAATTTGTATTCGCTTTGAAACATCACTCGGGTGTTCGGCATGCTCCATCTGTCTTTATTTATAAATCTATGCTTTCACACATAATAATAATATAAAAGTGAGGCTATAACTTATATATTTGTGGCTTATAATATTTGTAATCATAATTAGTTTATTATTATATAACCAATAAAAATACTGTATAAATTAACGTTTGATAAAGGAATTATTCATTCTCACATACTTTTTAGTATCACAAATATCTTCGTTTTCTTTTTTAATATTATCTTCCTAAAGGATTTGCCAATCACAAATATCAAATTATTTTTTCGATTGTTGTGAAGGTTGTCAACTCATTCACCTTGCGGTTCCGATTCTAATTTCAAACCATCCACAGAGATAAAATTTCAACCGAATTCTCCCACACGCTTAGGCACAGAGCACAGTAATACAACGGAAACGCTTAGGAGTAGTTGGATGACAAAAAAAGAATATAAAGATGACAAAGTTAGTATAAAATCGGCTTTTGCGAAATAGAATGCAATAATATACTGCCACGTCATTGGTTGTCTAAATATAGAGATAGAGCATCCTTACTTCCTTACAATTTTTTTTTCGAAACCTATTCTGTAGCCAAAAGGCCTTTGAGCGAAATTAGAGCTGTGGATTGGCAGGTAGGTCAGATAAGATAAATGTAAAAGTAGGGGCGTTTGTTACGTTTTCACCCTCAACCGATCATCATGAAACTTTGTACACATATTCTCGGAAGTACCTCCTAGAAGTAACATAGGATTAAAAAAAGGGGATAATTTTTTTTAACGCTAACTAGTAGTCTATAAAGCTTATCTATCGTCACTGAAGTGAGGTTTCGGCTGAAGGCAACATTGGATTTATACGTTTTCTGAGTAGTTATATATTATGTCTCACTCTGTTCGTGGCTTATTTCGTACAAAACACGTTACACTTCATCATCATCTTCAGCCTCTATCCATCCACGGCTCAACAAAAGCCTCTCTCAATGAACGTCATGACAAACGATCCTTGCCACACGAACCGGCTAGGGTAAATCGTCTTCCCTTCTGGTTAGCAATTCGTTCTACCCTACACTCACACTTGAACTTAGCCTAAGTTACGCCTTGTTAAGTTCTGTCATAATCAGTCCAGCCGTTTCAGAGATTAGCCAAAACTAATAGACAGACAGACAAAACTTGTAAAAATGTTATTTTGTTGTATTTAACTGGTAAGCATAGTATTCGTATTTTGTGAGCAGAACAATATAATCTGTGAGCAGAAATTGCAACTGGTCAACAAACATTTCTAAATCCTCCAGCAATTTATGTCTTTCTGGATGGAACCACTTTTATTTCTTCTTCATTACAATTATTTTCCGTTTCGCTTTCGTAAAACAACCGCAAAATCACCAAAACCACACGATTCTCTTTAAAACACGTGGTTTAACCACTGCAATTTGCCTTCTAAATTTCAAACCACTTTTAATCCACTTATGATGTATTTACTGATTTTTCAACAAAAACGCAATCCGATAAGTTATTTTGCTCACCACGATTTAAACATTCATATCAATCAAATACACTACTTAATAACATGTTTTTTCTGCTGACCAATCATGTAAGCTTGCTGGCCAAGTAGTTATTTAACTGAATGTTTATTATGCGAACTCATGTAAGCTGCTTATTTATGATTTAATTTTTGACCATTATCAAAATTATTTACGGAACAAGGCTGCCTGATTTTTTTTGCATACAAAATATTTGTATACCGACCAAACTATTTAAATTTTTTTTTTTTTGTTGCTCACCACATTTTATAATTGCTGATCATTTAATTACTTTTGTTTTGAAATAACAAAACAGAGACTCCAATTTTATGAATGAATGAATATTTTATTTATCTTAAATTATAAATTTTAGCGGTTAAATGGTTTGATACGAAGAGGTCACACGAATCCCATCTTTATAATAATATAATATAGTTTGTTGATGAGTATATTTGTACTTCTGGTATGTATCTGTTCATAATAGATGAATATTTAAAACTTATTTTGGTCTCTCCATTTCATAAAAATACGCGTTTGTCTTGTATCGTCTATAAGTAAGGATATATTTGATATTATCTTGAGTGTTTACTTGAATAGTCAGCTTATTGCAATAGGTGACAAACTCGTAGCGGGCTTAGGATGTATGCGCCTGTTAACCCTAAAATGTGCCGAAACTCAGCGATTTAAGCATTTAAAGATTCAGAAGTTGTGAGATATGTTCTCTTCTGAGATAGGTTTGAAAAAAAAAACGAAAACTTTTATGAGATACAAATATTTATTGTGAACACATTATTACTACTTATAATAGAACCTTATTCATCTATACTTATATCCGGATTGGATAAAAAATGCACTTTTGTTGCATTTGATTATTGAGGCAATTTATTCAAACTTAATTTTTTTTTAAATTGTATTTCAATATGTGCCTATCTGCAATAGTAGTTTGAAAGTTGAAACTAAATATTTAATTTAGAAAAAAAATAGTTCTTCAACTCAAACAACTAAAGGGATGTGAGAGCCCATTATATAAACTCAATATCATCAGCAGAGCAGTATCGGATTAAAGCTGTGCCCTCGACTGCGACGAGTTCTGTAATTTGTTATTTGTACAGTCTTCAGTACGAAAAGCAAATTAAATCTACGTCTAAAACAACCATTTAAATCTAAACAGTTTCCTTATGAAGCGGTTTTCCGCAGGTACTAAGGTCTCTGTTGGTTCTTGGTTGACTGGCGCAGGAGATGTCACCGCTAACACCACGCATATCAAAATCACGATATACGCTCGCTGAAAAATAAAAAATAAAATTCAAATATTTTTATACTTACGAACCATAGATTAACAATTGAATTTAATTGAATTGAAAACAAAAATACGCTCCGACGTAAGCGTAGCGGCGGCCAATTGTTAATCTATGTTACGAACATTGTTTTTTGCCATTCAACTGCTCCTATTACTGCTTAGCAATATTAAGTTGTTGAGAAAGAAAGAAAGAAAGAAAGTTTATTTGTGACACACATTAGGTACACAGACATGTATGACAAAAAATCTGTGTATTTTTTTTTTTTTTGAGGAGCAGGAATTGCTGATCTATGTTAGATTTGGTTTAAGACGTGAATCGTCCTGGTACCTGGGCCTCGTTCGAAGTTGTGGGGACTACTTAGTAGCGGTCGGGCAGACCCCCTATTCAGTAGAAGTCTAGCCATGCCGGGGTCCTCATAAAGCGGGTGAAGGCCTTTCCAGGTGATTTAGTGGAGTGTTACGACCCGGTTGGTCCCGAAATTCCATGTTATTGAAAAATAATCTCGATTCTGATTTTACGTAATATTTTAAATTGTTATGTAATTTAAATAGAAATAGAATACAAAGTAGACAAAGAACTTAAAATTATGGATACAAAAATTATTCCTAATATTACGAGTAAATCAAATTCTTCACATATTTTACATATATTAAATTAAATGGCCATTGAATGACTAAGTGATCATGATTTGACAAAATTGGATTTCAGTTCTATAATAATAATAATTTTAAAATGCTTAAAAATGTAACAGTTAACTTACTAAGTTCATTATTATAAGTTGTCTTTAAGGATGACGCACAGACAATAAAATATTTCAAAACGTACATTCTCTATATATAAGAAATTTACCACATTTATGTATGTACATCATGATGATTATATTTCACCATTTCCTGTACACCAAGGCTACTTACGCAGTGTAGTAAATTGTTATATGATTGCAAAAGAAAGTACTGCATTTGGGATGATTATAAAAGAATTAATTCGGGATTAGTCGTTATTGGGCCAGAATTACTCATGTATTCTTTTGTTAACAATTTAATGTAACAATATAATATAATAGTAATGTATACGTAGCAAATAAAGTGCACGTAGAGTTAGAGTATAACCGTAATAGAGCTATAATGTTATGTTGCGTATGAAAACAAATTCCGGCGAATTTGTACTGCGACGCTGCGTCGGATTTGCGCTGTGATGGGACGTATCACTGGTTGGTTGAATTTCTATTACATCAGTGACAAATATTTTATAATTTTATTGCTTACATTATTACTGTATGTTATATGTAGATCCTCTCTGACTTATGCCTATTATATATGAGAGATGTTTTCCAGCAAAACCTTGACAGTTATGTGGAATACTCCGCCACTTAGAAATAAGATTAAGATATTAAGATTTAATAATACAATATGTAAATCAGCATAGTAATTATTTAAAAATATACATAAAATAAATACATACTTGTATAATTTGTATGTTAATTTGATAGGATATTAAGATAGTAAGTATGTGGTCAGTATCGCCTCTGAACGTAAATAAGTTCTTTCAAAGAGGGGTCAGTAGACTCAGTCCTAGTCCCATGCCCTCCTCACAAGATTCAAGTCTTGTTGTTATCTAATAATAGGGATGTTGACTATTTTTTTTAATTGATTTTATTTTATAGATATACTATAGATAAATACGAAAAAAAAAAGACTTTTGTAAAGAAATATGTCCAATTTTAACAAAAAATTAAATAAAGAAAAATAGTTTTTAAAATTGCCGTTAAAACGCTCCAAGCGTCATTACGTCACACACCGCATTCAGAGCTCGCGCTGTTAGGTGAGTTATGACAGTTTGTACTTAACTCAATGTTCAGTGACGTCATCGCCTTATTGGCATTTACAGTCACGTGATAATGCATGATAAATAATGCATTTTAAATTAATTTTCTAAATTTTAAGACAAATAAGAAGACTTTTAAAATGTTATTTTAGGTTTTCAAATACTGTATTTAATATGTAAAACATAACTTTACATGAATTTGTAACATGTGTCAACATCCCTATTGTATGTATTTTTTTTGCAACATTCATATTATATGTTAAAATTTTGTTTATCTCAACTTTTCAGCTGGTGTTTTACTTGATCCCTGATGCCTTTAGGAAAGATGAACTTGAGGATACCCAACTGTCTACTAAAATTTCAACCCCAAAAACCTTAGAAAATATTGTTGTTGTATGAACACAATAGTCACATTAATATAGTTGTGAATAATATATAATATACTAAGTAAGTCTTAAGTTATCTCCGTTTCTCGAAAACAATAAAAGAATTGAACACTTTCTATATTAAGTCGTTTTTCATTTTCTGAACATTTTCTCTGTTATCTAGGTAGCAGTTTGATTAAAAAAAAGCAATAATATTTTTAAAGTGAAAACGCGGGAAATAGCTAGGCAAATATTGTCTCACACTAGTATTGTTCACAACATCATAATGAACGGACGTCAAGGCAATACTCCTCAATTTAGTGGCACACGCAACGCCAGGGGATTTTGTAATAGCATTGTAATGTATATATTATAAACATATCCAATGTAATTATGTATTTCTTAATTTTACACAGCATTGTGAACTTAAGGTTACCTAATGGATATCGAAATAATTCAATTGCTGCGTTTGCTGAGTAAGTAGAAACCGAGCAAGATTTGTGCTTATAATACACGGTGTATTTGAAACGCTTTGAAAAACGAAGAGGTATGATAATGTAGGCATGACCTGACATAATACAAGTGAAAAAGCGCGAAATTATATATATATTTTTTTGCCTTTTTAAACTGTTTCTGTATAATCCGGTTTGGTAAACATAATGATACAGACATTTGATGACAATGCTTTAAAATAATCATTTTTTGAATAAAATAGAAATGTAACAGCTGACTCAGCCGCGTCGCGCGAGGTGTACGAACTTCCGCACCGCGCGGGACTCGCGGTCAGCGTGAGTTCATAGCATGCAAAATACATAAACGATACAAAAACGCATCCAAAACTGCATGGAGATGGCCATCCCACCTAGAAAGCGGCCAACTAATATCTATAATAATATATTTATCTAAGGAGGAAGTAAAGATGTTTGTTACGCTTTCACGCAAAAACTACTCAACCAACAATCAACTTGAAACTTTGTAAACATATTTTCGGAGATACTAGAAGTAACATAGGATACATAAAAAAAAAAGAATTTTTTCCTAGCGCGAGCGAAGTCGCGGGCAACAGCTAGTATTAATATAAATTTATAATTCATCTAAAATTGTGTATGTACGTCTATAAACGTGTATCTTTTGCAGTTGGCTTCCATACTTACTAAATGTTTGAAGGTGGAATGGTTTCTTTGTTAGAGCCATCCATATTCCTATATGTTAAAAAGTACTCTGTGGAGCCATCTAATTCCCGGAACTAAAAAACATTTGTTTTTGCATTTTCTAGTCAAATTATTGAGAAATGTGGAATTGAAGATTATTTATTTAGGTATTCAATTTTATTACAGACGGAACCACGGAGAGTAACTAGTTAATTGTATTAGGTCATTTGATATACAAAAACGTGTATTTGTGTTTAAATGTGTGATATAAAGGGGGAAGAACCGTTTAGTTAACAAGATTGTTTAGTTAACGTCTAATGACCTTCGTCACAAACCGGATTTTCATTGAGGAAATTAGTTATTAGAGTAACATATGTGAAGAAGAATTTAAAACTGTTTTCCAATGCTTAATCTTGTTGTTATATTGAGTGTGAACTGCAAAGTTAATATACCTTTTCACTCCCCTGACAGCAGAATGGGTACTACGTTCATGATGTTGAGCGACGATGGTCCAGTGGTGGGTGGACTCGGCCTCTTATGCAAGAGGTTCCGGGTTCGCTCCTGACCACCCGTGTGTGCCTTGAAATGGGTTTTTCTAAATTTCTAAGTGCATCCCAAACACGAGACCATCGTTCTCTCATCGGTGAAGACATCGTGAGGAAACCTGCATGCCTGATGAGATTGAAAGTCTTTGAAGGTATGTGAAGTTCACAAACCTGCATCGGGTCAGCGCATCGTTGAATTATGACCCACTATCCTCCTCCTCCTCTTAATTTGCGGAGGAGACCTGTGCTCAGAAGTGGGACATATTTAAGGGTTGATACTTTACCTTTTAGTTTAGTTTAGTTTAAAACATTAGAATCGCGTCGCGATCACATATTTCACAGGCAACCTGACAGACTAGTAGTTGATCAGTGGTAAACGTCGACTATGTACGTGGTACGTCAGAAGAAGGTTGAGCGGGACAAGGAGTTGCACTGACCGCAGGAGAGCATAGCGGCGACAGGTGGTCATCGCCCTGAGGAATTAGTACGCGGCCGATCGGGCGGACCTGCCACGAAAATTTATTTTGAGCACAACTGTCCTCCACTCATAAATAAGATTAAGTTTAACAATTTTTTGGACTTCTCAAATGTTTTCCTATTCTCAACTGTTTAAACTATTTTGAGCACTCCTTGTTTTTATATTTCTCTTATCACCGTTTTTACGGGGTTTCTCTTGGCGTTAACCTTTGTACTATCTCTCTTAATAATTTTAATAGCAACATTGTTTTATTTGTCGATGATATTTATAAAAATATAATATCAGTGTCAGTTGTAACAAAATGAAAGTGTAGCACAAACAAATGTCAATACAATAGTAATATTACAGATATGCAATGATAATTCTTATTTATTCCGTGGATAAATCATACAAATGAACATTCTAACGATGATAACTTGGAATGTGTAAACGTTTTAATAAGAAAAGTTAGTACTTTTAATTCTTTATTAGAATAGGATCGTTTTTATTATAATATTTTAATAATAATCACTTTACTCAGTACGCGAAAAGGAAAAGCTTAATAAAAAAACTCAGACTCCTAAAAAACGAACTTGCTGCCAAAGATGTAGGCGTAGAATTTTTAGATGGATCCGGAACAAAATTAAAAGATGCGTGAAGAAAGCAGTATTCGGAGATCCTGATCCTAGTTTACGCGATTTTGAAGTTGCAGGAATTAATTTAGGTAACGTAAGGGAAAAGTTTCGCAATTTGAAGAAACCCAAGAAGATTGAATATGATTTATATAATTATAAAGATGCCAGCCTCGAAATTAAGCCCACAATTTTAACACTATTCAAAAACAAAAATCTAAAAAAAATTAAAAGCATACCCATGATTAAGGCCGTTAATAGTGAATTTGATAAGTATTCTCTAATTAAACCTTTGAAAAACCTAAAATATATGGTAAAGGATATAAAAGATCGTGATTCTTTTCCTAGTATTCCAAAGGAAAATATAACACCAAGCGAAAAAGAACAGATAAAAGACTATTCTGAAATGCTAAAAATCGGTTTATCACAAAGTAAATTAAATATTTTAACAGGTTTCAATGTAGAAAACTTGAAAAAAACATTGTCTATAAGTAAATCAAAAAGTGAAATTCTTAAAAAAATGATCCAAGATTATCAAAAAGAAAAATTAAGTCTTCTTGCAATACCACATAAATCAAAACTACGCACAAACAATTTGAATAGCAAAGAAATAAAGAGTGTTATGGATTATTACAAGGAACGAAAGAAAAGGAAGAACTCTTCAATTATAAGAAAACTTAAGTCCACAAAAGACAAATTTTATTTAACGAAATCAAAAAGTTTGCTGTTCCGTGATATGTTAGATGATATAAAGCAATTGAAATATTCTTTATCCAAGATTTCTCACAAAAGAAAACTTAATGAGTTAACTCGGTCAAACCTCGATAAAGTTTTGGATATTTATCAGAATTTAAGAGCAAAAAGAAAAGTTTCATTTGTGAAGCAGTCGAAACTTAAGCAATTAAAATCAGATCTAAGAGAGAAATTTCATTTTCTTTAGCCTGTAATGAATGCATAAAATTTAAACTCAATGCTAAAGAAAAACTATTTAAGTTTAAAAATTATGATTCGCGTTTGTACAAGCGAAACTCATTTGTGGTTTATTGCACAAAGTTAATTGGAGATTTCTTCAATTGTAAAAGTGATAAGAAAAATGCACGTTTGGTTTATCGGTCTACTGATGGTTAGTCACGTATTATTTTCATTTTATTTTGAGTTACTTTTTTGATGTTTTCATCAATATTCATTTATAGTAGTTTAATATAGAAGTTAGGCGTAGGTAAAAGTGTTGGCGAAAAGGAAGGAATGAGTGGCGAATACTCCACCGACATGAGCGAAGCTCTTCTATAGAGAGAGAGAGAGAGAGAGAGAGGTTAAAATATAAAGTGTTTTCAAAATCCATGTGGATATATGAAAGTTGTTAGACGATATTGATACATTTAATTTTTAAATTAGTTTAATAGTGAAAAGTCTTATGTTAGTCATTAATATAAATCATATATTGCTTTCAAGCCGAAATTCTCATTGAGATATTCATAAATATGAAGAAGAATGAAATATTCCCCCGTATCATTAAAAAAAAAAAAAATAGAAAATATGAGTAAATATCGATTTGAATTTTATATCAGTGACCTTAGGTTTTTATTTGAACGAGACACCACACATTGTAAATTTATAAATTAATCAAGTTTTTTGAGTAATTAATCGGGTAATTATATAAAATAATCGAGCTTATAATACATTACAGGTATACATTTTCACACCACTGTCTTGTGAAAAATGCACGTGTTGTAATACTACGAACAATGAGAATTCAGACGATAACAATGAACCATTACAGCTAAAAGTTACCACAGTAGAACAAGTGACTGAAAGGAAAAAGAAACGGTGCTGTCCCTATAATTTTGACGGGAAATCATGTAGGTATATCGGTGATAGACTGCTCTGTGGTTACAATAAAAATATAGGCATGTACGATGATGATAAAGAAATCAATGTAGGGAACAACTGTCGCATACGTAAAGGAAGAATCGAATGTGGTTACGTCAACCCTCCATTCACAAACTTTAGAAGACCACCACCAGAAAATTATGACACAGATAAGAGTATTGATAAAGATTCTGATAATGCCATTGTTATTGATAAGAGCGATAAATATAAAGATTCATTGAGGAAACCTAAAGCTTCAAGAAGATACGAACCACAAGCGCAAGTGTATAATTCTCGACGTGAAATAAGATGTGTTGAAATAGATGGCAATATAGTTTGTAGAAAACTAAAATAATAATAATATAATTATTAAATACAAAAGTTATGTTCTGCAATAAAATGTGAAACAAATGAGGAATGATTTTCTTTTCGTTAGTCAGATGCTTATTCTGTTATTCACGGACATGAGCTACTTAATGTTTGTGATCAGTGTCGCCCATAAATACATATAAAGAGCTTAATCTGGGACTGGGTGGAAAAGGGCATGTGAAAACAATATAAAGACAAAGTAATAAAATAAACATCAATAACAATATTAGTACTTATTACGTTTGTTTTTGTTCTATTCGTCTTTTTTTTAAAAGGCCTTTCTTTGAAAAAAATATTTTAATTTAAAAGCAAATAATTTTGTACAGTTTGTATTTCTTCGATTAATAATGCTTACGCGTGTCCCCGCGTATTTTTTGATAACGCCTTAAATAATTTAAAAGCAAATACTTATACAGTTTGTATTTCTTTCGTTTAAGGTGTTTATGCGTGTACTCTGCGCCTTAAATAACAAATATGTATATCTATAATAAACTGTAAGCAAATAATTGCAGTTTCCTGCGACATAAACAGGAACATCAAGCATCTATTCGACAAAATGATTTCAAAAGATGATGTACGCGATGTTTTAGACATTGTTTTACATACATTGTTAGACATACATGCTTCCATATTTTTTTTTTTATAATAATATCTATAAACGCTTTTTACACCACGTCAATCTGGTCTCGTGCTAACTACTCGAAGAGACTTGTGTTACGGGTACCAGACAACGGAAATACATATATTTAATACGTTTTATATTAATACTTATATTTAAGATTTTTATTATATAATACACATATTTAATACACATCCATCATATTACAAGTGGATGTTTAGTTTAGACTTACATCTTTTTTAAACATAATAATTAGTAAATCAGAAAATATGAATCGCATAATCTCCATGTACGTGACAATGAAATGAGATTAATCTAACCCGACGCCATGAACATGGCGGGGGGCAACCCCCCAAATTTTTAACGTCATAGGATGATCCAACCGGATCACCCCATTTCCGATGACGCATAACGGTCACTAGGACCATTAGCATAGATCCAACCGAAAAAAAAAAAAAAAAAAAAAAAAAGAGATTAATCTTCCTCCCGCAGGCGATCGCCACGATGTTTTTCATCTATGTACATGGAATAAAATGTTTACTTGTTTAAACTAATCAACAGTGCTAGGTCCATATTTTGTTAGATGTAGGATGTAAGGTCTTAGAAAATTACAAAATAGTTTCGTAGGAGACCCGGCTTTAGGCATCTTAAATGAGAAAGAGTCTTCCACTCTTAGGAGACCTTTATTGTCATTTAAATCGACATTGGAAACACAGTGACCCGAAACGAAATGTACCAAATGTAATTTTAACAAACAAGTCATTTTCTTATTTTGTAATATAGGGGGCTAATGGACAATCAAATCATTTGGTAGTAATAGATTACCGACATACACTATAGACACACAGGATCTAGAAACGCTGTAGCGTGTCAAGCCAAGTTCAAGTATCAATATGCCCGATGCTGGCCCATCAAATATATGCTCTTTATTTTCTGTGTTGAATTTACTCAAAACAAAAATTAAAGTGGATTCTTAGGATTTTATTTGTTATAATATTGGGAGGAGACCAAAAAAAAAAATACACAAGTAACGCAACGTGTCAGTAATGCTGATAAAGCCTTAGTCTAACCCGTCATGACAATATTGAGTTTGCTAAAAATTATAATAATAACTAGCTACACTATATCTTTTTAAATTATAATTATTATGTTATTCAGACGTATTTATAAGCTATATTATTGTAAAGTTTCTTCAAAATAAATGCAGCTTTTGTGTGAAAGAGACAAACATCCACACATACGTATAAACTTTCGCGTTGAACAACGTTACAAATATTTTTGTTTAAATAATAAGTAGTATAAAGCAGTGGCTCCAAACCTATTGAATTCTTTTGAATTAGAAGGATGAAATTTGGAGAAATGAGACAGAGTTTCGTCTAATTGATAGAATGTACTGTCGGTCCTTGATGGAAATTCATGTTATAGTCACTATAATAAAACTTTATATACACTTTTTCCACTATTTATTTTATATTTATTTGTCGAAACCGGTCGTGTTTAAATTGTAATTGTAACTGTTATAATATATAAAATAAATAGTGGAAAAAGTGTATATAAAGTTTTATTATAGTGAGTTTCGTCTACATAAATACGATTATAAATGGCCGAAATTAGCTGATGATAATGATATGAAATGAAATAACATTTATTACTGTAATACTATTTATTCATTCAATATCTTCTCGCGTTCACTTTTCGCGTTTTGTTGTCGCTTGAGTAAGTTATATACGGTTAATCTCCGATTTCACTTAGAAATCATTAATTATAGTAAAACAACAATCGTTAAGTCATATAATGTATCGATTGTTCACCCAGCTCAGCATCTTCCACATACGAGCCGAAGAGCTCTTTCAATAATTTAGTCTCTCTGTCGTCTGAAGGGAACAAATAGTCCAAATAGTTGTTTATGGTTTCCGTAAGGCTGAAACTGTTGGTTTCGATTTCGAAAATATTTTCGAAAATTTCTCTCATTATGCCACAATTACACGTTGATAGTAAGGTGATGAAAAGTGTTATCCGAAAAATATTCCTTTTATTCATGATGGTTTTAAATTATCTGAAAAGGAAAGACCAAAATTAGTGAAATAAAAACAATTTTATAATATGTATTATCTTATTGTAGTTTACCGGTAAGTACAATCTATCAGGCCGGTAAAATATCATTGGTTTACAACAAATCTTAGGTATTATTGGTAGGTCTTGCGCGTGTAAATATGACAGTTTAAACTGGCGCTCAAATACAAATAAAATTCCAACTAAGCGCGAATCTGACTCACACACTGAGGGTTTCGAATGCCATGAGACCTAGCTTCTTATCAAACCTCATGGTTTAATGTCCACTGCTGAACACAGACATCCCTCAGTGAATGTTACGGCTTATCACTCGCCAATCGTATCCAACACAGACTTCCCCCTAAGTGGAAGACATAAAATAAATTATATTTATTACATTAAAGTAAAATAGATTAAAACAGGTCACGATGGACAGAAGCCACCGACAGCATAAAAAATAACATAATCTCTCTACGCGGCGTAATTATACCGCTTTCATCAGACAGTACCACAGCACGGATCTGCCTCAGGAACGAACCCGACGCCAAGAAGCCGTAGAAGTCGAACTCCAAGACTGGCGAGTGGTGGGGGGCAACCACCCATACCCATTCATTATAAGGTGATGCCAAACAGGTCGCCATCAACAACAGATTAAGCATTAAGGCCATTTTAAAGCGTTTCGGTGTTGGGTGCAAGTGGCAAGGGATCGGTCGGAGGGGATTATGTTTAGTAGTGGACTGATAAAGGCTGATGATGATGAAAAGCGTTACAGAAATTATATAAATGGATTAAGTTGTAGTATTCAATTCTTCCGCCGAATATCTCCGACAGAGAGCTACAGTCACCGATATAACGCAAAGAATAAGCTCGCTGAAGTGGCAGTGGACTGGTCACAGGCTCAGGACAACGGATGGCTGATGGGCTAACAAGGTTCAAGGGTGGAGGTCGCGTTTAGTTAGATGAAGTGTTGATCGGCCCACCAGGTTGCAATCTCCGTGCAGTGACCGATCAACTTTGAGCTGAGCGGTGTGTTCAGCAGTGGACCGATACTGGCTGATGATGACGAAGAAGATAGTGATATTTTTTTCAATAAGGGTATAAAGTTAGTATTAGTATGCTCCTAGTGGGTGAACCCAGCACCTTGAGCGAAGCGAATTGAGCTGGGGGCTTATTGTACCCTTATAAGAAAAGAGGACAAAAGAGCAGGAGCCAAGGGGCGAGGACGGGAGTCTCGCTTCATCTTACTGTCCTGATATTGGGAGGGATTGTTCTGTGGTGCGGGGCAACCCTTCTGTGGAGGTGGCGTCGGTCCCCCGAGGGACAGGCGTACCCGCCTGGGGAGACCCATTCCCCCGCGGGATGCCTAAGCGCATTTCCCGGCGTTAAAAAAAAGTATGCTTCTAGCGGTAAGCTAGATTTGTACTTACTTTAAGGTTAATTTTTCTTAAAATAATCAAACATAACTTTTATACATATATAAGATTACTTTGTTGTGCGTTTGGCTCTATATTACTAAAATTTTGTTGTACATTTCATTTTGGTTTTGGTACGTTGTACGCGCCTATTGATTCGCGCGGACGCACCGAAGATACTTTGCTATAGATACTATGATCTATAAATTAGAATTGGAACTAGCTAATAAAGTGTATTGTAAATTAGCGAAGAATTCACTCTGTTAATATGTCTATTAATAATGTCACTATTCTTTTTACGTTAAAAAATCTTAATGAAATTTTGGGCCACGTAGGCTAAACTAAACGTAGTGGTTATAATATTCTTTTGGGACTAAACATGTAGTAGTCATCACTAATATTTTTATTTATTATAAATTATAAGCAAGCTGAACCCGGTAGACGTTGTCTTGTCCGTTTGCCTTTACTAACCCTGTCGGCAATAGCCAACACAACAAAAAAAAAATTTGGTTTTTAAAGTTATACATATTACATAATATTATGTGCGTATACACTTTGGTATTTATTTTTATTTATAATATTGATAATTCTCTTACCATAAACACTAATTATTATTGAAAAAAACCAATCCATCTACATCTTTTTAAATGACGAACACATCACTTTTT
Source organism: Lycaena phlaeas (assembly GCA_905333005.2). Classification (NCBI taxonomy): domain Eukaryota; kingdom Metazoa; phylum Arthropoda; class Insecta; order Lepidoptera; family Lycaenidae; genus Lycaena; species Lycaena phlaeas. The sequence goes on from HG995182.1 coordinate 6,520,234, forward strand.
ATCAAATATTTTATCATGCCATTAAGAAATTTGTAATTTTTTCCTTTCGCCACCAACACTAGTGAAGTAATGTGAGTAACTGTCCCGTGGTGATATTCACGACCCACACCACTTTCTCAATAAGCCTGACCATCGAGACACGCGGTAAAGCGGGTTCGCTTAGAGTTAGCGATTAGTCATACACTTTTATGTTGGATAAGGTTAAAAGTTTTATATTTTTTACCGTCGTAGAAGAGCTATAAGAAAAAAAAGAAGTGTGTGTGATTCACACACGATAGAAGTGAAACACACGTTAAATACTCAAATACAAGCAAGTATTAAACAGTGTGCAATATACATACACACCGACATTTGCTCTCTCGCTCTTTAGTATCTGTGTCTCTTACTTGTTTGAAATGACAACGATTCTAAAGAAGTTTCACTTCAAAATAATAAAAGGATGTGAAGTTACGATAATGCTTATTGATACAAATAATTCAAAATATCAAATCGCTACCGTCTCCCGGTAAGGAAACGGTAGCGACTTGATATTAATAATACTAATATAAGAAACGCGAAACTTTGTATGGATGTTTGTTACTCTTTCACACAACTACTTAACAGATTTTAATGAAACTTTAATAATATCCTTAATAATATTATGAATGTGGAAGTAGGGATGTATGTTACACCATCACGCGAAAACTACTCAACCGATCATCATAAAACTTTGCACACATATTCCCGGAGGTACTGGAAGTAGCATAGGTTACATTAAAAAAGGGATTTTAATTGCTATCGCGGGAAAAGTCGCGGACAACATCTAGTATCTTATGAATCAGACTAACACACCGGCTTATAATAATTCATCTCTATACTCCAACACGAATGGGAAATACAAGAATGAAACCTCATAGAAAAAAAAGTTATTATATGTAACTAGCTGTTGCCCGCGGCTTTGCTCGCGTTCAATTCGGAGTAGCGCAAATCCGTACGTACGTATAGTAAACACAGACAGATTTTTTTGAACTACCCTGCGAACTTTCACCTCCTATTTCATGTCCATTTAGGTAAAAACCTTAAAAACGGTGGAACAATAATCATTAATGGTTATTAAATTCTTATAAAGTGCCTAAATGCAAAGTTTCATGGCGTCATCTTCTATGTATAATGACGAATTTCCATACAAACTTTCATCCCCTATCTAAACCCCTCTAAGTTTTTTTTCGCAACAAAAAGTAGCCTATGTCCTTTCCAAAGCTCTAATCTATCTCTGTTCCAAGTTTCATCAAAATCGGTTCTGTGGTTTAGGCGTGAAAGCGTAACAGACAGACAGACAGAGTTACTTTCGCATTTATAATATTATATAGTAAGGATTGAACATCTTTTTTCTGTTTTACGATGACAAGTACATTCTAATCGCAATCGATCATAATACATTCCTCTATTAACATACGACTTTCGCTCACTCTACATTTATTAACGAGTACACAAGGTTATTATAATAATAATTATAATGGTAATCTTTATTTTTTTCCGTTGAGATTATAAGGCACTACAGTTTACGTGTGGCAGTACCAAAGCCGGAGAGTTTATGAGTCAGGATAGACTTTTTTTTCCAAAATTGTTTAAATTTAATTAATTATCATTGGTTTGTAAAAAATGCATTAGTTATTTGTATATGTAACTGCTGTTTGAAATTTTGAATGATTTGATTTTAGTATTATTATTTGTATTTGTAGCCTATAATTAAATAATTAATTTTAGATTTATTTATTATGCTATGGGTGAAACTTGAATTAAATAAATTTTATTTATTTATTTATAATTTAAGCTACAGACTAATACAAAAATCAGGTCGTAGTTTATATTTATTTCTAAAATATGTTCGTGAGTTTGTAGAAAATAATCTTTGGATTTACTAAACCGATTAAAAAAATAATTAATATAGAATTTTTAAATATAATAAAAGTCACATAAAAGCAATATCCGTCTTCCAACATTAAATATTATAATTAACCATAAACCTACACGCTCCTCCTTCCGGTGTCGGAGTAATTTAAAATTAAGTTAAATTTTTATGCATTTGCTTCATTTGCATATACTACAATAGATAATCTTAACTAATATTATAAATGCGAAAGTAACTCTGTTCGTCTGTCTGTTACACTTTCTCGCCGAAACCACAGAGCCAATTTTGATGAAATTTGGAACAGAGATAGATAGACCTATACGTACGGAACTGCGCTACTTCGAATTTGACGCGAGCGAAGCCGCGGGTACCAGCTAGTGTCATGATAAAAAAATGGTCTGATATTATTTTGTTATTTATTTAAAGGCTCATGGCCTGCAGTACATGTTTTGTCTGAATGAATGAATGAAAAAAAAAGTAATTAAAGCGGTTGTTACTATATTATGCATTCTATATAACATACGCAGTTATTATATTTTAGCGTAAAGCTATCTTAATTATTTATCTAGATGAAATTATACTCCCTGTTCTGTTCTTGTATGGGCATAATAATTATAATATGACTTGAGTGTCCGCGCTTCTATGGTGTAGGTCTACTGAGCGTGGAAACAATATATTTGCATTACGACATAATATGTGTATAGAAAATGCTTGAGTCATGTTTGCTCGTCTCACTTTTTATATTTTCTTGGAAAATAAAATGCAAAGAGTTTTGCCGGTATTTAGTTCAATATTTTTTTTATATTATATGTACTACCTAATTGCCTCGTGAAACGCGATTTGCAAAAGCCACTTTTAATATTTATGGCCTTGACTATTGCATGTTATAATTTATGAAATATTTAAGTTTTACGGTATTTGTCATATAAATCTAAATAATAAGGTTACCATATTTAGATTTCTATGGTATTTGTGTTACGGCTCTTTTTAATGTTTAAAATAATACGTGCAAATCGTAAAAGGTGTGATAGGGTTGTCATGTCTTGCTAATATAATAACCTAAAAAATATAAATGAAAAAATCGCAATGTAATATAATACCGAAAGGCTGACGCGACGAGCTAATAGGGTTCAAGAGTGGAAATCCCGCTTGCATAGGTAGAAGTGTGTGTCAGCCATTGACCATGTGGGACGATTTCCGTGCAGCTCGCGGCTGTTATTATATTACGTAGCTACGTAATAACAGCCGCGAGAGTCGATCCGTCAGGCTAAGCTAGCTTGGGGTTGGTACTTGGTCCGTGGATGGATCTTTATATATATAACCTACAGAGATTCCTCCGTGCCTCGGAAAGGACGTTAAGCCGTTGGTCCCGGCTGTCATTCGTGGATCTTTAACAATCGTTACGGGTCGTTTGAAGCCCGAAAGTCTAACAACTAGGCCACACTCGCACGAGCGTGTTTTGACTGAGCGTTAAAAAATCGTTTGATGAGACAATTAATGGACACCCATGTAGGCGTTTTTAAAACGCAATGCTTTTTTATCGTGCCCTGTTGGATTTTCGACGTTGGGTGTTTGACGTTAAATTGAATTTAGCATGTTAAACTCGCAACTCAAGCCGACGTCGGGTTTTACCGCGACGGTTTTTAAGCGCTCGTGTGAACGGGGCCTTAGGCACTGTATAGATATACTCTTGAAATTCGTGTTCGATTGCTGAATACGTTTTCTTCCTTAGGAGGTGCGAGTACATCAAATCAATATGACAATACATTGATTCCACACGTCCCTTTTTTTTTCGTATGGAATCATAAATCTTTGTTTGGAATACATTCATTTTACACTAGAGAACTACTCTACTACTACTAACGAACGAGTGTGGTTGGCCTTAGACAGCTTATAATAATTAAATGATTGAAAGTATTCAGAGCACAAAAATAACTTTCGCCAATGATGCAGTCAAGTGAAACACTGCATAATTCCGGTTGAGGCGAATTATCGGAGACCGGATGTCTGACATCTTGTTAGATATGGCGATAAAGTTACAAATAGACATATGCTAATTAACTGTTTAATTTATTTTAATCGATAGTCGCTTAATAAGTTCGTTGGTGGCGGTGATTTTTTATAGATACATTTTTTATAAGATTATATGAAGATAGTAATCTAACTTGATTAATAGATGGGATTAATAAATGGCTGTAAAATTGTTTAATAAGAATAATTACTATTTCGTTTTTGAATTTTGACAGCCCTATTATCTAGGGTCTTGCATACAATATATTTTTTTAATTTGATATACATATATTCTAATTTGCATTTGTTTTCACTTATCGTCAATCATAATTTTACTCACGTTTAGAAACCTTTAAAATTCAAGACATTTTTGAGGTTCTTTATAAACAGGCCACGTATTGTTATGTGATCTACTTTTGAACGACTTGCATGACAATCGACGGGGTTTTATATTAGTGCTTAGCACATAATTTAGAAGTTTATTATAAAAAGTTTAATATTTATTATATTATAATGTATTACTTTATAAAAAGTATATAATATGTGAGGCTTTACAGTACCTTTAACGCCTGTATTATTTAGGGTTTCATCGTCAAAATTTTAACATGGATATTAACACATTTACACGATCACTCCGTTGTCCGTCTCTGTGTCCATAACAGAGGGTACTATCATTGATAGAATTATGAAAAATTATGATAAGAAGCTCGGTAAAACTCATTCTAACATTGGCAAATCCTCACGAGAGCTTTAGTAGGCTCCTTCTCTCTCACTATAATTTGTGTCATTATCATCATCATTAGCCTTTATCCGTCCAATGCTGAACATAGGCCTCTCTCAATGGACGGCAAGACGACCGATCCCTTAAGACACTCGCATCCAACACTGACCGGCTAATGCACTGTAATTATTATTATTACTTAATAGTTATTATTAATAGCTAGTTATTATTAATTTAGGTTATTATTTTATTTTTTGACTTTTCCTTACATTACCATAATAATATAAATAAAATTTTAATAATAATCTAAGCTTATCTCAAGTTAAACAATTTCAATAATTAATAGTTTAACATCGATTAGTTTAAATTATCACTTTTGTCGGGCGTCCTGAGACGCACACGTGTCTTTCAAAAAAAAAAACTTTTTACTTGACTTGGCTATGATACATGCAAAGTCTAAACAAAGGCTGAAGATATCCTTTTGTTTTAGGAATAACCCCATTTTTTCCCTTTTTCTTAGAAATTATTTAAGAAGTTATTTATAAATATCTTCGCAAATTATCATTTGCATTATGATAGTTTTCCTTAACCTAGTTTCCTTTGTACTGATAGCGTGCTATGGATTGCTAATAAGATGTCTTCTAAAATAAATTTGTGTTAAAATAATTATGTTGTAATTTTATAAAAGATTCCAATCATTATTATTGTCAGTTTGTTGGCTTTGTTTCGTCAGTGACGACAATATGCGAAATTTTGTAAAGGTATTTATAATGACCAATTTAATTAAAAAAATAGTGATGATTAGAATTTTAAATTTAAATGATTATTTTCACGCCTAAAACTATTTAAAACGGTATATTTACGTTAGTTGTTTTGTTTTTTTCTCTTTATTTCACGGGGCTCGATATTTAGACATTGCCTACTTTTTTATCTACGTATGTCTTGACGAGACTGTCTCGTATCCCGTAAATATACAGTGTTGAATAGTTTTACTAGCGATGATTTTTTTGTTCAGATTTAAAAGTCTTAATTATATAATATGGGCCCTAGCACTTCATTTGCTTTTTTTATTTTTATTTAATTTTTAATTTCACCCTTTCAAATACATTTAGAAGTTTTTATAGCACTTTAAAAGTCTACCACAATAGTAGATCTAGATAATGGGGCAATACAAGTGAAAATACGACTTTCGCTGCGGTTTGAGAAAACGTGGCACTTAAATTAGTGCAGAAGAAATGAAATCTGAAAAGTTTTCTGTCATATTTAGTGTTATTACATCCTTCAGATTATTTACCAATTAAAGGTTGTTTTATTGAAAAGGCCAATTTTGTCAAAGGCAAACAATTTATTTTATTCATTATTATTTTTATATATAAGGTCTTTGTAAATTAACTACGAACCATTTGGGTACGTGATCTACTGCTTGTGTAAAGACGTTTAGGCACAAAAAAAAAATAAGTAAAAATTTGAAAAAAAATAAAAATTGCAAGAAATTAAATCTATTGCATTAAACCGTCTGCCCGCAATACATGTACACAAGAAAAGTATACATAATTAAATCATATTGCAAGAAATTAAACCTATTGCAATAATAAATCGTCCGTGCGCAATACAAGGTCATTTCTCGGGTCATTGGGTTCATGTCTCGACAGCTGATCGACCGCCGCGCGACGTAACGCGGTTTCAACGATTTCATTCACGTTTTAAGACCGCCAGATTGATAGCAACATACACAACTAAGTACCTTTTGAAATTTACATCTCATTTAGGGTTTGAAATGATAATAATTATAATTAGTCGTAATAATAGTTAGTTAATTTTTATTACTTTTTATTTTTTTTTTCAAATTTTTACTTATTTTTTTTTTGTGCCTAAACGTCTTTACACAAGCAGTAGATCACGTACCCAAATGGTTCGTAGTTAATTTACAAAGACCTTATATTTTTTATCTTACCTTAACATGCATCTTGTAATTGACAGTATTGTGAATCGAAACTATTCGAAAAACCATTTGAATACACATATTAAAGTTCATCAAAATCGGTCCAGCCGTTTAGGAAGATTTCAGTGACATACACACATACAGCATAATTATATTTCTACTTTATGTATAAATGTCCAAATTCGTTTACATGATAAGTTTAATTCATCAATTAGCGTTTAACATACTTTCACTAATATTTATATTTCTATACAATTTCAAAGTGATGGTTATTTGCTAATCTTTGTACTTTCTTTTCGATGAATAAGTTTAGACGTATGTTTTTTATAAAAAAATAGGTGTTGGGTGATCAACATTTTTTCTCCATTTCAGATTGTTATTCTTTTACTGATCTTCCAATATGTAGAGAGTAAAGCGCTCAATAAGGGACTCAACTTGAAAAAAAGTTTTCAATTCGAGTTAGTACCGTTCAAGCATTTTTCGTTCCTGATCGAGAATTTGACGCCGTTCGGGAAGTTTGAAATGAAACACTCTCTCGAGAAACGTGAAACTCTCGATGATATACCCAATGCAAACGAAATACCGGTAGCTGTGGAGGAAAAGAAAGAAACTGCGGTTATCACGCATGCAGTAGGTGAGTCTGATGATGCGAATCCGTACGCAGGAAAACTAACTGATTGGACCTCCAAATTGGGTGTCATTAAAGTATCTATTGACTGGCCGGTCTAGGTGACTCGTCCGGTCCGGTCGTAGATTGAACTGCAGAAAAAATTAGGAAGAATGAACATTTGTCGTGATATGGTTGTGTATATCTATACTTCTATACTAAAATTATAAAGAGGAAAGATTTGATTGTTTTTTGACTTGACCGATTTGAAAATTCTTTCACTGTTGGGAAGCTACACTATTGCCGGCGAACATAGGCTATATTAAATTTTCAAAAAGTTTTAAAGTTGACGCAGGCGAAGCTGCGTGCAAGAGATAGTAAATTATAAATAGACTAGCTGTTGCCCGCATCTTCGTCTGCGTTAACTAAGATTAACACCTTGTATTAATACCACTCCAAAAAACCCAAATATCTTACGGAACCCTATATTTTTCCAGAATAAAATTTAGCCTATGTTACTCGTAGATACTGTAGCTTTCGAATGGTGAAAGAATTTTTGAAATCGGTCCAGTACTTTTTGAGCCTATTCATTGCAACCAAACAAACAAACAAAGTTTTCCTGTTTATAATATTAGTGTAGTTGTATGTAATGTACTAAGTGCGAGTTGGATGCGAGTGGCAGGGGATTGGTCATCTTGGCGTTCATTAAGAAAGGCTTATGTTCAGCAGTGGACGAATAAAGGCTGATGATGAATTTACTAATTTAAGTTGTTATGAATATATCACGGTACTAGCTTGGCGTGAGATTAAAATATTGTTTATTTATTATCTTATACTAATATCCAAAGCTGAAGAAATTGTTCCTTTTAATACACTAATCTCAGGAACAATTGGTTGGATTTGAAAGATTATTTCAGTTTTAGATAGCTCATTTTCGAGGAAGGCTATAGGCTTATATATCATCTTGATAAGATGCAGGCGAAGCTGCGGGCAATAGCTAGCTAACTATATAATTGACGTTTGTTCACATAAATTATTTGTAGCGATTTGGCAATAATGTTGAAAGGAAGCTGATGAGCGGGTGAAAGAGGCCGCTAATGAGGCTTTCCCTTTGAGCTACGAACAGGGACGCGTAGGAGGCACTAATTAATGCTCCTCTAGTAATGACCCTGCGCTTGAGTCGGTTTCAGTATGCCACTTAGAGAGGAGGGGTCTTCGAAGGCATCATTTCTTACCCAGTCGCCGGCCTCCTGCTGGGACGTTACTACATTTAAGCTTACAGAAATAGACCGTTGCTCTCCACTCATCATCTTACCGAGCATCGTGATTCATGAGTTGCTTGAGCTAATCCAACATGAACTAGTTTGTGTTCATAGGCGACGTTGACCATTTAGGAACCATTATGTGGCTCGTCTGCCCGATTGCCTACCCATAAAAAATATATAAGACGTAAAACAAACAATTCAAGGCTTTTTCTGTCAGTCGACCTTCAGTTATCTGTCATTTAGCACTGTTATGCGAATTAAACTTAGAATGCAAACATAATTACATTGAACGTTTAAATTTGCATTTTCGATTTGTCCAAGTATTTATGACAGTTTGATTTCATCGTAATTTCATACGTGCTGTTAAAATAATAGGGAAAAACACGAAATTACCTCATATAGGTAAATCATTTCTAAGAATCTTAAATAATAGGTACATGTTTAAATTTGGAGGTTATTTGTGGCGGTGACGTTATGATCATTATCATGACAATATTTTCATAATGATCAACTTGACCGTTTCTAATCTATGGTTGCTGAATCTGTTATTATAGATTGTACGACATACCTTGTTATTTTTCTATATTGAAATACAATAATTATAATCTAAATATATTTTTCAGCTTCGGCAGTTGAAACACCAGTTCCGAAAGCTGATGTCATACCATTTGTGATTGAATTAGCTCCAAAGCCAGTGGAAGCGCCAGTGCCAGAACCACCTGTAATTGCAAGTGCTCCACCCCCACCCCCAATAAGTCCAATAGTTCCAGCAAAAACCCCGAACATACCAGTTTTCTACACAGATGTATCACAAATACCATATTATAATTTTGCATACCCTCAGCCAGTACCTGTAGAAGTACCAGCAAAACCAGAGGTTGCTATAACACCTGTAGTGGCACCAGAGGTTCCTATACAACCAGCCCCTGCGCTAGTTCCACTTGAACCTGTTCCAGTGCAGCCGGTGCCTGTAGCAGAGGTGCCATTGAAACCAGTTACCGTGGTGCAGGAAGTTGCAGTAAAGCCTGTGGTGCCGGTACCACCTCCTCCACCAGTGGAAACGCCCGCTGTGGCGCCACCATTGCCCAATTATATTGTCAAAGGTTCTCGTCTCATTATATTTTTTGGATCTAAAATCCTACAAATGTTGACACAGTTTATCGATGGAAGATCTTTGAATGAATTTACTCTACCACCATTACCTCCCGCGCCGTTGGGAAAGAAGAAATAAGAAAACATTTTTTTACTTTAGCATTTTAGTCTTATTATAAATACATGAACTGAAATCGTAAAGCCTTTTAACGTCTTCCAAATCCACCGGGTCCTCCGAATCCGCCTCCGAATCCGCCTCCTCGTCCGCCAAAGCCTTGTCCTCCAAATCCGCCGCCTTGCCCGCCAAAACCTTGACCTCCGAATCCACCGCCAAATCCACGACGCTGTCCTCCAAATCCACCACCCTGTCCACCAAATCCACCTCCTTGACCAAATCCTCCTTGTCCGCCAAATCCACCCCCTTGGCCGAATCCGCCTCCTTGGCCGAATCCGCCTCCTTGGCCAAATCCGCCTCCTTGGCCACCAAATCCGCCTTGTCCGAATTGCGCGGACACAGAGTACATAGCGGTAGCGATGACGGCTACCAATAAGAAGAGCTGAAAATAAACATGAAGCTATTATAAAACTGTCCGGGAAATCTCATGTACTTATATCTATTAACTTCACCTATTTATCTTCTCTTCATTTATTTAATAGTATTTTTTATAATAATAATCGTATTTGTATCACGCAAAAGTGAATTTGGCAATTAATTGCTTTATCATGTTTTCGTGAATTTCACAGATTCTAAACAAATATAATATAATTTATAATAATAAAAACCTAGCATATGAGACTGATTCAAGGCTCAGGGCTGTTAGGACCGATCGACCATATCTTGGTGTCAATAGGTTATACCCACTGTCCTTTCGCGAGCATGGTGGCTTTAAAGTATCCGATAGTTCAGGAATATAAAAAACGCGATGAAATACGCGGATAATAGTTTTATTTCAATCAGAAATTACAGTTAATATCGTAACAGAACAGCAAAATTAATATAATAGATTATAACCTGCATTTATAAGTAGTAGGCAATAATATTATCTTTACTAGAACATATTTCATTTTTAGCTAAAATATACTATTCTTTCAACAACTTTACTAAAATGTAACAAATGTTCAATATCCAAGGATTGTTAATTTTAAAAGAATCACACAATAAAATATTTAAAAAAATTGATCAAATAAGAAAGACTGCTACTTTGCCAAATAGGCTTACTAGCAAAAACAAATTCATTTAAATAAACACAAATTTGCAAGAGTTGTGTGTTCTTGCAGTGCATACAGTCTACCAAGATGTTCCCATCGTCATTATGGTCGATTTAAATTCGATGTGAGTGACTGGAAAGCTATTGTCTTGGCGTACAGTAAAACTATCCAACTGCCTAGCGGTGGTGAGGTTAAGATTGATGATGATGATGCTGATGATTACGCGGTAATTAAAATAACTATATTTAATACTTACTTTGAACATCATGTTTGTATCACTATAGGAACTTGACTGACGGTGTTGTTTTCGGACTTGCTTAAATATACCGACGCTAAATTGGGATACACTGCCATGGATTTCCAGTTTACTATTAGCATCTGTGTGTGATGTGTAAACACTTCGTAGATTTGTTCATATTTAGTAATTTTTTGCGTTTGTCCATTCATGTGTGTATGAATTATAAAATTCATATATAAACTCGTATTTCCTGCGTAAAAACCTTAAATTAAAATTGTTATTAGTCACATTGTATTCCGTAATCATTGTCGAATATAACTAATGGCCGATCATTACTGAGGCCCCAGAAGAGGTACTCAACTGGACTTGGAATTTGGTGGTTCAAGTTATCGAAGCAAATTTTTAAATTATTGAGCATTCAACGTTTTTTAAGTTCTAAATAATTGTTTGGGTCTTAAAGCTAGTTCACTTTTAGTCAAGTAGCTTAATTAGAATCCATCAGAAAAATAAAATAACGTTTTGTAGTTGATGTGATTAAGTGTTGTTAAGATTTTTTTAAATTTTCCTTTTTTTTAAGTTATTTTTGGATTTCAGTTGTTATAAAGGATTTAATGTACTTCTGTTGTTATGGTGATAAGCAAGGCGCCTACAATCAATATCTGTCTGCTATTGATGATGTAGATTAATATCACAATATATAGGGTCTTCCAATAGGCATGTCCGAACTTTGTCAGTTGGTAGCGGCCATCTTGTTGAAGATACATCTGTCAAATTGGTCATCACTTATTCATTATGTTTTACCAAATCATCATGGGTAGCTATAGCATTCAACAATACGTGCAAATGATAAAATAGTTTTGTTAAAATAAGTGTTCTGTTCGGGTAACGCACGGCGGCGTCATCGGGCCATATTTCTTTGATAACAACGTTGGCCAGGGCATCACTATCAACGGCGAGCGCTATAAATCGATGATTACCAACTTTTTTTTGCATGAACTGGATCATCTGAACACCAACGACATGTGGTTTCAACAAGACGGCGCTATGCTATGACGGCGGATGCCACACTGAATATTCTGCATGAGAGATTTGAGGGCATGGTCATCTCACGTGGAGCTGATGTGAACTGGCCACCGAGATCGTGGGACGTAACCCCGCCAAACTTTTTCTTGTGGGGTTTTTTTAGGTCGCAGGTCTATGCGAATTAACCACAAAACACAGCGGCCCTCAAATCCAACATAACCTATGCCATAGGTAAAAGTCAGTCTGATTTATGCGCAAAAGTCATGGAAAATTGGATATCTCGCACGCGCTCCACCCTGAGTAGTCGTGGCGGACATTTGAGTAATATCATATACAACAAATAATGGCATCACTACATCTTTCAAATAAATTAATAATTTTGATAATATCTCACACACACTTTGTTTTATTTAAATTTAAAGATAGGACACGCTTAATGAAAGACCCCATATATAGAATATAGATCGTGTATGTGTTCTGTCAAAGTTAATATTTTAGCAAATTGTTATGTTGACAGAATTAATTACTTTGAGGCTGTCTAAGTTATAGTAACTTAAAACTCTCATCATTACTATGAAAATGTTTCATTCATTAATTTATGAAAAACAATCTAATTTTTTTTGATTTTTGTATTTTTGTTTAGTCGAAGGCTTTAGTCGAAGCCTTTTAGCGGCTAGCTATACAGATCAATAAAGAACATAAACTACATTTTATCACGAATAATTGATAGTTCCTACGAAAATCCCATTTGCCTTATAATTAGTAGAAATTTTTGGTTTGGTTTTGTTTTATATCTCATTCTAAGATAGAATATCTAAGGTAGAGTACATAATAGTAGGTAAGATATTTTTTGTAACTCCATGCGGGTGAAACTGCGGACACGAGCTAGTAGTACTACTATAAATACTGTATTCCATATGTGATCACTCGTTCTGCTTTAATATTATATTCTAATAATTTAATTCTAATACTAGGTAACAGAGGCGAGCATATTTTATATTTGAAGTCGTTAACGATTCTTGTTTATGAATCCCTCAGGGTAGTGTCTCGGGTCCATACTTTTTCACATTTTTTATGAATGATATATATATTATTCTACTATTCTTCGGCTACTATACATATATATATATATATATATATATATATATATATATATATATATATATAGTAGAATAGCCGCTACTTTATTTGAATGCCATAATATGATGGTCCCTACGTTGTATACAGCTGTAATAAATAAAAAAAACAGCTAGCAGTAAGTCGAGGGAAACCCAGTTATCTAATGCATTTAAACACAAAAAGTTTCATAAATATTATTATGGAATATTTATATTTTCATTTCAACTCTCATATTAAGGCGCTATGTCGAATAATTAAAGATACGTTATTTCCTCCTAGATGAAAAATCTGTAAGCTGATTGTTAATATACTGCTGAGATAAATAACAAAATCAGCTAGCAGTAAGTCGAGGAAAATCTATAGGTGCTTCTGCATACTCCTACATAATAACTTTCAAAGTATCAGCTGACGGTTTTTCCCCCAAGGTACAGCCAGCTACATATATATTTATTAACTGTTACATATAAGCTATCATCAGGTAAATTTTGGTTTGAGAGGAAATCACTGAAAATTTAAAAAAAATTGCATGGTTGAGTCACCAGCTGACGTACACTAGGCTTTATGATACTGTTCTCTGATGCGTCTCACAAATTATCTCGCGGGAGGAAATACTTAACCAAATTTGCACCTGGCTCACGGACCATTATGTAGGTACCGAGGCCAAAAGACATCCGCCCAACCAGAAGCTATGCAGATGCAATGCCATCCTTCCATCCTCCCCCTCCTAATTGTGATTTCAAAGCAGCATGGCAATACCTCTTGCACAATTTGTTCGTTCAAATCTTTACTTTAAAATCAAAAGTTTTTTTCTCCTTTAACGCTATGTAGCTATCATGTCTCAAATTACATCATCGACGAATCTTAAGGAAAGATAAAGTTATTAGGTGACAAGAATTGATGTCATATCACACTAAACATCCAAAGATTGTATAATATATTTATGTTTATAGCGAACATAAAAAAAACTATTTGAAATACTTGCATGCAGAATCATTCGTTTGTAAGTTTATGTCATGTTTATGTACCCAAAGGGTAAAACGTGAACCTTTATTAAGACCCTATACCGGATCCACACGTTTGTGGCTTGCCGCAAGCTCCAAACCTCCACAAGTCACAAGCATGTGAACGCATCGCAACCGCTTGCGGCAAATTCCCTTTTGTTCCCTTTGGTTTGTGCACAATACCGACACTCGTCGAATCGGCCACAAACCCTTGCAAACCTACGCAAGCCAAAACAAACTCTGTATCCACACGTTTGAATTTGAGAGGGCTTGCCGAGGCTTGGTAAGCGTGCGATTCCGGCTTTACAATCCGTCCGTTCGCCTGTATGTCCGTGATTGCTAAAAATCGTTATTTGTATCAGAATATTATGATCTAGCAATAATTTTAGGAAGTTAAACAATGATTGCCGATTTCTTTGTAGTCTCCTAATTACTGTTATTTAATACTGTTTCTAGTCCAAAATTGAAGCACACATATGTTATAAATGGTTCTTTATATCGATTACCTTAGTGCCCAGGGCCCACGATAGCTTTAGGGGGCCTAGGTTGTATATATATTATTGTATTGTATATAATGGCATACATGTCTTGTTCTCAAGTATTGGTCGTATTTCAAGTCTGGCTTCAGACAAACCATTTGTATGATAATTTTATACATATTATGTTATTATTATAATAATGACTGTAACAGGGGCTACTGATTTCTTGATATTAGCTTCTACAATCTCTCTGAGTAGCTGATCATACAGAACAGAAGACAGGCAGAACATTAAAAATATATAACATTAGTCTTATCTAGTAGATACTCGTAACTTTTCTAGCGTATAGGAGACGTAAGTGTAGAAAGTGGAAATCAATAGTTTTCTATATAATATAGTTTTTATTATAGGTTTAAAGATTTACATTTTTCGTTTCAAATACATACTTGAATTTTTATAATTTTAGAGGACAAATTAATTTTTTTTTGATTTTTCTTTTCTAAGGTCAAAAACGCTGAAGAATGTAATGAATGTTTGAGCAATTTTTTGCGGCTGTAAGTTCTCTCCAATGTTTTTTATATCAAAGGCGGATAGGCCCTTTGAGTCTACTGAAGTTTCCGTTTTTTTTTCATCACCCCTCTTTACTCTAGCTGCGCTCTCTATTGAGTGCACTACGCACATAACGACAATTGCGCCAATAAATAATGCCTGAAAATAAAAAGAAAATTAAGTCAAATAAACTTACTTTTCGGTTCCTTTTTTTAGGACAAAGTTCTTTAAAATATGCAAACTAAAATTGACCTTTAAAATGTAATCACACCTTAAAATTTTCAGAAATGACTGTAATCTGTCTCATTCTACTTATCTAGCAAATTAGGAGAAATCCTGTTATAATCTTGTTATTTGATACTTTCCTCACTTAGGTTGTGTTAAATAGTCTTATGTTTTTTTTTGCGCACAGAATTAAATTAGGAAATAGGCGAGGTGACTTGTATCCTGTCCTACTTCCTACTAATATTATAAACGCGAAAGTGTGTAAGTATGGATGTTTGTTTCTCTTTCACGTAAAAACTACTGAATGAATTTTAATGAAACTTTACAATAATATAGCTTATATATCAGAATAACACATAGGCACATTTATCACCGTACCCCACAGGAATGGGAAGGCGGCTTGTTATTTATATTATTTAATTTATTTAAAACAAAATCTGTTTATTTTGTATTATTATTATTTCAAAGTTTTATTTTCAGAACTTACCTTAGTTTTCATGATGGAAGTAGCTCCTCTTGTATAATTCCTTCGCCTCAGTAAACATATATACGTATTTTTTATCGCGTAATAGCTGCATATCCTTTGTATTTATTACTCTTTGAACGATATTCATTTATAAATTGCACCTTTTGAGGACAATGTTATTTTTATACTTTGTTATCTTAAACCAAGCGAAATTGACGATATATTTTATGGTGCAAAGGAAATCAACGGAATAACTTTAAAAATTAAAAGCATCAATCATTCTTCCATTTATTCCATATTTATTATTATTGTGTGGCCATTTGTCCGATTTTTCCTAAAAAAAAAACTGTTGGTTCCTGCCAAATTTCATGGTTATATGTCAATGGGTAGTACCTGTGGGTAGTACCTTGTAGGTTTTACAGAATGTCAGATAGACAGACAGCCAAGAAATTGAATTTATATATCAGATTTGTGATTGTGAGCAATGGAACCCCAAAAATGCGTTTTTGGGGAGTCTCAGCGCGTCTCAGACTCGCGCTTGCCCGTGTCCCGAGAAGAACGTTCTAAAGACGGTTATATGCTTTGTGAAAAAGTTGTGCTGATGGTCATATCGTAGGTTCCAGCGCCGCCTGCATTTGCACTCCGGAGTCTGCCAGAGGTGGTCAGGTGCAGTCGTGGCCAGGAATAAGACCCAGCCGCGCAGCGGATAGTATCGTGGGTGGCAGCCACTACCTACCTAGCCGATGATCCCCCAATTACAACTCGTGGAGGAGATGCTTTCAAGACGCGTTTTTATTTCTCGGAGAGGCAGTCTCATAATAAGAGCCTTACGTGGAGAGGATCCTGTCTTTTTATTGACAAGGGCATTAGTGCGACGGTGGGGGTAAAACCTGGCAGCCTCACCTTTCCTCTGAACCGGTGTTCACCGAGAATGGTTTTTTTGGTGAATACCAGTGTCGAATTGCCCACAGGGAGTTAGGGAGAGTTTCCTATACTATTAAATTATTATTTACAAAATTGGTGTATAAAAAATGGTTTTGTCTTCTCATAATAACAGGGCTATGTTATATTTATATAGATTCGCTCAGTCTTTACAATTATTGCGCTTGACCTAACAAAATATTTTTTTTTGTTTAATTTTTTTTATTTTAGAGGAATGCGCTTTTGCCGCACTCTCGTCTTTATGGGTATTGGGTACCACCATTCTGCTCATGAAAAGTAGGATAGGACAGGCAGGGTAAGTGGCTCCAGGATTTGCCAAATGAGTTCTCGGGATAGGCTACACGTTAATGTATTTTCAAATCCAGATTTACTTTTTTATATCGATGGGCGACGCTGACTACTACTTACTATTATAAAACAAAATAAAAAATGTTTTGTCGGGGATTATGAAATAGAACATTTTTTTAAATTTGTGTTATAATTTCAATAATATTGCCAGGTACAGACCTACAGTAAAAACTAATAAATAAAAAAACGAATCATACATTTAATTCACTGTACTTCCAGTTTCAACAATGTACATCTTTATCTTTTTTATCATTCTTAATAATATACTCTGGATAGAATCCGAGAGGCTGGTGTGAGTCCCAATAATAAAACGGAAAAGTATACAGTCCTGGATAAAATGGAACTTGACTGTTTATGAGGAATTTATCATCTTTGTCCTTCTTGGTCTTAAGCCGTTCAAGTGGGTTAAAGATAGGGTGCCAATCATCTGTGTGATCCTCCTTATTATGCACCTCTTCATAATGATCACAACCAACCAGTCCACATAGTAAAACAATTAAAAATATACACAACATTCTCCTAACTCTTTTACTTTCCGTTTGTTGTACAAATCACGGCGTTTTAAATAGTGTTTAAGGCAATTATTCTTATCGCCGTTAGAGTTTTCCTTGTAATTGTCTTCCGTCTCTATCTTCGACTCATTTGGTTTTTCCAATAGCTTTTTAAGTTGTTCTACATGGCAAAAGTAATGATATAGTTAAAATACCTTCCGTAAAAGGTAATTAAATATTACAAGCACATTGTGTGCGTTTAGGCTCGCACACGAATACTTTTTTTTAAATTATAATAATTATATATGATGATACTTGGAGAGTAGCCCCACACCTCAAGCTGCTAGCGCTGGTAGGGCTTCCACTAATTGGAACGACGATCTGGTAAAGGTCACAGGAATCGAACTTTACCAGAGGCGTTAAATTATTTATAGCAAAGCGATTCTTATAATAAGATATACAGGATGCGTATTATTGTAATATTGTTATTGGAAAAAAAATCTTACAAACACAATATAAATCATTAGGAATTTTTCAGGAGTTGACCTTAGACCCTCTAAAACATTTAATTGTCTTAAACGACTTCAACTATCCCCTCATATGTTTGATTCATCTGTATAATATTTGCACGGATTGTATTTTTTATTAACGTTCATTTTTGTATTGTTGGTGTAACAGGTGAGTTTTCACGCAAATAAAATGCCTAAAATACTTGTTCCAAGTTTTATTTTGAACCTTTCTTTACATTCATATTGATTGTTATTTGTATTGCATTATCGTTCTTGTTCTTTCCTTGCCAAAACAAAGCAAAACAAATGAAAACTGAAACATTTCTATAGTCCGCGTCACTCATAAAGTCCTGCGACTGATGCCCGAACTAAATTTGACAAGATTGACATCTTGACATCTGTCTGGGGTAAGAAGTTGTGATATTTTAAATTGTTTTACGTGAAATATGGAGCATATACTATAAAGTAAGGAGTAAAAAATGAAGGCCGTATATTCATCATTAAAGTGAAATAATTTTGTGAATTAGAAAGTAAAAATAAACAACAATTAACCCCGTTGAAAAATATGTTTATAAATGTCACTGCCATGACAGGTAAATTTTAGAGATGCCAGAGATTCATTTTTGCCTAATTTATGGTTAAAATATTATCATTAACTCTATACCTACATTTATCTTATAATATTTTATATGAATATAGGTAACAAGGTAAAAGAATTAAAACCTCGCTTAGATGAATTATATTTTCAGGTGTTTCTGTGATATAGTCTAATGATAGACTTTTTACAATAATAATTGAACTACGCCCAATATACATTTTTTATTATAAACGGGAGTAAGCCAAGTGTACATCTTGTTTAATTGTTTATATTCTAACGCTAAATTAAATGTATTTTGAATTTCGGCAGATAAAGTGTCTCCAATTAAAATACTGCTTCGCTCATTATTTATTGTATGGTTATCTAGACCTACATAGATAATATAATTTTTCTTCTTCTTGTTCTTGTTCTTTCCTTGCCAAAAAAAATTAAAACTGAAACATTTCGACATAACAATTTATTTATTTATAACATATTTTGGAGTTTATTGGAGTTTACTCCTTAAGAATCGATTTTCATATATAAGGCGCCCGGTATGAGAAAAATCCGAGGGGTAAAACCAACTGAACTAACGAAAAAGTGTCACGTTTTTGGTGCGCACCTTTAGTGCGCAACTTTCTAATTTAGCTGTGAGTGTATTGAGACGTACATAGGGTATGCCGTATAGGCGACTATACCTATATACTATATGTTATTGGGCTTGTTTGTTTCTATTAGTGTCGATGTATTTATATTGCTATTTTTTTTTGTTATAAATATCAATAATTAACATTGTAATTGTGAAGTTATAATTTTTTATGGTTAGATACTCGTACTTGAGGAGTAAACTCCAGTCGTGCGTCGGAGCTGACACACACACATTTTTTTATTATTATTTTAACAATTTGATAATATACCACCAACACAATTATATAACAATCTAAGAATTACATTAATCTGACGATTTTAGTCTTTACGTCTGAACAGCCCCCTTTTGAAGAGTTCGTCATTTTGTGAGTTTTCCTCCATTTCGGCAACTTTGGCTATAGACTTCTTCCGCAAACATTCCATGGGCTGGAAGAGGCACAGCATGATCATGAAGCCGATGAGGAGTACCTTTGAAAAATAAAAAGGAAATTATTAGTTTGGAAATAATCATGGATTGAATGTAAGCTTTCAACGATTTTTTTATAGCATAGAAGGCCAAACGAACAGTCGAAGCCTTGCGACTATCGACGCCCATTAATATCCACATAACCAGAGCTTATGCAGATGCGTTGCCCTCGTTTACCCTATCTTAGGGAGATGGGCCATCGGAAACTCACAAACCGTATAAAACGCGACAGCTTAGCTCTTATTTTACGTTGGTTTCATGTGAACCTTGAAATGGGTTTTTCTAATTTCTAAGTGCACTCCAAACACGAGACCATCGCTCGCTCACCGGTGAAGGAAAACATCGTGAGGAAACCGATGAAAGGAAATTGATGAGATTGAAAGTCTTTGAAGGTATGTGAAGTTCACCAACTCGCACTGGGTCAGCGCGGTGAACTATTGGCCCATTACCCTCCTCGCCTGATTTCGAGGTAGCGGGAGGTAGCGGGTTCGAATCTCGCCAGGGAACAAAAAAGTTTCTGTGTTCCTGGATCATGAATGTGTATTAAATATGTGTATTATTTAATAAAAATCCTAAATATATGTATTAGTATAAAAAAAGAATTGAATATATTATGTATTTCCTTTGTTTGGTACCCATAACACAAGTTCTTCGGAAACTTACCACGGGATCAGATTGACGTTGTGTAAAAGCGTTCAGTTTCATAAACTAATTACATAATAATATAAAATATAATAATAATTAATCTAAAACTATAGTTTTTTTTGTCCTTAAAAATAAAAATTCTTAATAATAACTAAAATATATTATTAAAAGGCGTCCCTTTAGGCAATGTTCCGAAGATACTGGCAGCGTTTCCCCTTTGAATTGCTAGACTAATTCTTTGTCCGAGGTAGCTGCTCTTCGGGCTCCTGTGATGTCGACTAACCTTTTGGCTCTTTCCTTAAAAAGCCTTATAGCGTTAGGAACCCACGGACCAAGGGTCTCGACACCGAATGAGACAAAATCATATTCAGTGCCTAGACTCCTATATTTGCATGCTTTAGTTTTTTCAGCCGCTTCACAGGCCGCACCAGCTCTGTTGCTGGTTCCATGTAGATGGGAAGAGGCCAGCATGTCTGAACAGGTTGCATCCCATACCAGGACCCTGCCCATCTTCCATGGAATCAAACTCATACTGTCCGGTCTCTTGCCATCGTCTCTTGCAATACCAGGCGGCTCAAGTAAACTTGGCACGTTGACGGTGGCAATGGACCGGCGTATGATATCGTTAAGTGCAGCATGTCTCGAGAAGCGGCCTGCACTTTTGTGGCATGATAGTCTGTGATGTCCTAGCTTGTCGACATCACTGCCACAGGGACATTTATGAGGAACATTATTTAAAAGCGTTCATATAATATAATATTATTTCTATTTATCAGTTCCACCAACAACAAATTGTTAATAATTAAAACACGAAAAATACTCTTGCACCGTACAGATAACATTCAGCAGCGTAGTTCCTATTTCAGTGAGGGGAAGGCATGTGTGTAAACTAAATTAAAAAAGAAATATGGTGTCGTGGGACACCAGGTAACGAAGTTCCTTCGGCTAAAAAGAAAGGTATTACTTACACTACTCCCTTGTGTATGCGACTGTCGCGCCTGCGCACGTCTCATTTAACGCTTTTATTCCACACACTTTTTCTTACGGTTTTACTATCACATTTTTTTCAGTTCGTTTGCGCAGCAAAATCCCTATCCCTCCAAGCCTGCCGTAAGGAACTTCGTTCCAATAAAGTAAATAATTATATTATAATAAAATATAAAAATTATTTTTCTAAAAATTTACAATGGTGCAATTTGTTTTGAGTGATTTGTAGTTAACAAAAAACTATTAAAGTAGTATATATAAAAAAAGTACTAAAACATACCTTAATGTTCATTTTGGACAGTTTCTAGACTTTCTGCGTCGCTTGTTTACGTTCATTAGTATTTAAGTTTAGTTCTTATCATTTTTATACATAAATACAAAATTTCGATGTATAATTTAGGTTAATGTAAAATTTTATAGGGTTCTACGATTTTTTTTATTTTTTGCATTAAACTTTGCTTCTTCCCGCCTTTATTAAAATATGAGAATCGTTTATAGTCTAGTTAAAAAAAAAACATTATGTAATACGTCTTTATGTTATTTCTTTAAAAAAAAAAGACGTGTGGCACTCGGGGACTGCCGCGGTAATGCTATTGCATAGCATTTTGTATCAACTTATGCAATTATAATTATTTATTTATTTTAATTATTAATGCAGTATTTCTTTTTCTTTGATATTAATTCAAGTTACACTTTTTGAGCGTGGTGACCGATAAGAAAACATTTTTTTTTCCTTTATTAAATAAATATATATGTATATATTATCTTTATAGTTATATTGTTTGTATGTATTTTATATATTTATATTTTGATTATAATACTTTAGCTGCACCACCCATAATTTATAATAAATATTTCCTTTACCCTAAGGTTACTTGGAAGAAATCGCTTTTTAGCGATAAAGTCGCCTTTGTGTCTGCACTTACTCTGTAAATTTTAAATTTATTATCTTGTGTCTGTTAATTTGTGTGTTGTATGCAATAAAGAATATTCATTCATTCATTCATTCAAATAAAAAAATATAAATATTTTAAACAATATTAACTAATATTGTTTAAAATATTTTTATAATTTTACAATACATGTGTTATATTTTATTGTTATTCGTGCGAGCTTCGTAGTGTCGTACAATACGTCTAGTTGCAAGCACACAAACACCGTGTCGAAGACTGCCGAAAAGAAACGACGTTAGACGATGCATGGCCTTCAAGCCACACCTCCGTGCCCGTCGGAGTGGGGAGCGTTAGGTTTTTTTTTCGTTACGGAATTTCTGGACTCGGTCCCCGCGCTCAAGGCCCGCGATAGAAGCTATGCAATAGCTTAAAAAACAACGTCGATCCTTTGGTCACTGTATGGTAATCGTTCTGCTATCTCATTCATTCGCTATATTATGGTCATTTATTAGTATAGATTAAAAATTCATCCTTAATATCTGTGATCTTTTGCTTCAAATTTCCAAATACCACTGTATTTGCCTATAAAGCTAAATATTGTAATACTAATTTAATTAACTTAGCAGATTTAATACTTCGCATTCACTCACATACATATGCGTTAGATTAAAGTAAAGTAGTAAAGTGCTTTTTATTTATATAAGAAAGTATAATATTATATATTTAATTTAAAAAATACACTACTTAAACTTTTTTTTTATTATAGGAGGTGATTTATGGGAGAACTGTAGTAACTGGTATCACTATTCTCGAACACATTTTGAAAATGTTGGCCTGTTCTTTTTGTTTTGATTGTAGGGCGATACTCCATCTAGACATATTTAATATTAATATATTTTTTAAATATTTTTAATATCTATAGACGCTTTTACACCACGTCAATCTGGTCCCGTGCTAAGTTCTCGAAGAGACTTGTATTACGGGTACCAGACAACGAAAATACATATTTTTAATACATTTAATATTAGTACTTAATATTTAAGATTTTTATTATATGATACACATATTTAATACACATCCATGACCCAGGAACACAGAAACATTATTGTGTTCCCTGGCGAGATTCGAACTCGTTACCTCCGGCTTGTGCGCCAACGCATTAACCATTGAGCCACAGAGGTCGTCGAATGACGAAAATGAAAAAATATTAATGATCTAAGCCCAAAAAGTATACATAATATTATAGTTCACGGAAAGCGTTCGGTAATAATGTCGTGAATTCCATTAGGTTCGCCAAAAAAGGACTTTAGGACTCTAGGACTAAAGATTTTTTCAGTTCAACTTCACCCAGTGAAATCTCAAATTATGGGTTTAGGCAGTCGAGGATTGACTGGGCTACTTTACCTAGCCTAAAAAGCTTAAAAATCCGAAAAAACAATACAGTTATAGAACACCACCTAAGAATGTCAAAAATCGAAAAAAAAAACGTAATAGCGCTTTACGACTTTGTTCTCCGGGGCAAGCGATATTGTTTGAATTGTAAGATTCACTTTATTTTAATTTTGTTTTGCTTTTTTGATGTATTATTAAAAAATTTTTTTTGGAAGTTTTATTTTTAAGATATTGATTGTAATTTGTCAATATACTTTTTATGCACAATAAAGTATATTTCTTTTTCTTCAAATATACGTAACCCATTGCTTGCAAGTCGAACTCGCACTTGTCAGCTTTTTATACATAATTCATGTGAACAGTCTATTGACTCCATTTGAATTTCTTTGCAAATTATAATGAGACTAGCTGTTACCCGCAGTTTTGCCTGCGTGAACTTATATTTACGGATTTATCATGTCTCTTATGATGATCATTTTCTATTTTAATAATTACTGCGTTTTTGTATTAAAATGGATATGTTATGTGAATATGTTATCTTGAACATAAATACATAATATATCCCTTCGCAGACTTTCTGAAGGCATATTTAGGATATATTATTATATTATAATCCACCATATTACGACAAACGTTGATGCACGCCACGCGTTCGAATCATGGCAACACGATTTATTTTCTTACGTATTATTCTGATTTTGCCATGTCTCCTAAAGTATTTATTTAATTTGCATGATGTTAAGGGGAAAAATAATCTTCATGAAGTGCTCAAGCCAACTTACTGATTTAAAAGGTTATGGATTCATTTTGTATTTATGTAAATAACTTTCAAATTATCGCGTTATAATTGCCCATTTTTTTAAGTATTAAATGGATATAGTATGATATTCCTAAGAGATAGACATATGCCATCGCAGACTTTTTTGTAGACCTATTTAAGATACACAATTCCACCATAGTGTTTTTTTACATTATTTTGTTATATCTCAAATGGTTTAGGCAGCGTTTTCGTTGAAAACTCCCAGGCGGCCTATTTTTTTCCGAAACGTCCAACATTTATTGTTATATCTTAGCTAATGTATATAAAAACTTAATAAATGATATACAAAAACCTTCGTCTAGAATCGTTCTATTTATCAAAAAACCGCATCAAAATCCATTGCGTGGTTTTAAAGATTTAAGCGTACAAAGGGATATATAGACAGAGAAAGCGACTTTGTTTTATAATATGTAGTGATGATGATGATAATTAAAATGAAGCCAGTCGTAAAATTTACAATTTCATCCATTTGCAGTCTAGATTGACGTGGCGTAAAAGCGTCCATAGATATTATTATTATTAATATTTGTTTTTAACTTCTTTTTGTTCTAGTCTAAGACTACACCGAGCTAAAGGTGTCCACGGGCCTAAGCCAAGTGTACATCTTGTTCAATTGTTTATATGATGTCTGTGTTGGTGTTGTTGTGAAGAAATCTTCGGAGTATCCGGCATGTGTTCAAATTATTCCTTTTGTATGATTTTGTATGTTGATTTTTGTAAGTTGAAGATTCTAATGGATTGCTGCAACGAGGTCGGTATGACACCTGCCCCCCTAGACAAGTTATGTAATAAGTGAGAGGTTTATCACCTTGATAATTATTATTTGTTGGTGCGGTCATGTATCGCGGATGTCGGAGAAGAGAGTGGCAAAGCGCATCTTTTATTCTGAGCTCCAGGAGGGCAAGCGTAAGCATGGCGGACAACTCCTAAGATATAAGGATGTGCTGAAGCGCCACATGAAGGCATGTGACATAGATCCTTCTCTGTGGGAGGTTTTAGCATCAAATCGTGTAGAGTGGAGATCACGCGTGAAAACTAATGTCTACAACTTTGAAGCGCGCCGACTATCTGAGCTGGATTTCAAAAGAGATGAATTGAAAGCCCGACCATCAGCGGCTATCAATTATAATGTTTTTAATGGTGTACTAACATGTCCACAGTGTGCTCGGACATTTATTAACAAGATAGGGTACGCAAGCCATATCAGAGCACACGCCTGACGACAATAGCAGGGGGGGGGGGGTGTCAATGGCTCTGTGACGTCACATGTTAAAATTTAAAAGTGAAATGAAAATTAAAAAAATTACGAACTTGACTTATTTATTAATAATTTAGCATTCTCGCTATGAGATAATTTCTCATGTAACGTCATTTAACTTCTAGAGCGGCGTTGTAACGCAAGTGCATTCTCTCTTAAATGCAACTCAAATTCAAGAGAATTTTTGAATGGTAAGGATTCAAATAGGTTTAAGCATTGACTTACTAATAAACACATTCTATAATTGCTCTTTTACTGTGCAGTGAATAAATCTGTGGAATGCCTTGCCAAATAGTGTTAGGGAGGCTAAAACCCTAAATACTTTTAAAAAATTAGTGAAAGATTTTTACCTAAATTCATAGACCTTGGCTGTAATATAAATTTTAGTTGATTATTTGTGTGCTGTTAATAATTATTTAATTTTATATCTACAATAAATTACTACATATGTACTTTATGTTTAATATAATATTAGATATTTTAGTATTTATTATTGTAATAAACAATGTATTGTATTTATTAATTTATGTATTTTATTGTATGTATATATTTATGTATTTAGACTTTTATCTTATTTGTTATTTTATTATAATGTTTGAATTGTAAGATTAACTCTGTTACTTTTTTTTTGCTTCTTGTTTTTGTTTTTTTTTGGTAAGCCTACTGTTTTATTTGAAAATCTCCTTTACTAGAAGGTTGTCTGGTAGAAATCGCTTCCCTGAGGAAGCGTTTTCTTCTTCCGCCTTCTATTAAAGGCTTCCTTTCCGCCTTCTTTTAAAGGCGGTCTTATCGTCAGCGATAAGACCGCCTTTGTGCATATGTAAAATTTATTTTTCTAAGTTTTACTTCTTTATAGTAATTTGAATTAACTTTAAATTAATTGTAATGTTTACTTGTATGCACAATAATGTATATAAAAATAAAAAATAATATGTATGGACGCTTTTACACCACGTCAATCTGGTCCCGTGGTAAGTACTCGAAGAGACTTGTGTTACGGGTACCAGATAACGGAAATACATATATTTAATACTCTTTATATTAATACTTATATTTAAGATTTTTATTATATAATACACATATTCAATACACATCCATGACCCAGGAACACAGAAACTTTTTTGGTCCCTGGCGGGATTCGAACCCGCAACCTCCGGCTTGAGCACCAACGCGCTAACCACACTGAGCCACAGAGGTCGTATATTTTCTTTCTTTCTAAATAAGTGAGACTGACAACACGCTAAGAATGCCGTCTTGTGTAGTGAAAAATTGTAAAAATTACGCTGCCAAAGTAAAAAAAGGATGGAATATTTCCAGATAGTATAACAATTGTTTAACCTATTATAGTTAAATTAATCGTTTATTATTTTTTAACTAGTTGTTTGTTTTTTCGGTTTTATGAAATGTTGGACTCTATGTTGATTTTATTAGATTCTTATTTAATAAAAATAAGTAAAAAATGAAAATAGCTGTTTTCTTTCGATTATTTTTAAATACTTACATACATAAATTTAAAAAATGTGTGACGTACTTTATTGATGGCCCATAATGGATCAGTACCACTCACACACACCAGAAATTTAACTGGATTTAGGATTTGATTTACAGGTAGGTAGCTTTATGTCTTGCCTACTATGAAACATAACACATAACATAGATATACATACACACACACCATAAAAAAATATAAATAGTGATAAGTATAAAATCTCTGTGCCTGTGATTACAATGGTTCATAATGCTTTGTTTTGGCAACAAAAGAACAAGTTCTTTCGTTGCCAAAACAAAGAAAAACAAATGAAAACTGAATCATTTCGACAACAATTTATTCATTTTAAATAACATATTATTCATTTATTTTTTAACAACTTGATAACATACCACCAACACAATTATATAACAATCTAAGAATCACATGAAGCTGATAAGAACTTCTAAAACGATTTTAGCGTCTAGGTATGAACAGGCCCCTTTTGAAGAGTTCGTTATTTTGTGAGTTTTCCTCCCTTTCGACATCTCTCGAAGCAACAGACGGACTCAGAAGCCTTTCCAGTGCATTTCTCTTCTCCCGCAAACATTCCATGGGCTGGAAGAGGCACAGCATGATCATGAAGCCGATGAGGAGTACCTATGAAAAAGAAATCTTATTAATATGAAAAATATTAAGAAAAAAAAATCAGCTCTAATGAAGCGAAGTAAAAAAAAATAGTTTGTAAGCTTTTAAAGATTTTTTTTATAGCGAACGAACGAACAGTCGAAGCCTAGCGATTATCGACGCACAATAACGTTCACATAACCAGAGGTTATTGCAGATGGTTGCCCTCCTTTACCCTATAAGGCCACCGGAAACTCATAAATCGTACGAAACGCGACAGTTTAGCTGTCAATTTACGCTGATTTCATGTGAGCGAGAGGTTCCCCGGTCGAGTCGGCCTAATTTGGCTGCAAAGCAGCATGGCACTACCTCTTACTAAGACGAGTTTATATTTTTTTATTTATTAGATCCACTAACAAAGAGTGTATTGTTAGTTGTAATCCTCTAATAAACTGGCATAATATTCTATAGAAACAGTTACAGTCAAATCACAAATGCGACCTCAATTAAAGGTAACCGCATG
This sequence comes from Lycaena phlaeas, assembly GCA_905333005.2. Classification (NCBI taxonomy): domain Eukaryota; kingdom Metazoa; phylum Arthropoda; class Insecta; order Lepidoptera; family Lycaenidae; genus Lycaena; species Lycaena phlaeas. The sequence continues at coordinate 6,548,665 of HG995182.1, forward strand.
CACAAGTGACATTTTACACATATGTAAAGAAAAAAAAATACACTTTACTTAACGAGCACAACAATACACAACATTAACAGACAAAATTAAGAATCATCAACTACTGACAGACAGACTGAACTATGCTAGCGTAGTAAATAAAAAAAAAATTGTGGAATTTTTATTCGGCGGCTTAGTAAAAAAAAAGGTTCATGTGTTTAGAAAGCACCATTTTTTGTTCTTTAATTTAAGTCATTAGGATTTAACCTTTATAATTTTTTAGTTTATAGTCAAATATATTTTTTAATTTTTAATCTGTTGATAATAATTGTTATATTTTGATTCAGCCGACGTGTGCGGTTGTGCCGCTACCCGTCACTTATTCCATTTTCACCGTATAATAAAATTATAAATATTATATCTAAGTGTCTTTTTGGGGTCGATTTTTTATATTATTTAGTTTTATTTTTAGTTTGATATAAGTATATAGTTTAATAAGTAGTTTTAGTATATTTTTGTAATAATTTTCTAAACTATTTCAAATGGAAGTGTCTTTTTTCAAGTTTTAGATATTGCTAATAGTTTTAGAAATATTTGCAACAAACAAACCATTAGTTTACTAAATTGTTAGTTTAAAAATATTATTATTTTCTTGTTTTCACTTTAACATTTTTGTAAATGTCATTTCGGATCGAATGAAACATCATAATTTTCGGTTGGGCTAAACAGATAAATTGGAAATAGACTACTAGATATATTATAGACTAGATTAAAATATAAGTCGGAAATAAGAAAAATACTGGAAATCGGAGTAAATAACATTTGACTACATTTAACTATGCATCATTCTGTGAGAATTAATGAGTACCTTTTTATTGTTTGCGTTATCATTAATAATATTATAAATGCGAAAGTTTGTGAGGATGTCTGTTACTCTTTCACGCAAAAACTACTGAATGGATTTTGATGAAACTTCATATTAATGTAGCTTATACATCATATTGACATATAGGCTATAATTCATCCCGGTATTCCCACGGGAACGCGAAAAACGGAAATGCGAAAGTATGTAAGTATGGGTGGATGGACGTTTGTTACCTAAAAAAAAATGATTTCTCAGGGAAGGCTGAAAAATTACTATATTATACTACACGCTGGAGCGCCGGGGCTGGAGCCTCGGTGCAGCAGAGGGGTTCTACTCATACTACAAATTCTTTAATTACTACATGTATAATCCTTATAATATTATATCGAGGAAGGCTATAGACTATACTATCCCGCTAAGATGTCATTGTAAATCTTAGTTAACGCAGGCGAAGCTGCGGGCAACAGCTAGTCATTAATAATTTATAACACAAAAAGTACTCTTGCACCGTACAGATAAGAATCAGCAGCGTAGTTTCCGTTACAGTGAGGGATCAATGTAAACTAAATTAATGAAGTAAATAATCATATTATTATCATAAAATAAATAAAGTGTTATTTTTCGGAAAATTTTCATTTCTAATGGTGCACTTTTTTTTTAATTAATTTGTAGTATTTAACTAAAACAATAAAAGTATTAAAGTACATATATAAAAAAGTACTAAAACCTACCTTTTGGACCGTTTCTAGACTTTCTGCGTCGCTTGTTCACGTTCCTTAGTATTTAAGTTTAGTTCTTATCATTTTTTTATATACATAATATATACAAAATTTCGATGTGTAATTTAGGTTAATGTTAAATTTTCTAGGGATCTATAAACATTTTTACATTTCACATAATACGTCTAAATTATGTTATTTACTAGCTGTTGCCCGCAGCTTTGGCTGCGTTAACTAAGATTTACAACGGCAACTTAGCGGCATCTAGCTTATATATAGTATAGCAGCGCCCCGCGTTCCGGTAGGAATACAGGGATGTATTACAACCTATGTGGTAATCTGATGTATAAGCTACATTATTATGAAGTTTCATCAAAATCCATTCAGTAGTTTTTGCGCGAAAGAGTAACAAACATCCTCACAAACTTTCGCATTTAAAATATTAGTAGGATTCATTAGGAAAAAAACCAACGTAGATCGGTCGGTCATTGTATGAAAATCATTCTCCCCAACTAATTCTAGATTAAGCAATTTTGTACTTAATAGGGTGCAAATGCTTCCCGTTTCTCAAAATAAATAAATATAATTTCTATTGGGTGAAAATAAAGCCCTTAAAGATAAATTGCATTTAAAAATGTCCAATGGCCAATGGCCAGTCCATAGGACTACATTTTTAAATTTTCCTTTTTTTTTTCATTAATCTAATCAATTTAAACTTTCCGTTGTATTACTTTACTCTATGGACTGGACTACTGATGGAACTCAAAACTTATAACGTAGAATTCTTCTTCTCCTTCGCAATATTATACGCAACCCATTGCTCGCAAGTCGAACTCACACTTGTCAGCTTTTCATACATAATTCATGCGAGCATTCTATCGACTCCATTTGAATTTATTTGCAAATTATAATAAGATAATTATAATGACGCGAGTCGTAAAATTACCAATTTCATCTATTTGCAATATGCAGTGCGTTAATTAAATGATAACTTTAAACAGGTTTTTCAGTTGGTTATTACATTTGTAAGCTAAAATTATAGTAAAATATCAACCCATATAATATGTGCCACTACTGGGCACAGTCTTCTCCTCGAAATCAGGCGAGGAGGGTAATGAGCTATTCACCGATGCGCTGGCCCAATGCGGGTTGGTGAACTTTAGATACCTTCAAAGATATTTAATCTCCTTTCAGGTTTCCTTACGATGTTTTCCTTCACCTCGATCGAGTTCGGTGAAATAAAAAAATTAAACTTATTATTTTAGGTCAATTTCAGTTTTCATATCTTAAAAAAAAGTACGTGCGTACAAAGTACACATGTCAAAAGTGAAACTTATTTTGCAAACTAATTTTTAAGTCTTGGTTATACAAATCTAAAACTTTAGATTTCCGAGACTTGAGAGGGAGGGAAATACTTTGATTTACATTAAGGTTTAAGAGAAATTAAGTCATGTGACACACTATAATGAAATAAAACAACGAAAAGTCAAAATATTATTAGTTGATTTTTAAACAATTTACTAATGATTCCTAACATATACATTTTAGTATAGTACCAGGTTGACCAAGCATCGGCTCGGTTTTATTAGACATAGTAATATATTTATGAGAAATATATTATACATTGTTATCTCAAACATTAACTACATTTTTTTAAACTTGTCTAAAACATTAAAAATTTCAAATAATATTAAGAGTCATACCTGTAATTAGAAATTACTAATTGCGTAAAAGATATTTACTTAAGTTGATTATGAAATGTATGAATAGGGTAGACACTATTAAACTAGGATTCATTCTTATTTTGTAAGAACCTAAAAATAAATGGTAATACAAGACTGTATCTGTACAAGTCGAGCGCGAAGCAAACACTGCCGTACCATCCTTTACTGGAACCATTTCGTTGCATTTTCAGGATCCTATTTGAAAACCTCTGGATAAGACCAGAACTGCGTTCTAGTATGTTCTAGTATGTAGTAATGCCCAGACTCTCCTAGGTCCATCCCCACTTCTCTAGAACTATATAAAATTTACCGTAGGTCACTCAGGTATATAAATTATCTTAAAACAGCAATAAATAGGCATCTACAAATATTATACAAGGCATCTGTAAAAACCGTTAACCAGTATTCGAGATTTACCATGATAATGTATATATTTTTTTACACCATCTGAAAGTAGAGATTTTTACAAACCAAAAGGCCACCGATTTTTTTTAAAAAAGCTGATATTTTGACACGAGAATTTTCAATTGAAAACCTGTCTTAATTTTCTGATACTAGGTCGAAATAAGGTAAAAAAATAAATCTTTTAAATCAAATAAATTGCAGTGTATTAAAAACATAATAAGGTAAGTTTTTACCAAATTTCGTATAAAAAATATATTTTTTGAAAAAGATAAAAATAAAAAAAACCAAAAACTTGGTTATTTGAATTTTTCACATCAATTTTGAGGTGATGTAAAAATATTATTATAGCAAAAGTTGTAGATATTTTTACTACCTACAACTTTGCCATGTAACTCTTTTCAATAGGACTTGTAGTTTTGGCGGAAATGCAGATAAACCATTTGCCCCCCTTAAAACCCACCCCCTCCCTCTTCCCGAACTCGGATCACCCGTAAATTATTTCCCCTTTCATTTTTATCATATTCACCTTCTTTTCTAATGAGTTTCATCCTACTGTGATTTTCTTTCTTTTTTTACCTTTTTGAAGGCACCGGTCTAATAATATAGCTATATTTTTTATTTTATCTTGCAAAATCTGAGTGCTTGATCTGTGTTGGATGCTAGTAGCAAGGGACCTGTTATCTTAGCGTTCATTGATTAGCCTATGTTAAGCCGTGGACGGATGAAAGTTGATGATGATGATAATGACCTCACAATACTCTGATACTCTTCCAAAGTATCCTATTCAGTGGTTTCTGCATTATTGAAAATAACATAAAAACCGCTGGTTAGATAAGAAAGAATCATCAAAATCCATTCACAAAGAGCGGAGTAATCGTGTAACAAACATACAAAAAAAAAAAACATACAGACGAACTGAGAACCTCTTTTTTTGAAGTCGGTTAAAAATAGGCCGCCTGGGAGTTTTCAACGAAAACGCTTCCTAAACCCTTTGAGATATAACAAAATAATGTATGGTGGAATTATGTTTCTTAAATAGATCTACAAAACGTCCAGGATGGCGTATGTCTATCAATTAGGGATATCATACTATATCTATATCTATTTAATATTTTAAAAAATGCGCGACAGGGCGATAATTTGAAAGTTATTTACACAAATACGGTATGAATCCTCATCATTTTAAATAAGTTAATTGGCTTAAGCACTTCATGAAGATTATTTTTCCCCTTTCCATCATGCAAATTAAATAATACTTTAGAAGATATAAAAAAATAATATAAATCGTGTATCAACGCATGGTGCCTAAATATGCCTACAGAAAGTCAAGTTCAAGATAACATAATATATCCATTTTAATATAATAACTAAGTAATTATTAAAATAGAAAATGATCATCATCAGATAGATAAATCCGTAAATTTAAGTTCACACGGGCGAAGCTGCGGGTAGTAATATTTTAAATCTCTGTGCCAGTGATTACAATGGTTCTTGTTATTTCCTTGCCAAAACAAAGAAAAACAAATGAAAACTGAAACATTTCGACATAACAATTTATTCATTCATAACATATTATTCAATAATTTTCAAACAATTTGATAATACACCACCGACACAATTATATAACAATTTATGAATTACAACAATTTGACGATTTTAGGCTTTAGGTCTGAACCGCCTTTCGAACAGTTCGTTATTTTGTGCATTTTCCTCCCTTTCGACATCTTTCGAAGCAACAGACTGACTCAGAAGCCCATCCAGTGCATTTCTCTTCTCCCGCAAACATTCCATGGGCTGGAAGAGGCACAGCATGATCATGATCAAGCTGATGAGGAATACCTTTGAAAAAGAAATCTTATTAATCTATGTATATAAAAATGTTATATTGGTTTGTGTACGCTTCAAAAACTCAAAAAGTGCTGCACCGATTGAGCTGAAATTTTAGCATGATATATAATCCTCATCAAGGATGGATTTCATCTATTTTTTGCATCAGTCACACATCCACGACTGGGAAATAGATTTTTTTAACGATCAGCTGTTACCGCGCCATCTGCCGAAAGCGAGGGAAAACACTTGCTGACAACCGCAATAATAATGACGCAGTTACCTTAGAAACAATATTTTCACCATATAATAAAATTATAAATATGATCGGTACATTTTTATCTTCCTCTTTAAGTGTCTTTTTTCAAGTTTTGGATATTGCAAATAGTTTTAGAAATATTTGCAACAAACATACTTAGCTCCGTACAGTACCTCTAGACGTTCTTCAAAAAATTTGCAGCAACCCTATGAGTTAGCGAGTAAACGCAAAGGAATAGAATCGGCGCGAATGCCACTTGTCTAGGAGGGCAGATAAGATTCAGCAGCGTATTTCTCGTTTCAGTGCGGGATGAATGTAAACTAAATTAATAAAGTAAATAATCCTACTATCACAAAATAAATAAAGTATTATTTTTCTGAAAATTTACATTTCTAATGGTGCACTTTTTTTTAAATTAATTTGTAGTAAACAAAAAAAGTATTAAAGTACATATATAAAAAAAGTACTAAAACATACCTTAATGTTCATTTTGGACCGTTTCTAGACTTTCTGCGTCGCTCGTTCACGTTCCTTAGTATTTAAGTTTAGTTCTTATCATTTATATACAAAATTTCGATGTGTAATTTAGGTTAATGTTAAATTTTATGGGGATCTATAAACATTTTTACATTTCACATAATACGTCTAAATTATGTTATTTGCTAGCTGTTGCCCGCAGCTTTGGCTGCGTTAACTAAGATTTACAACGGCAACTTAGCGGCATCTAGCTTATATATAGTATAGCAGCGCCCCGCGTTCCGGTAGGAATACAGGGATGTATTACAACCTATGTGGTAATCTGATGTATAAGCTACATTATTATGAAGTTTCATCAAAATCCATTCAGTAGTTTTTGCGCGAAAGAGTAACAAACATCCTCACAAACTTTCGCATTTAAAATATTAGTAGGATTCATTAGGGGAAAAACCAACGTAGATCGGTCGGTCATTGTATGAAAATCATTCTCCCCAACTAATTCTAGATTAAGGAATTTTGTACTTAATAGGGTGCAAATGCTTCCCGTTTCTCAAAATAAATAAATATTATATAATTTCTATTGGGTGAAAATAAAACCCTTAACGATAAATTGCATTTAAAAATGTCCAGTGGCCAATGGTCAGTCCATAGGACTACATTTTTAAATTTTCCTTTTTTTTTCATTTATCTAATCAATTTAAACTTTCCGTTGTATTACTTTACTCTATGGACTGGACTACTGATGGAACTCAAAACTTATAACGTAGAGTTCTTCTTCTCCTTTGCAATATTATACGCAAGCCATTGCTCGCAAGTCGAACTCACACTTGTCAGCTTTTCATACATAATTCATGCGAGCATTCTATCGACTCCATTTGAATTTATTTGCAAATTATAATAAGATAAGTATAATGACGCGAGTCGTAAAATTACCAATTTCATCTATTTGCAATATGCAGTGCGTTAATTAAATGATAACTTTAAACAGGTTTTTCAGTTGGTTATTACACTTGTAAGCTAAAATTATAATAAAATATCAACCCATATAATATGTTCTCCTCGAAATCAGGCGAGGAGGGTAATGGGCTATAGTTCACCGATGCGCTGGCTCTATGCGGGTTGACGAACTTCAGATACCTTCAAAGACTTTCAATCTCCTTTCAGAATTCCTCACGATGTTTTCCTTTACCTCGCTCGTGTTCGGAGAAATTAAAAAAAAAACTCATTATTTTAGGTCCATTTTAGTTTTCATATCTAAAAAACAAAATCGACTTTTTACCATTGTAAAAAATTGATTTTGTTTAATGTAATTTAAATTGTCCCGAAAAAAGGACCCGAAAAGTTATTTGACTTAATAATTTTTTTTCAGGCATTATTTACTGGCGCAATTGTCATCATGTGCGTAGTGCACTCAATAGAGAGCAGCTAGAGTAAAGAGTGGTGATAAAAACAGATAAAAACGGAAACTAAGCGAGCGTTTTCCTGTATAGAGTACACTCAGAAATTAAGAAAAACTCATTTCATGGCACACGGGGGTCAGAATCGAACCCGGAATTTCTACAAGAGGCCGGCCGGCACTTGACCATCGTATGTATGAGGACAGAGTCATAATAAAATATAAATTAAATTAAATATTCTTCAATTATAGGGTGTGTTATTAAGGTGAAAAGAGGCTCCGAAAGGTTTCAAAAGTTCGTGAGACGAGCTCGGTAACACAATAGTTATTTGTGCAACAAGAGAGCAAAGTTGTTTTTTGTTTCGAGTACTGATTTTGAGTCCCGTGCAAGCGAAGGATTCTATGATTGATTCACGAGCGTAGCGAGTGAATCAAAGTTAGAATCCTGAGCGTAGTGAGGGACTCAACAGCACGAGATGCAAAAAACTTTGCTCTCATGTTGCACACATAATTTTTCACCTCAGCAGTGAGAACACATATTATTACTTAGGAGATATAGAAATGAACAGCAATAGATTGAAATAACGTTTAACACATTACGCTATACGCTATTTTTATTTTTATTCCCACTATTTTTTAAATTGCATATAATACCGTGTCCCTGATGTTTATTTATCAAAAATAACATATTATAATATCATATAATATAAAAGCTTTATTTTTAAGATTTCTTCTTCTTCTTCTATAACATTGTTGAATAAAAATGTATTGGTTTTATATCAATTTTATACTACTTATCAGACTCATTTTTATTTTAATCCAATTATAAATTAAACATAAAAAATAATATTTAAAAATAACGTAATTTTTTATATGAAATATATTAAATTTATTTTTCATTCAATCTAAAAGGAAACTCATTAATACCCTGGTATTACGCGTTTCCGAACGTGTTTTCTTTGAGGTTGAATTCCAAAATCAAATTTCGAAGGGGTTTGTTTTTTTACTCGCTTTTTTATTTGTGCTCTGTCTCTTTCACATGCATGGATGTGAATGAGACAGAGTACAGTAAAACTCGAATTTTTCAAATTTATGGCTGAACAATGTCAATTCGTGGCATTGAAGATTGAAAAATTAAAAAGCTACTTTGCCTCACGCTCGAATCAAAATCGCATTTTGTCCACTGTTGACTCGCAGCAAAAGCGGCATGTTTGAGCTGCTGAGGTGAAAACAGTATTTGCAGCTCTGTCACATCTTAATATATATATATTTCTTGTGTGCGTGTGTATGTGACTGAACTCCTACTAAACGACTGGACCGATTTGAGTGATTTTCTTTGTGTGTGTTCAAGTAGATTCGAGGATGGTTTAGATTCACAAATCAGACCGGCAGATGGCACTGCAGTCGGTATCTAGGTTATTGATCTGTACTGCCACTATCGATTCGTATCTAAAGGACAACGTCTGTGGGGTCCGCTAGTTAATATATATAATTGGACCAATTTAAGCAAAAACAATCCAAGCCACTACCTCATCATTTTTAGGATTTTGACACTTATGTACTCCAAATAAGGTATATTTTAACATATCTAAGACTCATCACTCTATGTTGACAAATGAGTGAAAAACGCAGTGATCCAACCCACAGTCGCCATGGCAAAGACTTTTTTTGAAATGCAAAGGTGTTCCACGTTATTTGAATCATTTTTGCAATTTCTTGGTTGCCCTAGCATATGCACATTTGTATTTTGCTATAATGATTCAAACTGTTTGGAAAGTTACGTTTTTTTGCTAATACTTCTTTAAAATTTTGCAATAACGATTCATGTAAAAGACAATTGCAACAATAACACTCATCACACCACCTCCCAATGCAAGTCGGGTAAGTAAACAAACAAAATGATAATAATAGATGAAAAATAACATTAAATGGCTGTCATACTTATTATTATAAGTGTGGGGGTATAAGTTTTGATGTTTCTGTGGCAATCATGCCGCAAGTAGGTAAGTACTAAGTACCTATCTACTGAACAGATTTTTATGAAATGTCATAATGTCATTATACTTAGGTACAGATTGGTTGTTAGCTGGATTAGAATGAATATTTTTATATATATCATAATTCTAGTAACACGGTAATTAAAACTTTTCCTACTTATATTATAAATGCGAAAGTTTGCGTGAATGCATCAATGGATGGATGAGTGGACGGGTGGATGGATGTGTGATACTCTTTACAGAACCTACTGAACAGATTTGGATGAAACTTTACAGTAATATCTGTTATATATCAGAATAACACACCCAAAGAAAAGCTAAACGACTTGCAGTCATTGTTCCATTTAATACGGGACGATTGCATTGATTACTATAAAAAACTGAAGGGAAGTAATGCAATAATAGACGATGTAGACGGTTTCGGCAGTCAACCTGATTTCAATTTGGAGGAGGATTATGATAGTTTAGTTTTTAATAATTTAATAAACATTGTGATAATTTTAATTAACATTTTTTAATAAAAGAGTTTAGAACGTTTTTACGATTTTATTTTAGCATCCTTTTTTTTTTTTCTTTTACGCCGGGAAATGCACTTACGTATCCCGCTGGGGAGTGGGTCTCCCCAGGCGGGTATGTGGGACTCGCTGCGCTCCGAAAGATGGTAAGTGGACGCAGCTCTACCCACTAAAACCCGGCGAGTGCCACCAATGCCGCCTTTGATGAGGTGCCCCGGATCTACAAGCAACAGGGCACCTCGACGGCTAGTCAGTCCCTCAGGGGACTGACGCCACCTCCACAGAGCGGTTGCCCCGCACCACAGAACAACCACTCCCAACGTCTGGACAGTACGATGGGGTTCCCATCCTCACCCCTTGCCCTCTGCTCTTTTGTCCCCTCTTCTTATAAGAGGGGTACAAAGAGCCCCCTCGGCTCAATTCGCTTCGCCTAAGGTGTTTGGGTCACCCTGGGCTACTGTGCCCCACCGCCACGACGAGGCCTGAACCATGGTGGGGTATTTTAGCAACCTGTACAGCTTAATCCATACAAAATGTATATTGCAATAATGATCCAAGCACAAGTTATCTTAAATATCTAATAAACTGTAACTATTAATTAACTACATATTTAAAGGTTAAGATTAGTGCACATACAATTACATTAAATTAAAAAAACTCAACATTTTGAATTAAAAAGACAGTTAAATTCCAAATTAAACTTAAACTTCAATTATCTCAGAATGTCATTTTTGTGGTTTGGATCGTTTTTGTTTCAATTGGTCGAATTATGCTATCTGAGAATTTTTAGCATTATCAATCATGTTAAACGCTGGCTTTTTCATAGCATATTAAGGTTTTTCTATAGCATAGGAGGGCAAACTAGCAGTCGAAGCCTTGCAACTATCGACCCCCATTAACTTCCATAGAACCTTAGATTATGCAGGTGCGTTGGCCCCCTTTTCCCTATCCCTCCAACGGGCCACCGGAAACTCACAAACCGCACGAAACGCGACAGCATAACTGTCACTTTACGCCGGTTTCATGTGAGCGAGATGTACCACCCCAGTCGTGCCGGATGCAAAGCAGCATGACACTACCTCTTAGCTCTTACTAAATCTCTTTCAATTGATAAGGCTCTTTAAAAGTAAAATAAAAAATTGCCTGTATCACCATTTGTAAGAACTGCGGATGTCAAAACATAAGCTACTTACAAATTAATTTCCAATGCGTTTTTTAAAGTTAGTTGTATAGGCAAACTAGAAGACTGTTGACTGAAGAACTAGAATCTGTTGATAAATGCTTGACGTCGTCCGTGGACATAAACTAGTTTACCTGTAACTAGCCCGGCTCTCAGGCAAATCATTTATGTATTACCCTGAGACATAATATAATATTTGTACCAGTAACTTTACCTGTCCTAACCATCTAAAGGAGCGACCTCGAGAGGAACGGAGGCAATGAAGCGGAAAACCAAATAAGGTAAAGAAGACCATCGCAGATAGCAGAACGCACTATCGGCAGACACCGAAGGCGTATCTGTACCCCAGAAAGGGGAGAAGGACTAAGGGACAAGTTGAAAGAGAATTAAATAACTTGTAGGGAGCGAAGCGTGCGTACCTGAAGGGCAGAGAAACCCAAGACATTAGGGTGCGCACTCCCGAGATTAGGCCCGTATAACCGCGACAGGCCATGGGTTGGTGGTGGGACTTGTCCTAACCATCTCTACGAAGCACAACCAACCTGTTTCACAGAAAAACAAGCGAGTACCCCCTACTTACTCCCCACCACTCCTATCCTCCCAAGTAAGGGGAACAAACTGTGATCATCCCATATGAAAATAAAACTAAAAAATCATGTGTAACACTTTATTCATAATTTAACACTTCATCATCAAAATTACTCTTTTTGCTCACTTTTACCGGTGAAGATGTTGAAAATGTTTGTAAACGGCTTCACAAATTTCTCCGGCTTGAATTTCTCCATGTCTGCCCCCTCGGGAAATATAGACGGCTCGTCAGATTGTTCTTCATCTGCTTCTCTCTTCAGACGCGACGCGCCATAAATAGATTGTATGAAGCATAGCACTACGAGGAACGTGAAGAAAATTACCTATGAATAAATAAAACTTAATTACTTTCGACATTAGTCAAATAAGGAGTTCACCAAGAGAAGGAAGCGCTTGTACCGCGCTACCGTGTGCATGGCAACTGCCTGCAACAGACTTGCTGAGTTTCGGAGAGGAGGGCAATACAGACAGTATAATTCTAACATAAAAACTTGCTACCATAGGAAACTCATGAATGTGTTGACTGGCTGCTTCCAGGCGAACATGAGCGACGGTGACCACTAATCATCATGTAGCTAGTCCACCTGCTTAACCAACTAAACCAGCCAACATGAAAAAGCCGAAGACGGCATAACTTGCTGAAATAAAAATAAATACTCCAGCGCAACAAACATAGGTCTGATTACCTTTACCTTCGCCAGAAAACCTTTCAAATATAAGTAAGAAGCATTCGTATCATTAATTGACCCCTTTGAGTATCATCCTTATGACATTAAGGAGGCACACGAACAGTCAGCGCCGTGGTAAGAACACCCAATGCCCATAGACAATTCGCAACCAGAGATTATATAGAGCCCCCCCTCCCCATGGGCCTGCGAAAACTCACAACCCGCATGAAATGTATCAACAAATCTGTCAATTTATGCCGGTATTATGTGAGCGGGATACACCAGCCTGGTCGTGCCGGCATAATTCTGCTCCAATGTAACGATGGCAATAGCTGTGATTAGTAATAGCTTATTAGTGAATTCACCAGCAATAGTTTAAGATAGATAGATGCATATAGGGTTGCCAGGTCGCCAAACCTTCGGACAAAAAATAAAAAAAACGTCAAAAAGTCCGGACAGACCAGCCAGCTTGTCCGGACATTTGGGTAGAAAGCCCGGACATTTGACTAGTAGAGACTTAGACTGGGAAAGACTATTTTGGCATCGCTCGTTTGCAAAATGTAAAAAGTCTGCCTATGTCCGACTTTATCCGGACGCCTGGCAATCCTAGATGCATAGACAACAATCTTTTTTTTCTGCGATTATATTAAGATTTAACTTACACTAAGTTAAATTTTAATATAATCTTCAGTCAGACAGTCCCTCGTCAACAAGGCGAATGTTATTATATGTGTACGCATATGCAGTGTGGAAATGGAGGAAGGTGGTTTATGCATGCATATTTAGAAACGTGGTTCGCGGAATCGCACTAATATTTAATTACTTATAGAAAGGATTAGCCTAGAACTTACCTTGGCTTTCATCTTGGATGCGATTCTTGATTCGTACTGCGTCACTTGTTCATACTCTTGAATATATACATACCTGTTATCGTGTAATGGCATCATATATATTGAATTTATTGCACTGTTCCAATGAATTGGTGTATTAACACATTGTGTAGGGATATATTAACAAAAAATGCATTTGTTTAAAAGAAATCTATATAAATTTATTTACGTTTGTCGCGTTATATGAATCAAGCATGCTGCGTTAGCCTATTCTCACCGTTAGTTCATAAGGCTCGCCTGTGCGACGTTAAATCTTCACAAAATTGAAAAGTATTGGGAGAGTTCCTTTTTTTAAATTAGTACCTACCAGAAATTTCTATAAGTATACCGGCGTGTGACTCACATTTGGGGTGCATACCCCATTAAAACTACTGCAAACACGAGACCAGAGGGGCTACTTGAAGCACATTAAGTAGCGCCTTCGACGCACCCTTGTTCATCGTCCGTGGGGGTAGGCTGATCGGCGGCCTCCTCTCTCACCCGTTCATCGGCCTCCTTCTGGGACAATACTGTCTCACAGAAGGAGGCCATTGCCGTCCAGATTAGGAGAGTTCCTATGTAGAGTTTTATTAATTCAAACTTACGCGCTGTGTCAGGCCTTATCTACGTAATACAGCGTGACTGCTTTCGAAAGGCAGAGTAATAATTGGCAAAGCATGGATAAGTTGCCTAAGCGTGTCCTAGACGGATTCCTTTATGTTTGTCGCTAACCAATTCCCATCAGCTGAAACCCCTGCGTTGGTTTATCTTACTAATATTATAAACGTGAACGTTTGTAAGTATGGATGTTTGTTACTCTTTCACTTAAAAACTACTAAATAGATATTGATGAAACTTTACAATAATAAAGCTTATACATCAGAATAACACGTTTGCTATAATTTATCACAGTACTCCCACGGGAATGGGAAGTACGCGGGTGAAACCGCGGGACGCTGCTAGTATTATAGCCTTACGGAACCCTACATTGAAGTTCTCGACACTTACTTGGTTGTTTTTTTGAATGAGTGTACATTAAAGCTAATTACAGGTGGGAACGACATCCTATACAATGGCTCATATTGAGGAAATTGTTCTCGAAAAAAGTCGAAGCATTCAATAATTATTTTTTTAAGTTTATAGCTAACGGTATGTACGAGAAACATCGATCTCTGAACTTGGCTGGTCCTGGTATTCATTAAAAGAGGCATGTATCCAGCAGTGGATCGGACAAGGATGATAATTATAATGAAGATCACGTCACATCTTTTTTGGACGTGACGTCTAATAACTCGACACCACGGGCTGCATGCACGAAAAAGATGACGTTGTTGTCCCGTTACGCTAATTATCGCGTTCCGCAAGCGAGAGCGTGGCAATAGATAGCAACAGAATATCATCAGGTCAAATCCACAGTTTGCCGTAATAAGTTTATGCACTTTGAAAAATGAGTTCACTTTGTGTTAAAAAACCGCTGCGACGCTCTGCATTTATCGGAGTGTAGCTTGGCCTTTCTGTGTGGTTTCGTTTGACTGATAACGAGACAGACTATTGGTTTAAACTATTCGGCCTGGTCTACATCTAGATTCTAGGCTATCATCAAAGCCAGTATTTTCCTTATTTAGTATTGGGATTATTTCGACAATTTCACGTAATAACGTATTTTACTTCTTTCAAATCTAAAAACCCTTAAAAATAACATAGCAATTATAATGATAATATTTTAGCCGATAATATTAAGTTCTTATATTTATTTGTGCTGTGAAGTTCCTAAATTAATTCGATATATATTGAAATACATAAAGCCTACATATTTTTAAGTTTAAGTTATAATAATAAGAATAAGACTCACCCTACAGCCACGATAATCGTTTCTATTTGACGACTAGCAGTTGCTAAATAAATAGCTATAATAAGATTAAAGTGAGTGAACATCAAAAGAGAGAGGTATCGAAGACTTTATTAGAACTTTGAAAAGCGTACAATTCCAGATACTTAATAATTGTTAAAGGAAAGGTATCAAAAGAAATATATTTATGGCGTTTTTGCTACATTTTTTATTGATGTTCCCGTCTTCGCTCTTATAAGTCGCAGCAGGATGCTATGTTGTTTAGAAACTTCCTAAATAAAAGGATTACTTGACACACAAATATTGAATTCTGACCAATAGTTTCTGATATTAGTGCGTTAAAACAAACAGAGTTTGTTTGTTTGAACGCCCTAATATCTAGAATATCTAGAATCTAGAACGCACTAATTCTAGCTTGCACGCAGTATATTGTATATTCAAACTGGTTTTATGGTTTTGACGTGAAGAAGAGACAGACACACTGGTTGTTATTTTCGCATTTATATTATTAAAATAAAGATACTATTTTTTTTTTCGAAAGTTCTAATCTAGTAAAGGCCTATCTTCAGCAGGGGATGGACAGAAGCAGATGATAACAGAGTCATAAATAGCCTTTTTGCGCCCTGTGCGAGCTTCTATAACTGCGCCCTTAGCAAACCGGAAAAAATAATATTCCTGCCAGCGGGGCTAGACAAGTGGCAAACTCTCAGATTCTATTCTTTTGCGAGTAAACGCAAACTCAAACGCTAATTTGGTAGCCAAGTGTACAAAGACATTTTGAACGCTCATTCTATTCAATCCGTCATATAGCTATATACATATTCTAGAGTATGATTTCGTTTTTAAAGATGTCATTATGTGAAGTATTTAAAACGTCATTCATTTGTAATTACTGTTTTTTTATATTCGTTCCTGTTGGAACCGGTTAAGACCAGAGACCATGCTACCATGTGTGACTTAAAATATATCATATTTTAGTTGGTCTATACCAATATACTATAAACTAGCAGACGTAATATTCTTCCTCAAAATGCGTGGCAGCTTTTCACATAATATAAAACAATTACTTACACCAATACAAAAGACAGGGACGTATTAAAGCCTTCCAAACATAAAAAACAATATTAGCTTTTTTTTACTTAAGCTTTTTACAATTTCACAGGGAAATTTATCCCCTTATGTACGTATTATTGGACAACATTTCTTTGTAATGGCAATATGTATATGGACAATTACAAGAGGAAATGGATTTGAAAACTTTATTCGTAAAATATTCAGCAACAAAATACATACTTAATCGCTTAAATTGGATTATCGTTAATACAAATTTGAGCTTATTTTACTAGATACGTTCCTATAAGCATGTCCTTATATACTAAACACGTACGGATGTTTTAAACGAGCCAATCGTTATTTGTTTAGTAAGCAGCTTATACAATTATATAAGCTAATCATCTCGTAATAAAGACAGTACTTCATTGGATTTCAGTACGCTCTGAAGGGGCTGAATATTCCTCACATCAAAGGCCGTCGGGCCTATCGGACCCCTCAGGGCTAGTATGAGTGATCAAAAAATACTCAACGGGATTCAGTTTCTACTCCCGTAAACTCTACAACCTAGTACATAGACCACCTTCGCGTCGCCGTCAAATATCGTGATTACCTCTTCTGCGTGTAGGTATTTACCGTTAATTAAGGGGAATAAAAAACAACATCAAATTCTGACAAAATAATTTATTTTTAAACTATAAGTTTTATGTAAAAAATTCTCTTCAAACATTACTTCGCTTTTCTTTGGCTTTATGTCTGTTTCTTAAATTACATCCTTAATTTTCAAACAATATATTATACTAGCTGTTGCCCGCAGCTTCGCCTGCGTTAACTAAGATTTACAACGGGATCTTAGCGGGATGATATATCTTTACTGATAAATGGGCTATCGAACACTGAAATGTTTCATTAAAATCCGACCGATAGTTCCTGAGATTAGCGCGTTCAAATAAACAAACTCTTTAGCTTCATATCTTAAGGATTAAAAGCATGAGTAAAATAAACTCGTTTAAATGTAGTCCAAAAAATCAAAATTTCTCAATAAAATATGGTTGTTGTGCCTCAATCGACATAGATAGGTATAGTGTGTGGTGGACTTTTTTGAAGATAATTATAAGATCTACAATTAATAAGAACATTTTATCGTTCTATCTTTTATAGTTTAGGCAAATATACATTTTTTACACCTTGTGTCCGAAAAACCCAAATATCTTACGGAACCCTATTTTTTTTCAGAATAAAATGTAGCCTATGTTACTCGTGGATAATGTAGGTTTCGAATGGTGAAAGAATTTTTGAAATCGGTCCAGTACTTTTTGAGCCTATTCGTTACAACCAAACAAACAAACAAAGTTTTCCTCTTTATAATATTAGTGTAGAAAAAAAAAAAACTCCCAGAAACATTACTTCGCTTTTCTTCAGAAATTTGTTTGTTTCGTAAATAAATAATTAATATGCATTTTTGTCAACCAGGCATTCTTTAAATTAACATCTTTTGGGATTCTGAAATAAGATAATATTATCGTCTATTAAAATCATTACCTGCAATGAAGAAAAAATAAACCTAAATTCGGTCCTGTAATTAGGACCAATAACAAACAACATAAAGTGTCAAAAAGATAATATAATGAATTACTTGTTATTTGATTTTATTATGAATTACAAAGATATTTCCTACTTAAACTATTTAGGACGTCTGATTTTAATATACAAAATTTAAAACATAGCTCCTCTTGGATATTACGATAAAATAGAATAAGTAACATAAATATAAAATAGCTGGAATACAATAGTATTTATTAGATTATATTTTTTTATTACATTATAAATAAAAAACACAAAAAGCAGCACTAAAACTGAACATTATAAAAATCAATTGCACAATAATATCATACGATGAATAAACGAAGAAGAAGAAGAGAAAAAAAAGGAAAAAAAAAAACAAGAGCCATCAATCAAAGATGGCTTGTAATTTGTATTGATAAAATAATTAAAATTAAATAACAAAATATATTATAAATTAAAGCATTCCAAATAATGTTCTCTGAGGAGTCCCTTAAAAATATTGAGACTCTTAGCTTGCTTAATACGATTTGGCAACGAGTTCCAAAGACTAACAGATATAGCAGCAAAAGAGTTAGTCAAGTCCACCACAATATTCGCCAACTAATCACATTATAATACAAAATGGATTAAATTTTCAAAACAAACACTAGTCACTACCTATAGAAAACCGCCATAGCAGTCCTATATGCTGCTGAAACAGCTGCAAAAAAGTTCTTAGTATTCACCAACCCATCACAGTATAAACAGATTGAGTTTTTGAAACAAAATACTATAGAACACCACTCCAAATGAATAAAATGGGAAATTGAAATTAATGGGAAATAGAAAAAACACAATCGCAGGCTCTAAAGCTTCTCGCTGCTAATGAAATAATCCATCCTATTATTATTATTTGACATTATGTTATATTTTTTAACTATTGTACACATACATAATTGCTGTTAATGTTAATATTATAATCTCTACCAAGACAATGTAATAAATGTAGCAATTGTACAAAAACTTTGCATGCCCTACGAGGTCAACATGTTGAGACATATAAGTATCTTTTATGTCTATCCATTGAAACTACCACCGGTTCCAGGGTGAGCACACTGAGAAGAACAGCACAATTAGTACACAATCCATAAAATCAAACATCTTTAAATTTTTAAGCTTCTATCACCGCTAGTTGTTGTTGTTTTTTTCCCCTGGTTGTTTCTTCTTCATTATATACTGGCTTAATTTATTCCTATGTATTTTGACTGACTGGCTCACTCATGTCCCACCTGCATACACACCTAAAATGATCATGCTTTAGTTTTTTATAACTATATGCCTTCAATTACAAAAAAAAAGTAAATTGTTAATATAATATCTTCATGAAACTACTCAATAAAGCATACAATTTTCATTTCTTAATCTAAATTAAATAGTAGACACTAACCAAGAAAGTTTTGAAAGTCATTAAATCTACTGAATACATATTATATATAAGTATAATAACCAAGAATAACAGCAAAATTAGTTTACAAATCAGGAAATCAAATAACTTTAAATTAGTTTACATTAAAATAAGTTTTGTATTATATTATTGACTAAATATTAGGTTTTGTGTTATATTATAACAAATTGATTATATATACACAGTTTATTTAGTATTAAACTAATACATATATTTTCCATAAAAATATATTGTTAGGAAAGAGATACCTATTCAAATATAGTAAAAATAATAAAAAAAGAGGATGCAATAGATTTTATATCGAATAAATAATAAATACTCACTAATAATTGTCTTATGCTTGACCTTTCTTATGATTTTTATGGGAAGGCAATTTATCTCAACATAATAATACAACTACTGTTTAGTAGGTACATCTATATACAACTTGTCTACTACATCAACTTGTTTTTCTATGCGTTAAATGTTGAGACACCCAGGATCCTTTGATAGGACCCTGTGGCCCTCAGCTCAGATTGCAAAGAACCTGTAAAAAACATCAAACATGTACCTAGTTTTTAAGTCCTATCATTGTAAGTAATAATGATTTATTTATTTACCTTTAATACCAAGGAAATTCCTTTAGTTCCGCTCAATGCTGTATGGACACGTAAATCAAGAAAATCTCTCGAAATACTATTTTGTCTAGTGTAAACCTTTACACAAATACGGTAATATTCTCCAAACACTGGCGATGATTTTTTTCTTTGGCTTCGGCTTAGTTGTACTTTATTATTTATATATTATTTACTAGCTTACAATAGACTTAATTTATGCATTTAGCAAAAAAATTCACACTATCACACTTCCACAGTCAGCTGATCAAAGATCCGCCATTTTGTAGCGTTTGAATTTTCAATTTCTATTGTGTGCAAGCGGCAAGCGCTAGGGAGCGCTTTCCGGCTTGTCAAAAGTGCCACTTGGCTACGATTTATATGAAGATTTGAATTTCTTAAGCGTGTGCGTTTAAAAGGAATAGAAATACAAAACGCTAGTTTTACACTTGGCTACCAATAGTCGCCCAAATGTCATTCCCATACAAAATTAACGTTTTCTATTTCTATTCACTTAGCGTTTTTGCCACTTGTCTAGGGGGGCTGGTCTGGCCATTCTTTCGCGCTCCAGAGTCTACGCCCTGTGCCTGTGGCACCGGTAACATCGCCCTATTTACGGCTCTGGACGATAATGATGATGATGATGATGAAGGATACTTTACAGAAACATGGTCACGCGTCATTTTTGTAGCTATTTAAAAAATTACCTTGAATAGAATTCATTGATATTGAATATAATTGAATTCGTATGCCGGATGAAAACCAGTACTGTCGGTTGAAAAAAAAATGTATTTAGGATCTTATTCACATTATTAAAATTAATAACGCAATTTGATGATTAATAATATAAAACATCTACTTATAATAATTTGTTGGTATATTTGGGATTCCCGGATAATTAAATACCATTTGTTATTTTATTAATAATTAATTATTTTTATCTATGAGCATCTATCGTCTAGTAGATAATATTTTCGGCTCCAGCCTTGGCATACTTAGTGAAAGGCTTAGGACCTTCTTTTATTACGTTTTTGGCTCGACCCGAGTGAGGTTTCAGTTTCGATACCGACCCCGGTGGTGGTGAAATAAATTTTCCCAAATTTCTAAGTGCACCTAAACATGTGACCATCGCTTGATCACCTGTGAAGGAAAATATCGTGAGAAAACTTAATTAATGAGATATTAAAGTCTTTGATGTTGTGTGAATGCGCCTACATGGGCCAGACACAGTACACCCCGAAGGGCCAGAACACAGGTGAACTATCCTAACCTTCATCGCCTAAAATCGTGGAGACCTGTGCCCAGGGATGGGACATAAAAAGGGTAATATTATTATTATTATGGTCGCCTTGGCGTTCATTAAATGTGGCCTATGTTCACCAGTGGGTGGATAACGGCCGACGATTATTTTTATTATTATTATGTATTTAATAATGTTTCTTTTCCAGATAGCGATTGTAGAAACTGGTTGCTAGCAGGCGATCGGCCGTCATTGCGTTCATTGGACGTGTCCTACGTCTAACATTAGGGGGCTAGTCGACGATGATGATGATGATAATGATTGTTGTTATCATTTTATCCTTGAGGAGCATTCTATATAACATATGGACGGTTTGATTGTTACTGCAGTGGTTGAGTCCAATCATCATTTCCTGTGTCACTTACTCAATTCACATTTCAGAGGTCACAGTGGAATGGCTCCTGTTATGAGACATTAGATACTTTGAAAGGTATACTTCTTTTCTTTTGGAAAATATTGACAGTAATATTTTTATAGCCAAAAGCGACATGATTTTCGCTGACAGTCGCACATGCTGAGCTGACTGCCTTTTCGACCTTTGTCCTTTGTCCCACCCTATCATATATGTGTCAAATAAAGCTTATTCTTTCTTTCAAGTTGACGCACAAATACAGTTTAAATTAACAATAGTTTCTCGAATATTCAGAAATCTAGCGTGTTTTATGTCTGTGGAGATAAAAAGACTGGTTTGCCACGTCAAAAATGCATAACTCCTTACGTGCGTAGATAGTTGAACTTATGCATACACGCTTTTTCAATCAAGACACAAAAGAATTAGCAGGTGCGTTGGCACCCTTTCAAATATGATTACGCACTTTTCTGGAAGGTTTCTATTATGAAAATTATTATTTAACTATAAAAAAATTAAACAACAGAAAAACATTTCCTCTTTTTTAATGTATCCTATGTTACTTCTAGTACCTTGAAGAATATGTGTACAAAGTTTCATGATGATCGGTTGAGTAGTTTTCACGTGAAAGCGTAACAAACATATGTTCAGCAGTGGACGGCTAAAGGTTGATGATGATGATGTGATTCTAACGACGGGAGCTGGTAGCACCATCTTGCTTATTTCTTCCATGAAACATCTGCAAAAGTGGGGCAGGATTGGCAGTATATATGCTGTCACCGAGATAAAGTCTCTATCGTAGGATGGTAAGACATCCTACGGCACGGCGAGCCATTCTACTGCTCCAGGATACTCTTCGCTCCGAATGAGCTGCTAATATCAGCTTGACTTTTTTATGGTCATGGACGACTGGCCGTTTACCATCATATGGCTCTCTGACCCTTGCCCATTCCAGTAAAATAAAAACGCTAAATATAAAAAACGCCCCGGCGTAGTTCTTGGGTCGCTCTCCTTGAATTCCTTCGATGTCCTTATCCTGTCACCGCTGATTGCTATGTCACACATATGATCGAATAAAGACTTTCCTGTTGAGTCCAGTAGGACCCTGGTCACTGTACCGTCAACACATCACACAGGATCACCGCCATGACGTTTAGGCTGACCGTACTAGTGTGCTTTGTAAGTATTTTCAATACTTAAATAATAATTTATAAACCTAAAGAAAAAAAAAATTTTAGCACAACTTAAAATAATAGGAATTAGATTAAGGGCGGGTTGCATCGACCGATTTTAACGAATATGTAATCGTCAAAGATGGCGGTAACGCACGTTAGTGACCAAAGAGCGTTGCTTTTAACAGACGTCAAAATTTGACGAAGTCTTACGTTAACAGATGATTTGAAACAATCGGCCCGAAGTATATATTCGTAATAAAACAGCTTTTACGGATATCGCGGTTTATTAAGTTTTTTACATGCCCGACATTTCGGATACTTTACAGCAACCATGGTCACGGGAAGACAAAACCGTAAAAGTTGTTTCCTTATAATCAGTGATATTCGCGTAATCATGAGAAAACAATAGGTATACTTATTTTAACTTGTAGAATATATATATTAGTATAGAGTAGGCTTTTTGATGGAGTCTACTCCTCTCCAAATGACTGATATCAATTTATGATTTTGTTCTTTACTTCTGAAACAATCGTTTTGATATTGCTATTTACGTAGTACAGCTATGTAAGGCTAGTAGCGCCCTGCGGTTTCATCCACGTACCTACCTGACATTCCCGTGGCAATATTGGTATAATCACAAAATAAATACTAATTCGTTTTTATTTTGTGGTATTATTAATAGCCTTTGTGTTATTCTGATGTGTAATCTATATTATTGTAAAGTTTTATCCAAATTCATTCAGTAGCTTTTGCCCGAAAGAGTAACAAACATACATTCATACATTGTTTAAAATTTTGCGTTAACAATATTAGTAAGATAACATGTATATGGTATTGATAAGATTTTTAAGTATGGCGCTTTTGGATAATATATTTTAACGTTACTTAATTGGAACTTCAATATTTTTTTCTTTCTCTTTCATCGTTATTCGTCATGTTCTTCATACTGTAAGCCTCCGTTCGCAGGAGCGTTTTAAAAGCGTTGCGTTAAAACCCAACGTCGGTTCGAGTTGCGAGTTTGCCATATTCGATCTAACGTCAAACGTTCAACTTCGAAAATCCAACAGTGCTCGATAAAATAGCTTTGCGCCTAATAAACGCCTTCTTGCTTAGAGCAACACGTTCCTGTGTTTTCCGTAAGGAGGATCGTATTGCGCTTAGGAACAGGTACATGGGTATCCATCTGTCTTATCTTTCTTTATTGGAACGAAGTTCCTTACGGCAGGCTTGGAGGGGATAGGGATTTTGCTGTGCGACCGAACCGAAAAAAATGTGATAGTAAAACCGTAAAAAAAATCCCTGGAAAAAAGTGCGTGGAATAAAAGCGTTAAATGAGACGTGCGCAGGCGCGATAGTCCCATACACAAGCGAGTAGTGTATAATATCTTTCTTTCTAGCCGAAGGAACTCCGTTCCTACCTGGTGTCCCACGACACCACATTTCTTTTTTTTACATGAAATTCGATAAAAATGTCATCTAAGATGACATTTTTACTTGCATTAATAGCATCTGGGAACTCGATGAGTCCATTAGCCAGTCATTAGGGGTATATGACCAGTCACCAGCCAACCATAGAGTATAGAATAAGGAGTGCCACATCTGTGTGTAAAACGTGTCCGTGAATCATGCTGTTATATATATGAAGTTAAAAAATAATTAAAATAAATATTTAAAGGAGCTCATACAACATAGTATGTCATTACAAACTACAAGAGGAGTTCTAAATAATTATTGTGTCTAATTTTTATGTGTACCAGACTAATAAAATGTATAATATACTTCTACATGAAATTGACAACTCCTGATAGAATATAATACTGTGTTATATTAATGATTAAATAATGAACTGTCCAATCTTGTGAAGGAATAAATAATAATAGGATAAGAATTTAAAATAATCTCATTCATACATTGAAGTGGGATGGTCTTCCATCGTAATGTGCATAAAGTAAATTGTAAAACTTTTATTCCAGCTGTTTGTGGTACTCATATCAGCGTCACCACCAGACCGTTCCAAGAGAGATGTGGTGGAATCCATGAAGAATGCGTGGACCGAAGTGGTAAAAACATTCACCGACGCCGGCGATGCAGTGGTACAAGCGTTCAAGCCAACCGAAAAAAGTGTCATAGACAAGATGGCGGACGGTATTAAGGGCATCGCTGATTGATTTTTTTCGCGCGAAAACTGCTGCAAGAAATTTATTTCAAACAGCGGAAATCTATGAAATATTATAATATCATATAATAGAAACTTTATTTGCTCATTTTAAAATTTATTTTTAATATCAAATGTCATATTAACAATGGTAAATACACCCAAATTGTAAAAATTAGAAGAAATAAACAATAAATTAGTTGTATGATTTTTTTTTATATTTAACTTAACACACTATATTAAGCAAATAAGCCAGTAGATTTAGATTTTTTTTTTAGCTTTGAAGTGATTCGTCTTATGTAATCATCATGATCATCAGCCTGACGAACGGTCCCTTGCATACAAATAATTTTTATATTTTTTTTATTTTATTTAGGTAAAAAAGTTATTCATTACACTGATAATGGTATGTAATTTTACACATAGTACTTACTGTAAAAATAAACAAGTTAGATTTTTACCTTCTTTATATTTTGTAAGATGTGTTGTCAAAGCGTGCATGTAACTGTTATTTGTCTCAAATAAATAAAATTAAAAATAATAACAAAATGATACGAAAACGAAGTTCTAATAGATCAGAATTTTAATGAAATGAATATGCGGTGTTAATTCATATTAATTATAAATCTTTATTGTCATAATCATCATATTATATTAATAAGATTTATAAGTTTTATGGATAATAATAATAATAATAATAATCATATTACCTATATTATATATCACAATAAAAAAGTTAAATGCTTAAATATATCTAATATAGTGAATCATTGTGAGTTCTTGCAAAGTTTATTTAATTTCAATGAACCTTAGGAAACCAACAAGACAAATTATGATATAAAACTTATTTATTTTAGGAGATTTAAAAAGGGTGTTATTTAAACGACTAGCATAATATTCGTATTTTTGTGAGCAGAAAAATATAATCTGGTAGCAGAAATAGCTAATTGAGCGGCAACTTATGTTCAGCAAACATTTTAAAATCAAGCAGCAATTTTTGTCATTTTTTATGGCTGTAATTATTTTTGAAAGGCATATTAATTAAATTAAGAGAGGGCAATGAGCTGCTCCTGTTTAATAAAATTTTGGTAAGCACTCGGAGGGTAAGCAAAAAAAATAATTTTGTGCTGCTTATATAAGTAGCATGAATATAACTTCAAGCAACTTTCTTTTTCATTAAATTCTGCGTTATAGCCCAGTCCACAGGATTTGATGACGTCATGATTTGAATTGATTCCCTGGTCCTTTATTAAGAATGATAATATAATTTATTAATTTCTTATTCAATATTTAT
The DNA here is from genome assembly GCA_905333005.2 of Lycaena phlaeas. Taxonomy (NCBI): domain Eukaryota; kingdom Metazoa; phylum Arthropoda; class Insecta; order Lepidoptera; family Lycaenidae; genus Lycaena; species Lycaena phlaeas. The sequence goes on from HG995182.1 coordinate 6,574,908, forward strand.
ACAAAATTTTAGTTTGTAAATCGTATTTATAATTATTGTAATATCAAAAAATATTATTTAAAAATGTATAAACAAACAAAAGAAGAAATTCATAGATAATGGTATGAAGAGGATTTGAACTTACGAACGGCAGCGTACAGCCCAAGCGCGCGCGGACAGTGTTAACCGTAGGGCTGTACGTCTTGTTACAAATAAGTTTAAAATTGTGGATCGATTCTTGCGTATTGAATGTTTTAATTTGATTTGATTTTTGTTGGTAATGATTGAATTGAATATTGCAAGTTTTTGAACTGCTTGTTTATTTTACACACCACCTACAATTTTTTATACCTGCATAATCTATCTACTATCTACATAAATCTACGAAACTGAAACAAAATAAAATCTTGAAGATAAAAATTTCATCATCATATTATCAGCCTTTAGTGGACGGACCACTGCTGAACACAGGATTTGACGACGTCATGACCTGAATTAATTCACTAGTCTTTTACTAAGAATGATAATATAGCTTAATAATTTCTTCTTCAATTTTTATAATTTTGTTCAATAACATACTTACAACACCATCTAGCGGTAAATAGCGCAAACCTACATCGGTGTGAACACAGGACATAAAATGTAATGCAAAGAAATGTGCCGCTCAAGTAATTATTTTGCCCGATGAATGTTTATTATGCGAGGTCATAATATTGTAAGCTGCTTATTTATGATTAAATTTTCGACCACTATCAAAATTATTTGCGGAACAAGAATTGCTACCAGCTTTATTTTATTGCGTACAAAATCTTTGTATGCCAACCAAATTATTTAAATGCCGATTTTTTTTTGCCCCTCCAAAATTTATAATGCCGTTCATTTAATTACTTCCCATTTAAAAATACTTAGGGCCTGTTTCACAATCTCCAGTTAAGTTCCCAATAGGCTATCGGCAACATATTTTGACAGATATTTGACACATAGAGTATGGAGTATCTGTCAAATATGTTGCCGATAGCCTATTGGGAACTTAACTGGAGATTGTGAAACAGGTTCTTACAATTTATATTATTATATATTACGATCTATATAAATATTAAGAAGGTAAAGTTTTTAACTTTGTTTGTATGTTTGTAGAAGGTAATCTTCGGAAGTACTGATCCTAACATAACAAAGCTTGCATTAATAAAAAGTTACACTAACATAGTGGTAAATTGTTTACTTTTTGCATATAGATTGGATTTTCATGCTGTTGTCATGTCAGTAAGAGAGAGTAATTACTCTCAGCATTTCAGCAATTGAGGCAGTCTTTTGTGTGAATTGCTATTAGCAATAAACACAAAAGAGAGAACTACTAGCAATAAGGAGAAGAAAAGAAAAGTAGAGTTTAGACTGTAGGCATCATCAGTCAAAAATTTAACACGCTTGGGTGGTGTCATGGAAACGCTGTCTTATTTCCTATAGACATATTATTATACCAAAAAAAAAAAAAATAAGTAGGACAATGTTCTTCATCGGACCGGATATTATGTTCGTAGATTTAAACTAACGCGGGCGAGGCCACGGGCGACAACTAGTGTCGTTTAAATAGCGACGTGGCAATAAAACATTTCAATGGTTGAATGAGCTAATGCTTGTAGTGTTGGGACTTCATCAATCCGATGGAAAAACTACTTTAAGGAAAAAATACATATAAATTTTCATAGTTATAATGAAACAACTTTTACGGTCAACCATGGTCACGGGAGGACCATGGTTGCTGTAAAGTGTCCGAAACGTCGGGATTGTAAAAAACTAAATAAACCGCGATAAAATCCGTAAAAGTTGTTTCATTATAATGAGTGAAATTCGCGTAAACATAAGAAAACAATTTTCATAGTTGTTTTACAACGTAACATTTTATTTTTTTAAACTTATCTGCGTTATGATTCTATATTTGAAATTAATTGGATTTTTATAATAGTGAATTTCAATATGACCGCCATGTCGGATATTGTAAAGCAACTGTGGTTACGAGTGGACTTTTTTGAGTAAAAGTATTAAAAAAAAGTAAAGTATCAACCTTTATATGTCCCACTGCTGGGCACGGGTCTCCTTCCTCGAAATCAGGTGAGGCTTTTTTGAGTAGATTTTTAATATTTGCTGGCTGGCAAACGAGCCCCGGGAGGTCGACGTCTTCCATGACTTTAACGGTAGGAAGAATGCGCTGTATGCATGCGTATGCGCACCCTTCTCCAACACATCCAGCGATGTGTTACGTAGAGAAAGGCAGTGTTTTTGGCACCGAATTTAACATCTTATGTCTCAGCGTGGTACTTAGGTATCCCGTATTTGGGACTCGCTGCGCCCGAAAGATGGTAAAATGGACGCAGCTCTACCCACTGAGACCCGGCGAGTACCCTCGCTTATCGCTTTTGGAGAGGTGCCCCGGATCTGTTAGCAAGCAGGTTAGCTAGTGCCTTGCCAGGTAGCATGTCTGCCAGTCCAGCCAATAATTCATTCATGGGTTACCTACACTAAGACTTAAGGTTGTCTTCTTGTAAGTACACCCCTTGTTTAGGCCTTATCTACGAATCACAGCAAAGCTGTATTGTGGAGGATAAAAGGAGGAGAGTCCACCGCCGCGCTACAATCGTGACATCCTGTTCCGGGATCCGAGACCCTTCCAAAGCGGCTGAAGGCTTTCGCAGTGGTTTTACTGGGGTATGCATCCCAAATGTGAGTCCTCATATACAGTGTACCCACCCAAGGTAGGTGCTAATATTTTCCTGCATCAAAAAAAAAGAAGGTGGGTCAGCGCGCAGCGGCCGACCGCAATCTAAATTCAATTATTAAATGAATGTTTTTACTTTTATTTTCTTTCATTTTGATAGCATTCAAACTAAACTATACAATGTAATAGTAAAATTAGAAATATATTATTATATTTATAATTTTATGTTGATAGTTAGATATTAATCAAGTATTTCATTATCATCAGTCATTATCCATCCACTGAACATAGGCTCAATAAACGCCATTTATGTATTGATTTTAAAATATGTTTTATAAAATTTTATAATGCTTTACGGTTTATAATAAACGCATAATATTATAAAATTATTTATTACTAAGCAATAATACCTCTACATTTATTGTTACATGTGAGACCATATTAATATACAGTATTTGTATTCTTCATGATAATAGTTACATTATAAATTCTATTAGTCTCATTATAATCGATTAGAGCGTTATTCATAGAACCAGTTTTTAATTGCTTCTGGAACAATCGATATGTTTCCAGTATAGAATGAGTGCAGCGCTAAGCGCAGTTGTGCAACCTACACGTCGCTGTGATATGGGAGAGTCGCGTCGACCTCAAACGCTCCACATTTGCGCTTGTCCACTTCTAGAGTGCTGTCATCGAAAATTTCTATCAATTTCTCAGTCTTCTCCTGGAAGCTGGCCACAGTCGTTTCTGGGTAATCGGGCCTTTTATCGTAAGTGTGATCGTCGTGTCCTTTTTTCCGCGATGGCAACATAAATATACCAGCTACAACCTCCTTCTCTTTGGTACCTTCTTGCTCCTGTGCTATTTCATAGTTCTTACGACGCAAATCGGATATGCTGTACTGGTGCACTTCCGACTTGTGTTTCTCTTTGCAGAACATGCAATATATTATCCATAGTAAAATTAGGGCTGCCTGAAAACATGCGATCGTTCTTAATATAGTGTGTTTTAATTTACTTGTATACATTTTAACCACTTACCAATATTAATGAGCATATGAATCCAACGATGAAGGTCATGTTACTCTGGTTATTATTATAATTATGAATGTGGAATTTACACACACGAGCGCTGCATACAAGATTGGAACAGTTGCTGACGAGTATCGGCGTTACTCTCAATTAAAGCCATACTTTTAGTGTGTGATGTCATTGATTGAAGTCATTTAATTTAGCACAACGGACAGTACTAATATCCTGGATCGAGTGTTTCACAAATTCTTATTGCATCGAAATAATATTTCGAAACGTCTTAGGATGCAATATGGGGTCAATGACATTAAAACACACGATATGCAAATTTAAAACAGACGTTTAAAGTGTTTAAATGATGTCGACCTCAAAACCCGTTTATATATTACCTACATGTAAAGGAAGGTTTATTTTATTAGTAACATATATATATATATATATATATATATATATATATATATATATATATATATATATATATATATATATATATATATATATATATATATACTAGCTGTTACCCGCAGCTTCGCCCGCGTGAACTTAGATCTGCCGTTCGAATCACGGCAACACGATTTATTTTCTTGCGTATTATTTTGATTTTGCCATATCTCCTAAAGTATTCATTTAATTTGCATGATGTAAAAGGGAAAAATAATCATCATGAAGTGCTTAAGCTAATTAACTGATTAAAAATGATAAGGATTCATACCGTATTTGTGTAAATAACTTTCAAATTATCACGTTATAATTACCCATTTGTTTAAAGTATTAAATGGATATAGTATGATATCCTTAACAGATAGACATATGCCATCGCGGACTTTTTTGTAGACCTATTTAAGATACACAATTCCACCATACAGTATTTTGTTATATCTCAAAGGGTTTAGTCAGCGTTTTCGTTGAAAACTCCCAGACGGCCTATTTTTTTCCGACTCCTCCAACAATTATTGTTATATCTTAGCCAATGAATATAAAAACTTAATAAATTATGTACATAAACCTTCCTCTTGAATTGTCCTATCCATTAAAAAAAATCGCATCAAAATCTGTAGCGTAATTTTAAAGATTTAAGCGTACAAAGGGATATAGGGACAGAAAAAGCGACTTTGTTTTATAATATGTAGTGATATAAGTGGATCAAATCTTTGTTAAATATGTTGTCACTGTAAGTAATTAATACAGGAAAATATGATTCGTACTTATCGTATTATGTAGTGTCTATGGACTTGTCTTTTCCATTGGGCACTGCTTTTTTTTTTTTTTTTTTTTTTTTTTTTTTTCGAAAGGTCTAGACTTTTAGGCCTGATGGCCTTTAAGCTCAATCGGTAGGTAGGTGAGCAGATGGCTCACCTAGTAAAATTCGAAAGGGGGGCGCCCCCCTCCGTGCCCCGCAGGGGGCGCGGTATATCGCGCGCGCTACTCTGGAGAGTAGGTGTTTGGCTAGTCAAATCCAATACGGTCGACGAGTCATTAGCGGATGAAGTTAAACTATTAGTCGGAGGGCCGGCCCTCCCCTCCCCCTCTGACGGGGGAGGTGGGTCGTGCGCGGAACCCGTCCAATCGACCGATAGCAAAGTGCTAACGGTGTTTTCACGGTTTTGATTAGTGTAGACTCGTATCGGATTCGAACCTAATCTTACCCGATCGATCCGGATCGATGTATTTACCATGTCTAGGGATCGACGTCGCTCACGACCCCGAGGCCCAAGCGGTGTGACTGAGTACCTAACCCCGGATGTTGTATTGTTATGTGTGTGTATTCTATCTTGAATTTCGCGTCGCGCTTTTGCGTCGCGCATTAATAGCTGAGATATTTCGTCAGCCGGATCGGTAGTAACGTGTTTAGGTAACCTAAAACTCTTTGAGACTGAGCTATCAGGGACATAGTCTGCCGCGCTCACTATGAGCGGGTTTGGGTGATGGAGTGCCTTTTCAAAGTGACGTACTGACATCTCTTTGAAGTGGCCCCTAATCGAATCTAACTTGAGGTCCCTATGTAGGTCGATGTTTCTTATGTACCATGGGCAACCGGTTGCTATGCGTAAGAATTTGTTTTGCAATATCTGCAAAGGTTTGAGTCGACTCTGTGGCACGTGCGCGAACGCAACACAGGCGTACGATATAATCGGTCTTATACACGCTTTGTATAAGGTAAGTTTATGCCTGAGGGGCATCTTACTTTTCTTGTTTATCAAGAAATATAATCGACTTAAAACGAATTTGGCCTTTTTTATTATGTTATTTATGTGCGGCCTGAATGACATCGACCTGTCTAACGTGACCCCCAGGTATTTCACCTGCCCTACTCTAGGGATTATGGTGCCGTTTAGTTTGATCGGCATCATTTGTCGACGACTCTGATCGAGCGTGCCCCTTCTCTTTGTAAATTGGATTGATTGACTTTTGTCTGGGTTAATCTCTATTCTCCATTTAGCGAACCACTCACCTAGTTTGGTGACGGCTTTCTGAAGGGAGCGAGATGCTGTCCTTGCTGACGTATGGGTCACATATAGTGCAGTGTCGTCGGCAAAGAGTGCTAGTTTTAACGCAGGGTTTCTGGGTATATCGGACGTGTACAGATTGTACAAAGTCGGGGACAGCACGGAGCCCTGAGGGACTCCGGCCCTCAGAGGTCTCAGGGAAGACAGAGTGCCTTCCACTCTATACCTAAAATGCCGGCCAGACAGGTAGTCGCGGATGATGATGACCAGCCTGTCCGGTATTTCTAACTTGTAAAGTTTATAGATTAGGCCTTCGTGCCAAATCTTATCAAATGCCTTAGCAATGTCGAAAAATACTGCGCACGTGTCGCGCGGGTTTCTTTTTTTATGAAAACCTCTGAGGATGTCTTCGGTTATACGATGCACCTGTCTCGGACAACAGTGATTTTCGCGGAAGGCGAATTGCTCGTCTATGAACAGTTTCTTTTCGCTTATGACGGTTTTCAACCGTCTAAGCAGAATCCGTTCATAGATTTTACCTAGTGAGCTTATCAGGCTTATGGGGCGATAGCTAGACGGTTCCGTGCCCGGCTTTCCGGGTTTGGGGATACCTATAACCGTAGCTTCTTTCCATATATCGGGGAATTTACAGCCCTTTAGGAGGGCGTTCATAATGTTTACTAGGAGGATAATTAGGGCGGGCGGTAGTATTTTTAGTACCTTGTTCGAAATCCCGTCCGGCCCGGGGGCCTTCTTGGAGTGCAGGTGTTTAATAATGTCTTGGACCTCTTCAACATCCGTCGGAGGGATTGGATCTCCCTCAGGCGGAGCCGAGGCCCTCCTCGCAACCTCCCGATTTACCTCCTCTATGTGGGGCCTTTGGGGGGAGACGTTGTCCGGTTGGTTTGGGGTGCATTGTTGTTCTAGCGTATCGGCTAGAACTTCCGCTTTGTCGGCGTCCTCTAGTGCAGGTTCGCGGTTTGGTCTATTCAAGGGGGGCATAGATGGCTCCCTTTTGTTTTTTAAAGATCTCGCGAGTGGCCAGTATGCCACATGTGAAGGTGAAATTTCACTAAGGAATCGATCCCACCGTTCCGCTTTGTTTTCAATGATGCGAGCTTTAACCTCTCTCTCAAGATTTCTGAGGGCGCGACGACACTCGTCTGTCCGGTAGCGCGAGTACGTGCGTCTAGCTGCGTTTTTTACGCGAATAAGGTCTTTAATGTCATCCGGGAGTTCCCACCTGCCATGTTGCGACGGTGTGATTTCCCTGGATGACTTCTCAATAGTCGCTACCAGATGGTTAGTGAGGTCGGAGCATGCTGATACAGCATCGTGAGGACTATCTATTATGTCGGGGATTTTATCGAGGTGACTCGATTTCAATGTTTTTAAATTTTCGCTTAGTAATTTATAATCTATGACCTTCTGTTTGTTGTTATTTGTATTGTTCAGAGGGTCTCCGAGTTGTATTAGAACCGGTCTGTGGTCCGAGTTAAGCTCGTGGATAGTTTCAATGGAATATACCTGAAGGGAGATATTCCGAAGAATCACTATGTCTAATATAGATGGCTGCTCGTACCGCTCACTGTTTGCGTGGCTGTAGCGAGTTGGCTCATCTGGAGCGATGACTACACTATTGAGATCATCGACTGCTCTGCGGAGAATTATTCCGTTTTTATTGTTATCTCGGCAGCCCCATGCTTGATTTTTGCTATTTAGGTCGCCGGCTAATAAGACGGCGTTGCCTAATTCGGATAGCGTTTTTAAATCGCTGTAAAGCAGTTGCTTGTTACAGGATTGATATACCGAGGCGAGTACGATCGACTGATGGCCGGTCATACTCACCTGGCAGACGGAGGCCTCGAGAGATTCTAAAGCTGGCGGATCCATCGCTATGCAATGGAGGGGGCTCTTGTAGTAGATGAGCGTGCCCCCAAGCTGGGATCGTGTCCTGTCGTTCCTGACTATTTTATAATTGGGGAGTCTCGGATTTGACATGCTAGGTTTTAAGAACGTTTCCTGCACAAGGAGGACGTCAACGTCGTATTTCTTGACGAATATTTGCAATTCGTCAATGTTTGCTCTAATGCCGTTCGCGTTGAAAGACACTATTCGTAGTGAGTGGGGTTTAACTCTAGCCGTGGTAGCCATTTAAACGTTTGAGTTAAAGGCTTCGATCTGTTGGATCAAAGGGAGGCTTGTAACAGACCGATGCCTGAGCGGATTTTATCCGCTAGGGTCCTGAGCTCTTTTCGGTCAATAGACCTGAGGAAACTTGACACGATTGTCAAGTCGTCCCCTAAACTATCTGTAGTGGGTTGGGGGCGGGGGGCAGGGCGGGAGACTGCGTGCATCGAAATGCTAGCAGGGGGTCCCGTTGGTCTGCTTACAGCCGCTGTCGGGGGGGTTTGTACGGGTGGCGTGGTTTGGGCCGGGAATGTTACCGGCTTGTCCCACGCGTTTATTTGGGGAGGGGGGGCGGGGATGAATTCTTCATCCCTAGGCGCCTTGAAACGCGGGGTGGCTTTTTGCGAAGCCGTTTTTTTTCGCGGCGGGCTTGGAGTAGCCCGCTGTTTTTACGACCCTACGCTTTACGGTCGGGGGGGCCTTTGGACATCCCCGATAGTTTGCCGGGTGGCCTTCGTTCCCGCATAGCACGCAGCTAGGCGGTTCGACGGCCGTGGCTCTGTCTCGAGAGCAGTCCGAGGTGCCGTGGTCTCCCAGGCATTTCACACACCTGGGGTGAGCGCAGCAGTTACGGGCGGAGTGCCCATAGAGCTGGCAACGATGACATTGCCCGATTATTCCCCTTTTACGTGGGGGTTCTACCCTCATACCTGTCATATTGCAGACGGCTTTTAGGTTGTAAATGGCTTTACCAGCCGGGGTCAAGGGGAGGATGACTAAAACCATGTTGTAAACATAGTTTGTCCTAGGGTGGTGCATTCTGTGCACCTCCTCAACTGGGAAGCCCTGATGGACCAGGTCTTCCTTGATATCGACCGTGTCCATCTTCTTGGGCACGCCTGCTATTACGACCCGGAGTACACGTTCTTCCTCCAGGGCGTATGTGTGGTAACCTATATTGTGCTCCTTAAGGAAGGCTGTAAGCCGCCTATGGTCGGCGGGAGTACTGACTTGTACGCGGATACCGTCTGCGCACGTGCGGGCCGATTTATGATAAATCTTTTTATCATATATCGCTTTTGAAATTTGGTTCCATGACTGCGTGTCTTGGACTATCACAGGTGGGGGGTTTTAACGTATGGCTGGTCGGTGTCCATGCCCTCGTTTGGGGTGGACGATGAGCCAGCTGCAGGCGACGTGAGTTGTTCGCGCCTAGTTACATGTTGCACAGATGGTGCCTCTAATTGGGTAAGGTTCTCCGTAGAACCTTTTTTGTTGCCCTGAGGGGGCTTGGCGGCTGCTACCTTGGGAGCCTTGGGTGGGGGGGATGGCGCAGAAGAGGTCGTGGACTCTGGGTCCGGGCGACGCCTCTTCTTTTTGTTGCGGACTTCGGTGAAGCCGCAATCGTCCTCCTCAGAGGAGGTGCCTGCGATGGACATCTCCTCCTCAGTCGGAGTCGCGCTTGATGAGCGCGTTGATAATGACGACTTTGTCGTCGAAATGCCGATGTTTGACGACTGAGATGCAGGAGAATCGCTGAGGGCGATCTTCGGCTTGATGAGCTCTAATTTTTCATCTAAATCCGGGTATTGACTAGCTAGTTGCCTTAGTAAGTCCTCTGGGGACACGTTTTTAAAATGATGATACACCGCCATGTTTTATTGTTAAAATTTTCTTTTGTTTAAAAAGGTAATGGGAATGGAATGTCTATTGTTTAAACTAATTCCATTGTGTACTTTATCCCAGCCGCCTGTGCGGTGGGTGTGTATTGTTCGATCGACTACCTGAGGTAGATGTGTGTATGGTATCGGGTAACTTACGTGAAATATGTTTGCAAAGTGCGATCCCACTTTGCACTATTCGCACGAATACGAAAACGGCACACCGCGCCTAACAACACCGCGAGTGGTACCGGCACACCACGAAATCACAAACGGACGTCCTATACGAGCGCAGAAAACCTATATGAGGTTTCCGCGCTAAACGCGCTGAGCCCGGCGGAGCTCTTCACTAAAAACACTTGTACTAACGTAGCCGTGTGTAAACATGGGAAGCTTGAGCGTCTAACCAGCAACAACACAGGACGTTTTGGCTTTATACCCCTTCTTGCTCTGGGCAACTGCCTAGGGCCCCGCTATCCATGGGGCACCGTTATTTATATCGGAATATGATCTAGTGATAATTTTAGGAACTTTTACAATAATTGCTGATTAGAATAATTAGTAGTGTCCTAATTACTATGATTACTCTTTCTAGTTAAAATTAAAGTATAAGATGTATAAATTGCCCTTGTGCCCAGGGCCCCGATGTGTTTAAAGGGGGCCTAGAGTGTCTATTCATTTTAAGAACATCACGAAAAGGAGTCGACTGCATTGGGCAATGTCGCCCACTAACTACGAGTGGAACATATAAGGTGATTTCATATTATGAGAAATAAATAAATAAATATTAGACTTAAGAGCGAATTTAAACTTCAGCAGCTTTCAGTGCGGTGCCCCGGATCTGCTAGAAAATGAGCTAGTCAGTCTCTCAGGGTACTGACGCCACCTCCATAGAGGGGTTGTCCTGCACCACAGAACAACCCCTTCCAGCGTCGGGACAGTGCAATGAGGCGAGGTTCCCGTCCTCACCCCTTGCCCCCTGCTCTTTTGCCCCCACTTCTTATAAGAGAGGTACAAAGAGCCCCCTCGGCTCAATTTGCTTCACCCAAGATGTTGGGGTCACTGAGCTACAGTGGGCAGGCTGATGTAACCCGCTTTGGCAGACAAAGACGTGAGCATTTTACTGGTGACCTTGATAATAATAATATGTTGGGGACAGCTCACACACGATCATCTGATCCCAAACAAGGCAGAGCCTGTTGTTACGGCAACCAGAAAAGCGATACATACTCATATATTTCTAAATACATACATATCATATCACTATAGATAAATTATACACAGAACAAATTATCAAGCATCGCACAAAACATTGTCGTAGGTGGGAATCAAACACACGACCTTCTGGCTTAGCAGACAGGGTCACTAACCATCACCAACAGGCCAGTCTCAAAGGCCAGTGATGCATCTACGTCGAGACCTAGTCTGCATAGATACCACTTAACACTTTCCTGCTTATTTCTTCCGTAAAACTATTCTTGTCTTGCGGTGTTGCCTAAAAATTAATTTTAATTTTTACGCCTTTGGAAAGTGAAAAAGCAATATCGTGCGATAAAATTCAATTCATAAGTATAGGCGTATTATAGCCCCATGTATGTAAAAATATAGTGTTGCTTCTTTTAAAAATGGAAGGGGAGGAATAATAATAATAATAATAATTTATTTCTTTTCTTTCACAAAGGTTTACAATAATTTTAAAGTACAATCATGGAATTACACACACTTAGTAGTCAACCTTTGTGAGAAACTGGAGTCCGTACTAGATTGAGAATCTGTGTTACAGATCTCCAGGCCCTCACACAATCTCTAACAATTACTGAGTACAGCGTAGAACGTGTCGTGCTTTTCTCACACTATTTCAAAAGAAAATAAAACATAAAGTAGTTAAACAAAAACATAAAGTCAAATACAAATCAAGGATGTGTGTGTGCTTGTATGTATGTGTGTTGTGTGCGTGTATGAGTGCGGGTGTGTGCATTTGTCTGTATGGTGTGTGTATGAGTGTTTATAAAATATGTATAAGTGATGTTTTAATGTATTGTGTTCATAGTTTAGATAACATATTATATCAATGCATGCCTATTTCAATCAGGTTTTCAGTATCCTCATAGGTTAGTTTCAACAACCACGTGATAACCGTCTTTTTGCAACTGTGTTTATTCAGGGGGTATATTTGTAGAATTTTATTTACTTTTTTATATATGTAGGGGCCTAAAAAGATAGGAATACGCTTGGATTCAGGATATCATCATTCTAATCATCTTTTCGGCAAACAGCTTCGCTGAGTTTTGGTAATGAAAGCAAGATATTAACAGTTTAAATTATATTAGCACCGAAACATCTCAGCCGCCCTAGACACCAAGCTGTCAAATTACATGTCGTAAGCTAATGTCATTCCCATACAATACGTATTCTATTCTATTCGTTTAGCGTTTGCCACTTGTCTAGGGGGCAGAAATGTAAAGACATACATCATGTATGTCTTCACATTTGATGATGCGATGCATGTCTGAGGTAGTTAGTCTCAATAAATTTATTTATGTTCTGGAGACCATGTTCATGGTGCGATCGTATGTTTGCGCGAATTTGCATATCCAAATAACATTAATGGTGAGAAGATTTCTCGTGTTTCATATCCCTCGTATATTTTTCATGGCTTATTGTGATTGCCTGTTGCCAACAAGAATACCAATTATGGTATACCAATCATTTTCTTACATAAATAATGTAAGAAAAATATATTTTTAATTATTAGCAATGCTGTTTTAAGTATATTCGCAATCAAACTTTAAGGCTAAATTGCTTTAAAACAATGGTCTGCTCTACGAAACAGCATAATATTATTTTCTAATGTTTTACACGATTTTTTTTTTTTCGGTTGGATCTATGCATATAGGACCATTATCCTAGTGACCGTTATGCGTCATCGGAAATGGGGTGATCCGGTTGGATCATCCTATGACGTTAAAAATTTGGGGGGTTGCCCCCCGCCATGTTCATGGCGTCGGGTTTGTACCTAACTTGGTCAGCTACGGTCGACTGGTTTGGAACGGGTGACGTTAGAAACCTATCGTGAGGGCCGGCCCTCCCCTCCCCCGGTAGCGGGGGAGGCGGGTCAAGCGCGGGACCCGAGCAAGCTGCCGATAGCAGAGTGCTATCGGTGATTACACGGTCTATATTGGTGTCGACTCGTAGCTGATCTGAGCCTATGCTGTCGCGGTTGATCCGGATCAACTGGTCAACGGAGTGTAGGGTTCGACGTCGCATACGACCCCGGGGCCCATGCGGTGTGAATGTGTGCCTAACACCGGCTGTGTTATGTCTGAGTGTGTGTTGTAGCTTACGTCGCGCTTCAGCGTCGCGCTTTAACAGTTCTGTGATTTTATCAACAGGATCGGTTATGACATTCTTAGGTAACCTAGACTTATTAGGTGCTAAACTATCGGGGGTGTAGTTTGCCGCACTCACGACGAGTGGGTTCGGGTGGAGAAGTGCCTTTTCGAAGTGACGTTCTGACATCGCTTTGAAATGGCCCCTAATCGAATCTAGTCTGAGGTCGCGGTGTAGGTCGATGTTTCTTACGTACCACGGGCAACCGGTTGCCACACGTAAGAATTTATTTTGGATCGTTTGGAGGCCTCTGAGTCTATGCTGAGGCACATGCGCGAATGCCACACAGGAGTATGACATGATGGGGCGGATACATGATTTATAGAGGGTTAGCTTGTGCCTGAGGGGCATTTTGCTCTTTTTGTTTATGAGGAAGTACAGTCTACTACTGACGAAACGGGCTTTTTTAGAAATCGCGGCGATGTGTGGTTTAAACGACATCGACCTGTCAAGGGTGACCCCCAGGTACTTGACCTGTCTAACTCTGGGAATAACGACGTTATTTAGTAAGATTGGTTTCATCGTGAACCATGTTTGTCTGCGTTTAGGTAAGCGTGTCTTTCTCTTACGAGAGAAATGAATCGACGCGCTTTTATCGGGGTTAATAGCTATTCTCCATTTTGCGAACCAGTTGCCTAGTTCGTTGACGGCACGTTGGAGAAATAGCGATGCTCTATTAGCATTAGGGTGGGTAACGTATAGAGCTGTATCGTCAGCGAAGAGAGCCAGTTTGACGTCCGGAGGTCTGGGGATATCTGATGTGTACAGATTGTATAGAGTTGGGGACAGCACGGAGCCCTGGGGGACTCCGGCCCTCAGAGGTCTCAGGGAAGAGAGGGTGCCTTCGACCCTATACCTAAATGACCGGTTTGACAGATAGTCGCGGATGATGATGACTAGCCTATCCGGTATTCCTAGCTTGTACAGTTTGTACACGAGGCCTTCGTGCCATATCCTATCGAAGGCCTTAGCTACATCGAAAAATACGGCGCACGTATCGCGGGAGTTCTTTTTATTGAAACCTCTGAGTATGTCTTCGGTCATACGGTGGACTTGCCTTGGACAGCAGTGGTTTTCGCGGAAGGCGAATTGCTCGTCTATGAACAGGTTGTTTTCGCCTATAACGGCTTTGAGCCGCTTAAGCAGAACCCGTTCGTAGATTTTGCCAATCGAGCTTAGTAGACTGATGGGCCGATAGCTAGACGGTTCCGTGCCCGGTTTTCCGGGCTTAGGTATGCCGATAACCACGAATTTCACTAATTATAATAAGACAACTTTTACGGATTCATTCATAGTTCGAAAGGGACGCAAAATTGTCTCACTTTTTCAGAATCTTGTCAATTTTCATTAAGAAGTAAAGAAGGCTAAATTAGTAGTAGTAGACTAAATTAGTTTTTAAGAACCAATTTAGTTCTGAAAAATAACACATTATTGACATAGTATTCAAATTATGTGTCCCGTTTTGATTTTAAAAACTTGTCATACGCCTGATAAAATAAAGTCGCTATATTTTTCATTCGTTGTGGCTCGTTGTATATGAATAAAGGTACGTGCAAAATTAAACAGTATTTAACAGGCAGAAGGCGTTTCTCAATTCGACCGTATATATAATATACAAGCTTTTTTAATGTTTTTTCAGGGGTTATCACCGTCGCTTATTTTCGATAATTCTTTTTTTGTATTTTGTGCTGTTGAAATAATCGAAATGTTAGTGTTACCAGCTAGGGTCAAGAGGACTTCGCCAGATTTAACACAACCAGAGATATGTATTATTTTTGAAGTGATAACTTCTTGAGTCGGGAAAATCAAATAGGTTCATTCAAGATTGTGAACGCCTTAGCAACTCGACATAGCAACAAACGCATTAAACATTATACCAGAATTCTACTTTAGTTCTGCCGGACATTTATTTATTTATTTACAAAAATGAATCCGCAATGGCATATTATGACGTCTGTTACTGTATGGAGTATATTGCAGGCAGTCTAATCACAGAGAACATTTTTTATTTCAGGATAAACGATATTTCCTCACCACAGTTCAGATCATGTCGTGGCAGTGGGGCTCAGTAGCTCAGGGTGACCCCAACACCTCGGGCGAAGCGAATTGAGTCGAGGTGCCCTGTTGCTTGTAGATCCGGGGCACCTCACCAAAGGCGGCATTGGTGGTTCCCGCCGGGTTTTAATGGGTAGAGCTGCGTCCACTTACCAGCTTTCGGGCGCAGCGAGTCCCACATACCCGCCTGGGGAGACTCACTCCCCTGCGGGATGCTTCCATTCCCGGCGTTAAAAAAAAGGATGATCGATACTTGATTGAGTTGCTTGGGCTACCACCACTTATAGTCTCGTGTGTGATGCTCGTCTGTCCCCCTTGGCCTATCCGATTAATTTAAAAAAGCGTCTTTGTGCACGTCATTCAAGATCCTTATTGACATATTTGTTTTACAGCTATTATTTAAACTTAGTCATTAGAGTGTTTTCATATATGCATATTATTTGTATTTTGTGTATATAGAGGTTAAACAAAGGTTGAATTGAACAAATAAGATGCAACCATTGATATGGAGTATTTCAACAGCCTTCTCAATATCTGTGAATGCAACATAATATTATGCCTCCTTTTTGACATGTCATAATATTATCTACACTAATATTATAAAACTTTGTTTGTTTGTTTGTTGGGTTGTAATGAATAGGCTCAAAAAGTACTGGACCGATTTCAAAAATTCTTTCACCATTCGAAAGCTACATTATCCACGAGTAACATAGGCTAAATTTTATTCTGAAAAAACATAGGGTTCCGTAAGATATTTGGGTTTTTCGGACACAAGGTGTAAAAAATCAACCAGAAAAGTTACTTATTTTGCGTACGCTGCCTAAACTATAGAAGATAGAACTATAAAATGTTCTAATTAATTGAAGACCTTATAATTATCTACAAAAAAGTCCGCGACACACTATACCTATCTCAGTCGAGTGAGTCACAATAACCATTTTTTTATTTAGAAATTTTGAATTTTTATGGACTATCCTTATCAAAATAAATTATTTCATCACTGAGTACAGTTTATGTAGACAATATTTCGACTTTTAATGATTAAAATTGGACGTTTGGTTTTGAAGTTATGGCGAAATTAAAATATTACGATTTCTTCTGCACGGCCCGTTGGAAAATGGGCGTCATCAAGGGGTGCGCATGCGAGTTTAGATATTAGTTATGAGTAAGGTTTGTATGTATGTTTGTAACGAATTTGCTCAAAAAGTATTAGTCCGATTTTGAAATTTCTTTCACCATTTGAATGCTACATTGTCACTGATTAATATAGGCTATTTTAATTGTAAGAAAAAAATAAGGATCCCTACTAAAACTACAATAATGTTACCCAAGGTGTAAAAAAATGCCTATAAAATATCTTTCATCGCGTGCGCTGCGAAAACTATTGACGATAGAACAAAAAATCTTTCACAATATCAAAGAACATATTAATATCTACAAAACATGTCGGGATAGCATGTATCTAACTATTGTAGTTATGTTTAAAATCCGACCAAAATCAGATCAAGTTATTTATACCTTTGCCTTAATCCGTATCTAAATAAATGATTTCTCAAGAAAGGTCGTTTATATGCCTGTAAATAACATTTTAATTTATTAAAATCGGAAATTCCGTTCGAAATATATTATCAATTTAATAAAATTTAAATAAAATTAATCGCGGCTATGCCGTGACCGTGACGCGCCTGGGCCGGAGTACAGCCTACAGGAGAGGAGTTCTACTCAAACTGAAGAGTTTCTTCAGCTTTATATAATATTATTACTATATTAAGATATAAAGCCAAAGAGTTTGTTTGTTTGAACGCGCTAATCTCAGGAACTATTGGTCGGATTTGAATGTTTCTTTCAGTGTTAGATAGCCCATTTATCGATACAGATATAATATCATCCCGCTAAGATCCCGTTGTGAATCTTAGTTAACGCAGGCCAAGCTGCGGGCAACAACTAGTAATGTCTATAAAAAGACAAACAAAATTACAGCAGAACTAAACGTTTTTTTATAACACTTAATATTAATAAAAAAATTAAATTCAAATTTTAAAAAGGCGCCATAAAGTATTTTTTTATTAAAGTGGCAAATTTAGTTTTGTTAGAGTAAGTTTGGTCGTTTTATATTATTTAACCGAATTCCACAGCGGTTCCTTCGCGTAAGGTATTAAATGCTATTTTATAATAATTATTATCACTAAGCTGACATCGTCTCAAGGGTCAATACATTTCATGATCGCAACATATTTGAGATTTTTGTTGCTGACTGTACAAAGATTCATATCGTGGATTGTTTTGGCCTCGCCCCTACATCTCAGAAGGCTCCGTCACCGTGTTAATGATGCAAAGGTCGCTGCTATAAATATGAGCGATTATTTATTTTTGGGCCTTTTCCAGAAGGCCAAAGGCCATAACGAGAGTAGCATAAATATTTTAACGGGTGAGAGGGATGCACGGTGCTGCATGGGTAGCGTTAGCGGCCATCCATAAAGTACGTCACACGAATTTTAGGACTTTTGAACCCCTTCCCCGTCTTTGTCACAGGTTGTCACGTTATTATAAACCCCCCCCCCCTTTAACATCTGATGTACTTTATGGATGGCCCCTTATCCACCATGATGGTATCTTGCTTCTGTCTCCTGTGAAACAGCTTTGCTGTATTTCACAAAAGAGACAGGACAGGCAGTGATTGCTGACACAGAGACCTTATGTCTCGGCCCTTGGGACAGGAAATACACGAGGAGTTAATTGTTTTTCTGTTATTATTTATTGCACATTAGTGTTTGGTTATTTGTATTTTTTATTTAAACAAATTAATGTCTGCTAATATTTTATTACATTGTATAAGAAATAAAAATAAAAATTATTATTCAAATCAATGCTTTTCACTTCTGCCTTGCCAGTGAACCTAGAAAAAAAAACATTCTACATTAATTACAATCTTAAACATATTTAAATTTAAGCGATTATTTTACGTTCTATTGCTCAGCAAAAATTTTCTGCTCGACATCAAAGTTCAAACGAAGAGCGAGTTCAAGCGTTGATTGGTCAAATTAACACAATTTAAAACCTCATTTGGTTTCGTTCTTTGCGATGTTTTTTTAACCTAGTTCATATATTCAGTATCATGGAGCTTTCTAGAAGTATTAGATGTATGAGGAGCAAGGAGAACCTAGTATGAGGACAATTTGAGAAGTGTCCATCTGTAAACGCAAATAATTTAAACGCGAACAACACAACTAGTTTAATAGGCGTTTGATCAATGCTTTTAACTGTAAAAAAATGAGAAGAAACTGTTATTGATATATCATCATCATCAGCTTTTATCCGTACACTGCTGAACATAGGCCTCCCTCAATAAATGCCAAGGAAACCGACCCTCTGCTCGCTTCCCTCCTGAATACCGACCAACACTTGGTCTACCTAATAATACTTAATAAATACTACTTCTATATCAAAATTGTTGATAAATAGAAGTGTACTCAAAACAACTTTATGAGACCAAGAGATGATAGTGCAGCTATAATCTGTCGTTAAAATAATATAATAATATTGAAAAAAAAAAACCAAATCATATCAATACAAAGATTGAAATTCCATAAATTTTGCATTGGAAATTTTAAAAATAATGGAGCAAAATTCATAAGTGTCCTAAAATTTTCGAAAAGTTTTCAAACTTATTATGAAATTAAAATGTTACTGTGACGGCATCGCTACTTAATATTGTGAAATTAAATAAATTTTCTCAATTAAATTACTCACCTCCGTTATCGCCATCCACAATGGATACTGAAAACGAAAACAGTTTATAAAACATCGTTCATAATGTACCATGTGTCCCTATACTTGTCACATTGCATGTTTCTATAATAGAAATAGGATTTATAGAGCAGTAAGTAGCAGTAATAGGAATCCTATTACTGCTACTGGCTGCTCTATAAATGCGCAATCAGATAAAAGATTTTTTTTTATTTTCGACTAAGTAATGTACCTTTAAAAAAATGCTATGTTGATTAAAATAATATGGTCACCCTAATAAAATACTTCAATTTATACGCTACATAGAATCGATGTACCTTACAAAGTTACTTGTAGTAGTTTTGGGGTTGTTGAACTGACCCTGGACTAGGCTCTATATTTCACGATCGCGCTATTAATAGTTAAATAATAATAACAAAAACAAATATTCAAATATTACAAGTAAATCGTCATCGAACGGTAACTTACATCAATTTAATTTTCTAAGGAACTCAGACCAAATAAAAAGTAAGGAATAAACAATTTATTTAAGCAGTTAAAGAAAAATTAAATTGTTATTTTATTTTATTTAATCTCATCATCAAAGGATATACATTATTAGATGCTGCTGCTTGCCATCTTTTGTCCAGGACAAAAGAGAAGATTATAGGAAATACGATATAGCTGCATAATAGCATTCAATTGAGATAGAATCCTATTCTTATAGTACTCTCGTTGAGACTAACATACCGGTGAGCCAATTGATAGGAAACGATTAACATAGTCCTAGAATATGAACCAACTAGCTGTTGCCCGCAGCTTCGCCTTTTTTTTTGATGACGCAGCGGAAATCCTTTTCGGACCATAACAGGGCCTTGGGTAGGCGCGCATTGGGTGCACTACCCCACTGAAACCGCTGCGTGAGCCTTCAGCCGCTATCCGAGGGACCCGAATCTACAGGCGACGGGAAGCCCTCAACGACAGACTGGTCCCGGCAAGACCAGATTCTCAACAATAGCGGGACTGCTCGGCTACGACTTGACAGTCCCCAAGACGTCGTGTCTAGCAGGACCCGGGTTCCCATTCCGAGCCCAACACGAGAACAGAGGCGTTATTGAAAGCGCATTAAGTAGCACCTCTGATCCCGTTCGTCGTCTACGGGGGAAGGCCACGTCGGCGGCCTCCTCTTCCGCCCGCAGCTTCGCCTGGGTTGACTAAGATTTACGACATCATCTCAGCGGGGTCTATAGCCTGATAAACAGGCTACATAACACTGAAATAATGTTTCAAATCCGACCAATATTTTAGGTCCTGGGTTTAAC
Source organism: Lycaena phlaeas (assembly GCA_905333005.2). Lineage (NCBI taxonomy): Eukaryota > Metazoa > Arthropoda > Insecta > Lepidoptera > Lycaenidae > Lycaena > Lycaena phlaeas. The sequence continues at coordinate 6,595,362 of HG995182.1, forward strand.
GCTTTCAAACAAACAAAGTATTCAGCTAAATTACTTATATGTGTAAGATTATATCTATGTTAAGGCTTATTGCGCTATAATTAATTATTGTTTTTTTAGGCTTTTTTGGGCGGCTTCAGTTGCCGTTTAATCTATGATCATCAAATTAAAGTGGAACATTCTTATTTACTTACATTGGTGTTCACCATCGACGACGTTTACTGAAAATAATAACACATTATTTTGGAGCAGCAAATGAGCAAATATAATATTAGTGGGCCTGTTTCACAATCTCCAGTTAAGTGCCCAATAGGCTATCGGCAACATATTTGACAGATATTTGACAGATACTCCACACTCTATCTGTCAAATATGTTGCCGATAGCCTATTGGGCACTTAACTGGAGATTGTGAAACAGGCCCTTAGTATCTTAAAAATATAGTTAAGAAAAACATATAAAATCACGCTAATAAAGCAAAGTAAACTACACTAAATTAAAATAAAATGTTTTTTTAAATAACATATTTTACAAGGTTAGTTAAAAGTTCGAAATTCAGATTTTCTAATAAATAAAAAATAGGAAGAAAGAGATTATTTTTTTCGAAAGGTCTAGACTTTCCGGCCTGGTGACCTTTAAGCTCAATCGGTAAGTGATTAATAAAAAAGTAACTTTAATGTATGTAAATAGGGGTGTTTTTTATAAATGTATGAATAAGAACAAAAAATACACTTACCTCCGTTATCGCCATCCACAATGGATACTGCAAATAAGAAAAATCATTAAAAACCCCATTCTATTTTGTCTGTAGCAGCACTCTCAGGCATGAACTTAATATAAAAGGATCGCGTTCTCGGAAAATGTATTTACAGAAATGAACATTAACTTAACGTATTCTATTGCGCATTACACAGAAGCTGATCCGAGCTGAGCGGGACAGTTATAATGAAGGAGTGTGTCTCCTTCTTTCGTATTGCCAGCATGACATATATGTTATCTGTGTACTCGAGTAAGTAAGGTCCTCTATATTATAAACTATTGTAATAATTTCTCTTTTCTTAAAGCATAGAAGGGAGAACGAACAGTCGAAGCCTTGCGATTACCGACGCCCAATAACATCCACTTAACCGGAGGTTATGCAGATGCGTGTCCTCCTTTTCCCTATCCCCCCAATGGGCCACCGGAAACTCACAAGGCGCTCGAAACGCGACAGCTTAGCTGTCACTTTACGTCGATTTCATGCGTATGAAAATAATTTCGTAAATGTGTTTTGAAAACGAGTCCACCCATTCATTTTATGATCAAGATTAATATATTATATTTTTTGCTGCAAGGAGTAAATCCAATAGTTTTTATGATACATAATATATAGTTATCTAAACTCCAGCACGATGAAAAAGAATATCTCAATCATATCATTTTTTTAGATAATCAAAATTTTTAGATATCTAAAATTCTTCTCTTTCAAAGATAATATATAATGTATTCAGTATCGTCCACTAATTATGTACCAAAATTATTTGATAATTACAAATAAGGATGTGTGCTACAATTTTACAATTACTAGGGTAAATATTTTTTATTGTAGCGTGCAAGATTGTGTTATAAATAATTAACCTTACACTATTTGATCAGATAAAACGCAATCTCTACATAGAGATCATACAACATAATCATAGTATCGAAATAAACAATAAATTTAAAATAACCTCGATTGAACAAGTCCAAGGAGCAAAATTGAATTGTATTGTAAAGTTAAAAAAAACACATACACACACACATCAAGACTATACTTATTGAGATTGGCATACCTGCAGGGCTATTCTGTAAGAAACCATTTCGATATCGAGCTTCATCTGAGTGATAGAGTTCACTTTACGTCACTTCGAAAATGATCTTTATTGATATGGGTAGAGAGTCGAGTTTTAAAGAATACAAATCCTTCAAATTCATCATATTACCACGGATTCCGCTTTCGAGATTCGAAAACAACCTTACAGAATAGTCCTGCAGTAAGCCACTTTAGAGGAAGTGGATACCATGTATCGAGAATATAAACGAATTCTTCCTAAGTTGTGTGAAGAAAAAAATATTAATTCGCTATATAAAATGAAATATTCTTATTTACTTACATTGGTGTTCACCATCGACGACATTTACTGAAAATAATAATATACATGTATTTTAAACTATAGTTTAGAAAAACCTAAAAATACACATTTATATTAAACCAAACTAAAACGTTCAAAAACATTTTAAAATAAAAATATATTATTCAACACTGATAAAAAATTCACGAATTCCAGAGTAAATAAAACTAATATAACTTTAATGTAAAAGTGAGCACAGTCACAGAATAAGGCTGCGTTTCCACCGGAGCTGAGTTAAGCTGCGTTGCGAGGAATGTGTTTTTAAGAACCAATGGAAACGCTTCATTTGCCTGGCCACGTTCAGCGCGACGCGATACGTCGCGACGTCTCTATTGGTTCTTGTAAAGCACATTCCTCGCAACGCAGCTTAGCTCATCTCCGGTGGAAACGCAGCCTAAGTATCAACCAGAATGTAAACTACAAACAAACGCTCAAAAGGGAACAATCATACAAACTTGAGTATCGACGCGCCCGCCACGCGGCATTTACTACAAGCAGCACCGCGAGGTTCGCTTAGATGTCTCGTCGATACATGCGCGTTTGTGCAAATGTGCAGTTTTCAGAGCATTTTCGTATTTTCTTTACTAACCATAAGAGGGGATACTGATGTGCTGGAGCCTTTTGATATAAGGCATTCTTAATTTCGTTTTAGAGCAAAGGTAATGGAATGTGACGCTATCAGTCATCGTGTAAAAGTATTAACTCTTATATGTCCCTCTGGTGGACACGGATCTCCTCCTCGAAAGCAGGTGAGGAGGGTATTTTATATTTATAGTCATCATGTAATTGATCATTATTGTATCTTGAGTTAATTTTATCAATAAGGATGATAAATGTATGAACACTCACCTCCGTTATCACCATCCACAACGGATACTGAAAATAAGAACAAATTATAAAACCTCGTTCATAATGTAGCAGGTATTCTTCTTATACCAGCTGTATTTGGAACGCTTAGAAAGATTTAATCCTAATAATATACTATTTATCCTAATAATATATTTTTTTTTTTTTTTGAGGGTAGGTGTGCTTAAAGTAACAGCAAAAAGTGCGCTCTGAGATAAAATAATAGTGTTTATATTGCAATTTTATTATATTATGTGTTAATATATTCAAAAACCTACCGGCAACTTTCTCCTATATAAAAATAATACAAAACTCAACACTTCATAAACAAATTATATATATTTCATTACTCATCTATACAACATGGAGTCCATACAACAATCAATGTCTGAAATGTCCGAGTTCTTCCACAAAAAGATGTCTGAATTTGAGTCGAACCTCCAGAAGACTTCTCCATCCGCTTCCAGCCATTCTGACCAGTTGAGTGTAGATTTTAAGGCATTTAAATCCTTTGTTGTTTTTGCTCTTAACTCACTACAAAAGCAGATGGATGTAATAGCAATGCAGTGTGACAACATGGAGATGCGCTCCAGGAGGAAAATGCTTCTTGTCCATGGGGTCCATCCATTCCATATCCATATCCATATCCACCGATATCCATTTATCTGAATAATTGTGACACTTCAATTGTCTCCCTTGGTGAAACATTGTCCTCTAATTTTGGTCAATCTTCAAAACATTTTAATGTTGTACACATCAATGCACAAAGTATTCCTGCACACTATCCTGATCTTTTAACATCATTTGAGTCGGCCAATGTACATGCTATACTTGTATCAGAGACATGGCTTAAGCCTTGCTTACCCTCCTCCTGCTACTCTTTGCCAGGCTTTTGCATGATTCGGAATGACCGAATTGATAGGGTTGGTGGTGGCGTTGCTATATACCTTAAGTCACAAATACCATATAATGTACTTAGTATGTCTTTACAACCTCCACCTTCCGATGCTGCTGAGCACCTCCTCATTGAGGTTGAACTCCGTCATTCAAAAGTTCTTCTTGGAGTGTTCTATAGTCCGTCCATCTCAGTAAATTATTTTGCTTCCTTTGAATCGACTCTGGAACAGTTCTCTAACCTGTATTCACATACAATTATAATGGGTGACTTTAACACATGTTTACTGAGGAATGATTTTAGATCAAGAAAGCTGATGTCAATTACTGATTCATATGATCTACATATCTTGCCACTGAAGGCTACACACACTGTCCCTGGTTGCACACCTTCACTTCTTGATATAATAATTGTTTCATCTTTAAATCTTGTTCATAACTATGGGCAGTGTGCAGCTCATTCTTTCTCACATCATGACCTTATTTTTCTTTCCTATGTGTTGAAGCCTCCCAAATCTAAGCCTAAAGTTATGATGCAGCGCAGTTTCAGGGGTATTGATATCGACCATCTACTATCTGACGCTCAAAACATTGATTGGACTGATTTAATTACAGCCACCTCTGTTGATGACAAACTTACAATATTTAATGAGCAACTAATAGCATTATACAACAAGCATGCACCTATTCGCCCTATTAAAGTTAAACATCTCCCCACTCCTTGGTTAACTGATGAGATCAGAGAACTAATTAAAAAAAAGAATCAAGCTAAAACTAAATTAAAACTTAATAATTCTCTTACAAATAGGGAAAAATACAAAACATTAAGGAATCGTTGTAATACCTTATGTAGAGATGCTCAGAGACGTTATATCCACAAATCTATTGAAAATGGAGATCCAAGTAAAGTGTGGAAACTTCTTAATTCTCTAGGAGTTGGGAAATCTGAATCTTCATGTACTCTAAAACCTAATGAAATACAATCTCTCAATCAACACTTCTCTTCATCGACATCTAATTTTGACACAAAAACTAAACTTTTGACATTAGACAATATTTCCTCATCACCTTCTCCTACTCTCACACCATTTACTTTCAAACCATTTGACGAGTGTGAGGTTAAGAAGGCAATACTGACCATTTCATCAAATGCCATTGGCAATGATGGTATTAGTAAAAATATGGTAACTCCTATCCTTGACATTATCCTACCAATTATTACATATATCTTTAATTATTCAGTTTCCACAGGCAATTTCCCGGAGAAATGGAAGAATGCACTAATTGTTCCTCTACCTAAAAATTCCAAGCCTACTGCCCCTTCTGATTATAGACCTATATCTATATTACCTTTTTTTTCCAAAGCAATTGAAAAACTAGTGTACCAGCAATTAAATCTTTACCTCACCAAAAACAATCTCCTAAACCCACTTCAATCTGGTTTTAGGACAGGACACAGTACTGTAACTGCATTGACAAAAATTACTGATGACATCAGGCTAGGGATGGACAATAAAAAGCTTACCATTCTTACATTATTAGATTTTAGTAACGCATTTAATTCTGTTGACTTAGACCTAATGGTAGCCTCACTGAAGTCCATTAATCTATCTCCGCCAACAATAAATTGGTTTCATAGCTACTTAAATAATCGTAGGCAACGCATTAGAGTTAATGACGTTTATTCAAACTGGTGTGGTACCACGTCCGGTGTCCCACAAGGTGGTGTGCTCTCACCTTTACTTTTTGCTATATTTATTAATTCCATTACTAAGGGCCTTTCATGTTTCTACCATATGTATGCAGATGATCTTCAAATCTATATACAGTCTAGTGTTGATGACTTGAACAATGCTATTTTATATATGAATCAAGATCTTTCAGCCATCACCAAATGGACACACAATCATGGTTTAAAACTCAATCCCAATAAATCACAAGCCATAATAATAGGCAGTCAAGGTCTACTAAAAAGAGTGGATTGGGTTAATATTTCCCCTATCATACTGGATGGAGTTCACATAAGGTATAGCGATACAGTTAAAAATTTAGGTGTCATCTTTGATAATACTCTTTCTTGGTCTCAACAAATTAACACTGTTTGCAAGAAAATATATGGTGCATCTGCTTCATTAAGGCGATTGAGAAATTTCTTACCTATACCCACCAGAACTGCGCTTGTTCAAACCTTACTACTTCCTATTCTTGACTATGCTGATGTGAGTTATATCAACTTAACGGAGGATCAGTTAGGCAGGCTTCAGCGTATAATGAACTTCTGTATTAGATTCATCTTTGGCCTTCGTAAGTTTGACCATGTCTCTGAATATAGAACAACTCTCAAATGGCTTCCAATCCACCTTCGCAGGAATACACATGTATTGCATTTACTTTATAATGTTCTTTTTGACCCTAGGACTCCAGATTACTTAAAAGAAATGTTTACTTTTTCATCTGAAAACAATTTGAGAACTACACGTTTCGTATATAAATTAAATGTACCCGAACAAAAAACTAAATTTTATAGTAACTCTTTTGCTGCTACATCCGTTAGTCTTTGGAACTCATTGCCAAATTGTACTAAGGAAGCTAAGAGTCTCAACATTTTTAAGGGACTCCTCAGAGAACATTATTTAGATGCTTAAATATATATTTTGTTATCTAATTTTAATTATTTATCAACACAAATTACAATTTACAAGCCATCTTTCTTTGATGCTTCTCGTTTTTTTTTTTTTTTTTTTCTCTTCTTCTTCTTCTTCGTTTATTCATCGTATGATATTATTGTGCAATTTATTTTTATAATGTTTAGTTTTAGTGCTGCTTTTTGTGTTTTTTGTATAAATTATAATTACATCTTATAACTTCTGGCGCACACCCTTTCTCCTTTTGTAATTTATTCTTTCAATATATGGTTACCTGGAAGAAATCGCTTTATAGCGATAAGGTCGCCTTGTTGTACTTCTCCTTTTCATATTATGTATAAATTATTATTATTTTAAACTATGTGTGTGCAATAAAGTTATATTATTATTATTATTATTATTATTATTTATATACTATAATAATACATATTATAACCATTTATCTCAGATACATTTTTTAAAAAAAATTTAGCACTTATGTATTTAGCATGCCCGCGATGTATGCATACACGCTATGAACGCTCGCTGACCGCGAGTCGCGCGCGGTGCGGGAGTTCGTACACCTCGCGCGACGCCGCTCTTAGTCAGTTGTTACATTTCTGTTTTATTCAAAAAATTATTAATTTAAAGCATTGTCATAAAATGTCTGTATCATTATGTTTACCAAACTGGATTATACAAAAAAAAAAAAGTTAAAAGACAACAAAAAAATATTATAATATCGCGTTTTTTTCTTCTATCATGTCAGGCCACGCCTACACTATCATACATCTTCGTTTTTCAAAGCGTTTCAAATACACCGTGTATGGTATAATCCTATTACCCCTATTAACCGGACTATAGAAATAATCATTATCAATCCGGATACGTCCGCAAATCTAAATTTTTCAATCCATCATCAAAATACGAAAATGATCTTTAAAATATCGTAATAAAAGAGATATTTCTATAGGCCGTTTATGTTTACATCATAATTTTCGAGAATAGTTATAGACGGTGCTTAGATTTTTTGAAAGTAATTTTTTCACCATATCTCAAGTAGGTGTCGTGAGCAAGGGACTCGCACACAAGGTCGAATTATTGAGTTCTACAAAATTTTATTTTGTTTTAAGACTTTGGTCCGAAGAGCTGAACAGGAAGAGTAATTGCTGACACAGATATTTAATATCTATATCTTATGTCTTAAGGTAGACAATACATAATTGAGTTCACTCCTCGAGTTCTAGATGACGCTTATTCATTTTACATGTTTTTTAAAAGGGGCCTTTTCCTAGTAGTGTATAAAATGAGGTCATTATCTAGGTATTATAAGTAACTAATATTCTGATTACGTGGCCAAGAGTACTTAATGCTGATACTATAGATAGATAGATAGATAGATAGATACACAATTCCACATTACACACACATTAAAAAGAGGAAAACCAAAAACTAAAACTAACAAATAAAGAAAAATCTTTACTACTTTATCAAAATAACATACACAATAATACAAAATAATAAAATACAGAGTATGTGTGCTGCAGAATCGCAAAAAGGATATAGATGATTATAATATAAGAGTTGTATGTACCTTGAGGTCGAGCAGCGACGAGGCCGAGAAGAGTAACAAGTAGAAATACAATCTGTTACAGATAAAATTTTATGAGAAGAATATTTTATTGACATTATTACTTGCTATAAAAATAATATTATATTTATATATAACGGCGCAGCTCCACCGCGGTGCAATGAGTGGCTACCCACGTTTCCAAGGTTCACTTTTTAAGAAAGTGTATGTGATTGTTTTCACTGATACCCCGCGGTCACGAAACGCATTAATTGACATTTTCTTGCAATTGTGATTAAAATTTTTAGCACACGTGCGCAACCGTGGAGCCACAGCCTTATTGTTTACCATAAATAATAATTATGTTATAATAAATTTAAATAACGTACGGCAATTTTCTGCATGATTAACGTTTTGTGTGTAATGTTGAACGAATACAACTGGGTTTTTAATAAGACTCATAATATCATTATAGGTCTGTTATCACAAGAAGAGTATAAGTTGATAACCTTTGTCATTATATGTGTAAAGATTAGCCGAATCATTGGGAAGTTATGATATTTTGTTAAAACATGAACTTTTATCGTTTGTAGAATGTTAAAATAATATACTATTTGACGTGTTTGACAGTATGAAAATATAATAATCATATTTTTTAATATAATTAATTTATAATATTTTGCATTTAAATACGGAAAAAAGTGCTAACTTTTTTCCTAGGTAGCCTAGGTGTATTAACCTATAATCTCTTAATTATTATTTGTGGCTGGAACGATATCACCATAAACGGTTTTGATTGGCTAATCACATTTAACGTCAAACGTATGTAAGCATCCATAGAGCAGGTAACAGTACACTAGATTTACTGACGCGTGGCGTCACTAGTCTGTCCCGACGCCATATTGCTGAAGCGTTTTTACTAACTATAATCAGAATATTTTGTAATGCTGTTTTAAAACAAAATACTTTTAAATTAAAATAAATATTATTTGAATACTCCTTGTACGCCAATAAACAACATGAGTGCAATTCCCGTGTTTCTTTGCTGGTCATGTTGTTGTTTTTTTTATTTAACTTTTGGCCCAGAGAATCATATGTTATCTTTCATAGTATTATTCAATGTTGAGCACATCTTACTAAATATAATTGGCTGGTGCACGGGCAACAGCCAGTTATATTTAAATAGCCGAAGGGCTATGCCTACGATAATTAACATTTAAATAATATCTATGGACGCTTTTTACACCACGTCAATCTAGTCCCGTGCTAAGTACTCGAAGAAACTTGTGTTACGGGTACCAGACAACGGAAATACATATATTTAATACGTTTTATATTAATACTTATATTTAAGATTTTTATTATATAATACACATATTTAATACACATCCATGACCCAGGAACACAGGAACTTTTTTGTTCCCTGGCGGGATTCGAACCCGCGACCTCCGGCTTGAGCGTCAACACGCTAACCGTTGAGCCACAGAGGTCGTCAAAGCATTTAAAGCAGTACTATATTCGGACAAATATATTTTTTCTAAATATCTACACATTCTAAATTACCAACACATAAGTCAACTTTGTACTATGGTTTCCGATTTCATATTTTATTTTTCAGGATAAAACTACTTGCCATCTGAAATAACAAAAAGTCTGATTTAAATAATTGAAAGTGGAATCTCTTGTCGGCAAATAAATTAGAATACCTTGTGTTACATTGTTCCCATTTAAGTAGGGATCCCTAATTTTTTGAATATTAAAACGCCCACGTCACTCCTAAATATTGTAGCTTTCGGTTACTGAAATAATTTTTATGATCTGATCAGCACTAAGAGAATTTCTCATACATACAAACAACGGTATAAGCTTCAACGCGATAGATATTTATAACTAACAGAATGTACCGATGGTTCTTGATGGAAACTTCGTCTACGCAGGGTTATTGTAAAGTTTCATCAGAATTGATTCAATAGTTTTTTGAGTGAAAGAGTAACAAACAATACTTACATACTTACAAAATTCTGAGTTTATTGTGACACATAATAATTATGAATGTCATATAGTTTTGAAGGTTTTTGGAGCTTGTATGGTACACGTGATATATAATATTAAAATGGTCTTTCCTGTTGTCTTGACCATGTAACCCTTTAATGGGTCATTACCTATGTGATTATTGACCAGTGTCATTGCTCATATAAATTGCTACTACTACTTTTTGACAATGTAAATGTTGTAATTGAGCGTCAATCCCACTGCTGGGCACGGGTCTCCTCCTCGAAATCAGGCGACGAGGGTAATGGGCCATAGTTCACCGATGCTCTGGCCCAATGTAGTTAACTTCACATACCTTCAAAGATTTCAATCTCATCAGGCATGCAGGTTTCCTCACGATGTTTTCCTTCACCGGTGAGCGAATGATGTTCTCGTGTTTGGGATGCACTTAGAAATTTAGAAAAACCCATTTCAAGGCACACACGAGGGGTTAGGGGGCCTAACCAAAATACCATTAAGAAAGCGTTAGCGAAGTTCGAAAATAATAAAATGTATTGGATAGATCACAATCAATCCCATACATTTTATCATTTTCGAACCTCGCTAACGCTATCTTAGTGGCATTTTGGCTAGGCCCCCAGGATCGAACCCGGAACCTCTCGCATAAGAGGCCGAGTCCACCCACCACTAGATCATCGATATTAATTAATATATTTCCGTTGTCTAGTATCCGTAACACAATATTATGTTGAATGTTCTTCGAGAACTTACCAAGGAACCACATTGTCGTTTTCTAAAAGAAAACCTGCATGCTTGATGAGATTAAAATTGGAGTCTTCAAAGGTGTGTGAAGTTTAAAAACCCGAATTGGGACCGCGTATCGGTGAACTATGGGCTACGACCCTAATTTTAATGCGAAGACCCATCAGTGGGACATAATATAATGGACTATAATTTACTCTACATCATCATCACCAGCCTCCTTGTCATCATCGTCATACTTTAAAGTAGAGGCCGCGTTTAGATAGACGAAGTGTTGGTCAGAGGGCCTAGCCTAAATGCCATTAAGAAAGCGTTAGCGAAGTTCGGAATGATAAAATGTATAGGATGGACCACGTGATTAAGCGCGTGATATCAATCCCATACAATTGATCATTTTCGAACTTCGTTAACGCTTTCTTAATGGCATTTTGGCTAGGACCCCAGATCGGTCGTCGTGGCGTCGTTTACTAAGGAAGGCTTTTATTCAGCAGTGAACGGATAATGGCTGATGATGAATTTACTTTACTTTAATAAATTTAGAAATAAATTGCTAAGTAGATATAGTAATAGAGTTTCAAAATCGTGACCCGAGTGTAAAAAATCATCCCTTTTTAACGAATCCACAAAAAAGCCACAAAATGAATCGATTGAATAATTTATTCAAAATACCGGCTAAATGAATTTGGAAACACGTTAGAATTTCGAATATCGAATCACGTCACAGTTTGTTTGTTGACATAAAAACGTATTGACGTAATTTCAAAAAACCTAACGCAAAAACCAACAGACATTTACAGGCAAACAAAAATATTTGGTTATTTATTTGTTTACTTCTAGAATTAATCTGATGGCATAGCTGGGCTGATGAATATCAATTTTTAGAGTTTGTGTGTTGTAACAAACATGCAGACATTGTTATAAACTGTCGCGATTAAAATATTAGAAGGATGAACAAAATATAATATGTGATAGTTTGTTATGATCTGTAATTGTTTTGTTTCTTGTTGGAGTTATGTTTTAAATCATATTTAAACATTTTAGGATGTATAATTGCTGGTAATTATCGTTCATTTACTGGCTAAATTAATATTTTAAGATAATTTTTAGTTAATTTAGTTAATAAGATATTTCTATAGGCCGTTTATGTTTACATCATAATTTTCGAGAATAGTTATAGACGGTGCTTAGATTTTTTGAAAGTAATTTTTTCACCATATCTCAAGTAGGTGTCGTGAGCAAGGGACTCGCACACAAGGTCGAATTATTGAGTTCTACAAAATTTTATTTTGTTTTAAGACTTTGGTCCGAAGAGCTGAACAGGAAGAGTAATTGCTGACACAGATATTTAATATCTATATCTTATGTCTTAAGGTAGACAATACATAATTGAGTTCACTCCTCGAGTTCTAGATGACGCTTATTCATTTTACATGTTTTTTAAAAGGGGCCTTTTCCTAGTAGTGTATAAAATGAGGTCATTATCTAGGTATTATAAGTAACTAATATTCTGATTACGTGGCCAAGAGTACTTAATGCTGATACTATAGATAGATAGATAGATAGATAGATACACAATTCCACATTACACACACATTAAAAAGAGGAAAACCAAAAACTAAAACTAACAAATAAAGAAAAATCTTTACTACTTTATCAAAATAACATACACAATAATACAAAATAATAAAATACAGAGTATGTGTGCTGCAGAATCGCAAAAAGGATATAGATGATTATAATATAAGAGTTGTATGTACCTTGAGGTCGAGCAGCGACGAGGCCGAGAAGAGTAACAAGTAGAAATACAATCTGTTACAGATAAAATTTTATGAGAAGAATATTTTATTGACATTATTACTTGCTATAAAAATAATATTATATTTATATATAACGGCGCAGCTCCACCGCGGTGCAATGAGTGGCTACCCACGTTTCCAAGGTTCACTTTTTAAGAAAGTGTATGTGATTGTTTTCACTGATACCCCGCGGTCACGAAACGCATTAATTGACATTTTCTTGCAATTGTGATTAAAATTTTTAGCACACGTGCGCAACCGTGGAGCCACAGCCTTATTGTTTACCATAAATAATAATTATGTTATAATAAATTTAAATAACGTACGGCAATTTTCTGCATGATTAACGTTTTGTGTGTAATGTTGAACGAATACAACTGGGTTTTTAATAAGACTCATAATATCATTATAGGTCTGTTATCACAAGAAGAGTATAAGTTGATAACCTTTGTCATTATATGTGTAAAGATTAGCCGAATCATTGGGAAGTTATGATATTTTGTTAAAACATGAACTTTTATCGTTTGTAGAATGTTAAAATAATATACTATTTGACGTGTTTGACAGTATGAAAATATAATAATCATATTTTTTAATATAATTAATTTATAATATTTTGCATTTAAATACGGAAAAAAGTGCTAACTTTTTTCCTAGGTAGCCTAGGTGTATTAACCTATAATCTCTTAATTATTATTTGTGGCTGGAACGATATCACCATAAACGGTTTTGATTGGCTAATCACATTTAACGTCAAACGTATGTAAGCATCCATAGAGCAGGTAACAGTACACTAGATTTACTGACGCGTGGCGTCACTAGTCTGTCCCGACGCCATATTGCTGAAGCGTTTTTACTAACTATAATCAGAATATTTTGTAATGCTGTTTTAAAACAAAATACTTTTAAATTAAAATAAATATTATTTGAATACTCCTTGTACGCCAATAAACAACATGAGTGCAATTCCCGTGTTTCTTTGCTGGTCATGTTGTTGTTTTTTTTATTTAACTTTTGGCCCAGAGAATCATATGTTATCTTTCATAGTATTATTCAATGTTGAGCACATCTTACTAAATATAATTGGCTGGTGCACGGGCAACAGCCAGTTATATTTAAATAGCCGAAGGGCTATGCCTACGATAATTAACATTTAAATAATATCTATGGACGCTTTTTACACCACGTCAATCTAGTCCCGTGCTAAGTACTCGAAGAAACTTGTGTTACGGGTACCAGACAACGGAAATACATATATTTAATACGTTTTATATTAATACTTATATTTAAGATTTTTATTATATAATACACATATTTAATACACATCCATGACCCAGGAACACAGGAACTTTTTTGTTCCCTGGCGGGATTCGAACCCGCGACCTCCGGCTTGAGCGTCAACACGCTAACCGTTGAGCCACAGAGGTCGTCAAAGCATTTAAAGCAGTACTATATTCGGACAAATATATTTTTTCTAAATATCTACACATTCTAAATTACCAACACATAAGTCAACTTTGTACTATGGTTTCCGATTTCATATTTTATTTTTCAGGATAAAACTACTTGCCATCTGAAATAACAAAAAGTCTGATTTAAATAATTGAAAGTGGAATCTCTTGTCGGCAAATAAATTAGAATACCTTGTGTTACATTGTTCCCATTTAAGTAGGGATCCCTAATTTTTTGAATATTAAAACGCCCACGTCACTCCTAAATATTGTAGCTTTCGGTTACTGAAATAATTTTTATGATCTGATCAGCACTAAGAGAATTTCTCATACATACAAACAACGGTATAAGCTTCAACGCGATAGATATTTATAACTAACAGAATGTACCGATGGTTCTTGATGGAAACTTCGTCTACGCAGGGTTATTGTAAAGTTTCATCAGAATTGATTCAATAGTTTTTTGAGTGAAAGAGTAACAAACAATACTTACATACTTACAAAATTCTGAGTTTATTGTGACACATAATAATTATGAATGTCATATAGTTTTGAAGGTTTTTGGAGCTTGTATGGTACACGTGATATATAATATTAAAATGGTCTTTCCTGTTGTCTTGACCATGTAACCCTTTAATGGGTCATTACCTATGTGATTATTGACCAGTGTCATTGCTCATATAAATTGCTACTACTACTTTTTGACAATGTAAATGTTGTAATTGAGCGTCAATCCCACTGCTGGGCACGGGTCTCCTCCTCGAAATCAGGCGACGAGGGTAATGGGCCATAGTTCACCGATGCTCTGGCCCAATGTAGTTAACTTCACATACCTTCAAAGATTTCAATCTCATCAGGCATGCAGGTTTCCTCACGATGTTTTCCTTCACCGGTGAGCGAATGATGTTCTCGTGTTTGGGATGCACTTAGAAATTTAGAAAAACCCATTTCAAGGCACACACGAGGGGTTAGGGGGCCTAACCAAAATACCATTAAGAAAGCGTTAGCGAAGTTCGAAAATAATAAAATGTATTGGATAGATCACAATCAATCCCATACATTTTATCATTTTCGAACCTCGCTAACGCTATCTTAGTGGCATTTTGGCTAGGCCCCCAGGATCGAACCCGGAACCTCTCGCATAAGAGGCCGAGTCCACCCACCACTAGATCATCGATATTAATTAATATATTTCCGTTGTCTAGTATCCGTAACACAATATTATGTTGAATGTTCTTCGAGAACTTACCAAGGAACCACATTGTCGTTTTCTAAAAGAAAACCTGCATGCTTGATGAGATTAAAATTGGAGTCTTCAAAGGTGTGTGAAGTTTAAAAACCCGAATTGGGACCGCGTATCGGTGAACTATGGGCTACGACCCTAATTTTAATGCGAAGACCCATCAGTGGGACATAATATAATGGACTATAATTTACTCTACATCATCATCACCAGCCTCCTTGTCATCATCGTCATACTTTAAAGTAGAGGCCGCGTTTAGATAGACGAAGTGTTGGTCAGAGGGCCTAGCCTAAATGCCATTAAGAAAGCGTTAGCGAAGTTCGGAATGATAAAATGTATAGGATGGACCACGTGATTAAGCGCGTGATATCAATCCCATACAATTGATCATTTTCGAACTTCGTTAACGCTTTCTTAATGGCATTTTGGCTAGGACCCCAGATCGGTCGTCGTGGCGTCGTTTACTAAGGAAGGCTTTTATTCAGCAGTGAACGGATAATGGCTGATGATGAATTTACTTTACTTTAATAAATTTAGAAATAAATTGCTAAGTAGATATAGTAATAGAGTTTCAAAATCGTGACCCGAGTGTAAAAAATCATCCCTTTTTAACGAATCCACAAAAAAGCCACAAAATGAATCGATTGAATAATTTATTCAAAATACCGGCTAAATGAATTTGGAAACACGTTAGAATTTCGAATATCGAATCACGTCACAGTTTGTTTGTTGACATAAAAACGTATTGACGTAATTTCAAAAAACCTAACGCAAAAACCAACAGACATTTACAGGCAAACAAAAATATTTGGTTATTTATTTGTTTACTTCTAGAATTAATCTGATGGCATAGCTGGGCTGATGAATATCAATTTTTAGAGTTTGTGTGTTGTAACAAACATGCAGACATTGTTATAAACTGTCGCGATTAAAATATTAGAAGGATGAACAAAATATAATATGTGATAGTTTGTTATGATCTGTAATTGTTTTGTTTCTTGTTGGAGTTATGTTTTAAATCATATTTAAACATTTTAGGATGTATAATTGCTGGTAATTATCGTTCATTTACTGGCTAAATTAATAATATTAGTTTTTGAAAAGTCCCTTCGAGGAAAACAAAAAATTTACTATTATGGTTTTGGTTGTGAGTGTAGGTTCTAATTATGCCATTTTTTATGATGATGATGACGTCTATCACAGTAGGCCTATAGATACTGTGTATGTATGTTAATACACATGGACTCATGTGCATTTATGTACTTTTTAAATATTTTGATTAATTTTCGTAATTTATTTTTCCTGAAAACGCAAGTTGGATATTGTTTTCTTATGTTTAGGTACGAGAATTTCACTCTATATAACTATCGATTGAGCTTAAAGGCCATCAGGCCTAAAGGTCTAGACCTTACGGAAAAAAAAATTCAATATAATGATACAATTTTTTGGCGGCTTATTAAGTTTTGTACATGTCGGACGCTTCATATACTTTACAGCAACCATGGTCACGGGACATGGTTCTCCCGTGACCATGGTTGGTGTAAAGTATCCGAAACGTCGGGCATGTAAAAAACTCAAACCGCGATAAAATCCGTACAAGTTGTTTGATTATAATGACGCAATTGGATGTTAGACTAGCCGACCGGTGTTCACGTTAAAGAAGATGTTCAAAGTAAAGACAGGAGAGTCTAATGCTGGTTCAAGCCTTGCCGTGGCGGTGGGGCTTAGTAGTCTAGGGTAAGCCCAACACCTGAGGAGGCAAAAGAGCAGCGGGCAAGGGGCGAGGATGGGAACCTCGCCTCATTGTACTGTCCTGACAGTGGGAGGGGTTGTTCTGTGGTGCGGGGCAACCCGTCTGTGGAGGTGGCGTTGGCCCCCTGAGAGGATTGACTGGCCGTCGAGGTGCCCTGTGCTAGTAGATCCGGGGCGCCTCACCAAAGGCGGCATTGGTGGCACTCACCGGGTTTTAGTGGGTAGAGCTGCGTCCATTTACCAGCTTTCGGGCGCAGCGAGTACCACATACCCGCCTGAGGAGACCCAGTCCCCTGCGGGATGCGTCAGTGCATTTCCCGGCAAAAAAGAAAAATAAGGAAAGTATAATGCTGATGATGAAGTCTATGTTTGTCAAACACGAACACGAATGGATCAAAGCGGCACATTCAATAACACCAGCCATTATATCACAATATAGTTTTTGTTACTAAGCGGTTCGAAAAAAATGGAGTTTCTAAATAAAGAAAAAACAGATTTTTTTTTTTTTTTTTTTTTTTTTTCGGTTGGATCTATGCTAATGGTCCTAGTGACCGTTATGCGTCATCGGAAATGGGGTGATCCGGTTGGATCATCCTATGACGTTAAAAATTTGGGGGGTTGCCCCCCGCCATGTTCATGGCGTCGGGTTTGTACCTAACTTGGTCAGCTACGGTCGACTGGTTTGGAACGGGTGACGTTAGAAACCTATCGTGAGGGCCGGCCCTCCCCTCCCCCGGTAGCGGGGGAGGCGGGTCAAGCGCGGGACCCGAGCAAGCTGCCGATAGCAGAGTGCTATCGGTGATTACACGGTCTATATTGGTGTCGACTCGTAGCTGATCTGAGCCTATGCTGTCGCGGTTGATCCGGATCAACTGGTCAACGGAGTGTAGGGTTCGACGTCGCATACGACCCCGGGGCCCATGCGGTGTGAATGTGTGCCTAACACCGGCTGTGTTATGTCTGAGTGTGTGTTGTAGCTTACGTCGCGCTTCAGCGTCGCGCTTTAACAGTTCTGTGATTTTATCAACAGGATCGGTTATGACATTCTTAGGTAACCTAGACTTATTAGGTGCTAAGCTATCGGGGGTGTAGTTTGCCGCACTCACGACGAGTGGGTTCGGGTGGAGAAGTGCCTTTTCGAAGTGACGTTCTGACATCGCTTTGAAATGGCCCCTAATCGAATCTAGTCTGAGGTCGCGGTGTAGGTCGATGTTTCTTACGTACCACGGGCAACCGGTTGCCACACGTAAGAATTTATTTTGGATCGTTTGGAGGCCTCTGAGTCTATGCTGAGGCACATGCGCGAATGCCACACAGGAGTATGACATGATGGGGCGGATACATGATTTATAGAGGGTGAGCTTGTGCCTGAGGGGCATTTTGCTCTTTTTGTTTATGAGGAAGTACAGTCTACTACTGACGAAACGGGCTTTTTTAGAAATCGCGGCGATGTGTGGTCTAAACGACATCGACCTGTCAAGGGTGACCCCCAGGTACTTGACCTGTCTAACTCTGGGAATAACGACGTTATTTAGTAAGATTGGTTTCATCGTGAACCATGTTTGTCTGCGTTTAGGTAAGCGTGTCTTTCTCTTACGAGAGAAATGAATCGACGCGCTTTTATCGGGGTTAATAGCTATTCTCCATTTTGCAAACCAGTTGCCTAGTTCGGTGACGGCACGTTGGAGAAATAGCGATGCTCTATTAGCATTAGGGTGGGTAACGTATAGAGCTGTATCGTCAGCGAAGAGAGCCAGTTTGACGTCCGGAGGTCTGGGGATATCTGATGTGTACAGATTGTATAGAGTTGGGGACAGCACGGAGCCCTGGGGGACTCCGGCCCTCAGAGGTCTCAGGGAAGAGAGGGTGCCTTCGACCCTATACCTAAATGACCGGTTTGACAGATAGTCGCGGATGATGATGACTAGCCTATCCGGTATTCCTAGCTTGTACAGTTTGTACACGAGGCCTTCGTGCCATATCCTATCGAAGGCCTTAGCTACATCGAAAAATACGGCGCACGTATCGCGGGAGTTCTTTTTATTGAAACCTCTGAGTATGTCTTCGGTCATACGGTGGACTTGCCTTGGACAGCAGTGGTTTTCGCGGAAGGCGAATTGCTCGTCTATGAATAGGTTCTTTTCGCCTATAACGGCTTTGAGCCGCTTAAGCAGAACCCGTTCGTAGATTTTGCCAATCGAGCTTAGTAGACTGATGGGCCGATAGCTAGACGGTTCCGTGCCCGGTTTGCCGGGCTTAGAAGAAAAAACAGAGAATGTCGATTGAGTGTATGAGGATTTTTCCATAGCGCAGACTAGCAAAAAACCTGTCCAAACAACATTAAGTCTCCGTAAGATCAAATAATATAAAGATTTTGCATTATAAGGTAAAAATAAAAATGTTTACGACGTAAGAAGCGATTGACGTATATTTTGTTAACAACAGAGGAAAACCCCAGTAATTAAGTCATTTAGGCTCCACCGTTAAGGCCTGGGATCTGCTTAATTACTCTTAATGAGAACGATGTTTTTGCTTGAAATCATAAAGGCACATCCTTTGATTTTTGGTTGAGATAGTAGATAGTATTTGTACACATGTATAGGGGGTAAGGACTACCCTTACCCCCTATACAAGTGGCACAAACGCTAAATTCATAGAATCGAATATAATACTTATTATTATATGACTCACTAGCTTATGACACTAGCATACATTCCCATACAATAAGTATTATATTCTATTCTATTCGTTTAGCGTTTGTACCACTTGTCTAGGGGGGTTTGATAACACAGGCATTTACGCATGTAGCCAGGGATCCCTAACTAGGTTTCTGACATTGAATAATAAAAATAAATAAACTTAAGAGATATATAGAAATATATATACATACATGGTACATACATATACACGTCCATGACCTGGTGCAGGCATTTATATTATACAAATAATCTACACTTGGTGGGATTCGAATCCGCTACCGCAGCATAAAGTGTCCCTTAGTAGCCTTTCCACTCGGCCAGCCGGCTGTAATATATGAAAATATGAAACTTAGACTATATGGGAAGTACCCCAGGAATTGATCTACTCAAACTAAAACCCCTGCGAATGCCTTCAGCTGATTTTTTTTCTATGCTGACAATAGTATCACCATAGCGACAGACCTGATTAATGCCGTACTAGGTGCTCTTCGTACGGGGACTGCCCTGCCGCCGCTAAGAAATCTTCACGTCGCGCCCAGGTTTCTGTCCTGAGCTCGAGACGTGAACAAGGGGTTACTGGAGGGGTATTGAGTAACGCCTCCTAGACACACAAGTTGCCTGCAGGAGGAGGCCTCGCCGGCAGCCTCGCCGGCAGCCTCCTCGCCCCTCCTCCTCATTCTAAATCTGTAGAATAAACTTTGATTTTGGGATATATAATATAATATCTATGGACGCTTTTACATCACGTCAACCTGGTCCCGTGGTAAGTTTCCGAAGAACTTGTGTTACGGGTATCAGACAACGGAAATACATAATATATTTAATACTTTTTATTATTATATTAAGTCCCTGTTTCACAATCTCCAGTTAAGTTCCCAATAGTCTATCGGCAACATATTTGACAGATATTTGACAGATACTCCATACTCTATCTGTCAAATATGTTGCCGATAGCCTATTGGGAACTTAACTGGAGATTGTGAAACAGGCCCTAAATATATGTATTATACATATATTTAATACACATCCATGACTCAGGAACACAGAATTTTTTTTTGTTCGCTGGCGAAATTCGAACCCGCTACCTCTGGGCGCCAACGCTCTAACCATTGAGCCACAGAGGTCGTTGAAATATACAGGATAATAGCTCGCTGATGATCATCATTAAATCTAGAACACATCCACGCTGTTTAATTACTTAATTGTTATCAATTCATGTAGAATGACGCAGGAAAAGATTATGCGAAGAAACCTTGAGCGCCAGGCAGCCGTGCCACTGTCTGCGGATTATTATAAGTATTATAAGGTAGTATCACTTCCTTCGATATGACTCACTATTGTTATGAGTGTACTTACTTCCTTTTGTGAATTATGATCAATTAAAATATGTTTTAGCAAACACAAACATATTTAATAATATAACAAGTTTTCATGCTACCATCTTTGTGAACTAACACTTCGAACTAACAATCAGCGCATTTTTGCTAACAATTATTATCTAATATATAAAATTCTCGTGTCACAGTGTTAGTTACTCGACATCGACTCTCGACCGATTTTTATGAAATACATATTCAGTAGGTCTGAGAATCGGCCAACATGTATTTTTCATCTCCCTAAATGATAAGGGTGACCGACCCCAAAATATTTTTTTTTGTAAATTTTATGACTATTTTTTTGTTTTGATTTTTTTTTAATGATACAGCATACAAAAATACATACAAACTTAAATTTTCATGCCTCTACGATCAATCCCTATTTTTTAATTGCAATTTTACGTTTGTCAGAACGAAATCTGTCTGGGCGGCTAGTAGTATAATATAATATGCTCTGTACTGATATTATAAAGAGGAAAGTTTTGATTGTTTGTTCGCATTGAATATGTTTCGAAACTATAATAAACTGATTTGAAAAATTATTTTATCAATATAAATGTACATTATCAACTAGTATCACAGCCATAGCAGACTTCTCGTGGTTGAACAATTTATAACCTAAAGCCGGAACCGCACGTTTGTGGCTTGCCGCAACCCCAAGCCTCCACAAGTCACAAGCATGTGGACGCCTCGCAAGTGCTTGCGGCAAATTCTCTTTGGTTCCCTTTGGCTTGTGCACAATACCGACACTTGTCGGGTCGGCCCAAAGGGTCGGCCACTAACCCTTGCAAACCTACGCAAGCCAAGACGAACTCTGTATCCACACGTTTGAATTTGTGAAGGCTTGCCAAGCCTCGGCAAACGTGCGGTTCCGGCTTAATAGTCTAATAGATTCAAATAAGTTCCAAATACAATTTCAAAAGCAAATTTGAATATTTTGTACAAGCTATCATCAAAGTAGCTTTTTGTATGTCAATTTAATCTACCACTGGAGACTACCCTTATTATTGTTAATATTTTTTTAATTATCAATAATAATAATATCTATGGACGCTTTTACACCACGTCAATTTGGTTCCGTGGTAAGTTTTAGAAGAATTTGTGTTACGGGTACCAGACAACGGTCAACCAACCATCGAGCCACAGAGGTCGTCAAATTTTATTAGATCTTTAAGACGAGCCTAAGAAATACCGGTACAAAGTACAAACACAGCGGTTCAAATCATATTTAAAAAATTCTTAGAAGTTTACTTAGTAACAGAACATAAAAACTAACACAGGCCTTGCAAAATTTAAAACTTATAATAGTTTGTTAAATAGTTTTAGCTTAATTAAGCGAATTGCCTTGTAAACTTGAACACTGTTAAATTTATTTTGAAACAAAAATTTGTATGTATTAATAGTTATACCGACCCAGATATGACAAACTTTGTCCTGCACAAAACTTTGACGTGACGTCTAATAAATGGATGAACGTCGGCTGCACGCTCGAAAAATCATGACTCATTGTAACACGACAGATACTGTAACATCATGCTCATTATAAAGTTATGGAAGGAGCAAATATTTGAATTAATGGATGCAAATAAAAGTAAATTTATCAATCAAATTGTAGATTTCATTTCATTAAAAGTAGAGTCATTTTATTATTTATATTATGTATACTATAGTCCTTGCAAGCTCTAAGCCTGTTACTTGTGGGTTCTTATTTTTTTCAGCCATCAAACATAATAATTCGTGTATGAGAACTAGCCAAGTCAGACCTAAGGCTACAATATAATGTAAAAGTCAAAGTATTCAAAATAGTACAATTAAAGTATCTTTTTGAACGTCAATTGAGTCTACCACCGGTTCCAAAGCAAGCCCACTGAGAAGAACCGGCGAAACAAACTCAGTGGAACTAATCTTTTCATAATCTGTTACAAAAAATTAAATACTGTATAATACTATATTAGTATAGTAAAAAACTCTGTTGGGTTGCTCTTTTCAAAATATAGTTAAGAAATTTTATAAACATACTACTACTACTTACTACACACTAGCCTAAAATTAATAAGTAGGTAAATTTAGACCCCGCAACACAGAAAACAAACTAGAGGATGTTGATAAAAGAAAAGAAAATCAGCTTGGTAGAAATCGCATAACACGACCAGCCACCACAGCAGCACCTCCACATAGGCCAGGACGCGTGAGCCAGCGTCAACCTCTTCCTATCCTTATATAATGAACGAACGACGAATATTATCTAGGATAATATTCGTCGAGTTAGTTAAAAGAAGAAATTATATTTACGTTGTTAGAAATAAATTTCATGAGTGACCATTGAACTGGGCGAACCGATTTAAATCTCACTTCTTTTGTCGTGGAGTCAACAACCAAGGCATATGTCATAATGTTGAACTTGCTTTACTTTCACATTTATGCTTTTGATAGGATAAAATAGTTTACCTGGAATTACCCCAGGCTCTCATTTATTGCCTATCGTGGGACATTATATGTTGAGATTCGGTGACAGTAATTACACTGCCTGTCCTTTTCTTCTTTACGAAACACAGCAAAGCTGTTCCACGGGGGATAAAAGCAAGATGGTGGTACCCATAATGCCGGGAGCGCGGCACGGCCTGTCCTCACGGGATTCTAGAGAAATGTTCTTTTTTCTGTGCAGGTGAAACCGCGTCAAATAGTTAGTAGATTATTGTTACTAATATGGCATACTTTGCCGTGCTGTGTCATGTGTGCATGGTAATTGTTCTTACTAATTCCATATGCGATCAGCTCTGCTAGTTAGCAGTTATTAGCAAGTAAAAAATGCCAGCATTAACATCCTTTTAACATATTAGGACTTGATAGATGCAGATAAAGTACGCAATGAAGAATCATCCAATAGGAATTTGCAAATAAAATAAATTATAACTAAAGCTCACCTTGAAATTAGTCAAAGTCAAGTTTGCACAAAAAATGTTCGACTACAAAAAGTGCAATCGAAAATAATACACGAGGACGTTCATAAGTCGAACATACACAAACGAGTATAATATATATAATAAGTAAACAGTGGAAAAAGAATCCTTATAATGAACAATTATATAAAATAAGCAATTTTTCGCTTTAGCTTACATATAGCATCCTGCAAATATTAAAAACGTGAAAGTTTGTAAGTATGGATGTTTGTTACTCTTTCACGTAAAAATTACTGAATGGATTTTGTTGAAACTTTACAATAATATAGCTTATACATCAGAATAACACATAGGCTATAATTTATCACAGTACTCCCACGGGAATGGAAGTACGCGGGTGAAACCGCGGTGCGCTGCTACTTACCCAAAAACCTATTGCTCTGTACCACCACCTTCCTTGTAGTAGTGCGAGAGATGCGCTGTGGTAACACATAAATGAGTTGCTTAGGCTAGTACCAGTTTTTTTTATGTTGATGGGTGACGTCGATCACTTGCTATCAGGCTACACGAATGTCAGTTTGCCTATCCATTAAAATAATAAGATTACAAGCTTTTGCAATTAGTCTTTTCGGTCTAGGCTAAGAGAGAGAGAGAGAAATATACTCTGTAGGTGTACTTTTGTCGCTTCTCTACCTGAAGAAGTGGAGGTTTTCATTCTTAGAAGAAAAATAAAGAAAAACCAAACTTAAGATCTCTTTGGAGGTAATTTTGCTTTATGTATTATTTATTTAAAGTATGTATGTAGATTGGTTGCAGCTACTAACGCCCTGAGGTAGGTATGCCAAGCACCGTTTGCAATTGAAGGACTTAATATAATTATCAATTGAATATAATTACATAACAAAACAAATTGAGAATAATAAAATCAAATAAAAATAAAACAGGTATGGTGTAGGTGTCGCTTACTTACAAATCTGGATTGCGATGCAGGCAATTCTATAAGCAAAACTAGAAAACAGGGCAAAGGACTTGTATCCAGCTCGTAATAAATAAAAAGAAAATTAAAAAAAAAAAAAAAACTAGAAAACAATTCAGAGGTTATTCTTTTGTTGACTATAATAGTAAAGAGTGATCCTGGATGGACAGGGAGGAAAAAGCTCCGCGGTCACATTGTTATGGCGTGTTTGTTTTCAGTCTTCATCATCATCATTAGCCTTTATCCATCCACTGCTGAACATGGGCCTCCCTCAATGAACGCCAAGACGACCGATCTCTTGCCACTACATCCAACGCGGATCTGCCACTGCACGGAGATCGTCTTCCTATCCGGTTAATAGCCGACCAACACTTCGTCTACCGTATTCTATTAAAATAACGTTGCAGTTATTAATTACCAAAATGCAGTCTTAAAAACATAAAGATAAGAACTCAAATTAATATAAGAAACGCGTATTTATATTATTCAATATTTATTAATGGAAACTTTTAAAGGAAGTTCATTTTATGTTCACTGTTATTTTGCACTGTTTGTTTCAATTATTAAGGTAAAAAGCATAAAAACTCGACGTGTTTGTATTATGTAACGCCTAACCAAGTCTTTTCCCCAATATGTATAAAGAGCATAAATTAAAATTCTTATGGACTCTTTTAATTTGGGCGTAATCTGTTTACACAATTATTGGAATTGAATAATGAATTGAAAGGATAAACATAAGTCCCTGGCAAGAGTTCTTTTGCTTTCTTCTTATTTACCTAGTCCCATAAATTGGATTTTAAATCGAAATTTTGAGTGTGAGTTAAAGCTTGAATATTTGAGTTACTTTGAAGAATTTAAAAACGAACTGTGAAAGTTTTTTTTTAATTTCCCCCCCGATTTTTTTTTTTTTTTTCGGTTGGATCTATGCTAATGGTCCTAGTGACCGTTATGCGTCATCGGAAATGGGATGATCCGGTTGGATCATCCTATGACGTTATAATTTGGGGGGTTTCCCCCCGCCATGTTCATGGCGTCGGGTTTGTACCTAACTTGGTCAGCTACGGTCGACTGGTTTGGAACGGGTGACGTTAGAAACCTATCGTGTGAGCCGGCCCTCCCCTCCCCCGGTAGCGGGCGGGTCAAGCGCGGGACCCGAGCAAGCTGCCGATAGCAAAGTGCTATCGGTGATTACACGGTCTATATTGGTGGCGACTCGTAGCTGATCTGAGCCTATGCTGTCGCGGTTGATCCGGATCAACTGGTCAACGGAGTGTAGGGTTCGACGTCGCATACGACCCCGGGGCCCATGCGGTGTGAATGTGTGCCTAACACCGGCTGTGTTATGTCTGAGTGACCCCCGAATTTACTCGAAATTTCGATTCAAAGACCTTTTTCTTGGACTAATAACCTATTTATAGATAGATACAACCTAATTACCTATGAATAAAACATAATTTCATACTTCAAAAAAAAATCATAAAAGCCGTTACGGGTTAGTGTGACCATAAACCCGGTGACTCACATTTTTACATCATCATCATCATCAGCCTTTATCCGTTCCACTGCTGAACATAGGCCTCCCTCAATGAACGCCAAGACGACCGATCCCTTGCTACTCGCATCCAACACGGACCTGCCACTGCACGGAGATCGTCTTCCCACCGGTTGATGGCCGACCAACACTTCGTCTACCTAAACGCGGACTCCACTCTTGAAACTTATTGGCCCATCAGCCATCCGTCCTTATGAGTGCGTGACCAGTCCATTGCCACTTCAACGTGCTTATTCTTCGCGTGATATCGTTAACTTTAGTTCTCTGACGGAGGTCTTCGTTTCGAATCCTATCTGCCAAAGAAACACTCAGCATAGCACGTTCCATAGCACGTTGAGCTACGGCAAACTTGCGGACCAGTCGTAAATTAAGAGGCCATTTTAATATAGCTATATAAAATATAGATTCTATAATATATAGATATAGATTAAAGAGAAGCAAACTGGTAGACAAATCACGTAACTAATTAAAGCTGACCAAAGAAAATACTTTATCCAGGAATAAACCAGGCATTCCCGCGACGCCTGTAATAAGTAGAATAATTTGTCTGAGCGCCAGTTTTCATGCTCTCTATCTGAAGCACAGTAAAACAGTATCATTTTAAAAAGCTCACGTTACAATTACTGTGTTATGTGATGGTCCTGTATTACTTGTTTATTAATATAAATTTACGTAATAAGGTAGATCTATAGTTTCGTTATAATCGGTCGATATAGACTACATTTCGATCGAATCAAATTAAGAAATTTAATAATAAAATAATATTATTTTTAATCAACTAAAGTTTCAACTTTGACTCGTTTTTCATGACTATGTCAACAAATTTGGAGATAACAATCAAAATAGCAAAAAAATTACTAAAATATTGTC
This sequence comes from Lycaena phlaeas, assembly GCA_905333005.2. NCBI lineage: Eukaryota > Metazoa > Arthropoda > Insecta > Lepidoptera > Lycaenidae > Lycaena > Lycaena phlaeas. The sequence goes on from HG995182.1 coordinate 6,622,793, forward strand.
GTAATTAGTATGATATAATTTTGGTTCGCGTGTTTTTGTTCCAGTTCATAATTGTTTTTAAGAAATCGCTGCTATCGACGTCAGAATTTAAAATATATATGTACATATTATGGATTGTTTGTGCGCTTTTTTGTAATGTATGTTGATTAATGTTAGTAATAATAAATCATTATTTATATGCTTTATTTTTCAATTACTCATGACTTAACCTTTTACGCTTTAAACGCTGGTATTATCTCTATAAAATTCGGTAAGCAGATGGGCTATATCTTAAAAAAACCATCTAAAGATAATAATAAAAAATCGGTTGTCTGTAAAGTTTAATGACGATACTTGAACGTAACAACGTTATAAGAAAATACTGATGGGCCGATTGTGCCTCTTTGTCGCTCGTTCCGCGCTCTCGCTTGCACTTCAGGCCTTAAATGGAACGCCTCAGAGCGAGGTAACGCCGCATGAGTCATGTTTTTCGTGCGTGCAGCCGGCTCCATAGAATTATAAGACGTCACGTCAACAATTGATGAGCCATCTGCTCACCTACCTACCGAATTAGCTTAAAGACTAATGGTCTTTAAGACCTAAAAGTTTAGACCATTCCAAAAAAAAATCACGTCAATAATAAATAATACCATTTTTATCTCTCACTGTTGATCACTGGTCTACTAGTTTTTCAATGCTCTGGCCCAATGCGGGTTGGTGAACTTCACACACCTTCAAAGGCTTTTATTGTCGCCAGCCATGCAGCTTTCTTCATGTTTTCTTTCACCGGTGAGCAAGCGATGGTCACATGTTCGGACGTGGAAACATAGGAAAACCCATTTCAAGGCACGACAGGTCAGGACCAAACCCTGAACTCTCACTCAAAAGGCTGAGCCCATACCTGTGAGACCATCTATCTGAATATAAATATAATCTGATTGTAATGAGAGTAACAGTTGATATTAAAATAAATTCGATTTCTGTTTGAAAACTTTTTGATGGCATATTGTTTTATGCAATTCTTTCATTGTATAATACTATCTCTATATCTATACTAGCTATAAATACCCGCTTTGCTGGGTCATTTTTATTAGTACTATTATTATTTGTTGATATTAGAATTTTTTTGGAATGTTTAAATAGTTACTAAAACACTCAGCAACCGATAAGAATGTTGATATACATTTTAAAGCTTTCTGGTTTGCTCGGAGTTATTCTAGATCATTCTAGAATTTTCTAGAACATTCTCATTCGATCAGAATCCAAGCGTAGATTATAGAACTTCCCAGATCATTTTAGAATTTTCTAGAACATTCTCATTCGATCAGAATCCAAGCGTAGATTATAGAACTTCCCAGATCATTTTAGAATTTTCTAGAACATTCTCGGTCGATTAGAACATTGGTATATTATACATATTAAAGCCTTCTAAAATATTCCCGAAGTTTCCTAAACAATCCAAACCATTTTAAATCAGTAACAGTCTCACATTTTCAAAGTTAACATTTTTCAACCCCCGTATCTTTTACACCCTTATAATTATCGACTTGCAACCACCACAGTGCACAATGGGAACCTTGCACCTATTGCCACAAACAAACACTTTTGGTCTGCGATGCGTAGTTTTGGCTGCAAAGTGAAATATAGGGACACACACCTTCAATTTTATATATATAAAGATGTTCAGCAGTGGACGGATAAAGGCTGATGATGATGATGATACTATCTCCTTACATTTTTCGAAACAAGAATTAATTAAGCTATTTATATGAATACGTTTATAATGATAATGATCGATATCAATTAATGAAGGTTGATAGATAAGGACATCATAAAATATAATTAGTCTATAATTTGGATAATATTGATATTCAGCGTGCCTATTTATATTTTAGACGTATAAAAATAGTTTATTTTGTAATGAAAAGTAAAATTACCAGTTGTTTTTCACTCTCAGTCCTCCAAATGAATAATGACATTATGCAACAACAATAAAAACTGCCGTGTATTTAGTGTCTAAATTCCTCCTAAAGTCATTTCCTGCAGTGAACGTATACGGCCTCATAATAATTATTTTAATAAGCTATGTAAGTACCTATTGTAAAAACTTGCTTTAGCACTGAATAATAATAAATATTTATATGGAACCAGCATAATTAATGTCTAGAATGCTAGGTGGGAGGGATGCGCTCTGTCGCTCTCCCGGTTGCATGGGTGCCACCCTCTTGCTTGTTACGGGTGGGAGGGATGCGCTGTGTCGCTCTCCAGGTTGCATAGGTACCACCATCATGTTTGTTACGGGTGGGAGGGTGAGCTGTGTCGCTCTCCAGGTTGCATGGGTACCACCATCTTGTTGTTACGGATGGGAGGGTGAGCTGTGTCGCTCTCCCGGTTGCATGGGTACCACCATCTTGTTGTTACGGATGGGAGGGTGAGCTGTGTCGCTCTCCAGGTTGCATGGGTACCACCATCTTGTTGTTACGGATGGGAGGGTGAGCTGTGTCGCTCTCCCGGTTGCATGGGTACCACCATCTTGTTGTTACGGATGGGAGGGATGCGCTGTGTCGCTCTCCAGGTTGCATGGGTACCACCATCTTGTTGTTACGGATGGGAGGGTGAGCTGTGTCGCTCTCCCGGTTACATGGGTACCACCATCTTGTTGTTACGGATGGGAGGGTGAGCTGTGTCGCTCTCCCGGTTACATGGGTACCACCATCTTGTTGTTACGGATGGGAGGGATGCGCTGTGTCGCTCTCCAGGTTGCATAGGTACCACCATTTTGCTTGTAACGGGTGGGAGGAATGCGCTGTGCCACTCTCCAGGTTGCACGAGTACCACCATCTTGCTTGTAACGGGTGGGAGGAATGCGCTGTGTCGCTCTCCAGGTTGCATGGGACCACCATCTCATCATCATCATCATCATAAATGTGAAAGTGGGGATGTTTGTTACGCTTTCATGCGAAAAACTTTGTACACATTCTCCGAGGTACTAGAAGTAACATGGGATACATTAAAAAAAGGATATTTTTTGCGAAATCGGGCGAAGTCGTGGGCAACAGCAAGTAATTCAATTTTTTCAAATTATCCATTAATAGTCTGCCGAGTCTTCCAATATAATATTAGAGGGAATAATGGCAGGAATGAATAAAAGTAGGTCTTATAATGACTAAAAATAGTGTACATAATTAACAACCACGAATGACAAAATATTGCATTTTTAACTTTATTGTAAATTATGGGTGTAAATAAACTAACAAAAAAGGTCGTAGAGTTAATTTATTCATTGCTTATTGTTGTAAATACATTTTATTCATATGAACTTAACAGACGCTAAATACTTTACATGTTGGTTATGTAAATTGCACGAAAGTTTTAAAAGAAATTTACAACTCACTACACTTTCTTTGGAATATATCGTTATTTTTAAACGACTTCATATTATATTCACAAGATTTGTAATGTACGGATGGAATTTTTTACACTTTTTATACAAGAATACTTGCATTAAGTAGCTTTAGATCTTTATAAATTAATTTATAACGACTGCATTGTAACTGTATTTTTCCTTAGTAGATCATATAAATATAAGTACGAGTACTAAGCTATGTTGCAGTACTAGCTCAGCAGTAATAAGACACGTAAGTATTAGCTTGTAAGAAAAATACTTAGTTAGGAATTTTCTAAAATTAATATTAAAAAAAAAAAAACAAAAAAACGCAATACCTACCCGTAAATAATAAATAAATTAATAGTTAAAAAAAATGGAATAATCTTATCGAATTAGTGTAGATCTACAAAGTTTGAACGAATTCTGGTCGATTAAAGTAGGTCCAAGTCGCGCCCAAAGAAGCCTATTTTATTTAAAGTTTTGTTTTTAATTACTTACGATATTTTTTATATTTTATTTTGATATTTTTTAATATAATTATTGTCATCGATTTTTGATAAATGTGTAAAATTAAGACTCTGAAAGAAAAAATCTCGAGTTTTTAAACCCGATAAAATCACATTGAAAGATTTCAGAAAATCGTGTTAAGCTTAATCATCGAAGGTCTAGTCGAACTGTCCTTTAACGGCGGCTTTCAATATCATATCTATCTTAAAAAATTCTTATCTATCTTGAAATTTTGACACATTTTCTTACAAAATCTGTCAAAATTTTAAGATCGATAAGAAAATTTTAAGATAGATAGGATATTGAAAACCGCAGTAAGTCATCAACAATGCCATCTCCTGCATGCAGCATATGCTTAAAAATATAGCATTTCCCCCCAATTAGTTTTCAGTACTATTTCGAAACTGTCTAATTTACCAATCGAGCTTTTATAACATTAACTGACAGCGAATTTTACGTTCGTATTCAAATAATATTGTAGCGGTTTATCGTTGCTTGTTTTCACGGATAAAATGACATTTTCTAAAAATTTATCCTAGCTAGATCGATTTAATGCCCCTGAAAACCCGTGTCTACAAAATTTTATGAAAATCGTTTGAGCCGTTTCAGAGACTCAATTATACAAGAATAGCACGTTTAAAGATATAAGATAAGATAAGTTGAAGGCGAGTTGTGCGATAACAATTGCTATACGGCTTTAATTGGTCCATACACAATGCTTACTCGAACCCTGAGCTACATATACCTTTTTGGTATTGCGTACAAACGATAGTAACTAAAAAAAAGTTATATCCAATTTTTATGCTCATAATTATTATGATTTTAAAGCTTGAATAGATATTACAGATAATACAACAATAAAAAATATATCGACGGATAGTTAAATTTTTTTTTATAAAGTTGCTCATATTACTATTTTTATAGTACTTAAATCAAAACTTTTATGCTCATAATTATTATGGTTATAAAACTTGAACAGATAATGTATTGAAATAAAAAATAAGAGGGATAATTAAAATACATTCTTTTATTACAAAAGCGCTCTTATTATTTACATCCAAACATAAAAAAAAGTAAAGTAAGTCATAATTATTATGATTGCTATGAGCTTAAACAAATAATAGTAAATAAAAAAAAATCGATATCTAGTTAAAAATGTATTTTACAAAAGTGCTCAAAAAATATAATAATAATAATAACAATACTGCTTGAATATATATAATATATTTTTGTCTGCAGAATGAAATCCATAATCTTACTAGCGTCAGTTTTGGCTGTTGCGGTGGCTGTCCCCGCAGACACCTACAGTTCTAAATACGACGAGTTCAACGTTCAGGAACTACGTGAAAACGAGACTCTTCTGAAACACTATGGCAAGTGCTTCATGGACGCCGGACCTTGCACACCAGAAGGAAACGACATCAAGAGTAAGTATTTATATAATCTTTGTCATTGATAGACTTTACAACGTCAAAATGTTTGAAGCTCGAAACAGTATAGAGTTACATAAGCAGTGAGTTAAGTAAAGAAAAAAAAAAAATTATGATTTTTGTTGCCAGCCGTCGATCTGTTGTACAAAGTCTACTTAGCATAAATCTTGTTAAAAATGTCTGCGATTATAATATCTGCGATTAGCTGCGATAATGCAGCTTAATAATTTCTTGCCTGTTGAAACTGATTTTCATGTTTCTGAAAATAATAAATAACGCAAGCAGAGTTATCGTAAAATACCATATTGCGTCCCAAATATTGCATGGAAAAGTCTGGCACATGATCGCACAATCATATTTACCACCCTAGTGCAAATCCTGGCACCAAAAGTGACATACCATCACGTAGAGTTTTTTTTATAGCATAGGAGGATAACGAACAGCCACTTTGGCGACTATCGACACCTATAAACTTCCACACTATCAAAGGCTATGCTATGTGTTGCCCTCATTTTCCCTATCCCCCCAATTGGCCACCAGAAACTCACAAGTCGCACGAAACGCGACAGCATAACTGCTAGACTTTACACCGGTATCATATGCGCGAAAGGTTTTAACCCGGGTTTTAACATAGCACTACCTATTTATAAATTTATATTTATCAGTTTGCCTCTGTTTATGAAGTAAAACTTAGGCGCAACTAAATGGTAGAGCAGATTTTTTTCTGACGGAAGTATCGCTCGGTTTTTTTTATTCAAAAATAGTAACTTGTAATGGTCATGAGTTATATACTCTACGTTTTTTGACTCAAACGCCAACTAGTGTCAAATATCATAATATTAAATTAGGGTCATTTCTATTTTTTATGAAGTTTTATTTCAATCGCACGAAAAAACCACGCGCATTTTTTTATTGTCTTGTCTGGTGGTTCGTGAATTCAGAAATATAGGCACCAACTTTCAAAAATACACCATAATATTAAAAAACACTAGTTTAGATGATCTTGGTATTTCTATAACATGGCTGGCGCTTTTTTGTCTTTAGAAATCATCCCTGAGGCCTTGCAAACAGAGTGCGCCAAATGTACGCCGAAACAGCGCCAATTGATCCGGCAAGTTATCCAAGCGTTCCAAGAGAAGCTTCCAGAAATTTGGGAGGGAATCGTCAAGAAACAGGACCCTAAGGGAGAATACAAGGAGAAACTCGACAAGTTCCTCAGCTCCTCCGATTAGAAGATGAAAAATTGTATTGTAAAAATCATAATTATAGTTTATATTATGTGAAATTATTAAAAAATTGATTACTTATGTCATTTGTTTCAAAATCCAATAAAATAAACTCACACGAAAATTCTATACTTCCTATCCTCACTTAATATTATAAATGTGATAACGTGGATGTTTGTTACGCTTTCACGCAAAATACTCGACGAATCATCATGAAACTTTGTACACAAATTCTAGGAGGTACTAGAAGTAACATACGATACTTTTTATAAAAAAAGGATTTTTTTTGCTAGCACGGGCGAAGCAACAGCTAGTTTTTACATAAACTTACATTTTTTATATTGGTGTTAGTATTAAGGAGGAGATCCTCTATTTAGCTGTATGCTCCCATTGGGAGAGTATGGTGATAAATTATAGCCTATGTGTTATTCTGATGTGTGTAAGCTAGATATTATTGTAAGGTTTCATCATAATATATTCAGGAGTTTTTGCGTGAAAGATCAACAAATATCCAAACATACATACTTTAGCTAGTATAATATTGTTATTACTTAGATTATGTTGTTTCGTCAAGAGGTCATCATCATCATCATCAGCCTTTATCCGTCTACTGCTGAAGGTTATTCTTTTCTTTCTCAATTAACGCCAAGACAAGTGATCGCTTACCACTGCCATCCAATACGGACCGGCTACTGGCTGAACAACTCTTCATCTACCTAAACGCGGTCTTTTGAACCTTATTGGCCCATTAGCCATCCGTTCTCATCTTGAGAATATGGCTATCGTGAATGCTGCCTATCCCAATCGAATACTCCTATCAGCTTGCCTCTCGAAGTTATGTCGACCTAGCTGTTAAGACTTGACCCCGTATAACTTTTATGGCAATTAATTAAACCCTCGTTGAAATATTTAAAAAAAATGAAGAGATTGCCTCTCGCAAGTGTCTATCGCTCTACGTACAAATGAAAGAGAAGCAAAAAGACGCCGTATTGGTTGATGATTTGTTAGGATCGTTCGAGTATAATATTATTTATATTTTTATAGAAATATCATATTTCATTCGAGAAATAAAAACAACAGTTCCCCTTATTAACATTTGATTGTATGTTATTAATTTTATCAAGATTTACAAATAATACAGAAACAGATACAATTATTGCTACAATGTTAATTTTAATGGTTATTTTATAATCTTACTAGCTGTTGCCCGCAGCTTCGCCTGCGTTAACTAAGATTTACAACGGGATCTTAGTAGGTACGCAAAATAAGTAACTTTTCTGGTTGATTTTTTACACCTTGTGTCCGAAAAACCCAAATATCTTACGAAACCCTATTATTTCCAAAATTTAGCCTATGTTACTCGTGGATAATGTAGTTTTTGAATGGTGAAAGAATTTTTGAAATCGGTCCAGTACTTTTTGAACCTATTCGTTACAACCAAACAAACAAACAAACTAAGTTTTCCTCTTTATAATATTAGTGTAGATATACCTAGACATAATTGTTTGGATTTTTTTTAAAACAACAGTTCTTCCATAAATATGATCAAGATGAACATATTTTTTGATGCACTTAAATGTACATTTCCCATAAAACTGTTTTATAAAGCCTATTTTGTTGATTTAAAAATCTACTTTTCAATTAAACTTTTAATAAAATGCTAGATTACTATTTTATTTCCCTTATGCGTTTGTTTCCTATTACTTTATATTCCTTAAACGAACTTGACCGAGCTTAGTTACTTACTACCTTACGCATTTTGTATGAATCACAATGTATGTAAATGACGCTCGGAAGAAAAACATCTCGAGGAAACCGCATAATGAAAAGATTCAAAGCATTTACTAGATTGTAGAATATGCAGTAATAGAGTTACAATACTTTCTTAGAAGAGCCATCTGCTCATCTACTTTTCCGATGTAGCTTTAAGGCCTTAAGGCCAACAGCATAGGTCCTTTCGAAAAAAATATGTTTTGGTGCTTTGTAGTTTTAAAGTCGACTTGAAATTAAATTTTTTTAATTCGCTTAAAATTATAAATGCGTTCTAATACAGCTAAAATTATTTAACCGCGCGTATAGCTACGGGCAATAGCTAGTGTAAGTATTGAGCGTAAAAAAAAATAGACTCAGCTACTTTAAAAACAAAAAGTTTATAATAACTTTTTGTTGCTAACTTTTAGCGACACATTATAATATTTTGTTTTTATACCACATAAAAACTAGTTTGCATTTTAAGATAGGTACATTGTGAAGATAAACAGTCGATGAACAAAATTTTATTTGGATCATAAAAATTCACTTACAAGTTTTTTTTTGCTATCATGTTTTCAGCGCAAATCAAACTTGCAATGTGTGAGTATAATGGCTGCTGAGAATTTGTTTAATTTTTTATTTTATATAATATTTTGCAGAAAGATATGGTCAACGAAATACAATACTTCTAAATTGAGTACACGGTAATACTAAAGCCTTGTGTTGCCGACATTAGTTAAAAGAACAATCGTAAGTTTTCATTGGAAGGTTTATTATCTCCATATACACATTTATAACCAGGGTGTGAGTGTAAAATCGCTCAAGCCGGTATCGGGTTCGAATCCCACCAGGGAACAAAAAGTCTTCTAAGTGCCTTAATAATGGATGTAATATAAAAATGTATTATGTAATATAAATGTTTAATATTAAATGTATAGTATAAAAGTATTAAACATAATATTTCCGTTTTTTGGTGCCCGCAACATAAGTTTTTCGAGAACTTACCGAGTTACTTAAAAGCGACCATATTATTATTATTATTATTATTATTATAAACTTTATACATAAATTATACTCTTACACGACCTAACAAAATAAATAAATAAAATTATTATTATTATGATAAATAAAAATAATAATATAATGTAGTATGTTCGGGAGTTATTCATATAATATATTTTTCCCTTTTGCTAAAAATAACAATTAAAATAGGATGTAGTTTTTAAGGCTGTAAACATTTATTATTCATTAACTAATTACACATTCAATTTTAGGCAATGCTTGTAACAATATTAAATAATAACGGCGCATATAAATATACAAGAAATCCGAATTCTAAGCATTGTAAATAGTGGCAGCTTCGAATAATAACGTGAGTATCACATTTATTTATTTAGAGATATAGTCCATTGAAATGTTACATTTTTAGGCCTTACCGTGCGTTTTTTAGAGGATGCAATTTTTTTTTAATGTGTTGGGGGGTCAATGTAAAGCTAAAACCAAGTTTGTGAGGTTGTCACCCTTGTCGCATGGCCGCCATCTTGAACTGAAATTGTTTTTATGTTATATCTCTTAAAAACTTTATTTCACCGAGCTGTAACATTAACCGAACATTTACGCTTATAACTTTTTTATTTATAGTTCTACGACAAAAAGTTACTGGACCAAAGTTGTAGAGAATTTAATTTGCAACAAAAAATGTTCCCAATTTTTTATCAGATAAATATTTTAAGAAATATATCGTAAAAACCATTTCAACCCCTATTTTCAAGATGGCGGCCGTGGGACAAAGGTGGTGACCCCACAAACTTGTTTTTATCTTTATAGCCCCCTACACATTAAAAAAATAAAATTGGGTCCTCTAAATAACGCAACCCCAAATGTAACTTTTCAATTATTGACTAATAACATTTTGACATTAATTAAAATAAAGATGCGGGCTGCATCTACATACTATGTAGATATTATTCTGTCGCTTATTTATTTATGTTATACTTGAGTTTTAGTAATAGCGGCATAGTCACAGTAACAGTAGATATAGAGCCTTAGGACGCATTCTTTCACACAGGCATAATTAGGTAATTAGGATACAGCATGTTATGAAAGACAACTAGAAACTCTTCAATAAGCATTTCAATCGTCACAAAATTTTATCTATTAACTTCTGCATGGCAACACAATAGGTCATATAGAAGACTATTAATGATTAATTGTCCATGATAATTTTTTCCAGCAAAATGAAAATCATCATTTTATTAGCGTCAGTGTTGGCAGTCGCGGTGGCACTCCCACAAGAGTACTACCTTCCCAAATACGATGAATTTGACATCCAAGAAGTACTTGGAAACGAGGTTCTTCTTAAAAACTACGGAAAATGCTTTACCGACGCGGGACCGTGCACATCAGAAGGAAACGACGTTAAGAGTAAGTCAAACAGCACAAATATTATCATCATTATCATCTACTTAGTCACATTTCCCAATCTGGGACGTATTACGTCTTAGTATCCGTAATCACACTGCATGTTTCACCTTTCTTTCTGAAACAACAAAACTTTTACATGGGAAAAACCACCTAGATGGTGAAACCCATTCACCGGGACATGACATGGTAGTATTTGGAATTATACGGAATGAGCTTAGGTGTTGCGAGTGAGCAACGATCAAGGTTTTGAGTAGGCTTTAACGTAGGTTGAGGGTACTAGGCCACTAGGAAGATCGTCTATGAGGTGGACTAACCAGATAAAACAGTAGATCCCTCATCATTACCATATGAAAGCAGGAGGTAAGCAGCCATCAGGTAGGAGTGGCTGCTCGATGTGAAGCTTGCTACCAACAGCTAAAGTGGCTATGACCACTCTGCCAAGAGTAATACCGACAAAGAATGGCTCAGTCATAATAAAGCTTTGCTTTGTGACGACCTCTGTGGCTCAGTGGTTAGCGCGTTGGCGCTCAAGCCGGAGGTAGCGGGTTCGAATCTCGCCAAGGAACCAAAAGTCTTCTGTGTTTCTGGGTCATGGATGTGTATTAAATTTGTGTTTTATATAAAAAAAAATCTTAAATATATGTATTATTATAAAAGTATTAAATATATTTCCGTTGTCAGGTACCCGTAACACAAGTTCTTCGGAAACTTTGCACGGGACCAGATTGACGTGGTGTGGAAGCGTCCATAGATTTTATTATTATTTTTGTTTTTCAGAAATCATTCCTGAAGCAATTCAGACTCACTGTGCAAAATGCTCGCCAAAACAGCGCGCTAATGTTCGTGAAGTCATTAAGGCCTATCAAACGAAGCTTCCAGAAGTCTGGGATAGCTTGCTCAAGAAACACGATCCCAACGGAGCGTATGTTGGAAGACTGAATGAGTTCCTGAACGCATCCGATTAAATAATTTTAAACACTTAACATTATATTGTGAAATTTTATATGATTATATTTTGTAGCATTTCTAATAAATACTTTTTATTTTAATTTTGTTTGCTGTACAAAAATCCTGCTAATGTTAAAATGTAAAAGTTTGTGAGAATGTATGGTTTTGTATTTGTTACTCTTAGACACAGAAAATACTTAATGGATTTTGATGAAACTTTAAAATTATATATAATCTTACACATCACATTAACATCCGGATTTAAACCGATTCCGAACTCCCACGGGAATGAAACGTATGCGGCTTGGGATAAATATAAAATAACCTTAATAAGTGAAGAAGGAACCACTATGTTCCACAGCTGGGCACGGGTCTCCTCAACTTGATACAAAAACCTTAGTAAAAAAAATGAAAAAATTGACCAATAACCATAATCCCTGCTTAATATTATAAATGCGAAATAGCTCTGTCTGTCTGTCTGTCTGTTATGCTTTCACGCCAAAACCACTGCACCAATTTTTATGAAATTTGGTACACATATAGACCAGAGCTTAGGAAAGGACATAGGCTACCTTTTATCGCGAAAAAAGGCTTGGGGCGGTTTGTTTGTACGCGCTAATCTCAGGAACTATTAGTCGGATTAGAATGATTCTTTCAGTGATAGATAGCCTATTTACCGAGAAAGGCTGTAAGGCTATATACCATCCCGCCAAGTCGCCGTTATAAGTCATAGTTAACGCAGGCGAAGCTGCGGGCAATAATAGCTAGTAGGTTCTCAAGGAAAGAGAAGTGTTTTTTTTTTTTTAATTTTAAATTTTATTTTATTAATATTATGTTACTTGTCATATTATTTTTTGACGAATGAAAAAATTCTCACACATGATTAGCTTTTTTTTTATTATTAATTTTTATATGTGTAACTAAAGAACTGGTAGGATCTGTCTACAAATGTTAATTACTTGTTTCCATCTTTCATGTTCTTCCTGAACAAAGGCGCGGCCCAGCCGTTTATTTTTATGTTTATTTTTATGCTGTTTATTTTGCCGCCCTTAATGCTAGAAGAAAGTAAAGTATCAACCCTTATATTATGTCCCACTGCTGGGCCAGGGCGAAATTATTAAGATTTAGTCATTTTTAAAAGCTTAACATGCATGGGATATTCAGTAATGAAACAAAAAGTAAAGAACATCATTCGGTAAAGACTAAAACTAATCTTTAAAAAAACATAATCTTATACATAGACTGAAAAGTAAATAAAAAAAGTGAATTGTTATAGGTGTATTCTTTAGAGAATTCTTTACAAAAATTAATCCAAACTCATTTTCAAAGGCAGTCTTCTTTACTTTTTTCGTCTCTGAAATTTTGGCGCCCCTCAAATCATGCCGCCCTAGGCCCGGGCCTCACGGGCCTATACGTAAATCCAGCACTGCTTAGCGTTGTCGCAAAAAATTTGGTAGCCAAATGACCAAAGTCTTGTCGAACGCTCATTCTATTCAATCTGAGACAATCGGTCGGTTTGGTAAAATGTTATTCTAAAAAGTGCCACTTGGTCAAGATTTTGTGCTTCGCTTTAAGCGAAGAGAATGCGATGACTAACGGTGGCTTTCAATATCCTATCTATCTTAAAATTTTCTTATCTATCTTGAAATTTTGACAAAATTTGAAATCTGTCAAAATTTTAAGATCTATAAGAAAATTTCAAGATGGATAGGATATTGAAAATCGCCGTTAATTGACACTTGGTTACCAATTATCAATTCTATTTCTTGCCTACATGGCGTAAGCTAGTGGCAAAAGTACTATACAGTTAAAAGTCATAGGTAATATAGCTGATAAAAACAAATTTGAACAAAACGGGGTTAACATTTAAAGATGAAAATGTTATTAATATATATTTTTCAATGCTAATCATAATAAAATAAAGTAAAAAATGCCAATGAGAGAAAATAGGGGCAAGTGCAGCAAGAGTTAGCGACTCTTATTATTTAAGGATATGAAAAATTTAGGATGGCCGACTGGCGGACCTACTGAATATGCATATAAAATTACACAAAAATCGATCGAGCCGTTTCGGAGGAGTATGGTAACTAACACTGTGACACAAGAATTTAATATATTAGATTACATATAAATGCATTTCCATACTGATAGTGTGGTTTTACTATGACGGCAAATTTTGAGTAGCATTTTTTCTTCTGCCTCATAGAAATGAAGCTCTTGCTGATGTTTTACAGAGAGACAATTTAAGAGTATAAGAAAGCCAAGCAAATTTTACAGTTTACAACTTTTAAATGAGTAAGTCTCCTATTGTGAAACTCTGAGGTGGTTCGACAGTCTTTGCGGTACAATTGGTTTAACTGCGTTTATTATCGGCCTTATAAGGCGTCGGTGCCTGTCCGTATCTAGGAACGCATACAGCTATATTTTAAACATATAGAGTAAGGGCCTGTTTCACAATCTCCAGATAAGTTCCGAATAGGCTATCGGCAACATATTCGACAGATACTCCATACTCTATCTGTTAAATATCTGTCAAATATGTCGCCGATAGCCTATTCGGAACTTATCTGGAGATTGTGAAACAGGCCCTGAGACTAGTAAATATTGATGTGTAGGAGAGATGGCCTACACTTTTTTTTTAAAGCTAACTAGCAAGACAGTGACGGCATTGTGAATTTTATTTCAATTTTTTTTGTACATTTGTCTCGCATAAACAACCATGTTTTCTAGAAGAGAGATGGACGAGAGGGGTGTGTCTGGATCTCAGTTAGGACATTTATTTATCTTATTTTTCTTTTCTTTAATATTAATAGACGAGCAAAATACGATAAACGAGCAGTCAATGGCTTACAGTGACCACCAACGTCCATACACTTTAGCAATACTAGGGGTTATGCAGATGAAATACCCTCTATTTCCCTATTCCCCCATCCACCGGAAGCTTAAAAATCGCAGAAATCGTGACAAAAAGCTAACACTTTAGTCCGTAATGTGAGCGAGTTGTACCACCGGCTGCAATACAACATGGCACTAGCTCTTACAATTTTAAAAAAAGATGTTAAATTATATATTAATTAGCAATATCCCGCGAACCATGCAGTCATTATAGTAAATGTGTGAGTGCACGCATATGCATGCATATAGCACCGCCCTCCTTTTCCACACTGCATATGCGTACACTCGCATGCACCACCACCACACACACTTCATCATCCACATCCTCAGGTCTTACAATTCTTATTTAATCTATACTCATATTTCAAGGGTAAAGGTTATTAATTTCGTTTGTTTGTTAAAATTTAAATCAAAAACGTCTCGACCATATTAGTCGAGTAGTACAATTGTAATGGTGAATATCTTTAACAGTGAATGACAGGCAGTCATCATAAATCCGGCTACGGCTATGGGTAAATCTCAGTTAACGCGGTAGAAGCTGTGGGCATCAACTAGTATTGAATAATTTTGTTTCCAACCTTGGGTCACTCTACGCCTCCAATAAGGTATTCCTTCAAGGACACCCCGTGATAACAAAATTAAATGTAAAATTTTGAAAAGGAAAACTGGCGAAAAGAGTGGTTCGCACCAATAATTTTTCGCCGGTTCTTCTTAGTGGGTTCGCCATAAAACCAACGATAGATCCAACTAACTTTCAATGAGCTTTGATTGTATTATTTGAATAACAGAATAATTCTCCTACAGTAAGGGTATTTTTTACCTGCCTGTTGTTTTTAACAAGTTCTCGGGGAAACCCAGTATTTATTTTTCAAACATTTTATTCAATAAATAAAAATAAAATCTTTGACGTCATTTTTTGAACGCTCACGTGGTGTTTTCATTAATATTCATTACACTGGATTTATAGGTGGAATTTTTATTTTTGATACGTTTAAGTAAAACTGTATCAGTTTTCCATAAACCTTTCTGCCACAGTGATGTTGGCCCAAAAGTATGATTTCTTCCGCAAAAAAGCTTAACTATTTTTCAGAAAGAAAAGCAGGGTAGAGTATTACTATTGCCGAGACTTACCATCTAAGGCTGAGGATATTCCAAAAAACTGATTCATCTAGAATCTAGATAGATGACTGTTTTTAGGGCTTGTCACGGTTAAACTAGTTAATATTTATTTACAACATCTTTTACCAGATCATAGGTCAAGAAATAATATTATTATGGTTCTGATATTTAAAGTAGATAAACTTTGTTTTTGACTATACGCAATTTTGAAAATATTTTGAAATGCTGTGACATTGGTGACAAAACTTTACAACCGACCTTAATATTTTTACGCAGGGAAACCCTTCTTGGATGTAGCCCGGTACCTGGTACTTGGGTTAATAACCCCAGTGTGTGACTGTCTTCTGACCTGTGGGACTCACGCGGCGGTGCATACCCAAACTAAAACTACTCCAAGCGCCTTCAGCCGCTTTTTGAAGGTCTGCCCGACCACTATTAAGTAGATCCCGCGATGTCATACCTAACTGGGTCAGGTTTCCATCCTGATAGGTGCTACTGCAGGCGTTATTCGCCTGTACGGGAGACGAAGTCAAAGGCCTCCTCTCTCGTCCGTTCATTGGCCTCCTTCTGGGATATTACTGCCACGCAGAAAGAGATCATTGCCGTCTACGGTGTATAAAGGAACGTTTTATATTTCGGTGGCGCAGGACCGTGATACGTGGAAGAGCTTGGGGGAGTCATTTGCCCAGTAGTGGGATAGCATAGGCTAATTAAAAAAAGTTGAATATGTCACTTACTACCGGTCGGTACTACAATAATTCTTGCATCTTACGTTTGACTCGCTAATATCGAGAAATGTCCACAGTATTGTTTATTTTATATCAAAGTTAGTTTTAAATTATCAGGTGAGCGAAACCGGGGAAAACAGCTAGTGGCAGGATATACAAACAAACAAATAAAACCTTAGTGTTGTGTTTCTAAATATTATTTATTCTCATTTTTCGCATGAGATCATTTATAAATATTTACTGCATAATTACCAGTGTAGTTAAATCTATTAAGATTTGGTGATTATAACATATTTTATATGTTTCCTTAAAAAAAGGTATATTAGTATATAATGGGTACGTTGATTGTAATTTGTTACATTACCAGTACAGTGGTGGAACAAACAGGTGAGTTTATTCGAATAATCCAAACGTTATTTATTCCATCCTATATCAACATGTAACATTATTTTAGATTATGAGAAATAATAACACCACTTTTTATTATTTATCAGTTACAAGTTTTTACTTTTCGTCTTTATGGCTTTAATAGTATATCTACATATTTCGTCTATAATGTTATTAAGTTTTAGAATGTTAAATAGTTTGATAATAATGTTTGTTATTTAGTTTTTAAAATACATTTTATAAGTTTTTTGTATTATCTAGTTTAGCTTGTGTCTATCGATGTAAATATAATAATTTCTGAAAAAATCTAATTCCTATATATTATTTAGAAAGTAGGGACGTGAAAAATTCGAAATAATAAAAAAAACTAAATAACACGATCTAATAATAAATGAAACTAGAACTCTAACATAAATTTTTTAAATATTATATAATTATTCTGTGCCTGTGAATGTGTGCCTCCTTGTCTACTTCATAATGTTTTGTACTACAGGAGGCCTAGCCTTTTGCCTAAATTTCTTTTAATTTCAACTTTGAATTTATTTTCGGCTGTAAATAATATTGTGCGAAGTTTGGAGCAAATCCGAAATCTGTAAAAATCGTCTTCAAAGATTTCAAATTTTTTTTCGTTCAAAAATAGAATTCATTCTCATTGCTACTGAAATTGACATAATACGATGAACAAGTCTCATTAATTAAACAGTTGCTTGCTTAAGAGGAAAGGTTAGGCCTCTTTGTCCCTAAAAACATAGTCAACTGTTTCCTCCCGGGGTAATAAGACTAGATCAAAGATTTTTTCATCATAAAACCTTAGGAGTCTTCAAAAACTGGAAATGTTGCCTATTTTTTTTACATTTTCGGACGCTCAATAAAAAAAATGACAAATATCTATGACATGAGACAAAACGGGAGGACATAGCTAACATTTTTTATATATAATATATATTATACAAACATATTTGAGCATTTCTTGACAAATAATCGATTCGAATCGAAAACTACAGCGTTAATATAGAAACAAAAGCTTCTAATGGCTTGACACTGGTAGTAATAAAATATACTTAAATATACAGGTGATTTTTTGAAGAACGGACATTATCAGGGACGTGATAGAACTTGGTTTCTCCAATCAAAGAAAATTATATTTACCAAAAAAAAAAAAAAAACACATAAATAACAAAAAATAGACAAATGTAAGAAATGCATTGTTGGACTTAAAATATTATCACGTGCACTTTGCGCGCTAAATTTAGACAGACGTTAGTGGTAGGTATAAAATAATCGTATCGCGTCGCGTAACGTGACATGACGCTCCTGCGAATGGGGCCTTAGGTATAGCTCGCGCTGGAACGTCGGCGTATTTGATGCATCGTATTTTACCTATATCATAATACTGTGTCTACTTTAATTCAATATTAAAGGATAATTAAGACCCCACTTATGATATATTTTTGGAATGAGAATCGTTGGCTCTATACGCTACTTGAATATGTCCGTTCTACAAAAAATCACGCTGTATAATAAACACGTATAGATTACAAAATGTTGTTAATTATACTGAAGTGAACAGAGTAAGGTACAGACAAACTGTGGATATAATTATAATAAAACTTTACTTTATACAATCATTAAAAATGCAATTACTAATAATTAGGTTCCTTTCAGCCGCACAGTTAGTGTTAAATATATTCATGTCCATTTTTCTACAATATAATACCTAGTTTTATAAATAATAATTGATGATTAATTATTTTTCAGCAAAATGAAAACCATAATCCTTTTAGCATCAGTGTTGGCTGCAGCGGTGGCTATCCCCGCTGACACCTATTCTACTAAATTCGATGAGTTCAATGTTCAAGAACTTCTTGAAAACGAGCCCCTCCTGAAGAACTATGGCAAATGCTTCATGGACGCCGGACCATGCACACCAGATGGAAACGACATCAAGAGTAAGTATAGAGTATAAGATCCTTGACTTTTAAATATGAAATTTAATATCAGCAGCAAAAGTGCGAATTGGCATTCAAAATATTAAGAGACCACTCGCTCAAATGTGAAAAGTGACAGGTATGCTGTCGTGTTTCGTCCGGTTTGTGAGATTCAGATGGTCCATTAGGGCAATAGGGAATAGGAGTGGATCAGCATTATTATTAACATTGCCCCGCCTACTACTGGATATAGAAGACGCGTCCCCAAGCATCCAGCAAGGACCGATTTAGTAGTATTATCTTTTTACTAGCTGTTGCCCGCAGCTTCACCTGCGTTAACTAAGATTTACAACGGCATTTATATTATATATAGTATAGCTGTGCCCCGCGTTCCCGTGGGAATACGGGTATGAATTATAGCCTATGTGTTAATCTGATGTATAAGCTATATTATTATAAAGTTTCATCAAAATCCATTGAGTAGTTTTTGCGTGAAAGAGTAACAAACATCTTCACAAACTTTAGCATTTATAATATTAGTAGGATTTTGCGGAAATCTATCATCTATGGAGTACGATCACATTTGTAAGCATGTATCGTGTTGCTATAGTATAGTAGCGTCCCGCAGCTTCGGTCGCTTTATCTGAGATTTACAACCACGTGCAGATTGTCATTCTGTGATAACGCAGCATAATACTGTTAAAAGAATTGTTCAAATCAGATGAATAGTTTCAAAGATTAACATCTGCTTCCTATTTTGCAAACATTACCACTTCATTTTATGAGTATAGATGTGTGAGTGTACGCATATGCATAAAGAACATTTGCAAAAGTACATATTATGCATGGATGTGCATTGTGCATGCGATTTGTAGTTGTTTGCATGCAATGCATTTACACCACAGCACCTACCACAGATTTATAAAAAAAATGATGTGGTGTCGTGGGACACCAGGTAGGAACGAAGTTAAGAAAGAGAAGGGATGAGAGAACGAAAAGAAAGAGGGAGAAAGAGAAAGGTATTATACACTACTCGCTTGTGTATGCGACTGTCGCGCCTGCGCACGTCTCATTTAACGGTTTTATTCCACGCAATTTTTCTTACGGTTTTACTATCACATTTTTTTCAGTTCGGTCGCTCAGCAAAATCCCTATCCCCTCCAAGCCTGCCGTAAGGAACTTCGTTCCAATAAAGGCAGATGGAGCATGCCAAACACGCGAGTGACGCCACCAAAGCGAATACAAATTCAAAAGTAAACACAATTTAATAGATGCATTCACGTATCGTGTAAACCCTTTTACGAACGCTTCGCCAAAGCGAAGCGAATTCGTTTTTTCGTTCGAGGAGGCGGCATGCTTGTCGCAAAAAGAACCTCGAATCCTGTCAACCGGCCATTAGAGCACGTCGCTATGTCAAGCACTTGAAAGCGCTTTTGAATTTGTATTCGCTTTGAAGCGTCACTCGGGTATTCGGCATGCTCCATCTGTCTTTATTTATAAATCTGTGTGTAAAACCGTATAAATGGTGATTTTAATATTGTCTCGTATAAACCGGCGTTCCTTTGTGTTTTCAGAAATTATGCCCGACGCGATCCAAACCTCCTGTGCTAAATGCACTCCCAAACAGCGTACAATGGCTCGGGAAGTCATCCACGCCTTCCAAGACAAGGTTCCCGATATTTGGCAGGGAATGCTAAAGAAGTACAATCCTAATGGAGAATACACGGAGAAACTGAACCAGTTCATGAGTTCCTCGGATTAGATTTATATATTAAACGTTATAAATCATTACATGGACCATATTTTTATTTATTTCTAAGGGCCTGTTTCACAATCTCCATTTAAGTGCCCAATAGGCTATCGGCAACATATTTGACAGATACTCCATACTCTATCTGTCAAATATGTTGCCGATAGCCTAATGGGCACTTAACTGGAGATTGTGAAACAGGCCCTAAAACTCATAATTTACTGCTCTCATTGACTTCAAATATCTTTACATTCCTCTTAGTTATACCTTTAATAATCTTTTTCTTTACGATATTTGTAGTACGACACTATTTTAGAATCTTATTCATCACACCCTAGACAAGTGGCAAGCAGACGTACTGTGTGTCTGAAGAGTGTTCTTCAAAGTTTTTGCAACAACCCTATGGCGTTAGCCGTTAGCGTTTATCGCAATTGAATAGATTTAGAGCGTTTGCCACTTGTTTAAGGGGGCTGTATACGCATGTCGTACAATATAAATGTATACGATACAATTTATTTCAAATATAATAAGGGCCTGTTTCACAATCTCCAGATAAGTTCCGAATAGGCTATCGGCAACATATTTGACAGATAGAGTATGGAGTATCTGTCAAATATGTTGCCGATAGCCTATTTGGCACTTATCTGGAGATTGTGAAACAGGCCCTAATTATCCAAAATGATTAGCCGCATCGGGGCGACCGCCCGTGCCCCAATGGGGCGAAGAGCATTCGGGAGGTCACTGTCATTCGCCTAATTGTTTTTGATTAAGTTATGTTGTTTTTGACTTTTGATTGGTGACATCTTCAAGTTTAGATTTAGAATTATTTAAATCTAGCAGAGCCCTGCGGTTTGACCCGTGTATGGAAACGGGAGGTTAGGCGGAACTAAGGGGATAAAATATAGCCTGCTATTCTACCATGTAAACTATATCATTGTATAGTTTTATCAAAATCGTAAGCCACGAGCGTCCAGTGGCGGGTGGACTCGTCCTCTTATGGGAGAGGTTCCGGGTTCGATCCTGACCTCCGTGTGTGTCTTGAAATGGGTTTTTCTAAAATTGTGCACCCGTAACACGATACCATCGTTCGCTCACCGGTGAAGGAAAACATCGTGAGGATGTCTGATGAGCCTGATGAGATTGAAAATCTTTGAAGGTAAGTGAAGTTCTCCAACTCGCATTGGGCCAGTGCATCGGTGAACAACCCTCCTCGTCTAATTTTGAGGAGGAGACCCGTTTCGACCGATTTTTTTTTAATAGTTCCATTTAATAGTTTTTGCGTGAAAGAGTAACAAACATACGTCCATATTCCATACATTCTTACAAACTATCGCGTTTATAATATCAATGAGATGTTCATGTGATAAGATGATAATTGATGTCGTTAAAAACAGACATTTATTTCAACAATGAATAGGTAATAACAATATAAAACAACATAAACAAAGGCGATATAAAAGTGTTTTTGTCTCGTCTTCTCATCATCGCAATCTGTTTACGCTTGACATAATAATAAGTATCAATTCACGAATGCTTAAACATATTTTTAAAAACTTAAAATCTACAAGTTTTGGGAATGTATAGGTGTTTTGTACGAAAAAAAATTCTCTACCTCATCCTCGAAATCAGACGAAGGAAGTCATATGGTGCATATGTACTGTCTCAAAGCGGGGCAGTCTCATTTGACATGCAGGTTTCCTCGCAAAGTTTTTCTGTATCGTTTTTTTTTAGAAACTATATAATATTATAAGTATTTAGAAAATAAAATCTCAAAGACAAGTTTGCTCACTTGAATTCCAAATAAAAAACGAAGATTTTTCCGAGTGGCATATAACACTAACTCTTATTTTAGACACAAGAATTAAAAAAAAGTCTGTGACTTGTCAATGACGTAATAGATAAACAACCAACCAGTGATGTGTGTATACGTCCCATCGTCCAATCATCCATTGATGGCCCCCAGTCGGCCTATCCGGGCGCAGAACCGGCGCAGCGCCGTATCACAAATTTGGCGGGAACACAACCGTTATATTTTGGTTCTACTTATGTTCGATGCCTCATTGTCACTACCTTTTTTATACGGGCTAGGCCCACGTCTCGTTCCGACCTCTGGTATTTCTGTATTGCCA
Source organism: Lycaena phlaeas (assembly GCA_905333005.2). NCBI lineage: Eukaryota > Metazoa > Arthropoda > Insecta > Lepidoptera > Lycaenidae > Lycaena > Lycaena phlaeas. The sequence goes on from HG995182.1 coordinate 6,645,383, forward strand.
TGATAGACAGCGGTAACCATCAATAACAGCGGTAACCACCAAACGACTCTACAAAATCAAAATCAAAATCAAAAATATCTTTATTTCGTAGGTAACAACTTGTACACATCGTGAGAACATCGTGAGGAAACCTGCATACCTGATGAGATTGAAAGTCTTTGAAGGTATGTGAAGTTCACCAATCCGCACTGGGCCAGCGCGGTGGACTATTGGCCCATTACCCTCCTCGCTTGATTTCGACTAAGGAGACCCGTGCCCAGCAGTGGGACATATAAGGGTTGATACTTTATTTTAACTTGTACACTTGAAATAAGTCAAAAAAAAAACTAGTCAAGAGTATCTAGGTAATAAAATAAAAAATAAAAAAATAAAATAAAAAAAACTCGTTTGAGATGCAGGATCCCCTAAGAAAAACGAGAAAAAAACTTAGGGGTTGCTCTTTTGTCAACAAATGATACATAATATTTTATAAATACAATATGTTGTTATAACAAGTAACATCTTAAGAGCGAGTGTCTTATTCCCAAGGTGTGGTATCTTCAATAAAATCTTTTATTTCGTAATAGGCTTTACCACACAAACGTTCCTTAACAGTTTTCTTAAATTTATTAATGGAAAGATTTTGAACGTTTTCTGGGATCCTATTGTAAAAACGTATACATTGTCCCATAAACGAAGTACTGACTTTATTCAGTCTAAAGAATGGAACATTTAATTTATTTTTGTTTCTAGTATTTATACTGTGACTGTCGCATTTTTTTTACAAATTCATTAATATTTTTACGGACATACATCACATTAGCAAATATGTATTGAGAAGCTACAGTCAAGATGGCAATTTCTTTAAATTTATCTCTTAATGATACCCGGGGGCCCAAACAGTATATGGCTCGAATAGCTCGCTTCTGCAACAAGAAAATCGTATTAATATCAGCGGCATTTCCCCACAGTAGAATGCTGTAAGACATAATACTATGGAAATATGCATGATATACTAATCGCGCCGTATTTTCATCCGTTATGTTTCTTATTTTCTTAACTGCAAAAGCTGCGGTACCGAGCCTACTTGCCAACATGGCTATATGTGGCGCCCACTGTAGCTTATAATCTATGGTAATTCCAAGAAATTTGGTTGAATCCACCAAGTCCATCACCTCTCCGTTAAGTGATACACTGGTTTGCACCTGCTTAACATTCGCGAGAGTAAATTTTATCAATTTGGTTTTATTAGAGTTAAGCAATAAGTTATTGGCGCCAAACCAATGCACCATGTTCGAAAGGTTCGAATCTAAGGAATCCCAGAGGACATAATATTATTAAAGCTGCCTTGGGAACCGCAATGAATTGAATTATAGGAATTAGGAGAAGTAGTAAAAATCATGAAATCACCATCTTTCTTAAGATCTTTATCTTTATAATAATCCTTTACCACACAAACGCTCTTTTACAACTTTTTTAAAATTTTTTAACTAACTTTTTTGGTAACATTTATTTTGTAAAAGTGTATAATAATCCTTTTCTTCTGTGAATCGAATTCATTTACGAAAAATGGTCGGAATAACCACATAAGCAGTATTTTAAATAATAATTGTGAATTAGTCATAAATTCAAACAAAACAAAAGTCTATATCCTTCGAGGTTGTACAATATTTGAATTCGAGGTTGTAAAATATTAAAATTTTATGCTAAGATAAATGCGCGGATAAAAAACAAGGTCTTTTTAGTTTTTACATACACTTGTTAATTAAGTTCGGAATATTGCATACTGGTGGGGATTTGTCATTCGAAGAACCGTCTCAATTTTGGATGAATCTTTGATGTTTGAAAAAAAAGAAGTTTTTTTCTAATTAAAATTGAATTACGACGGGCGACCTCTAGTAAAGGTAACTACAGAAAAGTAGTTAGTGATAGAAGACGAAAACTGCATAGAGACTGTACTATCAGTCTCTATGCAGTTTTCGTCTACTAACTAAAAAAAGAACTTATGAATTATACACAACTTTAATGTAAAGGAATATATAAATGACAAAAACGCTTAGAAATGAATTGCTTTAGATTTAAGTGACTGTGAAAAAATAGAATCACAATTAAAGTAATGATAGGCCAGCAGAGTTTCTTGTGTGTACTCGTATCTTCTCTTACGTAGGCGCTTAGCGAGCCCTCATTATAAACATAACCGCTAAGGCGATCATAAGCGGTCATTATGTAGATCCTAAAAGATTAAGGAAGTAAGATTAAACAATAAATAAAAATAAACAATAATCCTACCCCGTGGAAATATTCTAAAAATTTTTTTGAGGGTGCAGACATAAGTGTAAGAAATATATAAAAATATATACAGTAGAACCTCGATAACCTAAAGTCCAAGGGAAACACAAAATATTTTAAGTTATAGAGGTTTTAGAGGAGTAGGAAAACATCATGAAACCTGCATGCCTAATGAGATTAAGTCTTTGAAGGTGCGTGAAGTTCACCAACCTGCACTGGGCTATCGCCCGATACCCTCCTCGCCTGATTTCGAGGAGGACACCCGTGCCCAGCAGTGGGGCATATATCGGTTGTTGCTTTACTTTTTTACACACATCTTATTTACATATCAATGTAACATCTTACAGTCATATTTTTATATTGTAATCCTTTCTAATAATATTATAATTGCAAATATTCAAGTGTAAATGGAAGGATGTTAAGAAAATTGAGCGGATTTTGATGCAATAAGTTTTATAATTTTACTAATATATTAGTGGCTTGTATTATTTTGCCGATGGGAAGGATGCGCTGTGTTGCGCTCCCAGCTTTATTCCTTGATGTGTTTCACCGATACATAAAGAATTTGTCTGGATTTCATCATTATCATCAGCCTTTATCCAACCACTGCTGAACATAAGCCTTTTTTTTCTTTAACGCCGGGAAATGCACTGAGGCATTCCGCTGGGAGTGGGTCTCCCCAGGCGGGTATGTGAGTAAGTGGACGCAGCTCTGCCCACTAAAACCCGGCGAGTGCCACCAATGCAGCCTTTGGTGAGTTGCCCCGGATCTACAAGCAACAGGGCACTTCGACGGCTAGTCAGTCCCTCAGGGGACCGACGCCACCTCCACAGAGGTATTGCCCCGTACCACATAACAACCCCTCCCAACGTCGGGACAGTACAATGAGGAGAAGTTCCCATCTTCACCCCTTGCCCCCTGCCCTTTTGCTCCCTTCTTCTTATAAGAGGGGTACAAAGGAGCTCCCTCGGCTCAATTAGCTTCGCCCAAGGTGTTGGGCTCACCCTAGGCTACTGAGCCCCACCGCCATGACAAGGCTTGAACCATGGTGGGGACTGCTGATAGGCCTCCCTCAATGAACACCAAGACGACCGATCACTTGCCCCTCGCATTCGATACGCACCGGCTACTGTTCGGAGATCGTCTTCCCACCTGGTTAATGGCCGACCAACACCTTGTCTACCTAATCGATGCCTCCATTCCTGAACCATAATGGCACATCGGCCATCCGTTCTTATGAACATGTGACCAGCCCATTGCCACTTCAACGTGCATATTCTTCGCGTGATATCGGTAATTTTTGGTTTCTGGCGGAGATTTTTACTTTAAATCCTATCTGCCAAAGAAACACCCAGCATAGCACCTTGAGCTAGTCCCGTAGTCCAGGGTTTCTCAAACTTTCGCCCTCACGAACCCTTGTAAAAATTACAGGTTACAGCGAATCCCTAACTATTTAATCCCCCTCCCCCCCTTAAGAAAATAAGGCTTTTATTTGAATAACAGGTAACAAATAAAGTGCCAAAAGTAAGTAATAAAAATAACTTTTATACGTAATGGGTGTGTTTGTTGCTTCACGTAAATCTTGTCGCAAATCCCCTTCCGTTGAATGGCGAACCCGTAGGGGTTCGCGTACCTCGCTTTGAGAAACCCTGTCGTAGGTCATACGGATATGATAATAAAAATAGTGTAACGACCAAGCTTCCACACTTTAGTTCCATATGATAGAAAACATGCCGTATTATGTACATTTTCACACCCTTCAACTCTAGAACAGCTATTTAAATTCAAATCTCATACTCTGGTCACGTCTCTTGGACTGGACACTTCCTCATACTGCTATCAAAAATCTAAATTTGTTTATCTACAAGTTTTCCTCACCATACCAACTGAGTATATATATATTAATTTGACTTTTTCCTGAATGAATAAAAAGTAATTTTCAGTTTCTCGCCTAAGCCTCTAAAGAGATTTCGCGATAACAAACATTGTATCCCATAGATAGTATAAAGGCTAATCATCATCATCATCAGCCTTTATCCGTCCACTGCTGAACATAGGCCTCCCTCAATGAACGCCAAGACGATAGATCCCTAAAGGCTAATAAAAACGGTAATCACAAGCCCGTATTTGCAGTCAGCTCCTAGTTACTGATATCAGTAACATTTAAAAATATCCTCGGTATTTAAATGTGTACTCCGTAGTGCGTACCATCCTTAGATAATTTTCAATTGTTTTCTTATGTTTACACGAATTTCACTAATTATAATGAAACAACTTTTACGGACTTTATCGCGGCGGAGGGCAGACGAACCGTCGAAACCTTTTGGCGACTATCGATGCCCATAAACGAAGTTGCCCTCCTTGTCCCTATCCCCGCCAACGGGCCACTAGCAACTCACAAACCGCACGAAATGCGACTGCCATGCTGTCACTCTACATCCGTATCACGTGACCGAGAGGTACCCCGGTCGTGCCGAGGTCCTGTCATCATCATCATCATGCTCTATCCATCCACGGCTCAACATAGGCCTCCGTCAAGGAACGCCAAGACAATCGACCCCTTGCCATTCTTACCACGTGCTATATAGATAGTGCTAACCGTGGTTATAGTCTGTAAAATGTTATACTTGGATGTTGATGGTGACCGTGACAATGGTTGCTGTAAAGTATAATAATAATAATAATAATAATAAGCTTTAATTAATTCCATACATACTGTTTACAACTGACAAAAAACATAATTATAATTTGATACATTATTAGATTAGAATAAAAATATATTAAACATTAATTAATTATTATTGTAGTAAATATTATTTAACTTCCTGATTTCATAAGTTATGTGTAAACATAACGTACGTATTTAATATCTATATAATTCAATTATTCATAACAATATATTACTTAAATTTATTATTTAATTACGCAATTATTTTTGTTTATTTTCTATTGTATGGACCCCGAGCCTCCCCCAAGAGATGCCACGATTCTCTGTCGTTGGCTGTGTCCATCCAACTTCTGCCCGCCAACGCTACTATTTCGTCAGCCCATCTGGCCCTTGGTCGACCTCTTGTTCTACATCAGTTTACAGAAAAAGTAATCTTGAAACAAATAATGAGATTAAAGCCGGATAAAAGCCCAGGACCAGACGGAATCCTTAACGAGTATATTAAGATTGCGAAGACTCTACTACTAACGCCAATCACTATCCTATATAATAAAATACTCAATGATAGAGCTGTGCCCCACCAATGGACGAAATCTGAAATTATTTTACTATATAAAAAAGGCGACCCAGCTGACATAAGCAACTACCGCCCCATAAGTCTCATGCCTTGTTTTTACAAACTGTTTGCCGCCTGTTTACTTAAAAGAATAGCCCCAGAAATCGATGCACACCAACCGATCGAACAAGCTGGATTCAGAAGCGGCTACAGCACAATGGATCATATCCAAGTAGTGGACCAGGTGATAGAGAAATATCTAGAATACAATAGACCTCTGTATGTAGCTTTTATAGACTACAAAAAAGCTTTCGATTCAATTTCACATGACAGTATATGGGAATCGTTGAACGCGTTAAACATACATGAAACATATATTCATATCCTACAAAATATATACCATAACAGTACAAGTAGAATAAAATTAGATAGAGTAGGCGAGTTAATCAAAATAAAGAGGGGAGTCCGGCAAGGAGACCCAATTTCACCAAAATTGTTCATAGCCGTCTTACAACAAGTTATGGCAAAACTAACATGGTCTAACCAAGGTATTAGTATAGACGGGAACTTTCTAAGCCATCTTAGATTTGCCGATGACATTATTCTGTTTTCGGAAACCCCTCACCAATTAAACAAAATGGTAAATTACTTAAACGAGGCTAGTATGAAAATTGGATTAGAAATGAACCTTGAAAAAACGAAAATTATGAGTAATCGCAATGTAACGCCCATCTTAGCAAACAACACCCCTCTCGAATTTGTGAAAAAATACATATACTCAGGAAAACAAATCTCTTTTAATAAGGAAAGAAAAATCGAAGAAATCAACAGAAGAATGGCGATTACTTGGAATAAGTTCTGGAAACATAAGGAAATATTTAAATCACAACTTCCGTTGTCCTCCAAAAAAATAGTTATGGATACAAGAATACTACCCTGCCTCACCTATGGGTGTCAAACGTGGACCTTTGATTTCAAAACCAGAAATAAAATTCAAACTACTCAGAGAAAGATGGAAAGAAGTTATCTAGGCATAAAATTGAAAGATAAGGTAAAGAACGTTGACATCCGAAATAAGACAAAAATATGTGATGCCTTAACCTTTTCACTAAAAGGAAAATGGAGGTGGGCAGGTCACTTAGCTCGATACAAGGACGACAGGTGGACTCTGAGATCAGTAAAATGGTCAGGGCCTAGGGGCACTAGAACAAGAGGTAAAGTATATGATACGTCGGAAATGTAAAAGTTATTTCATTATAATAATTGGAACGAAGTTCCTTACGGCAGGCTTGGAGGGGATAGGGATTTTGCTGCGACCGAACTGAAAAAAATGTGATAGTAAAACCGTAAGAAAAAGTGCGTGGAATAAAAGCGTAAATGAGACGTGCGCAGGCGCGACAGTCGCATACACAAGCGAGTAGTGTATAATATCTTTTTTTTTTAGTCGAAGGAACTTCGTTCCTACCTGGTGTCCCACGACACCACATTTCCTTTTTTTCTTAAAGAAATATACGAACAGTTAGCCGCATTCATCTTATTCAGGCTGAGTTATGAGTACCGAAGCTTTCCTTTACAAGTCCTACTCGTATACTTAAATGGTTACAGGCTTACTAAACCTGTGCTACACGAAACAAAGTTCGTTTTGGGTTGGTTGGGGTGCAAGTAGCGCGGGTTATCGGCAATTGGCAATTCTATTTGGATAAGTGGCTATGAAGCTCAGGAGAAAAGATAACCGATGGGCCAGTAAGGTTCAAGAATGACGGCCGCATTTAGGTTGACGAAGTGTTGGTCGGCCATTAACCAGGTGAGAAGACGAGTAGTGCAAGTACCCTAGGGTGAACCCAGCACCTTGGGCGAAGCGAATTGAGCCGAGGGGACTCTTTGTACCCCTCTTATAAGAAGAGGCGGCAAGGTGCGAGGACGGGAACCTCGCCTCATTGTACTGTCCCGACCTTGGGAGGGGTTGTTATGTGGTACGGGGCAATACCTCTGTGGAGGTGGCGTCGGTCCCCCGAGGGACTGACTAGCCGTCGAAGTGCCCTATTGCTTGTAGATCCGGGGCAACTCACCAAAGGCGGCATTGGTGGCACTCGCCGGGTTTTAGTGGGTAGAGCTGCGCCTACTTACCAGCTTCCGGGCGCAGCGAGTCCCACATACCCGCCTGGGGAGACCCACTCCCCAGCGGGATGCCTAAGTGCATTTCCCGGCATTAAAGAAAAAACGGTGGGAAGACGATCTCCGAGCAGTGGCCGGTCCGTGTTGGTTGCGAGTTGCAAGAAATCGGTCTTCTTGGAGTTCATTGATATTGCCTACGCTTAGAAGCGGACGGATAAGGACGGATAATTATGACAATGATAATGATGAAGTGCGTTTAGTATTTGTTGGTAAGTTATATCTCTTTGTTAGCAATATTGCGCGAATCTTGGCTATATATAGCAAAAGTGTGCATAAATCGATCTTGTCACAGTATATATTTTCATAAAATTGAATACAAAATGCCATGGATCAAAAAAAAAAAATTATATCAATTTTCGATTTTTTTAAAATATTGTATGTATTTATTTTTATTAAAAATGTATGTATTTATTTACTAATTAAAATCTTATTCCCTTGCCTGGCTTATGGGCTAGAAAGGAAAAAACTAACAAGTAGTTCCAGAAATTAGCGTCTTTTATGAAAAAGCTTTATGGTTATAATAGACGGATGATGATAATGATGACGATGATGATGATGATGTTGCTGATGATAATAATGATGATGGCAATAATAATATAATTAAATGAATCATTTTTATTGTTATTTATATCAGACACACGTCCAGTAATGAACATTTCGTATTAGACCGAAAAGTGAATCTCAATCATACTCGAATGTTGATTTTAGAACACACAAAAAAATACATCAGAATCCGTCCAGCTCATATCATTCTCAGCGGATAAATATATAATAATAATATAATTTTTAAACACAAACGCACTCTAACACACACACACACATACACATAATATATTATCTTCTATAATAAATGTTTTGTTATTGTTTACGTTAAATTGTTTGAATAAAAATATAATATCATCTGCATGCTTACAGTTTGCACTATCACTATCCGATTCACTATTATACTCCAAAATATCGTTTTCCACGTGTTTTTTAAGTAGCGAAAGCTAATCATATTATAGCCTACAATATACCGTAGGACGCGATGCTTCTTTAAACCAATATTTCACCATCACGATTAAATTAAGAAAAGTACAACTGAATTCAGACTATTTTAAGTCTGTTAAAAAAAGCAACAGTGTCCATAATTAATATTTTTTAAATATTTTAAAATAAACAATGTACAGAATAATTTAATGTATTTAAGATATTTTTTTTAATTCAAACACGATAATAATGTCACGCAGATGATTACACTAAGAAATATATCACTTTTTTATACTTCGTACAATACAAAAAAAAATATATATTGAAAATAGTTTTTTTTCGAAAGCGCTAGAATTTTCGGCCTATTGGCCTATAATATCGGAACAGTACATTCAACAACATGGCTACAATGTTTATTCACACCAAGAAAACACTAAGAAAATACCAAAACCCTTAATGGTATGCGGTCTAAACGACCCAAAGGACGCGTTTGAAATAGCATATAAGATGTTTTAAAAACAATGATAATAATACTAATCAGCATTTTACATTGTTTGCAGAAACTATAGTTTACCGATCAAGTCTGAAGTCATATTGACTTGTTTTTTTCCTCTTTAAGTAGTATATAAAACCTGCCGATGATATGCAGAGCACAGTCACAATACAGCATACGCCCAAGAAACTTCTCAAGTGAGTAAAACATTTTGTGCCGAAAATAGGAATATTTAAATATAAAAAAAAGTTTAATATATTCATAATAATTTAAATATATTATAATGATATTGATGCATACTTTTAAGTCAATTCGAATTATGCAAAAATAAAACATCAAGGGATGTTATTAGTGGTAATTGTAAATATTTTGTTATTTTAATTTTATTAATAGTTAATGAAGTGCTATTATTTATATTATATATTTAAAAGTTTAAATGTGCATTGTTCTTTCTTAACTCACTTATTGTTTCAACAATTTATATTCGAACAAAACAGACTATTAAACTTCATAACATTAGTATAGATTCGACGACCTCTGTGGCTCAGTGGTTAGTACGTTGGCGCACAAGCCGGAGGAAGCGAGTTCGAATCTCGCCAGTATATAATAAAAATCTTAAATATAAGTATTAATATAAAAAGTATAAAATATAATATGTATTTCCGTTGCCTGATACCCGTAACACAAGTCTCTTCGAGAACTTGCCACGGGACCAGATTGACGTGGTGGAAAAGCGTCCATAGATATATATATATATATATATTTATTTATTAATAAAATAACATATAAAATACAAAATTTAACATTTAATACGTTTTATATTAATACATATATTTAAGATTTTTATTATATAATACAGATATACACATCCATGACCCAGGAACATAGATGCTTTTTATTTTTGTTCCCTGCCGAGATTCGAACCCGCTACCGGCTTGAGCGCCAACACGCTAACCATTGTGCCACAGAGGTCGTCGAATAGAATTCGATATTTAAAAAAAAGTAATTGCGTAAGAATTATGATCTTTAGCCAATGCATATTGCATTGTACTGACCTCCTAGCCTGGTTTAGGTCAACAGTTGCAAAAGCTATTATAAGGACATGCTCGTTATTGGAATTTTTTCGCGAGGTTGACAAGACACGGATGAATTACGCGAACATAGCAAAATAAGACCAACCCTGGATTGTGTCTCTCACAAGTTTGTCTGTGATTTTAGAACCAGGTTTTTTTTCTTCTGGTTTGTTTGATTACTTCAGGTTTACGTAATTAAAAATTTCACTTGAAAGGACTTAAAGGCGACATTAAAGTGCTTAAGTTTCTTCAATATTATACTCGTCTGATCTGAATTTATGGTATCTTCTAGGATAAAATATCGAGAATAAAAATAATCCTTATAGATAAAAGCATTTGCTTGTGTATGTCGCAAAACTCAAACAGAGGGCCACGGATACACTCAACGTTGCGTTTTTCATATAAGAATGGCTCATATAAAATTCAATATATAATATTAATATACTTTTTACCCACGGAAAAGGAATCGTTTTCGTTTTATAAATATACTAGCGGTACTGGGTGAACTATGGCCTATTACCCCCTTCGCCTGATTTCGAGGAGGAGACTCATGTCCAGCAGTGGGACATACAAGGATTGATACTTTACTTTAAACATTTTATATACTTTGTTTCCAGAATGAAAACCTTCGTAGTACTCGCAACTGTCCTGGCGGTGGCCATAGCCGGTGAAACCTACGACCCCAAGTATGACAACTTCAACGCACACGAACTGGTAGAAAACTCTATCCTCCTCAAAAACTACGGCAATTGCTTTTTAAGCAAAGGCCCATGCACCCCTGAAGGAAAGGACTTCAAGAGTGAGTTTCAACTTATCTTTAGTAATCTTTTTACATATAACTATTATTAGCCCATTTTACCTCTACTCGATCGTAAGCATTCCTGCTTCCTTGGGAGATAGATGAAAAGCCTAAACGGGGATACCCGACCGAGCGCGATGGTATGTTTAGCCAGGACGAAGCCCACTCGATTTGACATTAGATGTTGTATATATCGCAGCGAACTGTGAAATCCCGATAGCGCGATTCAGGATTGTGGCGGCGATTGATCCGCCCCACTTCAATGATAGGCAGACGCACTGACTTTCTGCTGATCTTAATCGACAGGAACTATTATGAGCAAATTAATGTCTTATGTAGGGTATAATAAGGGAAGAGTGATTGTTTATCATGACATAATCATACTGAATCTTGGCTTTTAAAAGTATTACCACCTTGCTGCTTTCACTTTTATTAAAATCAGCTGTGTCCTGAGATTTTGGGCATAGTGATAAAGAATTAACTTTATTTTAGGGCTTGTGGTTCTATTTATATGTAGATATTTATTTAGCTTGCTCAGTCAAGCAGGAACCTCACGGATACATGTCAAATTTGAATTTAGAGTTCGAAAATCGCGCGGTTGTCGCATCTGTCGAATGCCTACATGTCAAATTTGAATTTAGAGTTCTGAAATCTCGACGTTGGACCGCGGCGTCCGTCGAATGCTTGAACGAGGACTAAAATTAATGATGTTTAATTTTCATAATCTAGTAGCTCTACATTTGTATATAACTAGGATGTGAAAATTGTCCTCAGCTTCGCCGTTTACACCCGCATTCAGAATGCTGGTGATAGCTCTGTGGGATATGTAGTGGTTGGCCCCAAAGGGAGATCTCCGACCGAGCGTAGTGCAATGCTCGGCCAGGCCGAAGCCCACTAGCTATCGTGTCAGAGGTTGTATATATAGCGATCGGACTGTAGAATTTCGATAGCACGATTTAGGATTGTGGCGCTATGATTGGTCCGTCACATCACTCCCCCCCGAAGACCGGAGGACCACAGCTCTTTCAACCATTATGTCACTCATTGATAGCGTAGCACCTGTATAGTACAGGGGAAAATTTAAAATCAGATGAGTTATAACTTCCAAATTAATATCTAAATTAACTTCTATAGCATCATCATCATCATTATCATCACCTAACATCTTAATACGTCAGTTCGGAGGTCTGTTGGGAAAAAAATCCATGCTGCTTCTTTCAGATGCATTGTTCTGTGTTTACAGGAAAAAGTAGGAAAACGTCATCAAAGGATCCAGCCTTTTTTATTACCTCTTACATTTATTAGTAGATCTAAGCACTTCATCCATATAAAGTGTCTCCTTGAATCTTTATAGTATAAAATCATCTGATGAAGATATAAAAAATATCTGAGCATCACATAAATTATAAGAATATTTTTTTACAGAAATCATCCCCGAGGCACTGAGGACCACATGTAGCAAGTGCACTCCAAAACAAAGAGAACTGGTCCGTATTGTGGTCCGCGCCTTCCAAACCCAACTACCTGAAGTCTGGGAAGAGCTCGTCAAGAAGGAGGACCCCAAGAAGGAATTCGTCAAGTCATTCGAAGAATTCCTTAAAGCCTCCAACTAAAACCAAAGACAAACTTAATTAACATCACACGAATGTATACATTATGTTGTAATGATGGCCATACACTATTTATAATGACTTAATGTATCGTTTTTGAAGGTAATATAAATATTTGTTTTTAATTTTTCTTGTTTAATTTCCCTTTTGGGTTCCCCAACATCCAAATCAAGATAAAGGCTTCATAAAGTTTTTTTTTATGCTAGTTGGATAAGCAAACTAACGAGTCACCTGATGGTAAGTGGTTGACGTCACCCATCAAGACTGAACACGTTAACTAGTTAACTTGGTTCTAGACCAAGCAACTCATTTATGTGTTGCCTATTCTGAGACCTAAGTTAAGTCTCGCTGCCTGTTTTGCCCTTTTCTTTTAAACACAGCAATGCTGTTCACCGGATAAACAAGCAAGATGGTGGTACTCATGACCGGAGAGCGGCACAGCGCATCCTTTGCACGGAAATCGTCCAGCTAAATAAAATATATAAAAAAATATTTACATAAAATCAAAGACATGTTTACGAAAATTGTGAACTCGTAAAAAGATGAATATTTTAAGAAATTTACATAAATAAATAGACTCTGTTACCAAGGAGAATGGTCATCGAGTGGCCTTGTGTATAGATCTGTCTCACTAATACAAAAAAGACATTCTGCTTAAAATATGATTGATTACTTAATATGATAGCAGCGCCCCGCACTTACGACGCCATTGTCGTGGTTGTCGTTAAATCATAATAAATATAAGGTATCTTTTTGAAAAGTTTCATTTGAATCCATCTATTAGTCTTTATGTAAAAGAGTAACAAACATCCATACAAACGTTCTCGTTTTTAATATTAGTGAGAAGGAGACTAGCCGTATTAGTAGTAACTTTATTATTGCTTGTCTTTATCTGATGGAGCCTTTGCTAGAAGTTGAATATTCCACTGCTTGAATGACGGTTTTTTTTAAATATTGTACACTCTATCATCCTAATAAAAAACCTAAGCTCTATAAATTTTCTTCACGCATTATTTATCTTGAATATTTAAATTTGATCAAACATTTAAAATATCTGGCGGTGTGCAATCAAAACTTGAATCCCTCATTTATTTTGTAAACAACATAATAAAAATATCTAAGAATAATAAAATGTAATGTCTATTAGATTAAGTTTTATAACAGTGTATAATCTGTTTCCTAATATTTTTTTTTATTATTATTATTATTATTAATAGCGGATATTCGAATAACATACTCTTTCATCAGACGTTCTGTTAGTGAAACGCGCGTGATTGTGAATGACATTCATTTTGTAAATTCTTATAGATACCACGCATATCAAGCATGTGTAAATTCTCAACCGACAGCTATTGAGAAAGCCCTTTGAGCAAAAGGGTTCGAAAACAAACAAAGGGCAAGTTGATAATAACACTCAAAGAAGAAATTCAGTACGAAATCATTAGAATATTTTAAATGCGAAAGTTTGTGAAAATGTTTGTTACTCTTTCACGCAAAAACTACTGAATGGATTTTGATGAAACTTTATAAGAATATAGCTTATACATCAGAATAATACATGGGCTATAATTTATCTCCGTACTCCCACGGGAACGGGAAGTACGTGGGTGAAACCGCGGGGCGCTGCTAGTTATCTATAATATGTATCACACGTTTTTTGGACGAAAATATTATATAGTTATGGTTTATCTTGGGTGAGACATCAGTAGGGCTATTCTGTAAAAACCATTTTGATATCGAGCTTCACCTGAGTGATAGAGCTCAGTTTACGCTCACTTCGAAAGCGAACTTTATTGATATAAACAGAGAGTCGAGTTTTAAAGAATACAAATTCGTCAAATTCGTCATATCACCGCGGATTCCGCTTTCGAGATTCGAAAACGACCTTACAGAATAGCCCTACTGCCCACCTACTGCTCCGATTTCGCTCAAAGGCCCTCGGGCGACAGCATAGGACATTTCGAAAAAAAAAAAGGTATCGTTATTAGGTTTTAATATTGTCAGCTATTTGGTTCAGAATAATAAGATTTAGGGTCTATTTCACAATCTCCAGTTAAGTTGCCAATAGGCTATCGACAACATATTTGACAGATAGAGTATGGAGTATCTGTCAAATATCTGTCAAATATGTTGCCGATAGCCTATTGGGCACTTAACTGGAGATTGTGAAACAGGCCCTAAGAATAATTCAGAATGTTTTAATGTATTTGAGTACATAAATCCTTTATGTCTCATAAATAGTATTATAAATTCTGCGGATTCAGAAGCTGCGGGCAACATCTAGTCTAAAATAAATAAATGTCGTATGATGTAAATGAATTCATATTATTGTGCATCGACAGTAAAAGTATTAGCTTTGCAGAGAGAATAATATAAAAGATGGTGCTGGGTTGTAGGTACCAGAAACCACGAGCTACAACATAAGTAGGTTCGCTGCATAAAGCGCTGTTACTCTGCTGACAAAATTTCATTGAGAGAGAGAAGAACGACAGCCGAATACTTTTCGCGCCTATCAACGCCGACAAACATCCACACAACCAAAAGCTGTGCAGATGCGTTGCCCTCCTTTACCCTATCCCCCCCAATGGGCCACCGCAAACAGACAGACCGCATGAAACGCCACGGCCAAGTTGCTACTTTACGTCAGTTAAGGGTACCGTGCGCGCATTGCGCGTTTAGTGTAGCGGTAAAATTAAAAACGACGACGTGAGCATCAAGCTTCTAAGCGTATACAAGTACGCTTAGACTTAGCTTGATGCTCACGTCGTCATTATTAGAAAAAAAACTACAAAGTTTTTTTTTTTTATTTTACGCCGGGAAATGCACTGAAGCATCCAAAAGCAGCAATATAGGATATATGTGGGACTCGCTGCGCCCGAAAGATGGTAAGTGGACGCATGTCTACCCACTTAAGCCCCGCGAGTGCCACCACTGCCGCCCTTGATGAGGTGCCCCGGATCTACAAGCAACAGGGCACCTCGACGGCTAGTCAGTCCCTCGAGGACCGATGCCGCCTTCACAGAGCGGTTGCCCCGCACCACAGAACAACCACTCCCAACGTCTGGACAGTACGATGAGGTAAGGTTCCCATCCACACCCCTTGCCCCCTGCTCTGTTGTCCCCTCTTCTTATAAGTGGGGTACAAAGAGCCCCCTCGGCTCAATTCGCTTCGCCCAAGGTGTTGGGGTTACCCTGGGCTACTGAGCCCCACCACCACGACAAGGCCTGTACCATGGTTGGGTATAAGTATAGCCCTAATCTATTTCCCCCTTATTCCACAATATATTTTATGATCAGAATTATAGGAAATCTAAGTTGTTTTTATACAAAAAAAAAAACAAA
Organism: Lycaena phlaeas; assembly: GCA_905333005.2. Taxonomy (NCBI): domain Eukaryota; kingdom Metazoa; phylum Arthropoda; class Insecta; order Lepidoptera; family Lycaenidae; genus Lycaena; species Lycaena phlaeas. Next base: position 6,661,336 of record HG995182.1, read on the forward strand.
CGAGCATGTGATCTGTGGCCTCTGACCGCATGAATTCATACAGATGTCAATAAACATTTTACATGTATAGTACATTGTTTCATTGACAGTATATTAGCCGTGTATGATTGATAACAGAAGATAATTGAGTAGGACAATACAATGCTATAAAGAATATAATTGGGTTATGCGGTTTGAAAATAGAAGTATTGTATACACAGATATGTAAAGTTTTTGTGTAGTGACGTAATCCACTTACTAGGTGACACGCCTGCCAGTTTGCTTAAATCCATTATATAAAAAAGTAAACGTAGATCCTCTGAATGAATGATATGGGCACAAACGTCCAATAAAAAATATAAGATAAAACGACAAAGCAGCATTATTATTCTAATATGTACAGTATACTCGGCTATCATCACCGATACCACAATTACACGGGCTCGGCAACACACGATACTTGTTGGTCAGAGGCGCACGTCCGCTCTCGTCCATGGCTCTCGCTGTAGTGACGTGCGCTCCACCCGTATCGTGAGCACGAGATCGTGTTTATAACTATTAAGACTTTCTGTAGGCATATTTCATCATCATCATCGTCAGCCTTTATCCGTCAACTGCTGAACATAGGCCTCCCTCAATGAACGCCAAGACGACCGATCCCCTGCCACTCGCATCCAACGAGGACCTGCCACTGCACGGAGATGTCTTCCCACCTGGTTAATGGCCGACCAACACTTCGTCTACCTAAACGCGGCCTCCACTCTCGAACTTTATTGGCCCATCGGCCATCCTTTCTTCTGAGTGTGTGACCAGCCCATTGCCACTTCACACATTGAAGTGGCAATGGGCCGGTCACATGGGAATATTCTTCGCGTGATATCGGTAACTTTAGTTCCTCCGCCAGAGAACTAAAGTTACGGAAAAACACTACATGTACAAAATGAATTCGCGTATTAAATAGCAAGCCTTAGTTCAGCACAGATGACCTGACAACGCATAAAATCACATCTTTATAGATATAGAGGATAGAAAACTGTTTAGCGCTCGTGTCTAGTAGACTAGCTGCAGCAGTGCCTCACGGTGTCGTACGCATAGGTATGTAAAATTCTATTCTATTCTATTCTAAAGGTATATTATTGTAAAACTTCATCAAAATCCATTTTGTAGTTTTTGAATGAAAAAGTAACATACATAGGCTCATACATTAACTTAACATAAACTCTTTCCCGTTTATAATATTATATGTATACTTAACTGTTGTGCTTGTTTTAGACAAAAAGACTATTCAAAAGAACCTCTGTTAAACGCCTGCAGACATTGATAGAGCAATTATATTTCTACATCATTGTTAATCCTATCTTACTAATATTATAAAAGTTTGTAAGTATGGATGTTTGTTACTATTTCACGTAAAAACTACTGCATGGATTTTAATGAAACTTTACAATGACATAGCTTACACATCAGAATAACACGTACTCCCTCGAGAATGGGAAGTGTGCGGGTGAAACCGCGGGGCGCTACTAGTATTTATTAAATATAATTTTCTAAGGGCCTGTTTCACAATCTCTAGTTAAGTGCCCAATAGGCAACATATTTGACAGATATTTGACAGATACTCCTGTTGGAAAGGCAACATATAATTTTATATGAAAAAGTATGTTTCAAATATTTGACATTATAGTCGAATTGTAATTTGTATTTTAACTTGAATATAGTCTTCCTTTGGTCTTCATAAGAACAAGCAGTTTTATTTTATACAGTTCACACATTTTCAACAACTCCATACTCTATCTGTCAAATATGTTGCCGATAGCCTATTGGGAACTTAACTAGAGATTGTGAAACCGGCCCTAACATATATTTTAGTAAATATTCACAACTGTCGCAAATTTCAATTACATTTCGAGTTGAATTTAAAAAGTTGACCCGATTGCATACTTTCACTCAAAAGTAACCTCAAAGGAAACTGCACGTCACCTTAGTATTGTCATATATCGCCATCTTGTGTTGATTTCCATTTCCATGACGAAAAATACAATTTCATATTAAACACTAAACTGGTTCATTCGGTAGCAAGTTTGTAATAAGCCTCCGGAGGAATTACCTCAAATCTCTATGAGATGGCGCTGATACAACGATGAATTTAAATACTTAGAGAAAAGACAAGGCAAGGTCTCTTATGAAATAAGTAAGTATTTAAGAAATCCGCACCTAAGTAGTGAGCAACTATTGCCTAGGGTCTAAACGGTTGAGTAACATATTGTCTAGGTTCAATCCAAATAAGTCATCAAAAAACGAGCTTTTCTAAGTTACATAAGAACATAAGAACATCGCTTCCTCGGCGACTAAGGAAAACATAGCGAAAATATCTAAGGGCGGGTTACATCGACCAATTTTAACGAATATGTAATCGTTAAAGATGGCGGTAACGAACGTTAGTGACCAAAGAGCGTTGCTTTTAACAGACGTAATCTCTTACGTTAACACATGATTGGAAAAAACCGAGAGCCTACTTATCCTAAAGTCTTTGAGTGTGTGTGAAGCTTACCAATGACCAGCACTCACCCCATAAAATCAACGCATATATTATGTGCTCAAAATCCCTCGTCTGATTTCGCCCTACCCGTCCGAGCAGGTAGGGCGATAAAAAAATCGATAAAGACAACATTGATGACACCTCAACATACTTGTTTTCAATTAATATGGCATTTGAAATATCGAGCTCCGCGGACCGCACTTTTATGAATGCATTGCGTTTGAAACAACTGTTACGGATTTTATTACGGTTTACTGTAATTTTTTATATGCCCGACGTTTCGGATACTTTACAGCAACCATGGTCACGGGAGAACCATGGTTGCTGCATATAAAACTAAATAAACCGCGATAAAATCCGTAAAAATTGTTTCATTATAAAGAGTGAAATTCGCGTAAACATAAAAAAACAATATGGATTACATTTTTTAATAACCTTTAGCTATTTATGATAAATAAAACCCACAAGTATTTATTCTTTATTTCTTTTTAAGCAGCATGCCGTTGACGTAAGTGGGAATGCACTGTTGAGCTGTGGGGGGTATTTTTTGTAGTTCTCGTTAAGAATTGTGACTTAGGTACGTACCTAAATATTTTAACATATTTTAATGATCCATTTAAATGAGGGGCTAATTATATCAGTTTATTGCACTGTTTAATAAATGAATAAATGTAGGGTGGTATTCCACTAGTCAAAAAAATTTTATGTCCAATATTTGATCAAATATATTAATGAGTTCCGATTCAATAGTCCAATATCTTTGTATTTTTTATATAGTACATATACTTGAACGACGATGGTCCAGAGGGCTTTGCCCCTTGAGCCAAAGGATCCGGGTTTGGTCCTGACCCACAGGGGTTTAGAAAATTTAGAAAAACCCATTTCAAGGCAAGGGTTTTTCTAAATTTCTAAGTGCACTCTAAGCACGAGACCATCACTCGCTCATCTGTGAAGGAAAACATTTGAGGAAACCTGGCATGCCTGATGAGATATAACGAGAATAATATAATCGATTCGCAAACAAAAATAGAGTATAAAAGATATATTTTTCATATTATGTAAATGAAACATTTTACATATTCATGAACATCATATTTAATAATTGTTATATAAATAATTCAAATTTATTTATCATTACTTTGATCAAAAGAAAACAGGTGCAAGGTGAATTCGCACGTAACTCTGATAACAATAAGGGCACGTCTCCACCGCGCCTTACTAGGTACTTTTTAATACTAAGATTACTATTAGTCAAAGTCAAAAAACTTATTCAAAATAGTACCATCACAGTATCTTTTTGAACGACAATTGAGTCTACCTTATTCTATATAGTAGTATAAGTATATGGTAGATTGGGTGTTTCAGGTGGCCGGAGTTCCCCCATACTTGGGTCCCTTTTCGACGAAACCGATGTCGTGGAGCGTGTTCTGAGTTCGACGAATCGAGATCTGGGAATTCCCCTTTAAGCGGGAGGCATCTTGCAGTAATTTTAGAAAGTATAGTCGATCGTGATTTTTGAGTATAGTATGCTTAACATACGTGTCAATTGATTCGTATATTTAACATACTGCATACTATCACAATACTACCATAATATATTATTATAATGTATTTCCAGTAGACCGTTTTTTTGTACGCCGGGAAATGCACCGACGCATCCCGCTGGGGAGTGGGTCTCCCCAGGCGGATATGTGGGACTCGCTGCGCCCGAAAGATGGTAAGTGGACTCACTAAAACCAGGCGAGTGCCACCACTGCCGCCTTTGGTGAGGTACCCCGGATCTACAAGCAACAGGGCACCTCGACGGCTAGTCAGTCCCTCAGGGGACCAACACCACCTACAAAGAGGGGTTGCCCCGCACCACAGAACAACCCCTCCCAAGGTCTGGACAGTACAATGAGGTGAGGTTCCCATCCTCACCGCCACGACAAGGCTTGAATCGTGGTGGGGACAATGAGGTGAGGTTCCCATCCTCACCGCCACGACAAGGCTTGAATCGTGGTGGGGACATCCGGTAGACCTAGAATTGTCAGATTTGGTTAAAAGCAAGGTCTTACAGCGCAAGTAGAGGGAAAGTACTGAAAAATTAAAATAATTGAAAATGAAGTCGCATTTTGGTAGTTACAAGTTTAAGCGAAAATCTGATATTATCCAATATCTTTTTCCGTGATGCAGGGTCTCAGTTTTTAAATTTTGTACACCTAATTAAATTACATACCTCAGCATCTGGTATAGATTTCAACTCGCTAAGTCAACTCGTTAATGTGCGAAAAATCGATGGTGACCTACGGAAAGACAGACGGACAGACGGACAAGAGACTGATCTAATTAAGATTCCTCTTTTACCTTTTGAGACACGGAACCCTAAAAATGTAAAAATTCTTCAATTTTCTGTAATTAATGTGAAAGAAAGTAAATTATACTGGTCAAACGGTTGCCGGGATGAGTCGTGCCGCTGCTTTTTGATATCCCGATCCGATCCCTGAAGACCGTACGGTTAATGACCTCACGGCTAGACTCCCACCCTAAATCTTTTTAGTTGAGCCATCCGCTCATCTACTATACCGATTAATCGTAAAGGTCTTTAGACCGACAGCATAGGCCATTTCGAAAAAAAAGCTTTGATATCAGAAGCAGCTTTGCTTGGTATAAGAAGAATATGACTAGCAGTATAATGTGAAATGTGATTTATTTTGATACTGGGATTTTTATGCGTTTGCACGATTGTATATCCAACTAACATCTATCGTTTGCATATGCAAAAAAGGGCAGTGACTACTTTCGCTGGAAGTAAAAACCTTTATTATGTCATTATGAAATATCAAATTTTAGTACAAAACTTTGCAATGGAAGCGTTTGCAAAAAAAAAATTGAGCCCCCAGTCGCACTAAATAGCTAAACACTTGAAAGCAATTGCCTGGGTTTTTGCCAAACCCAGAGAAATTTATTATTTATAACAACTTTTTCGGATTGTATACGTCCTGTATACATTCCTGATATCTTACAGACACCATGGTCAAAATTGTTTGTTTATTTTGAGTTAAATTTTCGTAAATAGAAATTAAAAAATGTCCTCATTTTTATAGTGCTTGTAATATTTTTATATTGTTTTCTAATGTTTACGCAAATTTCACTCGTTATAATGAAACTACTTTTACCATCGACCATGGTCACGGACTACTGTCCTCCCTCGACCATGGTTGTTGTACACTTTCATCAGGGCATTAAAAATCTTAATCGCGATAATATCAATCAAAAGTTGTTTCTTGATAAAACGTTCATGTGATCTCTTATTGTGTCAAACATACTTGATAATAATTAAAGATGATAATACACATAATGTTGTTTAAGCTGTTGTAAAATGTAAAATTATTTATTCATAATTATCACGTACAGAATGTATCTCAATTTATGAAAAAAGATACATGTATAATTATTTCTAAATATTTATTGCAATTTTAAGAAGGTGCATATTTTAATGTGCATAATAAAAAGATCATTATGTGCATTTTTAACATAGCATACATCGTATTTGTGTATAATTTATATGTTTCCAATTATTCATTGCGATATATAAATGATATCTGGCAGGTATACATTTCATTAAACGACTTCAAAAGAGGCGATTCTCAATTCGACCGTATATTTATTTTTATTAAACTTATCATCGGTGGTAAGTCATTTTCTTTGGTTATAACACATATCTGTAAATAACTGTGATGTGTACAATATATTCATCATTATCAGCCCTTTCACGTTCATTGCAGGTCTACGATTATGTGAAAATATTTGTTAATGATAGATACACTAGATTGATATAACCTTCCCCACAATAGGGATGTTGACACATGTTACAAATTCATGTAAAGTTATGTTTTACATATTAAATACAGTATTTGAAAACCTAAAATAACATTTTAAAAGTCTACTTATTTGTCTTAAAATTTAGAAAATTAATTTAAAATGCGTTATTTATCATGCATGATCACGTGACTGTAAACGCCAATAAGGCGATGACGTCACTGAACATTGAGCTAAGTACAAACTCACCTAGCATAGCGCGAGCTCAGAATGCGGTGTGTGACGTAACGATGCTTGGAGCGTTTGAAGGGCGATTTTAAAAACCATTTTTCTTTATTTAATTTTTTGTTAAAATTGGACATATTTCTTTACAAAAGTATTTTTTTCGTGTTCATATATAGTATACCTATCAAATAAAATCAATTACAAAAATTAGTCCACATCCCTATTGTTTAGGCCTTGTCGTGGCGGTGGTGCTCAGTAACCTTGGTTGAGCCAGCACTATCCCTCTTATAAGAAGAGAGGACAAAAGAGCAAGCAAGGGATGAGGAAGGAAACCTCACCTCATCATACTGGCCCGACGTTGGGAGTGGTTGTTCTGTGTTTCAAGACAACCACTCTGTGGAGATGGCGTCGGATCTGAGGGAATGACTAGTCGCTGAGGTGCCCTGTTTCTAGCAGGTCCGAGGAACCTCACTAAAGGCGGCATTGGTAGCACTCGCCGGGTTTTTGTAGATAGAGCTGCGTCCACGTACCATCTTTCGGGCGCAGCGTGTACCGCACACCCGCCTGGGGAGACCCACTCACATTTTTTTGTGTATTTTATGTTTATAATTATTTTATTTCCAGACAAGTCCCAGTAACATGAAGCTTACCTACGGCATCCTTGTGTTTGCCGTATTGATGGCTGTGGAGGTCTACTCGTATGAAACCCCAGCAGACAATCTAGACCTCGACGCCATCTTTGCTAACGATGATCACCACAGAGCTCTTTTGCATTGTGTTCTGGAAAAAATCGAGTGTGAAGAGATAACTCAGAATGAAATTGGTGAGATTTTTTTTATCACGAACACAATATAATTTGCAGGCTTTCCAGTTCAGATGGGTAGTGATTACCTGCTTCAAACGTAAAAATCAACAATTATAAAATAATTTTAAAATAAAATAATAATTAATAAACTTAAAAAAAAAAAATTAATCCCTAAAAATTATAATGAAATTAGTTTTCTTCTGTCATGACTTATGATTAACTATTAAGCAATAAATCTATGTGTGCATATAATTAAAATAAGCGTATTTCAAATATATCTTTACAGACATTGTCCAAGATGCTGTGAAAACTCTTTGCGCTAAATGTACAGACTTCCAGAAGCCAAGATTTAAAAAGTTCATTTTTAGTATGAAGGACAAGTTTCCCGAGGATTATGTGATATTCAAAGAAAAGTATGATCCAGAAAACAAATATATGGATGACTTCGAGGAAATGCTCAAGAAGTATTAAAAGCGAGAAATTGTTAATTTGATATAATATGAAAGAACCATATCGAGTTTTTATATCGAATGATGTTTAAGTAGAAGTTAAGTTGCAAAATAAAATATTTTTGAATTCATATTTTGGTTTATACAATTAAACAAAACTATATCTAAAATTATAATAAATAAAAACTAAAATCAGCTAATATACATTGTACATAATATTATATTTTGGTTTAATTTTAAGTTAAAATATAGCGTAGTAGTACATATTATCAGCCTCTGCCCGTAGACTAATGAAAATGGGAGGTCCATGTTTTATCTCTGCAGTCATAACGAAAAAGGGTTTTTTTTTTCGAATGGACCTTTGCTGGTGATCTTAAGGCCTTTACGCTTAATCGGTAGAGTAGATGAGCAGATGGCTCATTTATGAGGAAAAGGGCACAACTAACACTTTTTTCCAAATTGACATAACTCAAAATTATTAACAGTTAAAAGTAGGTAGTAATAGAATATATTATATATTATGTGTAATTAAGGCTTTTTTTTCATTCAAAATATGTATATAAATACATATTTGGAATGAAGAAAAAGCCCTATCTACGTTTTGAATTTTGATTATAGTTTTATAAGCACGCTAAACATGTAAAGTACCATGACCTCAAATTGACATTTTTTCTATAAAAAATATACGTAAAAAACACATCTAAAATACGCCAAAAGGTCACAAATGATATTATTTAGCTTTTTTTCTTTTTTATGATTTTATTTACTATTTCAAATGATAAAGGTTTTTGTGGCAAATGTTAATTATTGTATATTTTATCGATACTTATCATTTCATTTAAAAGAAAAGTATCAAGTGACAACTTAAGCCTTTGTTATATATATGAAACATCTTTGTATAATGTATAGAGGTGAGAGAGACCAACACTCCGTCTTTAGATTTTTTTAACATAATTATTTATTCAAAATACCTAATAAGCTCAGGTTTTGTTTATAATTAGTACATTCAACGTATATTAAACACATCATTAAATGCTGGTCTATATAAACGGTGACTTCAGTGCATTCAATTCATAATAATCGTATACAGCGTGCTGTTGGTATGTAATTTAATATTATATATACAGTTTATAATATTATATTGTAATACTTATGTAGCTATATAAGTGAAAATACATATTATAATATATAAAATAACAATACTCAAACAATGTAAAAAAATTAAGCATACAATCCTAAAGAAAATATGTTCAAGAACAATGTACCTAAAACTAAATCTTAAAAATCCCACTGCTTAAAATCAGGCGAGTAGGGCTTTAGCACCCAACCCGGTGGGGCGATGAACTTTACACAGAAACATTCATTATAATGAAACAACTTTTAGAGATTTTATCGCGATTTATTAAGTCCTCCCGTGACCATGGTTGCTGTAAAGTATCCGAAACGTCGGGCAAGTACAAAACCCAATAAACCGCGATAAAATCCGTAAAAGTTGTTTCATTACAATGAGTGGAATTCGAGTAAACATAACAAAACACTGAAATATTTCTCAAGGAAACCTCATCGCATACAGATTTCCTCTCGATGTTTTCCTACAATTTAAACTTCTGACATAACAGCAATCAAAACTCGGCACTTTCTTCAAGTAATTATTATAAGATACGTAGCGTAACATCATATTAAGAACTCAAAAAAAATTGCACCTACAAAGATATTATATTGATTTCAGTAGCGACAATGGTCCAGTGGTGGGTGGACTCGGCCTCATATGCGAGAGGTTCTGGGTTTGATCTTGGCCCCCAGTGTGTGCCTTGAAATGGGTTTTTCTAAATTTCCAAATGCACCCCAAACACGAGACCATCGTTCGCTCACCGGTGAAGGAAAACATCGTGAGGACGCATGCGTGCCTGATGAGGTTGAAAATCTTTGAAGGTATGTGCAGTTCACCAACCCGCATTGGGCCAGCGCATCGGTGAACTATGTTCCATTATTACCCTCCTCGCCTGCAAGGACACTCGTGCCCAGCAGTGGGACATATTATAAGATTTGATAATTTACTTTTTTTTAATGTTTTCAGATTGAGCAACATGAAGACTACCTGTCTCTTTGTTTTCGTCCTCCTGGCTGTGGGGGTACACTCATATGATACTCAGACAGATCATTTGGACCTGGATGCGGTATTGTCGAACGACGACTACCACTTGCACATTTTACACTGCCTCCTAGAAAAGGTGGTGTGTAAGGAGGTATCTCAAGTTGATATTGGTGAGCTTAGAGCGTTACTACGTATTATGTCAAACATCTATTACAGTTTTCCGCCACATCAAATGGCACGCAGCAATTGCCGCATTTTTTTTGGTTATAATCATATTGTTTGTTGTTTTATCATTTGACCATTATTTTAATGTCTTAATTAAACTATTATAAAGACAGGAAACGTTTAAATATCTTACAGTAGTAAAAGCTTTACTAATCTATCGTTAATTGGTTTTGATTTATAGCGTACGCAAAATAACTGTTGTCACAACGAAGGCATTATTGCTTTTTGCAGACTACCTACAAGATGCCGTAAAAACAGAATGTGTGAAATGTACCGACTTCCAGAAGACACGACTTGGAAAGTTTCTTTTTAGTGTAAAAGATAAATTCCCCGACGGCTATGTAACACTCAGACAAAAATATGATCCTGAAAACAAATACCTTGATGAATTAGAGGGATTCCTTCGAAAATATGTTTAATATTTATTAGTAACAAGTATATTAAAAAATATATAATAAATTTATATAAAATAAAAATATCTTTAAACAACGAGGCCAGAAGGCAGAAAAATAAATATCCTCAACATACTTTGTAAAATTTTTCGTTAGCGATTACCTATTAAATTTTAATTTTTTTATGCATATCTATAAGGCATATCTATTTATATAATATAATGACACAAGTGTCACACAAGTTAAAAATTATGGACAAAGGTCGAGGCATTTTCCATAATATATAAGATTATGTACATATGGCATTTTTCATCATATATAATGTGTATATACCTTTGTTTTATTTCTGCTTCCGCAGTTTCAGATTTTTTTTATACCATAGGAGGGCGAACGAACAGTCGAATCCTTGCGACTATCGACGCCCATTAACATCCACATAAACAGAAGATATGTAGATGCGTTGCCGTCCTTTTCCCTATTAGGCCACTGAAAACACACAAACCGCACGAAACGCGACAGCTTAGCTGTCACTTCACGCCGATTTCATGTGAGCGAGAGCTTCCTCCCCGGTCGTGCCGGGCCCAGTTTGGCTGCAAAGCAGCATGGCACTACCTCTTACTAAACTTAGCATAAGTCTAGATCCTAACCTTAATCGAAATTCTTTAAAAATAGCAATACTTTATAAATATTGCTCAAATATCATAAAAGTAGTTAAATGCGCATTTCATTTACTCGCCTAATAAGTGATAATTTTTGAACTACGATATTAATTAATATGAATTATCACAGGTTACGATACAAACGATAATTACTTGATTCCTTTTAAAAAGAGACAATCTATTTATGAAGCCATTTATTCCTTTGTAGCAAAGTCATAATGTTGTTTATTCCTTTAATTTTTTTGTTTGCAAATATATATTTCATTGAGTGTTATAATATACCAACAATGGAGGAGTTAGGAAACGAACTACTGAATCATACATTTGATAAAAATATGAAACAGTTAAAAGAAAACAAAAGTGAAGTTCCAAATCCAGCTATAAATCAACAAGATAATGAGGTAGAGTCAATGGCAACGGCGGAATCTGAAAACTACGTATACAGACCATTGTATGTGTATAGAAGAATAGAACATAGTAAACGAAGAATTACTATGTACAATTCGTTCGCTGGATAGGTATTTCTTATGTAATTTTTTTGTCATCTATTCACTTCATTCACTCATATTTTTAGTGTTAAAGATCTACCAATAGGTAGAAACACTTTAGAAGGAGTTTTACTTTTACTTTTAGGTAATCAAACATTAGCAAATCAAATTATTATAATTAATGATTTATTGTTACTATTAAAAAAACATCGAATATGATAATTATTTAGAGTAAGAATTAAAGAAGAAAAAAATTAGAGAATTTGGACATAATCTCTGTATCCAAATGAGTCGAGCATTCCTTAAATAACTAAACTTGTAAGTGTAATAAAAACTTGTTAGTGGAACTAAGGAAATTTCAATAAAACTCCTTCGGATCCTTAATTGGCACATTAAATAACGCCGATAAGAAAATCGCCACCAAAATTAATTGGTAGCTCGGTATTTCGAGTTTCGTGGTTGAAAATTACACGTTTGCCGTTTTTTTTATTTATTTTAGTCTAAAATGATTTTTTTCAGAATACGAAAAATAATTGGCCTCATACTTTTAATTGTATGTATTATAAATTTTATACTTAATCATAATTACATTATATGTTAAACAGTCTATAAAATATTATCCAAAATAATTTTATTTTATAATGGATATTGACAATTTTTGTAGGGAAGATTATCGATTTAGATTAGGGAAAGAGTTTTGGATTAGTCCAAGTTTTTAGAAACTTTTTTGCATAATGTATTTAAATTTTACTTATCTTAAGAGAATTTAACAAGTTGCTAACATCCTTGGTTAAGTTTCAGATTTCTCCGATCAAATCTGGTATATCACCAGTTCATGATTTCAAGACATTAATGAATAAAAAATTAGCACCAGAAAAAAATACGTTTAGCTCGCCCTACAAAGTATTACAACGTTTAGATAACTCTATATTAAAAGCAACGTCAAATGTAACTCAAAGTCCTGCAATGGAAGAAAACTTGTATCAATTATCAAAAGATTTGGTGTCTGCAATACTCACGAAATTGGAAATACAAGACAAAATAACGAGAATAACTCGTGAGGCTCTCGATGCACCAGGAAAAGTTAAGGGAATGACTGCAATAGAAACTAGACGTATTTTAGATTATATTTCAAAAACGCTATCCGGGCATATACTTTCCATTACAAGAGCTTCAACTGAACCTGAATTACATCGTTTAGTCTATGGTTTAGCACAAATAGCGGCTGAGGTTTCCATTGTATCAGCACTAAAAGATATCACTTACGCAATTGCGTTGTCAAAGAAACAGTCTTCTGACTTGTCTTTGCGTAAAAAGAGAGACACATCTCTCTTGCTCGAGAAACTAACTACAAGTATCATAGGTGTAACGCCCGCCAATGTTGAAAAAAATATTGCAAAGAATCCAGTGATTGAATTGTCCAAAAATAATAATTCAACAATTAGTTTAGATTCTATGCCGGAAAGCCTCTCACCATATTCAGTAATCCCAAGAGACAATAAAAAGACAGTTCATGTCATTTCAAGTAAAAGAATAATATTTGAGGCATACCCAAAACAGTTTTTGAATAAAACTGCACTTGACATAGAGAACCAAGATCGTACGAATATGAGTGATGCAGTTCTGCTAGATAACAAAATTAATTCAACAGAATACGTCACAGTACGTCCTCAATTATTGGATGCTGAAGAAGTGAATCCTCCTGGTTTAATAGACGACAGTGAATATACAATCAATCCCGATATTGCTGCTGAAATAGAAATAGAGCAACCCGAAGTTGAGGAAGAAATCCAAAACGAAAAGAAAGCTAAACAAAAATTAGAAAAACTTGAACTTAAAGCTAAAAAGGCTATATTACATGCAGGGGATGTAGCATTTTTAACTGCAGCTAGTGTAGTAGCGATGCGACGGGCTCTTACAGCATCCATAGAAGTTCAAATGTCCGTTAAATATGCCAAAAATGGTATGTCGAATCACCAAGATTTGATGATGAATTTGGCTAAAACAGCAGCCCAACAAGCTGGGAAAGAAGCTAAAAGTGCAACATCCAAATCTCTTGCCTGTGAACGAGTTTTTAAGCTGGCACTGAAATATACAGCTCAGTCTAAGGGTGCGAAACTGAATCATGTTGCTACCAGAATTACTATGGAAACGTTATCACTTGCAACGCTTGCCAAGTCCATGGCATTCGTATCATCAGATATTGCTATAAATTCTTTATATTCAGCAACTGATGTGAAACCACCGTCGTAATAAAAATGTATGAAATGTATGTTTCGTATTAATAAATGTAATCGAATATAATTTGCATCTTCCGTTTGATTAATCGTCATACTCTGCACAACAGTGTTTGTTATTGTAAGGGTCTGTTTCACAATATACTAGTAAAGTACCCTATAGCTATATGACACATAAATTAACTGACACATAAATCTTCTAGTTAGTCTTGATTGGGTTTCACCATCATCTTCCCTATAAATTTATTTGGCAGATCCCTATTTGGCACTTACTGGTTAGTAGGCTTGGCAACCTCGCATTTCATCGTTCCATTTTACGATAAATATGTTTTAGAAAAAAATTCCATGTTGTAAATATACATGAAAATATGTTTTTATAATTTAATTGTATGTATCATACCATCTTTATACCTTTTATTTACATAGACCTTGTATATAATGTTATCCCTTAATTATTAAACGATCAAAACACAATTTAAATTATTTTGTATATTACCATTACCGGAACGTCAAATTGTCAAATGTCGTGAAGCTGTCAACCGCGTATATATCTGTCAACTAATTTATCTGACAGATGAATTTGCTAATGGCCAGTTGATCCGACCTATAGTTTACAGGGAACTTTATTAGCCAAATATTGCTATATGTCAATTGTGAAACAAAAACGTTGCAGTTATGTGGTAAATATGTTGCAAATAGCTTAAATGGAACTTTATTAGGATATTGTGAAACAAACCCTTAGTATACGAAATTGGAGCTTTTAATAAATACGAAGTATAGATATAGATTTAGATAGGAGTCGAGAAGAAGTCGAGTCGAAGTCGAACGATATGGGTTTTTCCGTAGTATTCACATACACAATAATAAACCCAGATCTTAGTTCTTTTTTCTGTTCTTGATTCTGTTGTAGCGGACCAATCAGCGCCACAGTATCTCCCGCGATCGGACCGGTCAGCGCCACAATACTTTCCGCGTAAATATTTAAAAGAGGTCTTATTAAAGGCGTGCTCTACCGCCAAAACTTCTGTCATCTAAATTGCGATCATTCTTTCAATATTACGAACGGACTCCTTATATCTATACTTCGTGAGTGGATTAATTATATCATAAGTCATTAAAGAGCGTTCACGACGACGAAGGTTGTTCGACTTGGCTTGAATTGAAGGAGGCTTTTAACTAGCTTTTTGTAATTGCAATGTCTACTTTTTAATAAAAAAACATAGTATCTATAAACAGCGCCATCTTTAAGAAAAATATTACACTACTGTGTTGCGTTAATATCTAATTTAGGCAATGATTGTCAGATTATTCACTAGATGGCTCTATCAACTTAAATTGGTGCTTTAATGTTTAAAATTAAGTATAAATAAAATGAATATTGTGGAGTTGTAAAATAACGAGGATAAAAAATTCAATAAATAATTATTTTCTGACATAGAGTTACAAGTACCTACATGACTTCTGAACCATCTCAAGACTTAAGCAATTTTTACTTTAAAATAAAGCGACATTCATTATCATCATCGATGTCAAACGTTTCCGTTTACTTCTGGACGTCGGTCAGTTACAAAGCTAAGACGCCGATCTCCCTCATCTGATATCGTCGCGGCAAGGCGTTGCGGGACTCTTGGAAGACGTGAAACCGCGTGTTCAGTTCAAGTAATAGGCATAAAATAACAAATTAGGGCAAGATTTAAATACGGCTTGATGTAAGGCTAAAATTTTACGCTTCTTTTACAAAAAATGATGTCCGTAATTATTATATTTTATCGAGGCTTATGACCATGACAATAACTGGCGATGCGTCGCCACGGTATGCGTCGCCACGACATGCGTCGCCATCGACATGCGGCTATAGATGTTTCACATCAAAAACATATTAAGACACCTTGAATGCTCCTGACAAAAAATATTTGTGGGGTGTGAAGTTTGTATGTTTGGGGTGTATTATTACTTTTACTTATAGTCTTTTGCGAGCAAGAGACCTATGGCCCGGCGACATTTCGGCATCGAAATAATTGGCAGGGTTAAGATAAAATAAATATTCATTCGGATAGGTACCTGCTTGATTCGGGTGAATTCAAGTAAGTATCTATTTACATTTTGTAGATTATTGTATTGTAGTCATTGACTGTATTATAAAGTAACGTTTTTGGGTTTTTAAGTAAGAGATAATATTCAAAATTACTAAATTGTCATCAAACCAGATTTTCTACGTAGGTAAGTTTTTCTTCTAAAAAACGAATACTTATCATTCAATTAGAGTTATTACCTAGCAGTATATAATGAGTTAAAATACAAAAAAAGACGTCATATTATGTTTTTATAAAATATTTGGTTTACTTGTGCAAATATGTTTAGTAAACAATCGATTGCATAGTATTGAAAGACAGGAGCAAATAACGTATTTGGAATACCTACCTCTCGAAGTAGTTACTACGACGAATATTATAAATGGAAAAGTGTGTGCGTCTGTTTGTTTGTCTGACTGTAAAACGGAGCGACGAATTAAAAGTTTCTAGTTGAAGGAATGGAGAGTGATATAGGGTACTCTTTGTCTCGTTCTAACCCCCCACTTCCCAAAAATGGGGTATGGAATTATGCATAGAAATATTAAGAACTTATTTCAAATATCTGTGGAATTTGAATTAAAATTATGTATGGAGCAAACAATTATGTATCCCGCAATTTTCAAGGTAAAAAGTTAAAAGTTGTAAAGTAAAAAGACAATTTGTGACTAACAAATAAAAAAATCGTGCTTCCTTTTTTTTTTGAAAATTCGCCCTCAACCCTCCAAAAAATCTGGTTTTTTAAACTGAAAAGTCTTGATTACAGAAAGACGGCTTTTCGTGGTAGTATTATTGCATTAAGAGTTTTTTTGATGCACTATAGAGACAATTGCACAGTTAAGGCATTACATGCAAAAAATTAACCTTAAGGATATTTGAACTTCTTATATGAAAAAACTAGTAACAGCAGTATTACATTATAGAATGTAATTACGGCTGTTCCTTGTCTTGTTTTGTACAAAATAAAGCCTTTTTTTTTACTTTTTTTAAGACAAGAATCACTAAAACCTTTCAGTAAATCGCGGGCTCTTAATTTAGACGAAATTTCAATTATCTCAGAATTAATAATAAATCGTTTATTTCAGGCACTATGGCCCATAGATATATACCTTACAGACTAACATACATATAATATATTAATTTAGTACACATACAATAATGTTGAGGAAGTTACGGCCTTCTTTCTTATGACGTCTGTATTCATATCAAATCAACAAAACGGACTTTAGTGTCATTAAATATTGGTTTTTCCGAATATATTCTATACATATTAATAAAATTGGAGTATCTGTTTGTAATATTAATATGGCCGCGTTTTACTACATGCATATGAATGTTTATACAGTACATATACCAAAATAACATTTTTAAAAAATCTGTCTGTCTGTTTATTACGACTAATCTCTGAAGTTGCTGGATTGATTTTGACGGGACTTTTACTGGCAGGTATATGTTATAATGTAGAGTAACTTAGACTAGAAAATAATCATCATCAAACCGATTAGGTACTTCTGTAAATCTTAATTAAAACCGTGAAATCTAAATTAAAACCGGCGAAGCCGCGGGCAACAGCTAGTGTACAATAAACAATTCGATCCCGGTTTTGTTTTTGATGAGTTCATGATACTTGTAAATATTTTATTAGCGAATCGTGTAAAACGAATACAATTTCATGCCAATACAGAATACAATGTTTTCGTAGCATAAAACAATGTTGCTTACTTTGTATGTATGCTTAAATCTTTAAAGGTACGCAACGGATTTTGTTGCGGTTTTTTTAATAGATAGAACAATTCAAGAGGAAGGTTTATATGTATAATATATGCACAATATATTATCCCGCTGAGATCCCGTACTAACTTAGTTAACGCAGGCGAAGTTGCGGGTAACAGCTAGTATTTAATAAGAGATAGGGTCATGCTGTATTTCAGCCGAATTGAGCTAGAACGACCTCTCGCTATGGTAACTCTCACTAACATAATACTGGCACAAAGACAGCTATGCTGTCGCTTTCGTGTGGCTTGTGAATTTCCGGTGGCCCATTTAGAGAAAGGGGATAGGATAGAAAAGCGTATTTGTGTAGGCACGGGTTTTTTCGAGGAGAAGGGCAAGATAAATAATAATAATAATAAATCTTTATTTCAGCAAAAGGCTTTTCTTTTTTTGAAAAATGAGTGGCTTGGACTATTTTCAGGTAAACTTCATGTTCTACGCGACGTCAATAATTTACTATCAGTTGGCATATCTGCCAATTCACCTAATCAATTAACATGAAAAAGTTACCAAAAACCTTGCACATGTCATCGCTTCGTGGACCAATTTTATAGATGATTTGACTTTCCCTCCTTTGACCTCCCGTTGACGGAGGAACCGTTTGTGGATCATAGACGAATCATGTTAACTCGCATAACTGTCATTGGTTGAAAAAATATATTTTATATTATTAAAAAAAAACTCGTTCGCATACTTACAAAACGAGTTTCAAAATGGTATATAAACAATACGTGTTATGCCGGTTTTACGGTGTGACCAATTTACCTTGTCAACTAGGAAATATGTTTACCTTTCGAATTATAAAATAATGAATTCTTGTCTCGCACCCAACACGGACCGGCCACTGCTCGGAGATCATCCCCTCTGGTTTCCGACCAATACACGGGATCGCCCATCTTGGCGTTCATTGAGGAAGGCCTAGGTTGAGGAGTTGAATTCATTTTTTACGTTCCAATGCTGGGCACAAGTCTCTCCCTCAAAATTAAGGGAGGATATTAGGTATTATTCTTGTATGCAATTATGCAAATGATGCAAACGACAACCTCTGTGGCTCAGTGGTTAGCGCGTTGGCGCACAAGCCCGGAGGTAGCGGGTTCGAATCTCGCCAGGGAATACAAAAAAAGTTTCTGTGTTCCTGGGTCATGGATGTGTATTAAATATGTGTATGATGTAATAAAAATCTTAAATATATGTATTAATATAAAAAGTAATAAATATATGTATTTCCGTTGTCTGGTACCCGTAACACAAGTCTCTTCGAGAACTTAGCACGGGACTGACGTGACGTGACAGATTGACGTGGTGTAAAAGCGTCCATAGATAAAAAAAAGCACGTAGACTATTCAATGACGCACGAAGAAATACATGTTACTTGATGCCCTTTACTACAAAGCAAGTGTTGACGAGTTATGCTAAAGTAAAAGCGTCCATAGATATTATTATTATTATATATTAAAAGCTTATTCAGTAGACCTGAAAGCAAGTAGGTTTATACTTTTGAAAAGAACCTTCTTTAGCGGAGTTACCAACTTCTTGGTATGCCGAAAATCTTAAGGTTTCGCGTCACCGACATGCTATTATGATATTATTATGACATTATTATAAAATAACATTATTTTATTTTAAATTTCATAATGTCATAATTTAAGTGGTCTTGACGATTCCTCCCGCGTGGTTGCTTGAAACTATCTGTAACAGAGAATGTAAAAAATTTAAGAAATTATTAGCTGAAATTAAAGAAATCAAAAGTTTTTTCGCAGGCAATGTCATGAACAAGACATTCGTAGACATTAAAAAAGATAAAAGAAATGGTAAATATCCCGTTTTAAATAGTTTAAATAACAAAAGTATCTACTCTAGAAATGCCTATATTTGCTTGGTTACTCACCTAGACGATCTTAAAGGTATAATAGTTATTGGAGCTAAAAATTCAATAAATCACATTTCCAGCAGATGCATAGGTATATCTTTTCTCTTCATGCGACGGGGGTGAGGCATGGACCCGCCACAGGACAAACAGGAACAAAGCCAAGTTTGGTAATCCCCTTCCCCCCTTTACTGGCCGGCATACCCCACATCCGATGAAGCATTAAAGCCATTAGGGCCCTTGACGTAGCTCTGACCGAAAAAAAATACTTCTACTAAAAAAAAAATAAGCATTTTTAGATTAACAGAGACATAAAGAGAAAGGATATAAATTAACATTTTTGTAGTCACTATTTATGATTGGGTAACCTTGAATTTTGAGTACACACTGCTACAGATGAATTCCGGAAAAGATTAATACTTACTGCGTACTGGCTAGCGGCTTCTCATCGAATGTTCCAGAGCCTTCTAAAGGTCGATCTTGTAACAGTTCTAACACTGTAAGTACGCAATTTTCGCACAAAATCCCCGCAACAGCCTGCGGTCACACCGAGAGTTCCACAATTGCTCTAAAATTAATTTAAACAACTCAACATTTTTCATTATTATATGCTATTACATCACTTGTAATAAAAACAGATTTATAGAGTCTTATAAAAAAATAAACTTTGATTTATACAATATTATATTTCATTTGTTTTAAAGCCAAAAGCGCGAAATCTTTACTTGCCCAAGGTCAAAGGTACTAAATATGTAGAGAAAGGCAAATAGAGCAATACAATGAAGTTTTAAAAATAAAAGTTAACATTTTTTTATGTTAGTTGTTGGGCGACGGGATGCATTAGGGAAATGCCCTGGGGAGAGGCTCTCCCCAGGCGGGTATGTGGGACTCGTTGCGCCCGAAAGCTGGTAAGTGGACGCAGCTCTACCCACTAGAACCCGGCGAGTGCCACCAATGCCGCCTTTGCCTCGGATTTGCTACAGGGCACCTCGACTCGACGGCTAGTCAGTCTCTCAGAGGACCGACGCCACGTCCACACAGGGGTTCCCGCACCACAGAACAACCCCTCTCAACGTCGGGACAGTACAATGAGGCGAGGTTCCCGACCTCGCCCCTTGCGCCCTGCTCTTTTGCCCCTTCTTCTTATAAGAGGGGTACTAAGAGTCTCTCTTTGTACCTTTTAATTTGCTTCGCTCAAGATGCTGGGTTCACCCTATTGAGCCCGACCCCCACGACAAGGCTTGAACCATGGTGGGGATAGAGCATCTCTCCTACCGGTAGCAAGAATGCAATAACATAGTCAAAAACAGATTACAGATACTCAAAAATTAATATTATCATTATTTGCTTGGTGATGAGTAAATATTTAATTTATCTTAATATCGTTGCTAATTAATTTTAATATATGCATCTGAGTTGGTTCGGACGAGTACATACTGTTGATGATGAATTTGTTCTTGCCATTAAAAATACGACGTGAATTAAATTCAAGTTTGTTATTCTAACAATTTTGTTTTTATTATGAAATAGTGGTAACGAGGTGAATTATTATGAGTAATGTTTATTAGTAGACGACGAAAACAAAAATATAACATACTAGCAGCGCCCCGCAGTTTCACCCGTGTACTTCCTATCCGGGATAAATAATTGTACGGGGATAAATTATTATAGCCAATGTGTTATTCTGATGTATTAGATATATTATTGTAAAGTTTCATTAAAATCCATTCAACAGTTTTTACGTGAAAGAGTAACGGACATCCATACTTTCAAATTTTCCTCTTCCTGACAGTGCTCAACGCGGCTGAAAGAGTTTTTAGTATAGTTTCGAATCCTCTCAAGCAGTGGTGTAACTACACCGTTCGGGGCCCGTGGCTAATTCATCGGATGCTAGGAAAGACACAATTTTTTTTTTACTAAATGTGTAATAATAAATTCTCCTCCGACCGGGGGCCCCTTTCAGCTGGGGGCCCGTGGCATTTTGCCGACATGCCACCCTGTAGTTACGCGACTGCTCTCAAGCTAAGCATCCGTTTAGTTTGTAGAGCGTGCCCTAAAATTTACGAAAAACTTAAATCTATAAAATGATATTATACTAATCTTATAAAGAAACAACATTTGAATTTTTGAAGTGAAACTTCTTTAGAATCGTTGTGATTTCAAACCGGATGCAACGGAAAAAACGACAGGTAAGAGACACAAACACAAAAGAGCGAGAGAGCAAATGTCGGCGTGTATGTATATTGCACACTGTTTAATACTTGCTTGTATTTGAGTATTTAACATGTGTTTCACTTCTATCGTGTGTGAATCACACACACGATTGTTTGTTAAAAGTATCAACCATCATTTATATTACGTTTCCATTTAGTAAAATATTTACCTTTTAGATTACTATTGATTATTTTATTTTGTAGATTATTTTATTATTATCATTTTTATTTACGCGATGATCTTTGGAAGTTCCTATCGGATATGAAAAAAAATAACTTTGAATTTTACAATAATTAGTGACGGAGAAATAAATATTTATTTAAAGTTTATTTTTTTATTTTGTGGAAGATAAAATCGTGAGAAAATGCTATTATGCTATATAATGAGAAAAAAATACAATCCATACAAATTGTATATATTATTGTAGCATTGAAATGCCATGAATTGGTGGTTGCCAACTGAATTGGTAGAGTGGCTGGCGGCGGAAATTTTATAAGGGGGATTCCCCTTAGCTTTAAGGCCTTAAGGCCAACAGCATAGGTCCTTTCGAAAAAAAGAGTGGCTCTAACTCAAATGACACGTGCGTAAAGTGACAGCAAAACTATCAGGTTTCCTGCTGTTTGTGAGTTTTCAGTGCAGTGTAATTTCGATTTTACTCCCATAGATTTTCATACCCCGGCCTTATGTATGAAAATCGATTCTTACGGAGTAAGCTCCAAAAATTTAATGATTAAAAAAATTGAAGAATAGTCTTCTTAACTAACTTCATAACTTAGAAAAATGTCCCAATCGGGATATACTCTATATTCAAACACAAAGATGAGCATAAAGGTAGGAACAGATCGGCGCTCCCAGGAGTGCCCCATCGTCCTTTACTGAACGGCCATCAAAATATTATGAATTATCCTTGGTACATTATGTGATCGAAATAATATATGGCTCGTGTCTGAGTGTGACATCGCTTGGACTTTGGACGGCCTTGCCGTAAACGCTCGAGAAATGTTGACAACGTGTTTTTGACACACGTTCTGTATACATAAATTTATCGTGTAGATTAAATACTTCTAGGTGTTTTTTTCAGAATTTTAAATGTATGCACTCGCATTTTAGTATGATATAAATATCATATTTCAAATATTTTTTTTTAGTTACTGGTCAATCCCTTCCAAACACCCTCCTCGCCTTATTTCGAGGAGGCCAGGCCCGAAGATTTTGTTATCTATACTTCCTTAATCCTTACTAATATTATAAAAGTGGAAGCGTGGATGTTTGTTACGCTTTCACGCAAATACAACTCGACGAATCATCATTAGACTTTGTACACATATTCTAGGAGGTACTAGAAGTAACATACTTTTTATAAAAAAAGGGATACTTTCTGCAAACGCGGACGACGCCGCGGGCAAAAGCTAGTAATATTATAAATGTGAAAGTGGGGATATTTGTTACGCTTACCCGCGAAAATTAGTCAACCGATCATCATGAAACTTTGTACACATATTCTCGGAGATACTAGAATTAATAACATAGGATACAATTTTTTTTTTCTAACGCGGGCAAAGCGAAGCCGAAATATATTAGTCGTATTAGCGTTCATTTGCTAATACAGTCACGATGATGACATGAAATCATCGTTGACGTATATTCCGATGATAATCATGTTCATTATCATTAAACCCTAAATAAATTTCACCCTCGCTCCCCCCATTTAGCATAATTTGCTAAGATGTCTTTGATTTTTTTCAATAGCGATTCTTGCGATCTTGGTACTAGGTGAGCCATCTGCTCACTCACCTACCTACCGATAGCTTATAGGCCATCAGGCCTAAAAGTCTAGACCTTTCGAAAAAAAAATCTTGCGATCTTTTAATAGAAAGTTCAATTTTCGTATGATAGTGGCAAAACAAGATAATCTTTACCTATATATAATTCTGTGTGAGTGTATGTCGCTGATCTCTTCCTAAACGGCTGAGCTGATTTTGATAAAAAACTCATATTCGATAAAATTTTAGATTCACAATTCGCTCTACAAAATGTTTTGTGTACAGTAGGGCATTTTAATATTCTGTAAAAAACCATTTCGATATCGAGCTCACTTTACGTCACTTCGAAAGCGAACTTTATTAAAATAGACAGATAGTCGAGTTTTAAAGAATACAATTTCCTCAAATTCGTCATAATATCACCGCGGATTCCGCCTTCGAGATTCGAAAACGATCTTACAGAATAGCCCTACAGGAGAAACTCTGTGAGTCTGCTAGTTTACTGTAAAATAGGACGGAATTCCAAATGTTCAGAGGGCCTAGCCAAAATGCCATTAAGAAAGCGTTAGTGAAGTTCGAAATGATAAAATGTATAGGATGAACCACGTGATTAAGCGCGGCCTTATGTCAATCCCATACATTTTATCATTTTCTAACTTCGCTAACGCTTTCTTAATGGCATTTTGGCTAGGGCCCCTGTTCTCTTACTGGATATATTGGATTTAATCAAATACACTAATTTTCATCATCACCCTCAGCATCATCATCACACCTCATCCGTCCCCTGCTACACTCATTTAATTGGAGTTAATCACATTCTGAACCTCCTCAGTATATATACTCTGTGACTGAACCTACTTATTACATTAACCTTTGCAATCAATATTCTAAAAGCATCCATAAATAATGCCAACAAAAAAAGCTTATAACAAACATAATCAATTATAGCGCGAATGTCGAGAGATGAAATATCAATTATAAACATACAAGCTGTTACCCGCAGCTTCGATTGCGTTAACTAAGATTTACAACGGTATCTCAGCGGGATAATTTATTGTGCACGTATTATACATATAAACCTTCCTCTTGAATTGTTCTATCTATTAAAACAAACTGTATCAAAATCCGTTGCCTACTTTTAAAGATTTAAGCATACATACAAAAGTACGCGTTTATCAAAAACTCGTTATTGAGTCCTTAATGATTTTAATTCCAAATGACGTCTTTGTAAGTGGAACGAACTGATAGAATATTTATGAAGGTACAATTTGTACACTACAATGTTTTGTGTACAAAATAAATGTCATCGACACATACATACATGAAG
This sequence comes from Lycaena phlaeas, assembly GCA_905333005.2. Classification (NCBI taxonomy): domain Eukaryota; kingdom Metazoa; phylum Arthropoda; class Insecta; order Lepidoptera; family Lycaenidae; genus Lycaena; species Lycaena phlaeas. Next base: position 6,686,243 of record HG995182.1, read on the forward strand.
CTCCTTCTCTCTATAGGTATAAAAATGTCCATACGAAATACATAGTTGAAAATATTAAACTTAAATGTACCAAATAATGAAATTAACGATTTTTATCGCGGTTTTTATGACATTTTTCAATATGTTTTAGACGCGCTCCATTCGGACGAGCCGCTTCAAAAGCGTCGCGGTCACACCCGACGTTCGGCTCGAGTTGTGAGTGATAAGCTCAATTCGATTTAAGGTCCAAAAACAGTGCTCGATAAAAAAGCGTTGCGTTTAATAACGCTTTCGTGTGAACAGATACTTTATGGGTATCCATCAAAAAAAAGACTTATTATTTAGATTTCTATGATATCCATATTATACTCAATAAAACGCTTTTTTAACGCTCGGTAAAAGCGCTTGTGCGATCTAGGCTTTAAGAATAGCAACCACCGTCACGATATAATAGAGCTTTGTATTTATTATAAATAATAATACAACCTCAAATACTTCAAGTTGTATGTATTATTGTGTACATTATAAGTTGTATATGTACCAGTAAAAGTTAATATATATGATCGAAATACTTACATACAATAAAATTGGTAGCTACTTAGAATTAAATTGTTGTCGCAATGTATTCATAACAAACATGAAGGAGGGACTTTTAAGGAGGATCAAAATATTTGTAACAGAAAAATATAATTAGGATTATTGTCGGTGAGATGCAAAAATTTAAAATGGTAATGAAGATCGAATTTTTTTTTTCGAATGGTCTAGACTTTTAGGCCAGATGGCCTTTAAGCTCAATCGGTAGGTAGGTGAGCAGATGGCTCACCTAGTAAAATTCGAAAGGGGGCGCCCCCCTCCGTGCGCCGCAGGGGGCGCGGTATATCGCGCGCGCTACTCTGGAGAGTAGGTGTTTGGCTAGTCAAATCCAATACGGTCGACGAGTCATTAGCGGATGAAGTTAAACTATTAGTCGGAGGGCCGGCCCTCCTCTCCCCCTCTGACGGAGAAGGTGGGTCGTGCGCGGAACCCGTGCAATCAACCTATAGCAAAGTGCTATCGGTGTTTTCGCGGTTTTGATTAGTGTAGACTCGTATCGGATTCGAACCTAATCTTACCCGATCGATCCGGATCGATGAAGATCGTATGTGTACCCGGATATCTTCGAGCGAAAATATATTCCATTTTGTCTTCATTTCTATTAGATGTTAGTTTATTTACATATTAACGATTATTTAAAACTTAAATAATATATAGACCCACTGACTTCAAGTAAACACAGCTATAATATTTTACATAAATTGACTTATATAAACTTTATTTAAAATTATTATGGTTGTTTTTTTCATGAGCTTGTGTTTTCAAGGCATTTTATATTTTGTTAAAATCATTTTATATTAATATCATTTTATATAAGACTTAATGATTACTTTTTTTTATTACTTGGTACCTTGCTCATTAGTTATTAATAAATATTATTTATTAACTATTTACCGATATTAGATCAGTTTTTTTAGCTATAATCTATGTATCTAAAGAAACCGTATAATAATAACAATAAAATATTTTTTAACAAAAAGAAACGACTTCAAACAACAATAAAAAAAAAAAAACAAAAAATAAATTAGCTTCGCACAAAGTAATATGTATTTTCATTTAGTTAAATAAAATTGAATCAATAATTAATTATTTATTGTTTGCAATCGGTGCCAAGCGCTGTCCCAATTCGGGTTGATGAACTTCACACATCTCATCTTAAAATCTAATCTCATCAGGCATGCAGGTAGGGTTGCCAGATCTCCAAACGTAATAAGCCGGACCGACCAGCCACCTTGGCCGGACATTTAGGTAGAAAGACCGGAAACGCAACATTATTGAAGATTTTGTCTCAGTATTTATCGGTACAACAAAAAAATTGTATGTAAAATCAAGCATTTTTATTAGTATGCGAAATGCAAATGCCAAACAAGTGCCGAACACAGTTTATTTGAGCCGGACACGCAATCGCAATAATCAAAAAGTCTACCTATGTCCGGCCTTATCCGGACGCCTGGCAACTCTACATGCAGGTTTCCTCACGATGTTTTCCTTCACCGGTGAGCCGGATAGTCTTGTGTTCAGGTGCGCTTAGAAATTTAAAAAACCCGTTTCAAGGCACCACCAGGGGGGCGAGGTCAGGATCGAACTGGACCCTCTCGTACAAAAGACCGACGCAATACCCACTGGACCATCGTCGCTCATATCCTACTAATATTATAAAGGCCAAAGTTTGTGAGTGCGGATGTTTGTTACTCTTTCACGTAAAAACTACTGAATGGATTTTAATGAAACCTTACAGTAATAAAGCTTACACATCAGAATAAAACATAGGCTATAATTTATCCTGTACTCTCACGGGAATGGGAAGCACGTGGGTGAATCCGCGGAGCGCTACTAGTAAAACATAAAATAACTTTATTTTTAATTGATTTCAAAATAACATAAGCAAGATACGTTAAACACCGTTCAAGTATTCTAGAAATAAACTAGTACAATTATTAAATTTGTTTATCCCGTTTTTCTAAATAAGATGAGTCTTGGGCCTAAGGAGAGGTTATTTAGAATGTCATAGACCATAGTAATAATATCCTACAGTATCAATTTCCAACGTGGAAGAATTTTCCACGCGAATGTAACTCACATTATAATCATAATATTTTTTACAAACACATCTAAAACAATTTTCCATTGCGTCACGACAGTACGAGAATTCTTGAGATTCGAGTGTTTACAAAGGCTCGGAACAATGTTTGATAAATCATCAAAAGTTATGAGTTTCCATATGATTATGCTTAAGTTAATATTACTTTGTGGGAATATGATGGCTCCAGTGAGTCGGAGTGCTGCTGCCGTGCAGGGCTGATACTACGTGCTGCTGACCAGGAGAGATGTGTGCTCTGCTTGCTGACCGGTCGTGGTAGTGCGATAGCCCGTTGAAGCCGGTGAGGGTTCGACCAGGCCGCGGTGCGTTGAGGCTAGTGGTCGAAGTACCCGAAGAGGCTTGAAGCTGGCTGGCGTAGTGGCAGGGGTGGGGAGTGATGATAATGAATGTTCAGAAGGAGGCGTGTTCTGTCGAGGGTCACCAATGTGGGAATATGGTGGTTGGCCCCAAAGGGAGATCCCCGACCGAGCGTAGTGCAATGCTCGGCCAGGCCGAAGCCCACTAGCTATCGTGTCAGAGGTTGTATATATAGCGACCGGGCGCTGGAATTCTGATAGCGCGATTCAGGATTGTGGCGCTGTGATTGGTCCGCCACAACTTATTTAGTTATCACAAATGCTAAGTTGAGACTCCATATACATTAGTTTTCATGCGATGAAATTATTCAATATTATTATAAAAAGGAAAGTAAAAAAAAAGTAGAGTAGGAACCCATATAATATTATCTGCTACTGCCGGGCACCTCGAAATACCAGGAATAAGCCAATTCGTTGAGGGAACACACCTTTACTTTGACGGTATATAATAATATAGAAGGACAAGGAGACATCGGGCATGACATAGCGAATGCTTTCGAACGGGAGTGTACAGCCGCATTAAAAGTTTTTTTTAATCAGATTTTTCAACGTTAGACTACATAGTCTAACGTTGAAAAAGTCTACATAGACTATACAATTACTTTTATGTATCAATTTTAAATAATTTCATCATTATTATTCTTCATCACCTTTTGCCTATTTGGGGTCGGCTGCGTAAATCAGCTCCATCCACTTTTCTTCCTATCGTTGATTATATTTCATCATCATCATCATCATCATCATCATCATCATCAGCCTTTATCCGTCCACTGCTGAATATAGGCTTCCCTCAATGAACGCCAAGACGACCTGTATATTTATATAGCATCATTATTATTATTCGTATAAGTAAATTAACCTTGAATGTTATGTTTGTATGAAGTGATCGAGCATAATATAACCGGAATAGAGCGGTAATATTATGTATTTCGTATGAAAACAAATTCCGCCAAATTTGTGCTGCGTCACAAATGCTGCGCCGGTTCTGCGCTCTGATTGGCCGACTGATGTTCTTTGACGGACGGTGGGAAGCATACATAGATCACTGGTTGGATGAATTGCTATTACGCTAGTGGCTCAATTTAAGGAATTATGGATCTGATTCACTATATACGTCCAATTACATAGGCACAATTATCTATGACATTTCGACACATCTTTCATCACGTTATTACTTTTTCTCAATTTAGATTATCGATAAGATGATAACGATTAATCACTTTCGTGTAGATAAGATAATCGATACTGCATTTTTGATAACATAATATCGATATTATGCAACGCGTCCTTGACTTCTGTAATATGACGTTAATGAAATATGCAACTGATATGCCTATCCTGTTAATATCTAATCTGTTTTGAATTGGCATATTACATAAAAGATAGAGAACTCTAACTTTGCTAAGAGAGATTGATCTTAAACACCAACGAATATCTATGCAACTGTTATGTAGTCAAACCCATCAGCGGGAATCACCAAATGACTCTTACATAATATGATCTCAAGGAGCATGAGGGAGACGTTCAACGACTTGACTAACTATAAATTAAATGACTCGATTTTTAGGGACTCTCCTGCCTCGTACAATCACTGTATGGGACCAATCGCCACTCGTTATTTTCGTACCTTTGGGGCCTTCAAGGAAAGAGTATTTTATATTTGATAGTTAGTAAAGGACCTGCTAATCCTCTAGCAAGTGTTTATGGATCAGCTGAAGCGACTGATCGTTTGTACCCCTCTTCTATAAAAAATAAATGTGGAGTAATAAATATTTTTAAGTAATCTTTCGCTATCTCTTTTATTAAGAGCCTCTCTCTCTTGTCAGTGCCAATCCCTTCACTTCCTGATACTACACAATCTGTACCTGCTCCTTGATCTGCTCTTTATTTTCTAAGTTCTCTTCAGTCTATCTCTTCCTTTCTTGCCTTCAACATTTCGACGTAAGTGAATACTCGCCAGTTTATCTATGTTAGATATGAGGTTTTGGACTGCAACTAAAGATTCCTATTCGAAATATAAATCCGGCTCTAGTGCCTTACTGAATATTGAATTTATCTTATCTTTATAACGGGTGTGAATATGTGACCTTGGCCTATTGCTCGGCTATTCATTTCAAAAATAATAGAAAGTGAATTTTTTTTTCAAACCAGATTACTAAATTCAAAATGTTAATAAAGTAAATCGAAGAATTTAAGTGACTTCTCAGCTTACTTTACACCTTTAAAATCTTATGTAGCTTATTTATGAAATACATTTTTTTAACAATTTTCCCATGAAAAAAGAATATTACAATGTTCAGTTTATTTTAAAAGTCCGTATCCATAGATTTTTAGTAGTTTAGCCACTTCAGCAATCTGCGCTAAATATTTGTGGATGCTAGAAAACCAATACTGTGATGCCAACTTCAGTTCCTTGAAGTTAATGTTCTTGACGACCTCTGTGGCTCAGTGGTTAGCGCGTTGGCGCTCAAGCAGGAGGTTGCGGGTTCGAATCCCGCCAGGGAATAAAAAAGTTTCTGTGTTCCTGGGTCATGGATGTGTATTAAATATGTGTATTATATAATAAAAATCTTAAATATAGGTATTAATATAAAAAAAGTATTAAATATATGTATTTCCGTTGTCTGGTACACGTAACACAAGTCTCTTCGAGCACTTACCACGGGACCAGATTGACGTGGTGTAAAAGCGTCCGTAGATATTACATTCTATTATATATTATACTAGCTGTTACCCGCAGCTTCGCCCGCGTGAACTTAGGTTTACGGATTTATCATGTTTGATGACGATCATTTTCCATTTCAATAATGACTAAGTTTTTGTATTAAAATGGATATAATATGGTATCTTGAATAAAAAGACATATTATATTCCTTCGCAGACTTTCTGCATGCATATTTACTATTTACGATATTATTACTGTATATTACACTGCCCTCTCAAATCACGGCAACACGATTTATTTTCTTCCGTATTATTTTGATATTGCCATATCTTATAAAGTATTCATTTAATTTGCATGATGTAAAGGGTAAAAATAATCTTCATTAAGTGCTCCAGCTAATTAACTGATTTAAAATATTAAGGATTCATATCGTATTTGTGTAAATAACTTTCAAATTATCGCGTTATAATTGTCCATTTTTTAAAGTATTAAATGGATATAGTATGATAGACCTATGATAGATAGATAGTAAGATATAGATATATGCCATCGCGGACTTTTTTGTAGACCTATTTAAGACACACAATTCCACCATACATTATTTTGATATATCTCAAAGGGTTTAGGTAGCGTTTTCGTTGGAAACTCCCAGACAGCCAATTTTTTTCCGACACAATTATTGTTATATCTTAGCCAATGTATATAAAAACTAAATAAATTATATACATAAACCTTCCTCTTGAATTGTCCTATCCATTAAAGAAAACCCCATCAAAATCCGTTGCGTAGTTTTAAAGATTTAAGCGTACAAAGGGATATAGGGACAGAAAAAGCGACTTTGTTTTATAATATGTAGTGATTAGAATGTTCGCGAGTATAGCTATTAGCGCTACATGCGAGGGTTAAAGCTCTACAAAAAGTTAAAAAGTTCGCAAGCCGCGCCGTGGGGTTTGCGAGTGATACAGTTTTACCAACCACACGCACCGTGTTCCGTGTACAAGCCGGCCTGCGCAGGCAAAAGTGTGGTGAAGCTTGCGCGTGTGGTAGACCTAAAGTACAGCGCAATATTTACTGCAGAGTCTATGTACGAATTGCGATGTTACTTGCGAACGTGTTGATGCTCTAACTGGACTATAATAGGATAATCAAGGATTGAACATACGATGCTACGTAGCTTAATTGACTGTGACGTCACTCAACTTTTCGTCAATTTGTTGTTCGTAAATTTTTTATTAGCATAGATATGCAAATAGGTCAAATAAACCGGGTTTTGCATTTGAATTTTTGTGAATGTTTTATATTGCTTCTAACAGAAATTCTTTTAGGTTTGTAAATTTTTTGAATTTATTTTATTTCTTGATACATTGCTGTAGAATAATCATAGAAAAATAAAAAATGTGTGTGTGTCAGCTCCGACGCACGACTGGAGTTTACTCCTTAAGTACGAGTATCTAACCATACGCAAAAAAAATTATAACTTCACAATTACAATGTTAATTATTGATATTTATAACAAAAAAAAAATAGCAATATAAATACATCGACACTAATAGAAACAAACAAGCCCAATAACATATAGTATATAGGTATAGTCGCCTATACAGCATACCCTATGTACGTCTCAATACACTCACAGCTAAATTAGAAAGTTGCGCACTAAAGGTGCGCACCAAAAACGTGACACTTTTTCGTTAGTTCAGTTGGTTTTACCCCTCGGATTTTTCTCATACCGGGCGCCTTATATATAAAAATCGATTCTTAAGGAGTAAACTCCAATAAAAAAATATGAAATCACACTAACTATAGAATTCTCATACATTTTTTTTTATGACGCAGCGGAAATCCTTTTCGGACCATACTAGATAGAGCCTTGGTTAGGCGCGCTGGCGTGTGTGGGGACTCGCATTGGGTGCCCTACCCCACTAAAACCACTGCGTGAGCCTTCAGCCGCTATATTTAAGGGACCCGGATCTGTGCAGGCGACGGGGATACCCTCAGCGACAGACTGGTCCCGGCAAGACCAGATTCTCCACAATAGGGGGACTGCCCGGCTACGACTTGGCAGTCCCCACGACGTCGTGTCTAGCAGGGCCCGGGTTCCCATCCCGAGCCCGACACGAGCACAGGGATGTTACTGGAAGCGCATTAAGTAGCGCCTCCGATGCACCCCCGTTCGTCGTCTAGGATACATTAATAATTTATTCTTGATTATTTATCGTTATTTTATTTTCACAGAACTTCATCGATTGACAATACTATTTTTAGTAATTCAAATCATAACGGCAGGACTAAAGTATCAGGCATCTAACACAAATTTATGCGGCGTATCCTAAAATATATCGATGGCTTATTTAAAAGAAAATAGGGCTTGTATCTGAAGCGTTTGATAGTAATTTTGTTATTAGCACGAGAGCCGCTTGTCTACTCGAAATCAGACAAGGAGGGAACTTGGCTAAAATTCACCTATTCGCAGTTTAATTAAGTTTCCTCGCGATGTTTACGTTTACCAATGAGTTAACAAGGTTAGGGACAAAGAAATTAAAAAAAAAACTCCTTTTCAGAATGCAACTGTCAAGCATCCCTTAAGACTTCTTTACTCACACTTGGTGGACTATCTTCAGGAAAAGAAGTAAAGTATCAATCCATATACGTTCCACTGCTGGGCAGGGTTTATTTGATGGCGGGAGGAATCTTATGGTAACTACCAACACCCACAGACCTCCGCACAACCTAAGGGCATGCAGATACATTAAATTCTCCCCTATCCCCTTAATTGGAAACTTACAAAACTTTGCACTATTATTTGAGCAAGTGTTACCATCCCTGTCGCGCCAGCCCAATTTGGCTGCAATGCTCAATGGCACTAGCCACTACCTCTTAGCTAAATGACTATTTTAGTTTCTCTATCTTTCATCATCATCAGCCTTTATTCGTCCACTGCTGATCATGGGCCTTCCTCAATGAACGCCACGACTCTCTAAATATTTATTTTTATTAATTTATTTCATATATAAAAAGTTTCGTAGCATTGCTCTACATATAGAGCAATCTATTGTATCTTTTACGTGTGTATAAAAAACGTGCTAACGCATTTACCTTATTAACCTTTGAACTTAGCATAACAATCATTCACCACTTTAGTAAACACAAATACGATTTGTGGGTGTGTGCGAAATCCGACTAAACTTAATACGTAGGTATGAGGTAAATAAGAGTACTGATATAGTGAGGTAAACATACCTGTTTGATTTGGACGTATAATATCAAGTAAACAGCGGCAAGGCCTCTCGCCGTAGTATGTCGAAATTATTCGTTGTCAGACTGTTAAGCCGATAACACGTTCGTACGGGACCATTTTTAAAGTACATTTTATATTTCGTAAAGGAAAATCAATAACAATGTACTCTATCGCCGAAGCCACTCTCGCTGTACTAGTATTGTACCTTTTCGCCTTTCTTTTCGAAGTAGTGACAGGACTAGTTTACTAGTTCCCTGTATATGTTACTTAATATGTGATACGTTTTGATCTTTCTAGATAAGTTAGGCTTAAGTTAATTATAGTACTATCAATGCAATTTGGTTGTAGGTTAGTTTAGGTAATTGTGATGTTGAATGCTGAGCGTCTCACTTAAGAATCGGTAAGTTATTCATTGTTTGTATTGTTAAATTAACCCTTAAATAACTTAAAACTTAAAAAAATAACCCTTAAGTAATAAAATTATAGAACTTACATAATATTATGTGCTGGATGGTTAATTAGTTAAATTTTGAATAGAAAAAATATTTTTTCGTCTCCTGGTTATTATTGACTAATTTTTGTCATAATATTATGTTAAAATGCATTTTAATAACAAAGGATAAGGACGCTTCTATAGAAGATGTGTTTGTAGTTTTTTTTTATTTTCTTTATTTAGGGGCATTGGTTTCCTCGAACATGGAAGCATGCAAGAGAAACATATAAATATGCCTATAAATGATTTCGTTAATTTATTACTTAAAGCCTCGAAAGTATCTAATTATTAATTGTAATACCGTTCTTCCGAGCAGTAGCACTAGGTTTTGTTTTTGACGCAAGGAAAAAGTAGCAAAACCACCTACTTATAATCCCATGGTAGGTGGTCTGCAAATTAAATTGGATGACAATGTTATTTTAATATCCGGTTCGTTGGGTCGTAGTTGGAAATCGGTACGAATCGTAATTTTACAGTGATTTATAGTCTACATCCACATCTACATCTACATCTTCTACACTAACATTATAAAGAGGAAAACTTTGTTTGTTTGTTTGGTTGTAATGAATAGGTTCAAAAAGTACAGGACCGATTTCAAAAATTCTTTCACCTTTTGAAAGCTACATTATCTACGAGTAACATAAGCTAAATTTTATTCTGGAAAAAAATATCTTATATTTGGGTATTTCGGACACAAGGTGTAAAAAATCAACCAGAAATGTTACTTATTTTGCATACAAAGATCCCGTTGTAAATCTTAATTAATGCAGGCTAAGCTGCGGGCAACAGCTAGTAATTTATATTTTCCACTAGTGGATAAGGGTCTTGATCCTTCTCGATGATTCTCGGGCAAAATGCAGGTGGACGATTTTTTTTCGAATGGACGTATGCTACCACTACTACCTTAAGGCCTTTAAGCTTCATCGGAAAAGTAGATGAGCAGATGGCTTATCTAGGTGGGCGAACTAAGCAGATACGCTTTCTTACTATTTCTACCTTCAACTCAAAGAACGAATGTTAGGTAATAGTCAACCAATCAAGTTCAATCATCTTCAGTGATCAGAATCGAACTCGGACCAATCGATATTAGATCCAAATATTCATCTGGATGTTGCACCTTGTTATTTTATTATTATTTTATTACTCTGTTAACGATATTCTTTATTATAATAAGTTATGCGCTGATATTTTACGTCAGCAATGGATAGGTTTTTATTGTGCTAAACTATTATTATACATGTGTCAAAACACATAAAACATATGGACATCATCATCATCATAATCATCATCAGTCTTTAACCGTCAACTGCTGAACATAGGCCTCCCTCAATGAACGCCAAGACGACCGATCCTCTGCCACTCGCATCCAACGAAGACCTAACAAATGATAAATTAAGTAAAACATTAACTCAAATATTTTATCAATGTTTATCAAGCGATATATTAGCGACGAGTAAAACCGTGCCATTTCAAGCAATAGAATTCTAATATAAGGACCATTTTCTAGTAGATCCCTGAATTTTGATTACTTATACACTGTATAAGAGACTGGTACTGACAAGGCTTAATTTCAATTGAAGTGGAAAGTGAAGCTGATCAGCAGAACTAGAAACAGCCGCAGAACGATGTGCCCACGTTCATGGGTTCCTCCTTATTTTTCTTACAGTGGTTCATGTTTTACCATATAGCTTTTCATCAAGATAATGCATCTGAAAAGTTGATTCGGCTTTTTTTTCGGATGGAGCTATGCTAAGGCCCTAATGGCACTAATGCTTCGTCTGAAGTGGGGTTGGTATCACCCAGTGATATAGTAAATCGGGGGTTGTCCCTCGCCAGCCGGGGAGTGTGACTTCCACGGCTTCATGGCATCGGGTTTATACCTGTGGCGGATCTCTGCCTCACCACTGATAAAATGATTCTGAAAAAAGTCGTCGTTGATGATTATATATTAATACAGTTTAAGTATGCATGATATGCTGCGTTAAACGCAAGGCAAGATTCACCTTTGTGTTTATCCTCGATTTTAATTAGCCTTAAAATTATAATTAACATACGCGTGTCAGGAAATTAAAATGTAAAATCCACTTATTGCTTGAAACTTTGTACGTTAATCATATATACAAGTTTGTTAAGATTTTCATGCAAATGCATTAAAATATACAAATAAACAGCTTGTTATTTTTATAATTATCAAATTTACTTTATACGTAGATTTAGAATATTTTAATAACGTTTTGTAAATCCTAATAAAAAAAAACAAGCCACCTTGTCGCATTAATACCGAGAAATGTTTGTTTTCTTTACAAAAATTAAAAAGTATAATTTTATGCTGATGTTGAAAACTGTCTTTATGATAATATATATAACTAGCGGACCCGGCAGACTTCGTTCTGCCACAAAGATCTGGTATGTGGCAGTTTTTTGTTCCTACCTTTAGAAGAATAAAACAAAATACTAATCTTTTATTTTCGGTTTGAGCTATGCTAATGGCCCTGGTGGCCGTAATGCTTCATCGGGTGTGAGGTGAGCCAGTTGGCTTCACCCTGTGATGCGAAAAAATGGGGGGGGGGGGGCTCCGCCAGCCGTGCAGTGTGACTTCCTCGGCTTCATGGCGTCGGGTTCGTTCCTGTGGCGAGGCATGCCTTACCACCATCGGATCTTCAATAGTCGGCGCGAAAAGTTCTTCTGAACGAAACTGTCACCCTGGTGATAGGGCAGTGTGGGGTTTAGCTCGGGTGGCCAAAGGATCTTGGCTTCCACGAACTTTGACCTCTTCCCTTCTGGGATCCACTAAAAACCCCGACTGAGATGTTTGCCATAGGGCTTCAGACTAAGAGGCGAACTTTGTGTTCGTGGTGAACCTTAAGGTGACAAATATTTAAAAAGTGGGTGCCTCGCTCATATAGTGGAGATTATGATCTGGAAAGGAAGTCATGGGAATTTAATAAGCATACCTACAATAATCAACAACTTATTACAACACACAAACTCATATATTTTGGTTACGTTCTTGTGATGGCATTGTTTATAATCATCATCATCATCAGCATTTATCCGTCCACTGCTGAACATAGGCCCCCCTCAATGAACGCCAAGATGATCGATCCCGTACCACTCGCGTGCAACGCGGACCTGCCACTGAACGGAGATCGCCTTCCCACCTGGTTAATGGCCGACCAACACTTAGTCTGTCTAAACGCGGCCTCCACTCTTGAACCTTATTGACCCATCGGCCATCTGTTCTTCTGAGTGTGTGACCAGCCCATATTTGCCACTATTCTTCGCATGATATCGGTAACTTTAGTAATCTGGAGGAGGACTTCGTTTCAAATCCTATCTGCCAAAGAAAAACCCAGCATTGCACGCTACATAGCACGTTGAGCTATGGAAAACATACGGACCAGTCGTAAATTAAGAGAACGCATTGGTTGAAGGCTTTCGTCTTTAAACTCTACGATATAGACGACGTGAGAATATGATGAAGCTTCCTATATGCTGCCCACCCTAATTGAATCCTCCTATCAGCTTGCCTCTCGAAGTTATGTCGACCTAGCTGCAAGGTATAACCAAGGTAGACATACTCTTGCACGGCCCTTGCACAGTATGCCATCGACGTTAACTGACCTATAAAGGAGAACATGTTCGTTGAACATGACTTTCGTGTTGTCCAAGTTCATCCTAAGGCCCACACGTCGGGAGGATTCGTTTAGACTGTGCAGTATCTCCTGCAAACCCTCCAGTGACTTAGCCAAAATAAGTTTATCGTTGGCGAAATGAAGGTGTGAGAGATACTCGCCATTAATGTTTATGCCACATCCTGCCCAATTTAAAGTCTTGAAGACGTCCTCCAAAGCATTCGTGAACAGTTTCGGGGAATGAACATCGCACTGCCGCACTCCTCGATGCAATTGGATTGGTCTTGTTTGACCTCCCGGAATCAGAACGTACATAAAAGCGGCTTCGTACAATCCTCTCATTGCTTTGACGTATCACCAATCGACCTGACATCGCTGCAGAGCTTCCAAAACAGCCCATGTTTCAATGGAGTCAAAAGCTTTCTCATAGTCCACAAAAGCAAGGTACGGTGGCTGGTTGTACTCATGGGTCTTCTGTACAACTTGCCGTATAGTGTGGATGTGGTCTATGGTGCTAAATCCTTCCCTTTTAGCTGCGTAAGAGCCAGACTAACCACGTCTAATCTGATGTTCGGAAGCTCGCCAGAGAGGTGTCGTGTTAGGCTGGCACGCAGATCGTTGTTCCGGGTATTGGGTTGAGGAGCATGGGACGTATACAATCTGCTATAGAAGTCTTCGATCATAAGATCTCCGGCCTAGAAGAAACGGTCGCGCCAGAAGCTGTCCTAATCTTCGACAGATGGCTTCATGTACAAACTGTAGTGAAATTATACATTTTCAATAGCTTATAGCAACAATCCACCCGAACAGATAAGTTTTCGATACTATATAATATGTACAAAATACATTTAAAAGCAAATAATCACATGTGTGTAAAGTTTTAATTTTCCTATATTTATTATTTAATTCGGTGTTCATCCCAAGTACATAATAATATTAGTGTGTAAATTTAAATAATTTTGCACAGACCGGGATATTAAATTAATAATTAAAAATAATAAAACACTCTTGGTAACGCGGTTTGTGTTTGACTGATGTAATGACGTGGAAACTGGTGCATTTTATGTCGCGTGCCGAAACTAAAACAAACGAAATAATATCGCGAAACCGACCTAATTGAAAATCAGTACTAATGATCCATAGCCCGTAAATTTTGTGCCTATGTAATTTGGTCGGATTCGCGATATTATCACCTTTTTTGAGTTTCTGGACACGACATTAGACCCTCCAACAGCAAACGCAGTGTGCGTTTGCTGTTGTTTTGATAGAATAAATGAAATTCTGACTTTGCGCGGGTGAAATTTGATTTACAATGTAAGATGTAGAGACTTCATCAGAATCAATTGGAATTTTAAATCTCGAGTGATCTATTCTACCGCCATCTAAAAATTTGATGCAATCCCAATAAATGCTATAGGCAGGCATATTTTGTTTTCAGATCTTAGAATGTATAATAGTTGTAAATACAAAATTTTTTCCAGTTCCTCTTGGGCCATCAAGGTGGAACAGAATGTATACCTATAAATTCTCCTGATATAGTACCTATAAATTCTCCTGATCATATTATTTCTTTGTCTAAATAATCCCTTTCGTAATACAATACAACACAATACAATACAATACAATACAATACAAAAACATTACTTGACACTGGCAAATAGTAAATACTCCTTGCCATAAATGAAGGAAGAAAAGCGTATTAAAAAAAAGTAGATATCGCCCGTTATCAATGACAGTGATAATATGCAATTATGTCATTGTATTTTAATGGACTGCAATATTTTGTCTGTCAACACCATTAGGATTTAACAAAATACTCGACAATCCAAATTTTGGGGATATATGTTGTCGACTCGAAACCTTTAGTTTTTTATGTTTTATTATTTAGGTAACTTTTAGATTGAGTCTACGACGAAATTATTAATATGATATAGCTTAGACAACAATGAGTGTTTGTAATCTAATATGAGCTTTATATAATAGCGATAAAGTTCAGATTGACTCTCCATTTTATTTAGAAAACGTTTGTATGGGAAATAGAAAAATGCTGTTTTGAGGATTTTCCCGGCAATTATTCGAATTTTTCTCACCTTTTAAACCTTCCCTAGACCTCCACGAATAATTCAAGACCAAGATAAGATAAATCCGTTCAGCCGTTCTCGAGTTTTAGCGAGACTAACGAACAGCAATTGATTTTTATATATATAGATAATATAATATGTCTGTATTACTTTATGATACACCGTTAAAGATGCAACTTTCTTTAATTAAACTAAACAAGATTTTGTTTAGAAATTGTAGAATTAATATTAATCAGAACGGAACCCCGTAACCATAAAAATAAAAAGCATGTGATTCCGTTACATTCCAATGTGGGGATTTCCAGAAGTTATAAGATACAAGAAATTAAATAATAAAGAACAGCTTTAAAAATAGATCTTATGTAGAGTTAGGTACGTATAGATTTGAGAGAAACACTCATGTTATCTAAGGTCTAGTTTTTATATCAATTAAGGTAATATGCGTTCATTGAGGGTGGCCTATATTCAGTAGTGTTTGGATAAAGGCTGCTCTGCGATCTTTGCATTGTATTGTTTCATCACTAAGCCAAGTACGCTTCTTGAATACGGGTTTAAGTACTACACGCTGAATCCGGCAAGTTGTCCTCCCCTTACCCAAAAACTTGTTACATCATCATCATTTGTATAAAAACTTTGAACTAAAGATAGCAAAGGCAAAAAAAAAGAATTATCTAATTTGGTGCAGTGGTTCTGAAGTTATGGCCATATATACATTTGGAGATTATTTTTTATTTATATAGAAAGATAGAAGATAGAATAAAGGATGTGATTATTCTTAAATTAGCCGTTGTTCGTATCTTTGCCTGCGTTAACTAAGAATTACAACGGCATCTTAGCAGGATAATATAGCGTTCCTCGGTAAATCTATCACTGAAAAAGTAGTTCCCGAGATTAGCGCGTTCAAACAAACAAACTCTTTAGCTTTGTATATAAGTAATATTATGATATAAATTATAAGCACTTCTATACTGTCAATTTCTATTCCGGTTTTGTAAAAGACGTCATGTTGAAATGCCAAGCCAAATAAGGCGACGATCAAAGTCCATTGAAAGTTCAAACGTGTATCTTAGGGTGTGTGCATGTGACAGTTTTTTGTCATCTTGTATATTTTAAACAGTACTAGCTGTCCGGGCAAATAGTCTCTCAAATGTACTTTTCATTCTAATCTGACAGACTAGACCACAGAGTATAGATATAAGGAGCCCGAGCGTAATGTTGAAAGAATGGTCGCAATTTAAATGACAAAAGTTTTGCTGGTAGAGGCTAGAGCATGCTTTCTTTAATGAGTACTCTTTTAAATAATTTACTCGGGAAGTATTGTGGCGCTGATGGCTCCGCTCGCGGGAAGTACTGTGGTGCTGATAGTGGTATAAGCATCGGTACGCAACCGATCTTAGCGCAGACAGCGGAAAAAAAACGTATGTGAATACTACGGAAAAGCCCAAGTTCGGATTCTTTATAACACCTATACTTCGTGATGGTGACCCTTACCGAGACGAAAATTAAAGAAGTTGCTAGATGGTTTTAGTACCAGTTATATTATCCCGTCATTTCCAGAACACATAGTATTATGGTTGGCAGATTGTAATAATACGGCCATCAGTTATGGCTATGGTATGGGCTATGGCTCACATAATAGGTATAGTAGGTACCTAATACCCTTTATAAATAATAAAAAATATTCATAATAACCTTTTAAAATAAATAAAATCGGCCATAAAAAGGTATATTCGAAAAAAAAAACCTGTCGCACCGACGGGGACTCCGTAATTTCACCGTTTTCTATTGAAATATGGGCATCAATTTGTGGCGACAGATACATAGTACATTCGGCCACGATTCAAGAAAATAGTAATTAACTTTAATAATTATTATACTTTAGGTAATTAAAATTTTATAGGCGTTAATCAAAATGCCAAAGATTCATTACGTAGATACAATAATATTATTTAGATGTGTTATAATAAAAATATGATGTAAAAACTCTAAGATATTTAATGATGGATGGGTGAGTGCCTCGGTGTCGGGGCGAAACGTGCATAGATTTCATGGTCATGGTTTTTTATGGCAGTGTGTGGGGGTGGTGCATGCGAGTACACGCATATGCAGTGTCGGAAAAGAAGGTGGTGCTATATGCGTGCATATGCACTGCACTCACACACTTGTAAAGACTGCATGGTTAGCGGGATATATTGCTAATTCATATATACCTAATTTAATATCTTTTTTAATGTATGATAACTTCTAGAAACTAAATATTATGTCCGACACCCAATACCAGTTCTATAAATATGTCGATGGAGTAAATTATGCACATACACGACATAGTTGATGTCGATTCTGAATAATAATGTAATCTCGTTCTTTACAATCTGTTACATTAGCTGTTGCCCATGACTTCGGCTACTTGGACTTGTATTAATTATTTATATTACTTAGGCATACGAGGGCAAATTAGGATTATGTGAATAGCACGATTGTATTTACCTACATAGTACACAGGTACAATCTTTACCATCTTCACTCACTATTATAATATAAATATTAATGAGGAAGACATCATCAAAATATCATTGTTGCCAAAATAAAACCGTTCGTTTAGTCTGTTGCCGAACTCCTAAGTCCTATGGGTGTAACATTTATATCTACTACTAGCGGACCCGGCAGACTTCGTTCTGCCACAAAGATCTGGTATGTGGCAGTTTTTTGTTCCTACCTTTAGAAGAATAAAACAAAATACTAATCTTTTATTTTCGGTTTGAGCTATGCTAATGGCCCTGGTGGCCGTAATGCTTCATCGGGTGTGAGGTGAGCCAGTTGGCTTCACCCTGTGATGCGAAAAAATGGGGGGGGGGGGGGCTCCGCCAGCCGTGCAGTGTGACTTCCTCGGCTTCATGGCGTCGGGTTCGTTCCTGTGGCGAGGCATGCCTTACCACCATCGGATCTTCAATAGTCGGCGCGAAAAGTTCTTCTGAACGAAACTGTCACCCTGGTGATAGGGCAGTGTGGGGTTTAGCTCGGGTGGCCAAAGGATCTTGGCTTCCACGAACTTTGACCTCTTCCCTTCTGGGATCCACTAAAAACCCCGACTGAGATGTTTGCCATAGGGCTTCAGACTAAGAGGCGAACTTTGTGTTCGTGGTGAACCTTAAGGTGACAAATATTTAAAAAGTGGGTGCCTCGCTCATATAGTGGAGATTATGATCTGGAAAGGAAGTCATGGGAATTTAATAAGCATACCTACAATAATCAACAACTTATTACAACACACAAACTCATATATTTTGGTTACGTTCTTGTGATGGCATTGTTTATAATCATCATCATCATCAGCATTTATCCGTCCACTGCTGAACATAGGCCCCCCTCAATGAACGCCAAGATGATCGATCCCGTACCACTCGCGTGCAACGCGGACCTGCCACTGAACGGAGATCGCCTTCCCACCTGGTTAATGGCCGACCAACACTTAGTCTGTCTAAACGCGGCCTCCACTCTTGAACCTTATTGACCCATCGGCCATCTGTTCTTCTGAGTGTGTGACCAGCCCATATTTGCCACTATTCTTCGCATGATATCGGTAACTTTAGTAATCTGGAGGAGGACTTCGTTTCAAATCCTATCTGCCAAAGAAAAACCCAGCATTGCACGCTACATAGCACGTTGAGCTATGGAAAACATACGGACCAGTCGTAAATTAAGAGAACGCATTGGTTGAAGGCTTTCGTCTTTAAACTCTACGATATAGACGACGTGAGAATATGATGAAGCTTCCTATATGCTGCCCACCCTAATTGAATCCTCCTATCAGCTTGCCTCTCGAAGTTATGTCGACCTAGCTGCAAGGTATAACCAAGGTAGACATACTCTTGCACGGCCCTTGCACAGTATGCCATCGACGTTAACTGACCTATAAAGGAGAACATGTTCGTTGAACATGACTTTCGTGTTGTCCAAGTTCATCCTAAGGCCCACACGTCGGGAGGATTCGTTTAGACTGTGCAGTATCTCCTGCAAACCCTCCAGTGACTTAGCCAAAATAAGTTTATCGTTGGCGAAATGAAGGTGTGAGAGATACTCGCCATTAATGTTTATGCCACATCCTGCCCAATTTAAAGTCTTGAAGACGTCCTCCAAAGCATTCGTGAACAGTTTCGGGGAATGAACATCGCACTGCCGCACTCCTCGATGCAATTGGATTGGTCTTGTTTGACCTCCCGGAATCAGAACGTACATAAAAGCGGCTTCGTACAATCCTCTCATTGCTTTGACGTATCACCAATCGACCTGACATCGCTGCAGAGCTTCCAAAACAGCCCATGTTTCAATGGAGTCAAAAGCTTTCTCATAGTCCACAAAAGCAAGGTACGGTGGCTGGTTGTACTCATGGGTCTTCTGTACAACTTGCCGTATAGTGTGGATGTGGTCTATGGTGCTAAATCCTTCCCTTTTAGCTGCGTAAGAGCCAGACTAACCACGTCTAATCTGATGTTCGGAAGCTCGCCAGAGAGGTGTCGTGTTAGGCTGGCACGCAGATCGTTGTTCCGGGTATTGGGTTGAGGAGCATGGGACGTATACAATCTGCTATAGAAGTCTTCGATCATAAGATCTCCGGCCTAGAAGAAACGGTCGCGCCAGAAGCTGTCCTAATCTTCGACAGATGGCTTCATGTACAAACTGTAGTGAAATTATACATTTTCAATAGCTTATAGCAACAATCCACCCGAACAGATAAGTTTTCGATACTATATAATATGTACAAAATACATTTAAAAGCAAATAATCACATGTGTGTAAAGTTTTAATTTTCCTATATTTATTATTTAATTCGGTGTTCATCCCAAGTACATAATAATATTAGTGTGTAAATTTAAATAATTTTGCACAGACCGGGATATTAAATTAATAATTAAAAATAATAAAACACTCTTGGTAACGCGGTTTGTGTTTGACTGATGTAATGACGTGGAAACTGGTGCATTTTATGTCGCGTGCCGAAACTAAAACAAACGAAATAATATCGCGAAACCGACCTAATTGAAAATCAGTACTAATGATCCATAGCCCGTAAATTTTGTGCCTATGTAATTTGGTCGGATTCGCGATATTATCACCTTTTTTGAGTTTCTGGACACGACATTAGACCCTCCAACAGCAAACGCAGTGTGCGTTTGCTGTTGTTTTGATAGAATAAATGAAATTCTGACTTTGCGCGGGTGAAATTTGATTTACAATGTAAGATGTAGAGACTTCATCAGAATCAATTGGAATTTTAAATCTCGAGTGATCTATTCTACCGCCATCTAAAAATTTGATGCAATCCCAATAAATGCTATAGGCAGGCATATTTTGTTTTCAGATCTTAGAATGTATAATAGTTGTAAATACAAAATTTTTTCCAGTTCCTCTTGGGCCATCAAGGTGGAACAGAATGTATACCTATAAATTCTCCTGATATAGTACCTATAAATTCTCCTGATCATATTATTTCTTTGTCTAAATAATCCCTTTCGTAATACAATACAACACAATACAATACAATACAAAAACATTACTTGACACTGGCAAATAGTAAATACTCCTTGCCATAAATGAAGGAAGAAAAGCGTATTAAAAAAAAGTAGATATCGCCCGTTATCAATGACAGTGATAATATGCAATTATGTCATTGTATTTTAATGGACTGCAATATTTTGTCTGTCAACACCATTAGGATTTAACAAAATACTCGACAATCCAAATTTTGGGGATATATGTTGTCGACTCGAAACCTTTAGTTTTTTATGTTTTATTATTTAGGTAACTTTTAGATTGAGTCTACGACGAAATTATTAATATGATATAGCTTAGACAACAATGAGTGTTTGTAATCTAATATGAGCTTTATATAATAGCGATAAAGTTCAGATTGACTCTCCATTTTATTTAGAAAACGTTTGTATGGGAAATAGAAAAATGCTGTTTTGAGGATTTTCCCGGCAATTATTCGAATTTTTCTCACCTTTTAAACCTTCCCTAGACCTCCACGAATAATTCAAGACCAAGATAAGATAAATCCGTTCAGCCGTTCTCGAGTTTTAGCGAGACTAACGAACAGCAATTGATTTTTATATATATAGATTAACCCCGATAAAAGCGCGTCGATTCATTTCTCTCGTAAGAGAAAGACACGCTTACCCAAACGCAAACAAACATGGTTCACGATGAAACCAATCTTACTAAATAACGTCGTTATTCCCAGAGTTAGACAGTTCAAGTACCTGGGGGTCACCCTCGACAGGTCGATGTCGTTTAGACCACACATCGCCGCGATTTCTAAAAAACCCCGTTTCGTCAGTAGTAGACTGTACTTCCTCATAAACAAAAAGAGCAAAATGCCCCTCAGGCACAAGCTCACCCTCTTTAAAGCATGTATCCGCCCCATCATGTCATACTCCTGTGTGGCATTCGCGCATGTGCCTCAGCATAGACTCAGAGGCCTCCAAACGATCCTAAATATCCTAATAAATTCTTACGTGTGGCAACCGGTTGCCCGTGGTACGTAAGAAACATCGACCTACACCGTGACCTCAGACTAGATTCGATTAGGGGCCATTTCAAAGCGATGTCAGAACGTCACTTCGAAAAGGCACTTCTCCACCCGAACCCACTCGTCGTGAGTGCGGCAAACTACACCCCCGATAGCTTAGCACCTAATAAGTCTAGGTTACCTAAGAATGTCATAACCGATCGTGTTGATAAAATCACAGAACTGTTAAAGCGCGACGCTGAAGCGCGACGTAAGCTACAACACACACTCAGACATAACACAGCCGGTGTTAGGCACACATTCACACCGCATGGGCCCCGGGGTCGTATGCGACGTCGAACCCTACACTCCGTTGACCAGTTGATCCGGATCAACCGCGACAGCATAGGCTCAGATCAGCTACGAGTCGACACCAATACAGACCGTGTAAACACCGATAGCACTCTGCTATCGGCAGCTTGCTCGGGTCCCGCGCTTGACCCGCCTCCCCCGCTACCGGGGGAGGGGAGGGCCGGCCCTCACGATAGGTTTCTAACGTCACCCGTTCCAAACCAGTTGACCGTAGCTGACCAAGTTAGGTACAAACCCGACGCCATGAACATGGCGGGGGGAAACCCCCCAAATTATAACGTCATAGGATGATCCAACCGGATCATCCCATTTCCGATGAC
Organism: Lycaena phlaeas; assembly: GCA_905333005.2. Taxonomy (NCBI): domain Eukaryota; kingdom Metazoa; phylum Arthropoda; class Insecta; order Lepidoptera; family Lycaenidae; genus Lycaena; species Lycaena phlaeas. The sequence goes on from HG995182.1 coordinate 6,708,585, forward strand.
GCATAACGGTCACTAGGACCATTAGCATAGATCCAACCGAAAAAAAAAAATTATATCTATAAAATCAGTATTCTTACAAAATAGTTGTTTAGACGAAAATCAGGTAAATTAACAAATCTTAAAATTGTAATCATAATCTAAAACTAGTTGTCTAGATAGACTTCGTTCCGCTTAAAGTAGGTACTTTATCGCTGTTAAAAAACGGGGGATTATAAAAAGGTAAACATTTGAAGTTGTATGTACTATATTCAAGGCCACACCATAATAATATACTTAACCCAAAGAAAAAGATCCAAAAATTGACAGAAATATTTTTTGTATAAGACATCCTTAATACTTGGGGCAGGTTAATAAAATTTGGAAACCTATTTTCAGACCTACTGAATACCCAAACATTTCAAATTTTATCAAAATCAGTCCAGCCGTTTCGGAGAAGTATAAACACGAAAACTCTGACACAAGATTTTTATAAATGAAACATAATATTTTTCAGTGGAAACAATGGATTTACTAACATGGGAAAACTAAATACTTGAAAATGCTTATCTGTACAACGTAGATGTATAAAATATAAAAGTTTGATTTTTTATTTGAAAAGGGAGTCTTACAAATTTATCCTTACACTATGTTTTTTTTTGTAATAAATTAGTTAGTTATATATTAAACATTTTATTATTTGACAAAATTATATAAATATATTATTCAGAATATTTTTATTACAGATTACCAAACAAACAAGAAGGAAGAGAGGTTTTGAGTACTGTCAGTGTCATCTGTTAAATGTCAAATAGTTTCAAAATATTTATGGTCATCCAGAAATCAGGATTTTAATAATAAGTGAAAAAACTTACATAAAATTATACAATATATTACATTATTTATAGTATAGAATTATTTAAAAGAACCAGTGCAAATTAAATTAGAAAAGAAATTGAGGTTATGACTTTTGTATTATGAAATAAAACTTTTACGATGAATATACTTTAAATAATAATTATTTATATGAAATTCATCATGAAGTACAATAGAATACCTGTGAGGAATTTTCATATATGTAAAAGACTATTTAATCACGTTTCTACGCCTAATACAAAATGGCAAAGTGTAGTGGGGTTGGAAGTTCATGCCCAATTAAATACTAAATCTAAGTTATTTTCTGCCTCTCAAAATACATTTGGTGGATTAGTGAACAATTGTGTTTCGTTTTTTGATGCGGCTATACCAGGAACATTACCAGTACTGAATAGAAGGTGTGTTGAGTTAGGGGTATTAACAGCTTCTGCGCTGTCATGCAAAGTTAACGAAGTATCGAGTTTTGACCGAAAACATTATTTTTATGCCGATTTACCGTCAGGATATCAAATAACTCAACAACGAGCACCTTTAGCCAGTGATGGCATTATAAATTTTCAGGTAATTTATCCATCTAATCTACATCTACATCTACACTAAAATTATAAAGAGGAAAACTTTGTTTGTTTGTTTGTTTGGTTGTAATGAATAGGCTCAATAAGTACTGGACCATTTTAAAAAATTCTTTCACCATTCGAAAGCTACATTATCCACGAGTAACATAGGCTAAATTTATTCAGATAAAAAATAGGGTTCCATAAGATATTTTGGTTTTTCGGACACAAGGTGTAAAAAATGTTATTTTGCGTACTAAGATCCTGTTGTAAATCTTAGTTAACGCAGGCGAAGCTGCAGGCAACAACTAATGTGTCTATATAAGTAATGGAGAATATGTGCACACTAAAGCATATACATTGATAAAAATAAAATATCTGTATAGAGCTAATATGTATAATACATAGTAGCAATAAAATGATAAATTGCTTATGATTCTTCTGACAGGTAATCAATGTATAAATTTAAGTATCCTCAATTGTAGTTCAAGGGTTCTGTTCCTAAACCATACAAAAATGAACCTCGTAAGATCGCTCTGTTGCCTGTCTATTTCTGTCTGTCAGTCAGTTTGTCTAAGCAAACCCTGCAAACCCTTCATTGATAAAGGATTATGGGTAAAAAGTTGGAAAAAAATCTTAAAACCATTTAATTTTTATGATGTTATTATATCAAAACATGCCTTTGGAAAACCTCAATGTTTAATCCAGACTTGAAACTGTATTATATGAGCATGTAAAGTATTAAAATTATTATTTTTGAACACAATAAAACACACATTAAAATAAGAATTCTAAATATATTTTCTATTTTAAATAAATATTAGTTATTTATACCAGCATTTCCTATTTGGTGGGTGACAGCCAAGAAACCAAAAAATACTGGGTTATTCTATTACCTTCTTTGTTTTAAATAAATACTAGGAAAACTTAAGTGACAAGACAATTATCCATACATGCATAAATATACTTCTATTTAAGTGGGTTTTATTTTACCTAATATTTAGCAGGCTTGAATTTTGGTGGGTAATATTATCAGTAGCAGAACAAAGTTAGGGAATTGCTGATCTATGTGATTTTTTTAAATGATTTTGCCTAGTAATAATCATCATTTATTCTTATCTAATAGACTTTCTATTGTTAAGTACATAAGTGCTTTTTATATTTAATGGGTAACATTGTAAAAAAAACTTATTTTTAGAACAATGTAATATATAATAATAGTGTTATAAATGATTTATAATCTTCATTATTATCAACTCTTTTTCCTACTAAGCGCAGACAAAGCCTTTTTTCGATTAGTTCTTAATTATATCCTAAGTGATTCTAGAATTAATATAGGTTTTTTTATTGTTTCAGGTTTACACACCAGGCTATCACAAGAAACCATACAACAAAAGTTCAAAAATTAAACAGATACAGTTAGAACAAGACAGTGGGAAGTCACTTCATGATGCCGAGTTGAAGCAAAGTTTAGTGGATCTGAACAGAGCTGGGGCGCCACTCATTGAAATTGTTTTTGAACCAGACTTAGAGGTTGGTGTAAAAGTATTTATAACGGGATATTTACTCTCATGTCTCGTATATTGAAATACCAATCTTTAAATCTCCTTTCTTTCTTTTCCAAAAAACACAAACCTTTAATTCTCTTTAATCAAAAAATATAATAAATAAGAACTAAAATTATGTACAAAAGTATTACAAATAAATATGGGTCGCTTAGTAAATGTTAAATATCGCTTTGATATTTATTTCACTGAGTTCGATATTTCGACATTGTGTACAGTTGTCTTGTTCACAAGACTGAAGATTGCAGGTAAATGTTGAAGGCATACATTGTGTCCGTACCAGACTACCTCCTTTTTCGAATGTTTATTGCGTAAACCCTGGTCACCACTACTATTGCTCACTGGTATTATGTGAAGGAGAGGTACCAGCCCGGTTATGCCTGCGTAATTTGGCTGCAATGCTTGTTGCAATGTGATGCTGCAATGGTTTTATCTTACTGCCCCGTATTCAAGGGTGGTGCCGACTACTTACCATTATGTAACTTGGCCAAGATGTGATGATCTGAATGTAGATAGGTGAATGGTAACAATAGCCTTGCTTATCCAACTATTATAAAAGTATATTAATATTCTTAAGACATTTCTCAACATCCCTGGGTGAAAAAAAAAGTACTTTTAAAGCTATAATATGACAATTTTATCTTACCTTAGGATGGGGAAGAGGCAGCCGCGTTGGTCAAGGAGCTAGTCCTGATAGTGCAAAGACTTGGAGCATGTTCGGGAAAAATGGAGGAAGGTGCCTTACGCGTGGACGCTAATGTGTCAATGCGGAGGCCTGGTGATCCACTTTCCACGCGAACAGAGGTAAACAGAGCTACCATATCATTCTCTTCTTAATTTTTTAATTATATTGCTCTTGTATAATGAATTCAGGATTTTTTTGTATAGGATCCTATAACTTTTAATGACTATAATTGTGTTTGATGATTTTTTTTTTTTTATTTGCACCGACAGTTAAAGTAACTCTGGATAAAACCAAGGGCAATACTTTTTAATAATATACATGCTTTGTTTAGAAAGACCTTGTAATACTTATTCTAAATTGTATGATTTAAACATTATTGGTTTTGAAACAATGTAATATTTAAAATCGCGTATGTTTACATGGCTTTCAGGATTTAGTCTAGTTTTATTATAGTAGACGTACATAATAATATATATTTAGTTCTTATTTTTAATTACTCATAGTTCAAAAGAGAAATAAAATTCTATAATATTACTTATATATTCTTTTCATTGTGAAAGAAAATGCACACGATACTAGAGTCCAATTTAACGTTTATGCAAATTTCACTTGTTATAATGAAATAAAGTTTACTGATCTTTCGGAAAAACAACACACCACAGTATAACTATTTTTACAGGCCCGAAGTTTCGGATTACGGATATTTTACAGCAACCATGATTCCGAAAGGACTTTGATAAAATCCGTAAAAGTTGTTTCATTATAACTGTAGTGCTAATCACTACATATTATAAAACAAAGTCGCTTTTTGTCTGTAATAAACACAGCGCTGTCGCAACGCTGTGACAGCGCTGTGAACGCTTGTCAAACCATATCAAACACCCTAGCAACGTTAACGCTGTGGGCGCGAAAAGCTCGTCGCAGCGTTGCGACAGCGCTCTTTCTTACAGAATAGCACTGCAGCTGGTCTCGTTCACTTGTCTTTGTCTTTTAATATCTAATTAAATGTTTCTTTTTTTCAGATAAAAAACATAGGATCCGTCCGCGGTGTGGCGGGCGCTATACGGCATGAGATAGAACGACAGCGAGCCATATTGGAGAGTGGGGGACGAATCGTCAATGAGACGAGGTCCTGGGACGCCGCGGCGAAGGTCACCATAGCTATGCGTGACAAAGAAGTGGTCCAGGATTATAGGTCTGTATATGTTTATAGTTGTATGTTATGTAAGCTCGTGGCGCAGTGGTAACAGCCGCGCGGATAGATCTACCAGGTTAAGCAACGCTTGCCGAGTTCGATCCGTGGATGGGTGACCATCTTTTCATACCGAGACTCCTCCGTGACTCGGAAAGCACGTTAAGCCGCTGGTCCCGGCTATCATTCGTGGATCTTTGACAGTCGTTACGGGTCGTCAGAAGCCCGAGAATCTGACAACCAGTCTTATCGCGGGGTACCGTATCACCAAGCCTACCCCCCACAATATATAGCTGGGAAAAGGCTAGGCAGATGATATGTTTATAGTTATGCGTATGGTAGCCAGGCGTCCGGATAAAGCCGGACATGGTAGACTTTTTGTTTGCGTGTCCGGCCAAATTATACGGTGTCCGGCTTTTTTTAGACTTTACATTTTGTAAACAAGCGATGCCAAATTAGTTTTAGGCTAAGACTGTCTTGGCATTCGATTTTATCTATTAGTTAACTATAATTTAACAAATTGTATGTTACTCATAAAAAGCTTGATTTTACATCGTACCTATAAATACTGAGACAGAATTCTCAATAATGTTGGGGGTCCGGTCAAATGTCCGACCAAGTTGGTCTGTCCGGCTATTGGGTTTAGCGACCTGGCAACCCTAGTTATGTGTGTTAGTATTGGTTGAGGGAGGTCCATGTTCAACAGTGGATGGATAAAGGTTGATGATGGTGATGATATGTGTATATATCATAAACTGCCTGTCAACTGTAATTTACATGAAATGCAAGAATTAATTTATTGTATAAACACATAAATTGTAAATTAATTATGTACCTAGTTTTAAACTGTAGTTTAGACTAAGGAACACAAACGCGTCTACTCAACTCTTGAATATAGGCCTCCCTCAATGAACGCCAAGACGACCGATCAACACTTCGTCTACCTAAACGCGGCCTCCACTCTTAAACCTTAATTACCAAGCAGGATTGTTGACCTTTAAGTATGCAGAAACTGAGCAAACTAACTGATAGATATGATTTGTCTTTCTCACTCATGTTTGTCCCTCTCTCTTTCTGGAAGGAAATAACTATTTAATTTATATAATAAAAATATATATTTCGTTGTATGTTTAACATAATTTTGAACTTTGTATAGCATATGACTAAATTAAAATACCTACATAAAGTATTTAATTGTTTTCAAACAATAGCTTAATAGTGGAAATTAACTTACATAAAATGATTTAAAACAAAAGAATATTCATTTTGAATTATGTAGGTATTGTAATTCATTTATTTATCTATCCATTATATTCTTAGAAATAATAATCTACTATGAGAAAAAATGACATAAAAACTATTTTTAATGTTTACCTTTTATACCGTACTAGCAGCGCCCCGCGCTTCCACCCGTGTACTTCCCATTCCCGTGGGAGCATAGGGATAAATTATAGCCTATGTGTTATTCTGATGTATAAGCTATATTATTGTAAAGTTTCATTCAAATCCATTCAGTAGTTTTTACGTGAAAGAGTAACAAACATCCATCCATACTTACAAACTTTCGCGTTTATAATATTAGTAAGACTATTCGATCCTTGTGAGGTCTTTAGGAGGAGGATATTAGAGGAAATTGCTATATATATGGCTTTTTAATCGGCAGTAATAGGAAAATTATATATTCGTTTGTTTTTTTTTCCTTTTACTTGCGGTTTTGTCCTTTTGTCTCCGGAGGCTCTGCTAAGTGAGCTTCAGATAAAAAATTGTGAGAGTTTTAACTCATTCAAGGATATCAATTGTTACAGATATATGCCAGAGCCAAATCTTCCTCCCCTCCGTCTGAATTTGAAGACCAAAGAGGACAGCACAGATGTTATAAGTGTGCCGCTTATTCTAGAAACCATACCAGAACTTCCCGAAGAGTCACGGAAGAAACTCATAGAAGACTTCAGACTTCGCCCGGAAGCAGCTATTCAACTCGTAAATGAACCCCGCTTGCTGGAACATTTTAATAACATAGTTTCAAACCAAAGAGATCCCACTAAAGTCGCCAATCTCCTAATCAATGACTACCTAACTGTTCTTAATAAAAAGAAAATTAATATTGACGACTGTAAAATATCAACAGACAATTTGAAAGTATTGATCGATATGTTATCTACGAAACAAATAAGCTTGGACGTTTGCAGGAAAGTTCTAGAAGAACTGATCGAAAATCCGCTCTTGACATCATTAGACGTAATAAAACAAAAAGGCTGGTTACTTATAATAGACGAAGAGGTTATAACTAAAAAGTGTTTAGACGTGATCAAAAATAATCCGGATTTAGTGAAGAAATATAAGGGAGGCAAAATTAAAGTTTTCAAAGCTTTGTTGGGTATTTTGGCCAAAACGACGGATCATAAATTGGATATGTCTATCGCATCTAGAGTTATGGAGGATTTGTTAAAGGAATAAATTATTTATTTTGGCAGCGATATTTTTTATTTGTTGTCTGTGGGAGCGGAGTATTTTTCCCATCTCAAGTCATACAGGTTTTTACAATAGGCTAGTTTCTGAAAACCATCACATATTATTCAATTTAACTTAGGCATTTTGTTAAAGAACACCATTACACAATATACTGATTATCTGTGATGTAAATACGCTTCCTTCAGTAATATGGCGTCAAGTCAGACTGGTGACGTCACGCGTCTGTAAATTTATATTGTACTGCATAGCGTTACTTAATACCTGCTCTGTGAATGGTAACACACGTTTGACGTCACATCTTATTAGGTATTCAAAGCCGTTTACTGTCATGTCGTTTCAACCCCAGCCCGCCTAGCATGCGCTCTCTTCACGAGAGAGAGACATAATGTCTACATCGAAGACATAATGTACTAATGTCTACGGACGCAACATGACATCGTAATTCTCTCGAATTTTGTCGTTTAAATAAGAGAAATTTCTCGATGTCAATACATATGGACGAGAAGGGACGAGAAAAATTATAAACCCAAATATCTTACGTAACCCCTTTTTTTTTTCAGAATATAATTTAGCCTATGTTATTCGTGGATAATGTAGCTTTCGAATGTCGAAAGAAATTTTGAAATCGGCACCGTACTTTTTGAGCCTATTCATTACAACCAAACAAAAAACAAAGTTTTCCTCTTTATAATATTAGTGTAGATTTAGGATTCTATTATTACGCTACCCATTCAAATCACGGCAACACGATTTATTTTCTTGCGTATTATTTTGATTTTGCTATATCTCCTAAAGTATTCATTTAATTTGCATGATGTAAAGGGGAAGAATAATCTTTATGAAGTGCTGAAACTAATTAACTGATTTAAAATGATAAGGATTCATACAGTATTTGTGTAAATAACTTTCAAATTATCGCGTTATAATTGCTAATTTTTTAAAGTATTAAATGGATATAGTATGATATCCCTAATAGATAGACATATGCCATCGCGGACTTTTTTGTAGACCTATTTAAGATATACAATTCCACCATACATTATTTTGTTATATCTCAAAGGGTTTAGGCAGCGTTTTTGTTGAAAACTCCCAGGCGGGATTTTTTTTTCCGACACCTCGAACAATTATTGTTATATCTTAGCTAATGTATATAAAAACTTAATAAATGATATACATAAACCTTCCTCTTGAATAGGGATGTTGACTAATTTTTTTAATTGATTTTATTTGATAGATATACTATAGACAAACACGAAAAAAAGATTTTTGTAAAGAAATATGTCCAATTTTAACAAAAAATTAAATAAAGAAAATAGTTTTTAAAATTGCCGTTAAAACGCTCCAAGCGCCATTACGTCACACACTGCATTTAGAGCTCGCGCTATGTTAGGTGAGTTATGACAGTTTGTACTTAACTCAATGTTCAGTGACGTCATCGCCTTATACGCGTTTGCAGTCACGTGATAATGCATGATAAATAGCGCATTTTAAATTAATTTTCTAAATTTTAAAACAAATAAATAGACTTTTTAAATGTTATTTTAGGTTTTCAAATACTGTATTTAATATGTAAAACATAACTTTACATGAATTTGTAACATGTGTCAACATCCCTATTGTCCTATCTATTAAAAAAAACCAAATCAAAATCCGTTGCGTAGTTTTAAAGATTTAAGTAAAAATTTCGACGAGTTTCTCTTCGGAAGAGATATGTCTTTTTGTCGTGGCGCGCATCTTAGGCCGGCAGATTCCAGAACGAATAATTTTATTTTGGTGATAGTATTCAATTTATTGTGTTTTAACGATAATTACATTTAAAGCCTATATTATTTTTTCCGTTTCAACAATCAACTACCACCAAGTTATATAACTGCTCGATTGCTTCATTCTTAACAAAATATGCTAAGCCAAACGTCTAGACTGATTCAGGCGTTGGCTATAATACTAGATCCTTTTTGGATTAAAAGGGATCCAGGTGCTACAAATTAAGTTACCTGTTTTTCTTTATTTCTTGAATACAGATGAACTACTCGATGGAAATAATACACAGATTGGTGGTACCGGAAGGTAAGCTCAATAGTCAATACCCAAAAGTGGATTGATTTAGACATTTTAGACTATGGGGGGTGGGAAGCGCTGTGCTTTGCGCCTATCAAGGCCTATGCTATTTAGTTCTTTCGTTACAGTTTTGGCGGCTTGGCGTGTGTCTGGCGCGGACCATAAGGTCTGATTCATACGAGAATTTAATAAGCCTTGTGTTAGTAGCCCGACGATAGCGCCAGCTCGAGTTCCAGCTCAATAAGATTTAACGTCCAATGCTCTACGACGAAAACCTAATAGACCTAACTTTTATACAAAAAACACTGCGCTTTAAAAAAGGAGTCAATGACTTTGTCTGAATATTAAATACCTACATGAGGATCCATTTGTGACATTTCATTTTTTTTTCGCTCGGTGAAAAATCGGTAGTGCGACAACACCTTACCTAATGCATATCATAATATAATTCATGTGCTGGTTTTGTTAAACAACAATGTAAATACGGATGTTTGATGATCAAGACAAATAAATGTGTCACCGCGAGCGTATGATCTATTCTTAAACAAATATTTAGTATCATCATCATCATTATCATTATCAACTTCTTACGGCCCCTGTAATTTATATAACTAAATACTAATTATTGCTCTATTGGTAGGTACTTCTTAGATGAGCCATCTGCTCATCTACTTTTCCGATGAAGCTTTAAGGTCTTAAGGCCAACAGCATAATATGTCCTTTCGAAAAAGAAAATGATAGGTACCTACTATTGGTAAATTTTATAATATTTAGAAATGTTCCTATCGATATCTCGTCGCGAAAAACGATAACGGAAGCCCTATAATCAGCATGATTTTCAACTTTGAGGTTAAAGGGGAATAAAAACTTACAAAGAGAATGAATTTTGGGACTATTTTTCAGATTACTTCTAGAGGTTGGATTATCGGTGGAACTTTACATATTTACATTATTGTTGATGTTTTGCAATGTTCAATTTGTTTTATTATAGGTAAGTATCTACATTAATTGAGTGATTTTCTAAAGAATGATGCAGCGACTTGACTAGTCATTTAGAGAAAACATTAAATTTTTTGTAGTGTACCTTTCGCTATTGAAAGCAAAGTAAGTTAATTACGTGAATAATTTTTTTATATAAACTATTTAAATTCGCAGGAAAGTTGACAGAGTCCTGCAAATTTGAATAGTTTATACAATGGATGCAACTAAAAATTATAATAATTTTTATATTATGTTATTTTTCAATATATTATATATATTTCTTTCATACTTACGGTTGTCTGGTAGAGACCGCTCGAAGCGGTAAGGCCGCCATTTTGGGCGCCGCATACTCCAAGTCTTAAGTTTATGTTGTCACCTATTATAAAAACTATGGTACAAAATAAAGTATATTATTATTATTAATCCAAGTGACTAAAAGAACAAGCCTGTTCCAGGTTTGTAAACATTTGTAAATTTTCCCAGATGAATTTTATTCTAAAAAAGTGTCCTTTCTTTCTACTCATTTTGAACTATATTGTGTATTCATACTTTGAAATTTTAAGAAACGATTGTAATTCTACTTATCTTGCGATTCGGGATAAATAATGTTATTTACATGTATAGTCTGTTTTATATGATTTATTTTGTACTTTCGCCGCTTATGCCGCATACTAGTGTCTCGTCCCTTTTGTTTACGCGGAGTTACGGAAGTAAATTAATATATCTCATCTTAGCTATGTGAAATGAGCGGGGCGAGTCTGGGAACTATTTTCGGGTGAATTTAACTAACTACATACGCCTGTCTAAAATAAATAGCAACACGTATAAATATCTCTCAACGATAATTTGTGGTCAATGTGATTTTTAATAACATTTCCTTATAATGTGACAAGTCCACCTTGCACGAGCCTTGCTTGTGCCAGGCCCAGACGACGATTCCATGCCTTGTCTACCTTGAAACATTCGGTAACAACAAAGAACCACCTGAACTTCCTGGATTATCTTTAATATTTATTAGGATACAGAATAAGCAGTATGGTTAGTAATACGGAAAACTACTTGGAAAATCTTTTCCATCACACCAAATAGACATGCAAAGATTCACGTGAAAGACAGAGGGTCCTCTCATATGGGACAACATCCGTGCAGTGGCAGTCGTAGTTCGATGCGAGTGACGGGGATTTTGCCGTCTTGGCGTTCATTAAAGAGGTCCAACAGTTAACACGGAAGAGGGCTTGTAATGATGATTTTTATGTTAATTACCAAACGAGCAGATGGCCCTTAAGGTATTCGGCATCTACTGTGACAGTAAACAAGCCCACCTGGGACCAGTACAGGCACCTATTCTTGGGTTACCATAATGCATTCGAAACGTAAGAGGCTAGAATCACGATACCAGTAATTATTGCCTATCCATTCTTTCTAAAATACCGCAAAGCTGTCTGACGGATCGCCGATGTATCTATTGATTCAATCTAATTGTGTTAATCCCATAAATATTTACTATTATGTAGCTTACAAACAACACATTGGTATGCTGAGACCGTCAAGGCTGTAAACGCACGCGCCCCAAATATTGTAAACAGCAGGGCCGCTCAATCATTTTGCAAAATATTAATTAATTAATTAAAAATCAGGTATGTACTTTGCTCACTTAAATAAAGCACGGATGATGTAAGTACAATGTTATGTTGGAAACTGCATTTACAAAAAAAAACGAAGTTTTCGTTAATTTACTTATAGTCTAAATAGCGAAGTAGATAAGTGACCAAGGTAAGGACCATGCTAAGTATGAAGAAACAGGCACACTCATACAAACATGACACTTACTATTGACAGCACCGCGAGGTTCGCTTAGGGGTCTCGTCAATGCGCATGCGTATACGCAGTGTGTCATTTCGAGCGTTTCATCATCATCATCATCATCAGCCTTTATTCGTCCACTGCTGAACTTAGGCCTCCCTCAATGAACGCCAAGACGACCGATCCCTTGCTACTCGCATCCAACACGGACCTTTCGAGCGTGTGTTTATTATATTTTATTGTTTCTGTACTGACCATACATTACACTGAATAAAAACTCGTTTCGCACGTGGTACGTCTGCCAATTTCTTTTCGAATGGCATAAAACAAAAACAGCAGTTCCTAAATTTTTCATAGGAACTACCTAACCTAGCTTCCTGACAGAAATTGAACCTCAGCTCGAGCAGGATCCAATTTCGAGAATAAACGTATTGGTGACGCAGGAAGCTCAAGATATTTGTATTAAAAAGTGGGCGGTCGGCGGTGGGCAAAGGACGATCAAAGGTGACATTGTGTGACAGTGGGAAGGAGAGGGATCCTAAACGTTGTAACGTCACATTTCTATATAAAATGTACGAAGTATATAAATTAATAAAGAAAAATATATTAAATAATAACTAATTCAAATCTGATTTCAATAGCATGTAAAGATTGCAAATTATGAGAATACCGGGGAGTGAGGAGTCTCACAAATGTGACAAATCTGGGGAGCGGTCGAAATATCACGAATTTCGTATGACAAATATAAATTATGTATTAAATCCATAATATATGCGTTATTGTATCTTACTAGTCTTACTAATATTATATACATGAAAGTTTGTTAGTATGGATGTTTGTTACTCTTTCACTTTTACAACTGCTAAATGGATTTTAATGAAACTTTACAATAATATAGCTTATACATCAGAATAACACATAGGCTATAATTTATCACTGTAATCCCACGGGAATGGGTAGTACGAGAGTAAAACCGCGGGGCGTTGCTAGAATATACATAAAATTGAAAAACGATTCCATACACCTGTACCCTCCGACGTGGATATGGGTAACTTGTTACATACAGCCTCAATTAGTAGAAACACGTTTGCATGCGTCATTCAACGCCCCATTTCTTCTCAAATAAACAAATTGATCATTCCTGATCTGTGATTAACAGCGATCGCCATGTTTGTGTTTATACAGAGTCTTGTGTGCCTTATTGGAGTTATTGCTGCGGAAGAATTCCTTCCAGTGGAGAGAACAATAAGTGATGGTGTGCGAAGTATGGGCATCAACGTGATGTATGGTGATGACCATTTGACGGTGATCAACCAGGTCATGAAGGATGGTGGGCTGGAATATATGAAACCGGATTTGAATTTGGTGGAAGCTCTACCACCTTTGCCCGCGCAAGACGTCAAATGCCTGATGTCGGTAGACCGCTACTGCTCTAAACAGATGCTAGAAATGAAAAGTGAGTACTTTGATATTTTTATTTAAAAAAACTTGTGGCTGTGCGTGTGTTTTTGTGATATGTCCAAATAAGTCATCATCATCATCATCAGCCTTTATCCGTCCACTGCTGAACATAGGCCTCCCAAGTGAACGCCAACACAACCGATTCCTTTTTTTTGTCATGCCTTATATTTATTAATGACAAAATTAATATAGGAAAATAATTATATTAATAAAAGAATAGTTTTTACTGGACCTGGACCTGTTACCTGGACGCACAATCATCGCGATAGTAGGACACATCATGAGGCTTTTCACTTAACGTGGAGGTAGTCCACCGGGGGGTTTTAGTGGGTAAAAATCTCCCCATAGGCTCATACCCCTAGATGATCTTTAGGAAGATTTTCCCCTCGACAAAAAAAACAAGTCTCATCTTGAGAATGGTACAGTAGGTATGGGCTTATGCTCTTGAGTGAAAGGCTTGGGTTCCATCTTGAAACCCTGTGGTGATTTAAAATAGGTTTTTCTTAATTTCTAAGTGCACCCTAAAATCGAGAGAGTTTTCCTACACCGGAGCATTATGCACAGATTAAAGCCAACACAGTATAGCTGTCGTCTGTCACTTTATGCTGAATTTGGCTGAAATTCAGCAACCGTAATTCCTAAACTTCAAGAGTCAAGACTAACATAAATACTATGGTTGACGACACTGTATTTTTTTCTAGATATCCTCGTGCAAGCTTTAAAAGAAGATTGTAAGAAGTGCTCCAACGATGAGAAGGAAAAGGCGGGGAAGGTAGTTGCCTCCATGATGGCTCACGACCCGGTCGCGTGGAAACTGTTCCTCACCAGGTACGACAGCCTCGACAGGGTCCAGCGCATCCTGGGATAAATTCCCATGTAAGATATTATGATATTCCAATTCCGAATAGGTATTATTTACTAAACAGGCTCTAAACAGCTAATAGTGCACGAAATCATGTTAATTATTACAACAAATAAAAAAAAAATTGCCTTAAAACTTAAATATGTGTAGGTGGTATTATTTATAAGAGACTTGTTATTTTTATAGATTGTGTTTGCCGACACTAAATTGCCTCTTTGGCATAGAAGGTAGTAGTTCTACAAAAAAACTCAGTTTGAGTAAAAAGGTTACTTGATTATCAAGATCTGAGAATGAACAAAAAAGGTTAACTCCACAATCCTGATTTTCATATTATATATATTCAATAAAAAAACCTTTTTTTCAGATCTGCCGTACAAATGTTGCCAGAGAAAAAACCAATCAAGAAGGAAAAACCACATTTCAAAGCTATAGGGGAACCAGAAATTGTTACTACCAACAAAAGATATACGATGCCGGGCGTCAAAGTTAGGGTGAAGAGATATGCTATGGAAAGAATTAATTTATGAATTACTCTTTTCTATGTGTATAATGATATAATGATAATATTTACTAAATTCTATATAGTTTATTAGGGAGCAGGCACACAGGGTTTACACGTTCAACCGTTCGAGTAAAGGCGTGAATCAACTAAGCGCGCGAAATGCGCGTGGCAACTGTTCCAATATATTTTTTTTTTAGATTTAGATTTTTTTTTATTAGATTGTAATCCACATGCAAGCCAGTTTTATACGGCAACTTTGATTATCCATCGTTCATAACGCAAAAAACACACAATGCTCAACTTCTAATTACCTACCTTTCACCTTTGATACACGTTAAAAAATTGACACCAGATGGAACGGTGATTCATGTTAGAACTTTCCACAGAACACATAGGAGCGTTTACAAAAATGGTATCCATTTAGCGCGGTCATAATATCCAGACCTTGCTCGATTGTAAAATAGGAATGCCTCTCGCTGGGAAGACCCCACCACCACCTAACCAATCTGTTTGTAGTCTGGGATTGCAGATGCTATAAAAAAAATTGCGCGGTCGAAACGCGCGCCAATGTTCGTCTTTACGTGTTCCTTATTTTTTCTCTCGCGGATCTAACTTAACCGTTTAAGCGCAGAACGTTTAAGAACATCGACCTGTAAATCCTAAGGGTGTATATGTCGTAGTATGATTTGATAAAACGTTTTTTTGCGAAAATACTAGGGTTTTTGCGAAAACACGGATAATTAGACATTGACATTACATTTCTCAATCTTACTGAAAAAAGGTAGGGTTTTTGCAAAAATACCAGTCGCCTTAGCAAGATTGAAAATCCTTAACTCTGATTGGCTTGATTTTGGTTGACAGGCAAACTCTTAATGCGATTGGTTCATATTTTGCCTTGTAGGTTCGAGTATACAATAGGATCCCAGACAACGTTCAAAATCCTTCCATTAATAAATTTTAAAAAGTTATTAAAGAAAGTTTGTTTTTACCACACAAATAGGATATAACAAAGTAAGTCTTAATAGAAGATACCACGCGATGGGAATAGGGCGTTTAAATTTGTAATAGAATATTTGAAAAGATTAGTTCCACTGATTTTGTTTCGCCGGTTCTTCGTGGTACTATTTTTAGTAAGATTAAGAAATATTATATCCTATTATCCTATTGTTAGCTATTTTTTGATTATTTAAAGTAGTTAAGGTCTGATTAGTTTTCTGTGATTGATGTGTTTCCCGGGTCACTAGTTTATATTTTAACTAAATTGTTTAGCAAAAAAGCAAAGAAACTATAAATCAAAGGCATCGCCTTTTCTTGCCCTTTAAAATTAAAAATTGTTTTTTTTTTATTCAAAATAGTACCACGAAGAACCGGCGAAACAAAATCAGTGGAACTAATCTTTTCAAATATTCTATTACAAATTTAAACGCCCTATTCCCATCGCGTGGTATCTTCTATTAAGACTTACTTTGTTATATCCTATTTGTGTGGTAAAAACAAACTTTCTTTAATTACTTTTTAAAATTTATTGATGGAAGGATTTGAACGTTGTCTGGGATCCTATTGTATACTCGAACCTACAAGGCAAAATATGAACCAATCGCATTAAGAGTTTGCCTGTCAACCAAAATCAAGCCAATCAGAGTTAAGGATTTTCAATCTTGCTAAGGCGACTGGTATTTTTGTTTGCAAAAACCCTACCTTTTTTCAGTAAGATTGAGAAATGTAATGCCAATGTCTAATTATCCGTGTTTTCGCAAAAACCCTAGTATTTTCGCAAAAAAACGTTTTATCAAATCATACTACGACATATATATGAATGTTAGTAATGACGTAAATCAACTCTCCGTTATGCGAAACGTCAGTTCTATGCGAAACGTGAGCGTGAAACGCTGTCTGGAATATTTTAAGTCATGCTTTAAAATGAAAAATGTTTTTTTGATTGGATATTTCTCACTTATGAATATGAGGTTTAAATAAAGGATCCTTGAATAAAGATTTGTTTTTTTTTTTCATTTTCTAGGCTATCGCAATTGGGTATAATAAAATCATTTGTTTGTGGTTCGATATATTATATGTCAAATTGTTATTTACCCTAATATCAACTCTTTGTCTACCACACAATGTCTATTTCTGGTAGAACTTTTACGACTAGACTTACTTACACTAGACGAACTTACAATTGCAAGAAACAAACGTGCCACCTGATAGTAAGTGCTCACCATCGCCCATGGACACTAACGAGTTTACCTGTAATTAGCTGAGGCAACTCAATAAGGTGTCCTAATACATGAGACATGCCTGTCCAACTCTTCCCGGAAAAACGCAAAGCGGGAGAAACAAGAAGAATGGCAACACAGCCCAAGCAGCAACCCTCCTTTTTTTATAGCATAGAAGGACAAACGAACAGTTGAAGCCTTGCGACTATCGACGTCCATTAACATTCACATAACCAATAACACCATAACTTTACGCCGATTTCATGAGATTCGTGAGCGAGAGGTTCCTCCCCGGTCGTGCCGGCCCAATTTGGCTGCTAAGCAGCATGACACTATCTCTTATATAACCTACCTTACCTCCTTGACGACCGGAGGTAGCGTGTTCGAATCTCGCCAGGGAACAAAAAAGTTTCCGTGTTCCTGGGTCATGGATGTGTATTAAACATGTGTAATAAAAATCTTAAATATAAGTATTATTATAAAAAGTATTAAATATATGTATTTCCTTTGTCTGGTACCCGTAACACAAGTTTCTTCGAGAACTTACCACGGGACCAGATTGACGTGGTGTAAAAGCAACTATAATTATTATAAAATAAAATAAGCAGTACTACTTTCAGTATTAGACTACCTGTGCTATTTAAACAAATAAATAAATATTAGCCAACAATTACACCACGTTAACCTAGCCACGTAGTTTTACGGGTTACGGGTACTAGGAACGGGAATAAATTTAGGAAAATTTTATTCATACATATACACGTTCATGACCCCGTACATATATTTGCATTTGGCCGGATTCGAACCTGTCACTGCTGAGTAGCCTGGCCACTAAATTTTTTAACTTCTTTAGAATCGTTGTGATTTCAATCTCGATGAATCGAAAAAGCGAGTCCAAGAGAGAGAGAGAGAGAGACACAAACACGTAAATGTATTGGATTCAGCTGGCGAGAGAATGAAATAGAACATATTATTAGACGTTCGGGTTATGGGTATAGCCTAAGTAGATGTATGCCATCTAGCGGCAATAAGCTAAAGCTGGTGCACTACTATTGTCGGTAACAGTTCAGGTATGATTTGTAAGGTGTCGCTTGTAATTGATAATTTATTCAATACTTTTCGATAAGTATTTTAATTAGAGACTTTTCAGAAGTTTCACTTCTACCGTGTGTAACTTGCGCGTATACACTTTTTTTATTTTATTTGTAGCGTCAGTCGTGTTCCGTGTAGACAGTTTGGAAGAAAGTAATAAAATGAAGACACAGTGCGTTCCCATATTTTAATAGCGACTTTCAAGCCAATATCAACGTATTACTAGTATCTGGATTTGTTTTATCACTTTATTTAATTCTCCTTTTCAATAGAGTTAGTCTTGTGTCCTTCTTCACGGGAAACGTTTTTCTCTTTACTAGCTAAGTATTTTCGTTTGTAGCTGCCGTCTGCATTGTATCTAAAATATTTGTCATTTTTTAAATATTTTCTTCAAAAATGGGAGGGGTAATGGGGGTCATGACCCCCCCCCCCCCCCCCCCCCCTGAGCTGGTTCCAGGACTTAGGTGGACTACTATTTAAGTTCAAGTGAACAATAAAGAATAAATATTTTTAAGTACAGTACTTACGTACATTAATAAAATACCTACTTTTTACTTGTAGCTATTGTTATCAAAATTAAATTATAAGTTCTTGACTTGACTACGACTATGTGCAGCGCTGTATTTATACTAGGGCCAGTCGGGCTATTGCCCAGCGCGGCAAAACTTCTAGGGCGGCAAAGTTTGGAAAGTAAAAAAAAACATAATTTTTAAGCAATAATTAAGAAACTGTAAGTTTGTGAAAAATTTCGGTATTGGGGCGACATTTTTTCTGGTGCCCAGGGGCGGCATTTAGTTTAAATCTGGCCCTGACTATATGACCCCCTTCTGGCGCCAAAACTGGATCCGCCCTTGGCCACTTTATATATGTTATTCTAAGCGGTTTCTAAAGCTGGAACCGCACTCTTGCCGAGGCTTGGCAAACCTTCACAGATTCAAACGTGTGGATACAGAGTTTGTCTTGGCTTGCGTAGGTTTGCAAGGAACAAAAGATAATTTGCCGCAAGCGCTTGCGAGGCGTCCACATGCTTGTGACTTGTGGAGGCTTGGGGCTTGCGGCAAGCCACAAACGTGTGGATCCGGTATAATACATGCGAGTTACAAACTTCTTAGAGTCCTATAATTTAGCTCGATCACTTACTTTTGTTCAAGTTTCTCCCAATCATCAGGTCTGTTATCTATGATGTAATGCATCACTCTCTCGGAGCCTTCCCGCTGTTTTCTGCTACATTTCTTGCAGTCATTATTGATGGCGTCTGGCAGATCTTCTGTGTAAATATAGATATTTATTGTGGCGTTTAGGTAGACGATGTTTGTCGGTCAGTGGGGTGACGATCTCCGTGCTGTGGCTGGTCCGTATTGGATGCGAGGGGTAGGGGAACGGTCGCTAGAGCTGACGGATAAAGGTTGGCAATGATTATGACGAGAATAATAAATTGTGCAGTATATTTCATCTATTCTTTAAAAAATAAAATCGTTTGGATATTGATTTATTTTATATCATTGCTCTTATTTTTTAATTTTCGCTACTTTATTTTTAAAAAACCAGGTGATTTGCCAAAAATAAATTTAAAAAAAGAAGAGAAATGCACGCATAATCTTTCCTTATGTCATGCATGATACATGATTGGCCTTATCGCTTCAAATTCATTATGCTGGTATGTATAATTGCTAATTCGAGCATTTAAGGCGTTTGAACATTGGTATAAGTAATTGTACTGAAATATAAATAACTAGCTGTTGCCCGCAGCTTCGCCTGCGTTAACTAAGATTTACAACGGGATCCTAGTACGTGAAATAACATTTTTTACACCTTGTGTCCGAAAAATCAAAATATCTTACGGAACCCTATTATTTATCAGAACAAAATTTAGCCTATGTTACTCGTGGATAATGTAGCTTTCGAATGGTGAAAAAATTTTTGAAATCGGTCCAGTACTTTTTGAGCCTATACATTGTCAGTATGTAACAATGTTATAAACATACACATGACACCATCACCACCCTACAGATATCTGAGTGGGATAAGAATATTTTGAATCCACATTCATAAGTTGAATCCAGTCTACCTTCTCTCAATGAGGCTAAAACTTTTCAGCACAATGCCATTGGTATATCCTTTATTCTAAAGCGAGGGAAGCGCTGTGCCGCTCCTGGCTGCGCGGGGCCACCATCTTGCTTGTAGCAAACAGCAAAGCTGTCTCACGGGAGTATCCGTGAAACAGCTTTGCTTTGTTTCAAAAGAATGGGTAGAACAGGCAATATAAGCTAGCACATCACTAGCAATGAGACTTAACATCTTTTGTCTCAGAACAGGGAACACATTAATGAGCTGCTTAGCTTGATCCAGGTAAAACTCGTGTAACTGGAAGCAAAGGCTATGCCGATTCTCAGAACCCCGCCACCAAAGGCGATGCGGGACTGCCGCTGGGTTGTTTAGTTGGTATACCGGGAGTCATTCCCCGGGAGTCCCACATACCCCTTTCCATCCCCCGACGGGTGGGGATGCGTAATGCATTTTTTCCAGCGAAAAAAAAAGGTAAAACTCGTCTGAAAGTTTACCTATACAACTAACATCATAACCCTTAATTAAAAAACAAATAGTTATCTTATGTTTACGCGAATTTCACTCATTATAATGAGACAAATTTACGGATTTTGTGTCATGTAAAGTATCCGAAACGTCGGGCTTGTAAAAGACTTAATAAACCGCGAAAAAATCCGTAAAGTTTCATTATAATTAAAAAACAAGGCTATTTACTAATACGCCAGCTGATCGTCAAGCCATACAGCTATACATACTTTTTAGTTCCTTTCCATCAGGTGTGCATGGGCCTTGCTCTAATAGGCAGTTAACGTAGCCGGTAAGAAGCCGTTGGCTGGAGAGAATCTCATCCAAATTCACTCCATCATATCTTGTAGTATATGTCCCGTTTTCCGCTTGCGTGTTCATGAACAAATACAATAAAATGAGAGCTGATATAAATAGTTTCATTGTGGCTAGAAAAAAATCAGGAACATTTTAGGTTCTAATATTATAATGCCTTTTTTAATTATTTTTTATATTAATTAATAAATTATATTAAATATTTAATTATTATGCTTACTTTTTTAAATCGTTTATTAAAGATTTATTTCGGATAATGTCACCAATTTAGAGCATCAGGGTCTTCCTTACGGAACCGTAAGGAGGAAGGAGGTCCGCGTCCGGTCACCAAAGATTACAGACTTAACTTATAATAATAATTAATATCTACGCGTATTCGTGATTGTACTAATGAATTAAGTAATCTAGCCTCGTCAGATGTTGGGACAGCTAAAATACTGTTCACTTGTCCTACATTCAAAAATGAAATCAGTTCATTGGTCAATATCCCGCGCAAACTTTTCTTATAACCATACTGCAACAGCCAGTATGGTTAAAAGAAAAGAAAAGAACCCAACGTAAGGTATAATATTTCAAGAAATACCTACCTTATTCAAACGTGTCTCGTGAAAAAACTATTTTAGTTTGATAAAAGAAGAACACTTTTATACTTTAGTAATGCGTTCTCAAATAATAATACATAAACGTGTAATTGAAGGAAATTTGTACAAAATTGCATGTAATAGCAACGTAATTCAATTTTGCATTTTGTATCGTTGACATCACATGACTATCACATCAAGTAGGATTCCATTTTGTGGATATGTTTCCACAATTTTTGTTCCTAAAATATTTTAAGTCTTAGCATCCGGCTGAGCGAGCTTTGCTCTGTAAAGTTTATTATTGAACACACGAATAAACGAATAAAACGACATTTTCTGAAAACGAATCCTAGATAGATTGATTTATCGCCCTTAAATCGCCATACAGTATATTAAATTTCGTAAAAATCGTTAGGGCCGTTTCAATTGGTTAATGAAGAGTAGAATAAGGAATGGGCTATTTAAAAATAAGACTCAGATGAAGAAATAACAAAATTCATAGTTGAGATCCGGGATTAGAAAAATATACCCTCATCAATTAATTAAATGAAATAATTTTTTATAAGCTAATTACATGTATTAGTAAGTTGAAACCGTTTTAACTTAACACATGTAATTAACATGAGAGAGTAAACAATAAAAATAAATTAGTTGTTAGTTAATTGCATCAGACGTATGGTGGCAGAGGTTGTTTTTTTAAGTTCACGATATTGAAATCAGCTTATAAAAAATTGTTTCATTTAATTAAGAGATGAGGGTATATTTTTCTAATCCCGGATCTCAGACTATCATCAGCCATTCCTAACCCTTCACAAAACACTTCACGAAACTCTCGTCAACGCAGACTTACAATATTCTTTGTATTAAAATTTGTTAAATTTCATAACGACATTATTCTAAGATATAAGTTTTTACTGCTCTAGAGAATCTCTATGACTGGCATTTCTTTTATTTTTGCGGAAAAACTATAACGACTCTATCTCAATAATTGTATTTTCGAACCATTCATCCAACCATACTCATTTAAACACACAATCTTTTATTTTCAAAAGATTATTTTACAAGCATAAGTAGGGAAAAATTCTATATAAACAGCAAATCTGCAATATAATTTATAATAGCTAAATATGAACTGAATATATAGAAATTTTATTAAATAACATCTCTATTAATAAAATTTCCATATATTTAGTTGGGTACAGAATGTATAAAAAACCGAACATAAGCTATAATATATTTTTTTGTTATTCGAATAAATAGAAATAATAATTTTGTTACAGCGTTTATTTTCTATAAAAAATATGTATCGATAATAATTCATATTTCTTTTCATGATTTTAATATGAAAAAAAAATTGGGTTCCGTATGTATTTTTATACTCTTTTTTTTCTGTGGTTAATAATGTTTTTAGTTTCTTCGTGCCATCTACATGGGTACCATCATCCTCTGATCGTCCTTGAAGTAGTCCTTGAAGACTTACCATCAGGTGTTCCACGAATGAACAGAATAGAATAGTTGTAGAAAACAATTTCAATTTCAAACATGCCTAATATAGTCTGGTCGTTAATGGAAAAATATTCATTTGAACAAAGGTTAGATTTAAATTAAGCTTCACATAGTACATTATAAATGCGTAGACAGGTCAAGTTGGTAGTAGTGATGATGATGATGATTGTACATATTAAC
This sequence comes from Lycaena phlaeas, assembly GCA_905333005.2. Lineage (NCBI taxonomy): Eukaryota > Metazoa > Arthropoda > Insecta > Lepidoptera > Lycaenidae > Lycaena > Lycaena phlaeas. The sequence goes on from HG995182.1 coordinate 6,732,033, forward strand.
TGTTATTATAAACTAGTTTTTTAAACAACAAAAAATTTTCCTCCTAAAAATTAACTTCCACAATCGTTAAGTCAGCAAGTGCTTAAATATATTTTGTTTTTATCCGACACGTATTATTTTACACGTATTTATCTGGCTGGCCGGCGCGGCGGTTGCGCAGGATCGCGATGTGTGGAAAAACTTTGGGGAGGCATTTGCCCAGCAGTGGGACAGCATAGGCTAATAATAATAATATTTACCCGACACGTAGATCCGAAGATAGGGCGTATTATTTAATTTGATTCATTATATTATAATATTATTATTAATTTTTAATAAAATTGGAAATTAGTAATAATATACGAATCCCCCTATATACTTGTATGATTCGCTCTTGGTATTTTTTTATAAACAGTTCTTGACCTTCGTTCGAATCTCGTCTGTCAAGAATAGGTATGTTGATGGACGGCCTGTTGGCCGCCAAATTAATAGGCATTATCTATTTTAAAATCTGGATGATCATTTTTTTTGTTATGAAAATTCACAACTCTTGCATAAATTTTCTAGAACAATTCATATTTTTTTTAATTTCTCGTCATATAGTATCTATCTTTAGTGATCGTGATAAATCTACTATCTACTACTCAACTATAATATAATATCTATGGACGCTTTTACGCCACTTCAATCTGGTACCGTGGTAAGTTTCCGAAGAACTCGTATTACGGGTACCAGGTACTTTATACTTTTGTATTAATACATATATTTAAGATTTTTCAATACAAATATTATAAAGAGGAAATATTTGATTGTTTATTTGTATTGAATAGTCTCCGAAACTACTTGAACGATTAAAAAAATCTTTCACTGTTGGCAAGCTACGCTATCGCTGGTGAACATAGGCTATATTAAATTTTCAAAAAGTTAGGGACTCGTCCTTAATCTTAGTTGATGCAGGCGAAGCTGCGTGCAACGGCTAGTAATACACCTCCATGACCCAGGAACACAGAAACCTTTTTTTTGTTCCCTGGCGAGATTCCAACCATTGAGCCACAGAGGTCGTTAATAAATATAGTGATGCTATAACATACCGATAAATTTAGTCCAGGTGCTAATTTATCATATATATTGTACTTGATATATATTACTTGTTTCCTAATATTATGTATTTTTGCTATAATTTTTTGACACACTTCATAGTTTATATTATACATAACTTGTAAATGTACGCTTAGGTATATAATATTAGGTGCTTAATACATACCTTTCCCTACACCCTCATATTCGATACTGCCTTATTCGATTACATTATACGTCATAATAACGCTTACCAAAATATTTCCTGTAAACAATAACAATAAAATATTCCATTCTCTTTTGAAGGTAAAAATATATTCGCAGAATAGAGACGCGGCCTTTTTTCATAAAGCAATATCTGCTTTTATGCGATAAAACTATTCTTCGACAATCACGGTTAATGTTATATAGTAAAACCTCGATAACTCACACCTCGGTAACTTAAAAACCTCTATAACTTCAAAATTTAATTTCTATTCTTCCCATCAGACCTCATAACCTTTATAACTTAAAATACGCAACCTCTATAACTTAAATAATTAACATCTATATTGGCCCTCAGTAACTTAAAGAAATGTTTCCCCAACCTCTATAACATAAAATTAAGTTGTTTGTCAATGAGTTATTTTGAAAGAGCAAAAACAAAATATTTGGGTATTTATTTCTTGCACGTGTTCAATATTTAAATTGTCAACGTAAATAATACATCCATGTAAATAATACATGTCATCCATTGCTTTTCGAAATTCTTTAAAGTTTTGTGGCGGTTAGCTTAAGACTACGGCTTGCTTGGATTGGATCATAAGTTTTTGATAATGTCCTGGAAACATCGCTTCTAGTGTGTGATAAAACTAGCTTTAAATGAGTTCAAAAAGAAAACTAACAACACTCACATACGCTGATAAATTAAAAGCCAGTAAGCCAGGAACCAGCCGAACAGTCGAAGCCTAAGATGACTAACGAAGTAACGACACCCATAGACATCCATACATGCAAAGGTTATACAGATGCGTTGAATTGAGAATTCACAATACTGTTGTTGACAATATTACGGAAGTAATTTTTCAATATTCCTAGTAAAAAATCAGCGTTTTATGTTATTTTTAATTTTATTAAAACGCGGTAATCTATCTATAGATAGATAATAAATCTATATATAGAGACACACAAATGAAGGAATTTTGAACCGCACTGTTACCTGCGATGAAAAATAGATTCTGTTTAATAACCGCAAGCGCTCAATAAGTTGTTTAGACCCTGGTTCAGCACCTAAAGAATGCTCTAAACGAAAACTTATCCCTAGAAAAGTGATGGTCACAGCTTCTTACCAAACGGGGTGAGCATTACTGCAGACGTGTACTGTGAAGAACTGAACACAATGATGGAGTAGCTGGCACATCTCCAACCAGCATTGATCAATCGTTCGTCTCCGCTGCTCCTGCACGACAACGCGCGACCTCATATTGCACAGCAGACGGTCTTCTAGCTGCAAGAACTGGGGTTCTGGGGAAGCTCTCCATCATCTGTCCTACTCACCAGACCTTGCGTCCAGAGACTACTCCTTTTTCCAGAATTTGGTTGACATCTTGAATAAGCGAGAGGCAGTACAAAATGCCTATATGCGAGCGACCTTAAAGTCTCGCTTGAAGAAAAAAAAAATATTTACTTAGATTATTAATATGTCTAGATGGAGTGTCGCCCTACAATCAAAACAAAAAACTAGCCAACATTTTCAAACATGTATTCGTGAATAGTGATACCAGCTACTACTTATCCCATAATCATCCTTTTTAATCTCGTTACACTTCAACACAAACCTTCATTATAAATAAAAACAATAATGCGTAAAAATTCATGTGTATTCTATGACAGTGGGACGGATACTAAACACGGAGAAAGCATTAAGAGGCCAACAGTTGGACGCTATTTTTTTGGACGTGTTTTACGCGCGACACTCTATCTAGATATATTATTGATCTAAGGATATTTATGTATATTACTAGGCGATACACAATATTATGTACGATTATAATATTATTGTTGTATTATATGAAAAGTATTTCTCGTTCCAAAGTTAATCATAAACATGTAAATTTTTTCTTCGATATATATATTTTTAAATTAACCTGTTAGTCATAATATTATAATTTTATTTATGTCCGCCAAGGAAAAATACGTTATGAATTATTGTTGTATGAATTAATATTAAAACATTTACCTAAAATATATTTTTAAGTCAGCCTTTTTAGATGATTGAAAACTAAAAAAAGTGCCTAAAGATAGTTTTGTACTCTCATACTTACATAAAATAGTTGTGAAATATATATTTGTGATAACAGGAGAGCATGTGAAATTATTATAATTATTATTAGCCTATGCTGTCCCACTGCTGGGCAAAAGCCCCCAAGGCATGTGAAATAATTTTGGTAAATTTTGTCCGATTCGTGCAAGTATTATGATTTATGAAAAAATAACCAAACACCTAAACTAAAGAAAGCTAACATAAAAAATCCCTTAGTCATAATAATAGATTTAAATTTTGCCAATAAAAATGACTTACTAATAAATAATGTATATAAATAGTACAGTTCCAAGGTCGCCTTCGCGGTCACCATAATATTAATATTTATTCGCTTATCCTTTAAGGTTGTAGTTCGAAGAAAAATATAATTAAATCAGAAAATATGTAAACATGTACATGCGAGGTACTTTAGCATAAAGTCAATAAACAATGTTGATGTTGGAAAGATTCAATAGGTCCTTAGATTTTTCTGTGGCCTTGAAAGTTCGCTCGCAGTTGGTTTAGCAAGGGTAGTCTTTCCCAGGTGTTAATCTAATATAGGCTCTAGTAACATATCCGATCCTGGCTGCATGTGCAAATACATTTCATTTCTGAAACGACTGGACCGATTTTGACGGGACTTTCACTGGCAGATAGCTGATGTAACAAGAAGTAACTTTGGTTATAATACGGATATGTCCGTAAATATATGGTAACGCGGGTGAAGACGCGGTCAACAGCTAAATAGTATTATCAGCTAGTAATTTTTCGTAGCTTCTCATCGGACTTGCCTAGGAACAAGCAGGCATCACACTGCTAAAATATATATTAATATTGTACGTATATGATATACCTACTATAGGCTACGCTAAGGTGTTAAGCGCCGTCTATAATATGATGGTCAGGTTTTTTTAAAACTGGTTTATGTTGAGAGTAGTCGGCATGTCTATTTGGAAGTATAGTGCCTTATATACAACAGACACGACAAAGTTAAATGCACGTAATAAAAGCTCAAAAAAATTAAAGAGTAAATTATATTAAGCAATATTATTATTAAGTGTTTTATGATTTGTAGGTCTTCCATGTAAAAATACTTGTAAAAATAATTAAAAAAAAACACAATGTATAAATAAATAAAAATAAAATAAATAAATCACATTTGATACAACACTAATTAATATTGTTGTCGATAAGTTTGTTGTTTTCCATTCATATCGTGAGTATGTTCTCGTGTACGAGGTTAGTTTATCAATTGCTGCTGCTGACAGCATCGGGGTCGTTAGTGGCCTTCAGACTGCTAGAACGAGACAAAGACGAGTCCCATAACCACAAGTTTCCTAGATACTGATGGTGTGCGTAAAAGCATTTCCCCCACGAAAACCGAAAAAAACACACATCACATAATTTCATCAATTTGTCCGTGGTGCTGTAGACTTCGAGATCTTGAAAAACCGCAGCAAAATCCCCTAATGATGTTATTGTTGGGTGCAGTTAATGATTAAATCGCACGCACTTTAATAATAATTAATTATATTTACACAGCTATTAAAATGGGTTTTACGTAAATAAATAGGCAATTAAAAATTTCAACCAAACGACTTAATTTAAATATTAATTAACATTATAGAGCCTATTATAATTATAGGCTTTTCGAGCAAGAGGGTTTGGGTTCGATCCTGGCCCCACTGTGGTGCCTTGATATGTTTTTTTTTTAATTTCGAAGTGCACCCTAAACACGAGACCATCGCTCGCTTACCGGCGAAGGTAAATATCGCGAGGAAACTTGCGTGACCGATGAGATTTAAAGTTTTTAAAGTTCTACCCACACTGAGCCAGCGCATTCGAGAATTATGGCTTTATACCCTTTTCGCCTAATTTCGAGGAGGAGACCCATGCCCAGCAGTTCGACATAATATGAGGGTGTATAAAAGAGAAAGGTACTTTACTTTACTTTTACAATCATACTGATAATTAAAATCTAAATAAAACACAATAAAGTGTTATAAATATTAAGATTTTTTGGATAGTTTACTCCTATTTGGTGTCTGTCGTAGGTGTGTATGTGTAGATATTATATTCGTATCTAAAAGTATAATATATTAATTTTAAAATATCTGCTCTTGACAGGATTTGAACCGATTACCCGAATGAAAACGCACACTACCACTACGCTATCCGTCAAACATTACACATAATTAGGAAGCTGATTAAATTATAACATTATTATATCCGCTATATATAAAAAATAATAATAAAAGACACACCGAACGGAAAAAAAAAGTTTTTGTTTCACTTCATACAAAAAAATAATCTTCGATAGAATGCTTACACAAACAAACAACCAATAAGGTTTGAGATTGGAGGCCATGTCAAGGTCGAAGAAGTGTTGGCCTGCAATTAACCAGGTGGGAAGATGATCTTCGTGCAGTGGCCGGTCTGCGTTGGATGCTAGTGGCAAGTGATCGGTCGTTTTGGCGTTTAGCAGTGGACGGATTAAGACTGATGATAATGATGATGATGATGATGATGAAACAACCAAAAGATGTAGTTCTTCTCGAGTTCAAAATAGTAGCTTAATGAAGCTCCTAAAACATTAGATTGATATTATGTAGATTCAAATTCCAATTAAATTTTGACGACAGCTGTAATACGTGTAATACACCATCATCATCACCATCAGCCTTTATTCGTCTATTGCTAAACATAGGCCTCCTTCAATGAATGCGAAGACTTACTTAAAGTTGTTTTATAATACATAAAGTTATAGCAAAATTTCATAGCAACACGGAGTTTCGTACGATCTGAGATCTAAAAGGCTTTATCGCTATTGCGATATGTCTCAGGTACGATTCGAGATTAAAATACAAATAATAAGATTTTTGTGTAATGACAGCACCAGCACTTATACCGGGGTTTTCACGCAAAAGTATTCCGCTACAGCATTGAACTTATGACGTCAATGCGAGATATAAATGCACCGATTAATTCAGTTTTGATGACGCAGAGGAAATGTTCCAATTTTAAATCTAGATTAAATACAGCCTGGAACCGGATAGTGCACATATTCCTTATTTTTTAATTGTCATTCGTATACATTATGAGTAATTGGCTTTTAGTTATTTTATATGAGTATTAAAAATAGCCTTAAGCTATTTATTATACTTAAAAATTAGGGCCAGTTTACACTACACTATTTATTTAATTTATTGAGTAGTAATACGAAAATTTGTTCTTATGCAAGATTATTTTATAAATATTCGAAGCAAGTAGAAATATGAAAATAACAACAAAATGATTGAAGTAAATGTTTTTTTTTTTATTATTGTCATATTATTACTTACTCCACGCTTCTTTACCTGTATGCCAACTAATGGCAAACATACAATAAATTAGGATTACCTATTATGGTAGTTTTTGGTTTATAGTAGTTAACGCCTACACTTTTTATTAATTTATTAATATAGATTATGCCTTTATTATTATCTTAACCCGTAGGATATTTCAGTGCTAATTATACAGTTATGCGTTGCATTTCTGAAACTGAAAAGAGAATTAAACTTACAAAAATGCACGAAATGCGACAGCATCGCTGTCTCTGTTATTTTCAGAGAATTCTACTTGAAGGAGAAACTATCGTAACAATAGCCCATATGTGAAACCATTTAGTACTAGTGGATTCAGTAATACAATAGATAAGAATAAAACCAAATTCTCATCAAATACAGCGTCTAATCAGAAAAACAGCAAAAACAATTATTTGTTATTTCACAAAACTGAAACGGAACGTAGCGTACCGTAAAGATTTATTTTATTTTTTGTTTGTTAGATTTTGTTATTGTTTTCCTCTTTTAATTCGTATGTGTAATGTGGAATTGTGAATATAAAGTTTGTCTATCTATCTATCTACCACGCGGAACATTTTAGGGTTCCACGGAACCAACTTTTTCTGCAATAATGTAAACTGGCTTTATAATAATGTGTTGTAGCTAGCAATTATTGTAAAAAGCTAGCTAACCGAAAGAGGTGTTTAAACTTTTATATTTTCGTTTTTTATCTACTCGCATCAACTAACTTTTTTGCACAATTAAATCTACTTTTTATAATATGACTATGTATGATAGTTTTACTATTCCTAACTTTATTAATATGGCAAAATTAAATTGTAAAGTTTATCCGATGTTTTGTAGGTACATCGGATACAAAACTCTCTCACTCACCTCATTGTACTGTCCCGACGTTGGGAGGATTTGTTCTGTGGTGCGGGACAGCCCTCTCTTGAGGTGGCGTCAGTCCCTTGAGGGACTGACTAGCCGTCGAGGTGCCCTGTTGCTGACAGATCCGGGGCACCTCACCAAAGGCGGCAGTGGTGACACTCGCCGGGATTTAGTGGGTAGAGCTGCGTCCACTTACCATCTATCGGGCGCAGCGAGTCTCAAATACCCACTGACTGGGGAGGTCCACTCCCCAGCGGGATACCTCAGTGTATTTCCCGGCGTAAAAGAAAAAAAAAAAAAAAAGGCTCCGAAACTACTTGACCGATTTGAAAAATTCTTTCACTCTTCGGAAGCTACACTATCCCCAGTGAACATAGATTTTATTAAATTTTCTAAAACGATAGGGACCCGTTTTAAATCTGAGTTGAGACAGGCGAAGCTGCGTGCAACAGCTAGTACAAAATAAAAGTCGTATTTCGATTTTGTTCTAGCACTGTGCGACTGGTAAATAATAATGGCATAACTTTGATGATTTGTATCTTTGTATCAGACATATAAAAAATCTTATCTCTTGTGTGTTCTTTGAAGATCTATAATATGAGTTTGAAGAGTCATCACCACAGGATCTCTCATAATCTTCAGTTTGTTATTCTTAATATCACCCATGAAATAAATAAAAAAGAACAACACATAGAGTGATTGATTATATTGTGTTAAAATGTATTAGGACATGCTACCTACAGATTACCTATTGGTAAGTGATCGGAATTAGGCACCACTGATAATCATTAGAACAACATAGGCCCAACTACAGACTGATCCATTTCACATTACATTTTTGTACCTTTTGGGTACGACTCTCGTAAAATCCAACAAAGAATTTTCGTCAAATGCAGTCAAAATCGAAAAGCAAATAAGACGAAAAAAAATATCTCAAAAATATTTAAACTTTTATCGAATGGAAATTCTATTTTGTTTTATATAAACATTTTATTCATTGAAATGAGGCTGAAAGTGTTTTATGTAAATAACACACTGACATTTTAATGTACAGGATTGACATTTCTTAAATTAGAACAAAATAGACGATTGTATAACAGGCATGGTATTAACAAAGCCTTTTTTTAACGCCGGAAAATGGTCTTAGACATCCCGCGGGAGAATGGGTCTCCAGGCTGGGAATGGGCTCCAAAGGGAATCGCTGCACCCGAAAGCTGGCAAGTGGACGCAGCTCTACCCACTAAAACCCGGCGAGTGCCACCAATGCCGCCTTTGGTGAGGTGGCCCAGATCTGCAAGCAACTGGGCACCTCAACAGCTAGTCAGTCCCTCAGGGGACCAACGCCACCTTCACAGAGGGGCTACCCCGCACCATAGAATAACCCCTCCCAATGTAGGGATAGTACAATGAGACGAGGTTCCCGTCCTCGCCCCTTGTCCCCTGCTCTTTTGCCTCCTCTTCTTATAAGAGGGGTACAAAGAGCCGCCTCAGCTCAATTAGCTTCGTCCAAGGTGCTGGGTTCACCCTTAACTACTGAGCCCCACCGCCACGACAAGGCTTGAACCATGGCGGGGATAGTAACAGGGCCTGTACTAAGATTTTTTTGCCATTTTTTATTTATTATTAGTATGCAAGGCCTCATTTTTTTGTTTTAAGCCCATAACGAATCGACCTGTAAGGATTTTTAGGACCTGCAAGGAATAAAACTACACTCCCGACGTTCCGAATACTTTAAAAATCTACCATTAGGACAGTCCTCCCGTGAACTTGGTTGTTAGCAGAGAAAAATCGGTTGTCTGTAAAGTCGGCTTACTGGCGATAGTTGAACGAGACAACGTCATAAGAAAATACTGATCGGTCCATCAGTATTTTCTTATGACGTTGTCTCGTTGCTCTTTGTTGCTCGATCCGCGCTCTCGCTTACACTTCAAGCCTTAAGTGGAACGCCTCAGAGTGAGGAAACGGTGCAATGGTCATGTTTTTTCGTGCGTGGAGCCGCCTCCATCGAACTATAAGACGTTTTCACGTCAAAAATGTTTCATTAAAATGAGTGAAATTTTCGTAAACATTAGAAAACAATATCAAAATTATACACTACACTATAAAATGATAACTATTGTTAATTTCTATTTACGAAAATTGAACTCGCAACAAAAAATGTTCATCATTGTTTCTGTAACATATCCAAAAAACCAGGAATGAACAAAATTTAACAAATTTACAAGCCGAAAAAAGTTGTTATATACTAAATATCCCTGAATCAAGGAAATTGCTTTCAAGGTACTATTCATGGTAAAGCGACTGGGGTACAGTTTTTTTCGGTTATATGAGTTCTGAAATAAAATCGTATATTTTTCCGTAAGTTGAAAATAGTCCGCGAGACCTGGATTCTCCTAATAGTCGATAAACAAGTTTTTGCGTTCCAGCACAAGAGGCAGTACTTTTTATACAGTTCAGTGACGTTAAAATATTCCAATGTATATCAGCTTATACAAAAAAATATCTCGTCTACAAAATTATAGAACTGATTTGAATTTACTATGAAATTATATTTGATGACCTCTGTGGCTCAATGCTTAGCGCATTGGCGCACATGCCGGAAGGTAGCGGGTTCGAATCCCGCCAAGGAACAAAAAAAAAATTCTGTGTTTCTGAGTCGTGGATGTGTATTCATTTTGTGTGTTTAATTTGTGTATAACATAATAAAAATTGGTTGAAGACGAAAGGTTTGGGTAGACGAAGTGTTGGTCGGCCATTAACCAGGTGGGAAGACGATCTTCGTGCAGTGGCAGGTCCGCGTTGGATGCAAGTGTCAAGGAGGCTATGTTTAGCATGCATGCAGCAGCATGTTCAGAAAACGTCTGTTAGGTCCGCTAGTTTTTATATTATAATATAGTTACATGTGTGACTGAACTTCCCCTAAACGGCTAAATCGATGCTGATAATTTATTTTGTTTATGTTTAAGTAGAATCGCGAATGGTTTAAATTCACGATTCGTCCAATTCGGGTTGGTGAACTTTACACACCTTCAAAGATTTTTAAACTATAGCCATAAGCATGCCTCTTGAGAAGCGTGCTCAGTTTCCTCACGATTTTTTCTTACACCAGTAAACTAACACTAAACAAAATAACTATCATGTATTAAGTACTCGTATATGAAATACAAACACAAAATATTCACAAACAGTAATTAAAGGTACAGTAAAAACTATACGATCAGTAATCTACAGTTTTGTTTACCACTAACTGTTTGCCGCGGTTTCACCTGCATACTTTAAGATTTATATTTACAACTAGTGGTCGCTCGCGGTTTTACCCGCGTGGTTCCCGTTCCCGCGGAAAAACGGAATAAAAAGTATCCTATGCGTTATTCCAGTTTATGATCTACCTCTGTTGCAAATTTCATGATCCGTTTAGTAGTTTTTGGGTGAAAAAGTAACAAACGTCCATATTCACAAACTTTCGCATTTATAATATTAGCAGGAAACAGGATAGTAGGATGAATCTCTTTGTCTGTCCATTTATAGGATAGTTATGCTTTTTTATATATTCACAGGCGGACTTTATTTTCTTACCGAATTGTACCTAAATATCAGGGTTTTTTTGCCTCCAAATATAATAGATATCGCCTTGGGATTAACAACTATACAAATATAATTTCGCAATCAAAGATATTATGGATAGATAATTTCAAAATTGATATATTAAATGCATAAAAAAACAGAAGACAACAGTTCCGAGGAAGTTTTAAAATCAATAACGTTGTGACGCAAGTCATTCTTGAAAACACGAGTATATGTCCAAAACAGGTTTGTCTGTCCGAAAGATCTTGTTCTATAGCTATCAGTATAAAAACTGTGGTGTTCTGGCTTATCCGTGGACTCAGTCATTAACTAGGAACGCAAGAGGACTAATAAAATAACATGTAAGTCCCCTTTTAATATTAATATATATTAAAATAGTATATACGAATAGAAAAGTAAATTATTGTATATTTATACATAAACTACGATGAAATACTATTGATAGTTACTCTCATATCATAATACCCACATTTAAATGTTTAAATATTGTTTTAATTTTATTTAGAAGGGACTTAACAAACGTTCCCTTGAAAATAGTCTCATTTATGCATATTGGCTAAAGAGTAATAAGACCTCCCCATTTAGTCAAAGCATTATATATTTATTTTTATTTCATTTTTTAGAAAAGTTTTGTAACGAATTCTTTTATATACTATATTTATATATAGCTGATAAATCATAAAATCCAATAAATTTTACAACAAATAGAAATTAACCATTTTTCATAAACCGTTTATTTTTAAATATGTTTCATGTACGGAACCGATTTGTATGTAACTTACATGCATATATATCGCATCTTGCTCGTTATGAGTACAAAAAATCTCACGGTTCGCTAGTTTGAGTGGCGCCTAATTTTTAAAGAACAATATGTAAAAATATCATCAAGTTAAAATTTTTTAACCTACACGTGTACTTTTGTAGGTTCATATTTTAGTTAAAACTTTATCTCAAATAGTATGGGTATTCTGGACGATTTAAGATCAAGAAACTAAGCATGTACTCTGAGCTACTTAAAATCATAACGTTTTCTATATCCTATTTTTTTGGCTATTACGATTGAACCTGGTAACTTAGGACTTGCAAGTCTGATAAAGAATATAGTAAAAACATGTACTGTATGTCTTATTTAAATAACTAGTATTTTTTTAATGTTCGAGTTATTTTCGTATACTTTTCAAGCCTCGCTGCAAAAATACGGATGCTATAAGTTTAATTACTGGGACACCGTAGTCTAATCTATATAGATGCGATTTTTTATTTAAAAACAGCTTTACAGCGATTTGTAGAAATGTTTTTACCAAAATAGGTTCAAACGTTTCAAAGAGATCTTATGTTATAGTGTTTTTTAACGTTATTTGGATAAACAAACGGTCAAGGAAGCTACATCATGGTACTTGCCTTCCTTATAGTCAGATTCACCCTTGAACATAAACGTTTTCCTGGGTTTATCCCTGGCATGTATGTGCTGTTCAACCTGCGACTAAGATGTTATGTCTATTGTCCAGTAATAATTGCTGCTTGCCTTCCTTTCCAAAGCACCAGGACATATAAGTAGTACCCATAAAACGCGGCGCAAACGCCGGTGTCTTGGGGATTCTTAAAGTATAATCTTTTTGTGATTATTAGATCTAAAATCTTCATCATCATCATCAGACTTTTCCACTGCTGAACATAGACCTCCTTGAATGCCAAAAGGACCGATCCCTTGCCTTCGCATTCAACACAGACCGGCCACTTTGTCTACCCAAACGAAGCCTCTTGAAACTTATTGGCATCAGCCATCCGTTCTCCTATCTTGCCAGCTCAATGCCACTTCAAGGAAGTTATGCTTCGCGTGAAATCAGCAACTAAAATGTATATGTTTTTTACAGAATGAAATTCACAATTGTCTGTTTGTTCGCCGTTGTGGCTGTGGCGCTGGCCAAGCCTGAGACCTACACAGACAAGTTCGACTCGATCAACGTGGACGAGATCTTGGAGAACGACCGTCTGTTGGACTCATACATCAAATGCGTCCTCGGCACGGGCAAGTGCACCACTGAGGGCAAGGAGTTGAAGAGTAAGTGTTAGATTACTAATAACACCTAACCTGACAGATCCAGGGCAATGGTCACCGTCACCCATAAACCTAGAACAGCTCATCCGGGATATCCTAAGCAAGCCAATAAATACAGGAAAAAACTTATGATGAAGTAAAATAAATTATGAAAATCAACAATAATAGCAGTAGAATACGGGGTAAACTTATGATGAAGTAAAATGAATTATGAAAAATTAACAATAATAGCAGTATAATTAATAGTGTGTTTTTTAGAAAAATTTAGTTATTTTTTTAAGAAGTGCCAATTTTGTAAATGTTTTGGTAGTTTTATTAAATACAATTTCCATAGTTGAGGTTACCTTGCGTTGTTAATCTTGCTAACAAAAATAAGAGTTCTGGTTGGCTGTATGTACAAAAATAAAATGGAGCTTGTGTAGACAATACAAGCTTTACACAAAACTTTTTCAATAGTTATAGATTTTCGTTTCAAAGTCCCAAAGGCTTCCAAAATCTTAAAATCTTCTCTTCGGTGTTTTTTATTAAGTTTAAGTTTTTTATTAAATATTAATTGTAGTCATAAAAGATATACTAGCCTAATGCTAATTATGATACGATATAGTTTGGCAATAGACCTACTGTTTTTATAATATAAAACTTCATAGTTACGAAAGCTAATCGATTTAAATAATAGGTTTGAATATGTATGCTTTTAGGATGCAAGAAGTTTTATTTCAATTTTAATGAGTCAAATGTTTTGTAATCAATCAGATTATGCTAAATTTCGTATTGAGTCTATATTTTTTTTATTGTAATTTACAATTCAAAGGCTTAACGCAAACGAACAATTCATATTAATAACAGACTTCTGAAGAAAAAGGCTCGCACAAAATATACTATAACTAGCTGTTGCCCGCAGCTTCGCCTGCGTTAACTAATATTTACAACGGGATCCTAGTACGCGAAATAACATTTTTTACACCTTGTATCCGAAAAACCAAAATATGTTACTCGTGGATAATGTAGCTTTCGAATGGTGAAAGAATTTTTGAAATCGGTCCAGTACTTTTTGAGCCTATTCATTACAAACATACAAACATACAAAAATAGGTACAAATCTTTCCTCTTTATAATATTAGTGTAGATTAGGGAAATAGGCCCTTAGGATAATTTTTATTTTAAATTAGCAGGAATTGGGACGGTAATTAAAAAACACTAATTCACTAAATTGCTACATTTCGGCTTTATTATTAAGACTTTATCAGGCTTAATAATAAAGCCGGCTATCTTAGGCATATAGTGCTGGAAATTATTTTTGTACATAATATCATCATCACCATTATCATCAACCTTTATCCGTCCACTGCTGAACATAGGCCTCCCTCAATGAACGCCAAGACGACCGATCCCTTGCTACTCGCATCCAACACATATTATATAATATATGTATAATATGTAATATGTATATCGTTAAGACATCGAGGTTATTTTACTTTAAATATATTCTTACAATGGCATTACTATTATTTTTACTTTATTAGAAGCACATTTAAAAACGGAACACAAATATACTGTATGCCTAAGATGCCTGATGAAGGCTTAATAATAAAGCTGAAGCGTGGCTAATTAGTAAATAAGTGTTTTTTAATTACTGTCCAAATTCCTGCTAATTTGAAATAAAAATAGTTAAATACAACATGGATGTCAATTTGACTAATAATACTAGGATAATGTTCACGAGAATTCCATTTTCATGACTCACTATAAATTTCTTGCTGTATTTGCATTCTATTCTTTTAATAGTTACAAGTTGCACCAGTTATTTAAATTAATCTCAATCTATTTGATCCAAGGTTGTATTGGGACTAAGCAAAGCTTGTAACTTATTTTCCTTGATCTTTCTCAACTCTGTGTTAATTCAATCCTCTATTAGTTTTGTTCTATTAAAATATAGATAGTTCTAATCAACTCTGCGCGGCGCTGTAAGTGTGCGCTAGCCATTATACAGCATTAATTGTAGTATGTGTGGTAGTTGACGACGACAGCCGCGTTACTGCCACACAAACTATAGGTATACATTGTGCAGCGCGCAAATTTGAGTTGAACTATGTATCTATAGTTATTTTATCGCATTGTCTGCGTTAATTTGTAAATCATTCGTTTTGTTAACGCTGAAGAAAGATACCAAAAAGTCACAGATTAAAATCAATGGCTAAAGCCAACACAGTGCGAAAGTAACCCTTTGTCCTACTGGAATGTTTGTTTGTCTTACCGACTTCCCATTCATTATCAATAAAATCCTTATTTACAAAAAAATGCTTACAGGTCACGTCCAAGACGGTCTTGAGACCGGCTGCTCAAAATGCACGGACACACAACAGAAGGGCACCAAGAAAGTGATCAAGTTCCTCATCAACAACAAACCCCACCATTGGAATGAGCTTAAGGCCAAATACGACCCCAAAAACGTCTACTCTGTCAAATATGAGAAAGAATACAAAACCCTTGTGGCCTAAATCATACCAGTCGAACGAGTAAATAGTTGACACACCCACAACATGGCTATGCATCACGTATCAACGGACTCCTTGGACTAGGCCTAAATCAATTGGGCTAGGCCCAAATCACTTGAGATAGGCCCAAATCAGTTGGGCCTTACTTAGACTTTATGTCCGCTTGGATAAGAAAGAGTATGCATCTCTTTCTGTTACACGACACAACATGTGGTGTTGTCTCTATTTATTTTAATATTGTTTTGGGATACTCCAGATGGTTACTTTAGCGATGAAATAGTTTCATATAAAAATCCCATAGTTTGTTAAATTATACATTCATAAAATTCTGTGATAAATTTGAACCTATATTTTTTAGACATGCCATAGCCCTACCTAACTTTATATAAAAAACAGGTATTACTTAATTTTTACTTCGCTTTAAGTATTTGTAACGGAATAAATAAGGTGATACAAATATATTTTGTTTCAATAAATCCTTACTTCGAACAAATTGAAAAGAAAATGATTAAGCCACAGGAACAATAGAACCTTCCCCTTTATTGATTTGGGAAAAAAATGTATAATCTATAATCAACATTTAAAACTCGGCGCATTAAAGCATTTAACCGATTCACACAAGTTTGTGTGAATGAAAGTGTGAGTGAAATTGAAAAAAGAAATGTGGTGTCGTGGGACACCAGGTAGGAACGAAGTTCCTTCGGCTAAAAAGAAAGATATTATACACTACTCGCTTGTGTATGCGACTGTCGCGCCTGCGCACGTCTCATTTAACGCTTTTTATTCCACGCACTTTTTCTTACGGTTTTACTATCACATTTTTTTCAGTTCGGTCGCGCAGCAAAATCCTTATCCCCTCCAAGCTTGCCGTAAGGAACTTCGTTCCGAAAACCCGAAAACGGGAAATGATTAAGAAGCTGATAACCATTAAGTATTTAGCAATCCTACTAATATTATAAACGCGATAGTTTGTAAGTTGTTTGTTACTCTTTCACGTAAAAACTACTGAATGGATTTTTATGAAACTTTACAGTGGCATAGCTTATACATCAGAATAACACATAGGCTAATGGGAAGTACGCGGGGGAAATCGCGAGACGCTACTAGTAATTCATAAATAGCGATGTGTGGTAAACTATTATCCATGGGTATATTAATTTAAAGTTGTTGTATTACGAGAATATTTATATATATATATATATATATATATATATATATATATATATATATATATATATATATATATATATATATATATATATATATATATATATATATATATATATATATATATATATAATATAAACACATAAATTATCAGTAGCAATTGTTTTAAAATTATATAAAGTCACTGAAAATATTCTACCAATCGGGTAACATTGAGCATTTAAACAAAATGTAGTTTTGTTTATTTTACATTAAATTAAACAAAATGTTTCAATTTAAACTCAATTATAAAATTCTGTGAAACATTGATAGCTTATCTGTGAAAAGAGATTGCTATACATAGCACTAAATTTAGTTTAAGTACACTTTAGTTATTCAGATGTGTTCAGAGTTGTAACATAATTTAACTGCACAAATCGTAAGAGTTTTGTCAGTTTTTCTTTGTGTGCCACGTCTGGCATGCTTTTATAATTAAGTACTATGCATCGGCCCGGCTTTCTGGCCACTAATAAGTTATTTCCAAATGAGCATAATGAGCGCGCGGACTAGTTTTCTACAGTTCATTATTCTACGACGTACCTAAGTATCTTAAATATAGGTGAGTTATACGCAGAAATTACACATCCTTATTTTATTAATATATTATTTTATAATAGCCAGCCAGATTTTATAAATATTTTATTAAAATCGGCTTCGTTACTTTTGAGTATAGTATATATATATTTGAGTTACGGATAAATAACGTGACATGATTTTTTATAGATAAAGTTAAATGCTGTATAATTTTGTTTACTTCCTAATTGCTTCCATAAATTGTTTTCTTAAAAATATAATTACCTAATAAAAAAACAAACGATCTTATGGAACTCTAAGCATTGTCTAAAATAACATGTTACGTGAGTATGTATTTTTAAGCAATTAACATAAAACAACAAGCCTTAATAGGTACATAACTGTTGTTTAGTTAGTTTTAGAATCGCATTTTAACGAAAGAACATTTTATGGATTCTACCACGATTCATTTACGGCGGTTTTCAATATCCTATCTATCTTAAAATGTTCTTATCTATCTTAAAATTTTGACAGATTCTGTATGAAAATGTGTCAAAATTTCAAGATAGATAAGAAAATATTGAGATAGATAGGATATTGAAAACCGCCGCTAACTTATTACATTTCTGAAATTTAAGATCCTTGAGACGGCAACCATTTGCATCCTCAGGGAACTCCTTCCCTGAGGATTAAGGATTCCTTTTGAGTGTAGATTAAATGATAGGCTAGAAGACAGCCGTTCACTTGATAAATGATACAGGTGGATTGACAGGTTGCCGACCGTTCAAATATATATATTTTTTTTTTTTAATCTTATTTATTTAGGGGCAGTTGTCTCGTAAGACATGTGAGCCCCAACGTTTCCTAAACTTAGTTGCTAACTAATAATATAATATATTAATCCTACTTAATTAGGTACTTAAACAAAAAGAAAAAAATAACTAAGAAAAACAAAGGTTCACCAAAAGGTTGGGAATCATTGATGCAAAGTTATAGTCTCTACAATAAACTTAGCTGCCTCAGAAGTTGGTTCTGCTAATATACATAAAAATGCCCCTTGATCGAATTTATTAATATTAAATCGTTGCATCAAAGTTTCCCTTTCCCTTCGGTACTTAACACATTCTGCGAGAATGTGTGGCACGTCATCTATCCTATCACACATATCGCAATTCGGGGAATCAACCTTTTTCATTACAAATGCGAACTTATTTGAGGGATAATGACCAGAACGTAATCTATCTAAAGTAACAATGCAGGATCGACTTAACTTGCTATTGTAAAACCAAGGAATTCGAGGAGGCTGACATTGTATAGTTTTAAACCAAATACCCTTCTCCGTACTCCTTTCATCAAAATATTCCTTAAATTTTATGTAACATTTAATTTTGAATTTTAAAATATAATAATAATAATAATAGCTATGGACGCTTTTACACCACGTCAATCTGGTCCCGTGCTAAGTTTCCAAAGAACGTGTTACGGGTACCAGACATCGGAAATATATATATTTAATACTTTTATATTAATACATATAATTAAGATCTTTATTATATAATACACAAATTTAATACACATCCATGACCCAGAAACCTTTTTGTTCCCTGTCGAGACTCGAACCCGCTACCTCCTGCTTGAGCGCCAACGCGCTGACCACTGAGTCACAGAGGTCCTCAATATGAGTACATATTATGTTCTTATCATTTAAGTCCCTGGGTAAAGTCTTCTTTCTCTTTCTAATGCTTTGAAGTGAGGGGCTGGGTATGCTGCAAATCTGAAATATAAGCTACTCTACCTGTGTACCAACCGTGCGCTACATTGAATGTGTCATTTTTGCTATCTCCCTACGAGGTTACACCCTGCACGTTGTGTTCTTGTGTTTACGCAAATTTCAATCATTTTAATGAAACAAATTTTAGCGATTTTAATGAGGGTTATCAAGTTTTTTTACATGCCCGACGTTTCGGATACTTTAATGTAAAAAAAAACTTAATATAACGCGAAAATCGTAAAAGTTGTTTCATTATACAATCTGCACGATTGAAAAATGCCTTTGAGAGTAGGTTAATTTTGCTTTCTCGTAGAAGCAGTGCAACACTTTGCCGAACCATATCCTTACTTCCTCTCCCACCTATTTTCAGGAACACACTCGATTGGCCGTCTATAAATAAATGTATGCTAAAAACACATTTTTTTTCAATCAATCATTTATTCACATGAATGTAGTAAATACATGGGTTTTCATGTTTTCGAGACAAAAAAAAAAGGTTTTAGAGGTAAGTTAATTTTCGTTAACGAACGTATGCTGGCAATAAAGTAAATTTTTGGCTAAATTAAAAATTCTCGTTAGCCCTCAGCAAAAAAGTATTTTTGGTATTTTCCAAAGTTTTTGTGACTCCATATAAATTTATTATTACACTAAGCAAGCATTATACTAAGACGTGTGGGGTTTATTTCATTTAAGGATACTAATAATTTGTAAAATACATACTAATTAGTTAATTTTATGATACTAGGTACCTTTTTGGGCTCTACTCAAAAGGATGTTATGGATAAAAAAATGTTAAGTAATGTAAAAGTATCTTATATTATATCTTATATTTTTGAAATTACTTTCAGACATTTTAAGATAACAAAGGTATCCAAGAAAAAATAATATTTGATAAGCGTAATTCCAGAAATGGCTGAGAACTTAACACGGGGCTAGGAATTGATGGTTAATTTTTATTTTCGCCAAAACAACAATTAAATCGTACATCATTCATTACCCTTGATTCGAACCATAACCTTTTTGTACAGCTTGACCACAGAGGTCGTTGAACCACGTGGTTGAGGAAAAATACATGTTTTGTGCATCATTAAAATTGTGCTTCCTTATCGTTGATGCTACTATGCGATAGGTTTAAAGTGTCTGAACGCCAGTCGTGGTATTTCCGAACTGACATGACGTGGGTAAAAAAAAACTGTACTCTCATTTAAAAGGCGCTATCGGCCAACGCACCACTCCGATTTATGAGTAACTAGCTGTTGCCCGCAGCTTCGCCTGCGTTAACTAACATTTACAACGGGATGTTAGTACGCAAAATAAGTAAATTTTCTGGTTGATTTTTTATACCTTGTGTCCGAAAAACCCAAATATCGTACGGGGTTCCGTATTTTTTTTCTTCAGAATAAAATTTAGCCTATGCTACTCGTGGATGTAGCTGTCGAATAGTGAAAGAATTTTTGAAATCGGTCCAGGACTTTTTTAACCTATTCATTACAACCAAACAAACAAACAAAGTTTTCCTCTTTATAATATTAGTATAAGTAACTGCTGTTGCCCGCTGCTTCGCCTGCATTAACTAAGATTTACAACGGCATTTATATATAGTATAGCAGTACCCCGCGTTCCCGTGGGAATACGGGGATGTATTACAACCTATTTGGTAATCTGATGTATAAGCTACATTAATATGAAGTTTCATCAAAATCCATTCAGTAGTTTTGTGTGAAAGAGTAACAAACATCTTCTCAAACTTTCGCATTTATAATATTAGTACCTGGTTGACCGAGCATTTGCTCGGTACCCTTAGTGATAAAATACGATAAAAAATTTCTTCCAAAAAAAAATGATTTAAAAAAAAGGAAAAAATAAAATTTGGACTGGAGATTCGAATCAGGCTCGTTCAGATTTAAATGCCTAATTTCACCACTAAGCTACCATGACATATTATTTGACAGCGAAAATTACGTTCATATTCTAATCAACAAATTTCGATGCCTCAAAACACGGATAAAAAAAAGTTTTCTAAAAATTTATCCTAGCTAGATCTATTTATCGCCGTTTTTAACACATGTATACAAAATTTCATCAAAATCGTTGGAGCCGTTTCCGAGATCCCGATTCTATATATATATATACAAGAATTGCTCGTTTAAAGGTATAAGATTAGGATATATTGTGATCAGCTTGAAAGTTCACTTACAGTGAGGCGAGCCGACTGAAAAGAGGAATCTTTCTTTATTACCAGACTATTCGTTATGTATGAAATAATGTAATTTCTTTATAATATAAGAGTGACGATGGCTTAATAAATATGGGTGCCTCTTCTATAAGAGGTGCGGATTCGATTCTGATACCTATACCACCTTGAAATGTTTTTTTTTCCTTAATTCTACATGCACCTCATAGACCACATAGGCCATAACTTGCTCACCCGCATAGTTTAAAATCGTCTAAATATTTTTTTTATTCGTCTATCCTATCAAAGTTATGCTAAGAATGTTTATACAAATTGAGTCAAATTGCACTTACCAGTGATGTAAAATACTAAGTATTAGCATTATTTGTTTTTGACTTCTCACCTTAGCGTGACGTATATTGTTTTGTATTCGTATACATTATGTAAATTATAGAATTAATGTAACCAATCTAGCTTCTAGCTCGGTGTTGCGAGTTTTGATCCCTAAAAATGGATTTTGACGTGACAACGTCTTATAAATTGGTTTGCCGGGTGACACTTCAAGAAACTGCGTTACGCTCCGCTCACGTTATGCGCTCACAATGAGAGCGAGTGAGAGGCACGCGTCATTTCCACTCGGGCATGGTTAGCCCGCCTAAGAGCGAGAGAGACAGACATAAAAAATGAATGAATATTCACATTAAAATTATTTTACCACTCAAAGTCGTTGTCACGTAAAACTTTCGCCCGTATACCGACTTTACAGGCAACCAATTTTTTATAGCCTTTTTCACGTTAATATTGGCTGTTCAACCGCGAAGAAAACATCTTGAGAACCTGCAGGAAACCGATTTTAATTTTATTTGGATAGGAAAATTATCAGTCATAATCATGAAGTAAGTAGTAATCGTCGCCTTTTTAACAAATTAGTTTACATAATTAAGGGCCAGTTTCACAATCTCCAGTTAAGTTCCCTATAGGCTATCGGCAACATATTTGACAGATAGAGTATGGAGTATCTGTCAAATATCTGTCAAATATGTTGCCGATAGCCTATTGGGAACTTAACTGGAGATTGTGAAACAGGCCCTAATTGTTGAAACAGCTCGTACCAGTTTGCTGGAAATATAAATCAATAAAAATGAGTTTCAGAAATATATGTACGTAACTTCTGAACAGCTGCACCAAATTGGATAATTCCTTTTCTTGTGTTGGTTACTGTCACGATAAGGTTTGAATATGGAAATGATTATGACTAGGTAAGGGCAGAACAACATTAGTAGGGCTCAGCTAGTAAAAGTACATTTTGCCTTTAATACAAGGCTTAGCGGAAACGGATAAGACTTTACTTACATGATGCTGTCTTTCTTGACTGTTGTTAGTCATTTTAGTCCTGTTTTGTCTCCCGCTTGTACAGTTTGTCCCGGTGGCTACCGTTATCGATCCTGGATATACAGGAGTTGCAGCGGCGGGAATGAATAGTAAGTAGCCCTAGCCCAAAAAATGTCTGTCGAATGGTATAGTGGAAATAGCTTTGATATAGCCTTTTACATCCCAGTTGAGGCTCGGGAAAGGCTCCTGGATTTTTGGGTAGGTACTTGAATCAAGAAAATGTACTAGCCCACTAAAGCATCGTGCCTTCAACTACTTTTTGAGGGTCCTGGATTTGCAGACAACAGGACTACCTCAGCGAAAAGTTGGCCCTGGCGAGAGACTACTCGTAAGGGACATTTGCTCGACCTGCACTAAGCAGTCCCCTCGACGTCACGTTTTTTAAAAAATGCGACCATCACAACATAAATACTAGGAACAAATATAAATTGAATGTTCCATTTTTTAGACTTAATAAAGTTAGTACTTCTTTTATACATTGTATACGATTTTACAATAGAATCCCAGAAAACGTTCAAAATCTTTTCATTAATAAATTTAAGAAAATTGTTAAGGAACGTTTGTGTGGTTAAGCGTATTATGAAATAAAAGATTTTATTGAAGATACCACACCTTGGGAATAAGACACTCACTCATAAGGTTTTATACAATGTGTAGATTATATATTTCACAATTTGTTATTTAGACGAAGCAAAACCTTGGGATCAAATTGCTCTTCATAAAGCTGTTTTATCTAGAATGTGGATAAATTTTGAGCCTGCAGTGTGTTGAACTAAACTTGTGTTAAGGTGAAACGTATGACATGTCATGCTCGCTTACGCTACTGCAGTGGTGGCGTTGTGGGATGGGTCTTCCACTTCCCTCTAATATGTGGAAGAGATTGACGCTGGCTCACGCATCCAGGCGTATGTGGAGGTGCTGCTGTGGTGTCTGGTCCTGTTATGCGATTTCTACCTAGCTGAGTTTCTTTTTTTATTAACATCCACTGGTTTGTTTTGGATATTGCTGGGTCTAAATTTATCTACTTATTTACTTATCTTAGGATAGTTTGTATAAGACTGTAATAAATGTGTTATAGTCATAAATGTATTGTATATTTGTTATATGTATGTTTATAAAAAATTGTAAACTATATTTTGAAAGCAACCCAACAGAGTTTCTTGCTGAATTCTTCTTATATACTATACTACTATATTAGTATGTATTGTTTTTATTATTATTTTTTGTAATATTGTATTTGAAAAGACTAGTTCCACTGAGTTTGTTTCGCCGATTCTTCTCAGTGGACTTGCTTTGGAACCGGTGGTAGACTCAATTGACCTTCAAAAAGATACTTCGATAGTACTATTTTGAATAAAATTTTTGACTTTGACTTTGAATGCCAATGTATCTGCATAACCTCTGGTTGTGTGAATGTTAATGCGCGACGCTAGTCGTCAAAAGGCTTCGATTGTTCGTTTACCCACCTAAACTATAAAAAAGTGAAACTTTAATATTTAACTACTTAACGAATACACCAACCAATAGCGTTGTTTCATGCTACGTTCGCCCTTTCTCACTCTCTCTCAATCGGTCTCAATCGCTCTCTCTTCGACAACGTTGCACATTTTCGTGACGCGTAAAAATTTTACCCTCATGCGCGTAGAGAAGTTTCACTTCAAAAACCTACACTCACCCTCGAACATCGAAATCAGCGTGGAGGTTTCCTTCATTGATACTAACAATAGCTTAATTAATATGTATACAATTACTTGTGAGTCACGCGTATCTTGGTAATTAAAATAAACGATCTCGATCCGAGGTTGATCCACAGATTATTCATTCAAAACACCCCAACTCCGAGAATTCTGATCTACGTAGGTACTTACGTATGCGACCATTTTTTAGTGATGCCAGAAATATATATAAAAGCCTTCTTAGGATGGTTTGATATCAGTGCAGAGTTTAGAACAAGTGCGTTAACAACTTAAGGTATAATCATTATTTACATCGCCTTATACATTCAAATATATTATTATAATATAATATATATTATTTAGATACATAAATATTAAATTATTTATTTAAATATTTTTATCGCAATTGATTTGTTTCTTTATAAACAATTATTAATTTAATGTTTGTGTTATTAGCAGTAATATTATTTATGCAATATAAAAAAATTAAATATATAAAAAAATTGTAAATACTGAAGAACGTTTGCATATTCTTTTGCTATCGAGCATCGGAAACTATTTTGCTGTCTTTCAAGGAGAAGGGCAAACTGGCAGTGATACAACTGGCACGGTTATTGCCATCCTGTTGCAAGGCATGGAGGAGTTGCCAGGATTGCTCCGAGTGTTTTTGTGTTTGAGGGTGGCGTTAATCACTTAACATCACATCTGCCACTTTGCCAACTCACATAAACAAATAACACAAATTATTACAGAATGTAGTTGGTTATCCTAGCCATATAATGTTATCCTCTAAATCTGTACCCTTTTATTACTTAATTGGGCGTATTAATTACCGCAATAGCGTCATGGCGTCAACTAGCAATACCTATTCTTTGCGTTATAAGTATATTCTAAAAGTTAACTTAACTTATTGCTTCAAGTTAATTTAAATTTGACTATAATTTATAAAAGCATATAGTC
The DNA here is from genome assembly GCA_905333005.2 of Lycaena phlaeas. NCBI lineage: Eukaryota > Metazoa > Arthropoda > Insecta > Lepidoptera > Lycaenidae > Lycaena > Lycaena phlaeas. The sequence continues at coordinate 6,757,414 of HG995182.1, forward strand.
CTACTAATATTATAATATAAACGGTTTTGAAAAAAAGTTCCAATTTAAGCATTTTGTTACTCAAAAACTAAAAAAAATATTACTTATAAAAATCATCAACGCTAGACCAGTTACCATGCACTGCTTAAGCTTTATATCTCCTTTCAAAAGCGCTTAAACCATCGATACATTATATTATATATACTCGTAATATGTCTTTTATTATCTGATAAAAATATAAATCAAATAATATTTATTTCGTAGGCAAATTACATAGCACTTGAAACATGTCAATTTTTTTTTATAAGCTAATGCTAGATTCGCAAAGTAGCAGTTTTCCTCAGAGAAGAATCTAGCAAGAAACTCTGTAGGGTTGCTCTTTTCAAAATATAGTTTCACAATTTTTGTAAATACAAACTAGTTACATAGTGAACATACATACATTTATATATTATTTTATTGTCCGTGTGTGTCACTGAACTCCTCCTTAATGGCTTGACCGATTTTGATGAAATGTATTGTGTGCATTCAAATGGATTTGAGAAGGGTTTAGATTCACAATACGGTCAATTTCAAGTTCTGTACAGGACAACGTCTGTCGAATCCTAGTAACTTATAAAAATGGAAAATTTTAATCTTATTAAAACCGGTTAAGTGCAGTTCATAAATAACAAACAAGGGAATATGTAATAATACCATATTTTTCCCTAGGCTACTTTAGACCATAAGCTAATCTGACCTTTAATATGATACCATTATTTTTTCTTCCAGACAAACTATTCACAATGAAGAGCTTCACCGTTATCTGTCTATTCGTGGTGCTTGCGCTGGCGCAGGGCCGACCGGAACAGTATACGGACAAGTACGACAACATCAACCTGGATGAGATCATGGGCAACCCCCGTCTGCTCATCGCCTATATCAAGTGCATCCTGGACGAGGGGGTCTGCACTACCGAGGGAAAGGAATTGAAATGTAATTTTATAAAAGTATTACTTTGAGATAATGTTGGTCGGCCATTAACCCTGTGGTAAGAGGATCTCCGTGTAGTGGCCGGTCCGTGTTGAACACGAGTGGCAAGGGATTGTCTTGGCGTTCATTGAGGGAGGCCTATGTTCATCAGTGGATGGATAAAGACTGATGATGGTAATGGTGGTGATAGTGATGATGTTGATGAATTTGATTGGAAATTCAGTTATAGAAGTCTTTACTATTAAAGAAGAATATACCAAACGTCTTAAGATAGTCAACACGTGAATGAGAAGTCTGGTCTAGTAGGCTCATTTGTTTGTCAGGGACTTTTGGACGCTTTATTTATCGCTCGCTTCAAAAGCACTGGTGTGAACCGGGCTTAAAAATTACCCTGCGTCAAAAAAAGTTCACTTGCTTATGTTAATGACGCACTTGCCTATTCAACTAACAAAAAAAGATAGTCTAGTAGATGCACACTTTATGAGTTTAAAGTCATCGACCATACTTTATGAGAGAATGGTGACCTTCATTGTAATCTTTACCTTAAACCTCAAATGTTACAGCTCACATCCGCGATGCCCTAGAGTCCGACTGCTTAAAATGCACTGAGGCCCAGAAGAAAGGAACCCGTCGTGTGATCGCCCACCTCATCAACAAGGAGCCAGAGTACTGGAAGCAGATGTGTGCCAAATACGACCCCAACAACACATACGCCGCCAAATACGAGAAAGAACTGCGCGAAGTTTCCGCCTAGTTATAAATTAACTTATTTTACTGAAAAATAAAATAATATTATATATTATATCATGGTTTTTTTATCACACGCATGCGCAGGGAATTATATCTAGTTTGAACAACAATCAAGGTAATGGTCTATTGTTATAAGGCCCTATTAATTCAATAAACAATTTTACGGCTGCCGTTTACACCTTATAAAATTATAATGAGAATATTAAATCTAAGTAAACGATACGACTATAATAATCATCATTGTCATTATAATAATAATAATATAATAATATCTATGGACGTTTTTTTACACCACGTCAATCTGGTCCCGTGGTAAGTACTCGAAGAGACTTGTGTTACGGGTACCAGACAACCGAAATACATATATTTAATACGTTTTATATTAATACTTATATTTAAGATTTTTATTATATAATACACATATTTAATACACATCCATGACCTAGGAACACAGAAACTTTTTTGTTCCTCGGCGGGATTCGAACCCGCAACCTCCGGCTTGAACGCCAACGCGCTAACCATTGAGCCACAGAGGTCGTCTGTTCGTCGTTATCATCAGCCTTTATACATTTACACAGGCCTCCTCCAATAAGCGCCAAGATGACCGATCTCTTGCCACTCGCATCCAATACGGATCGACTACACGGTGATCGTATTCCCATCTGCTTCATGTCATCATGGCCGCTGTGTAATCGACTATAATATATTTACTAGCAACTTAGTTACTAGCTGTTACCCGCAGCTTCGCCTGTGTTAACTAAGATTTAGAACGGGATCTGAGCGGGATAATACATTATGCATGTATTATGCATCTATACGTTCCTATTGAATTGTTCTATCTATTAGAAAACTGCATCAAAATCCGTTGCGTACTTTTAAAGATTTAAGCATACATACAAAGGAAGCGACCTTATTTTTAACCGACTTCAAAAAAAGGAGGAGGTTATCAATTCGACTGTATGTTTTTTTTTTTTTTTTATAATTGTTACCGCATAACTTTTGACTGGGTGAATTGATTTTGATGATTCTTTTTTCAGTAGAAAGGTGACGCTCCCCATGGGGTCCCATTTTAATCTAGTCCAGTTCTGATGATGGTATCCATGAGAAAATTACATTAGGCACGTGCACGACAAATAGATGAATAACTGAATATCACGCCAACCGATTTCAATGATTATTAGTTTATTTGAAAGAAGGTACTTCAAGGGTAGTTTGGTGAAAACTTGGTTAGGTTCTGATCATGGGATTCATAACAAAGCAACGGAACTCTTAAATTCTTAGGAGCAAATTAACGATACTCGGCTGAATCTTTTATAGGCCATACGGATATTTGACTAACGTAACGTTTTTATGGTCAAGTGGTCAAGTAACTGTCGTAGCTGAATATGATGATCAATTCCTCAACAGCAGTAAGGATGCGATCTGTGGCGGAAATTCTAACTGTCTGTAATTTGTGTATGCACTCTGTAAACTTTTGTATGCAATACTTAATGTTATCATCATCATTATCAGCCTTTCTCCGTCCACTGCTGAACATAGACCTTCATCAATGAACGCCAAGACGGCCGATCCCCTGCCACTCGCATTCAACACGGACCGGGCACTGCTCGGACATCGTCTTCCCACCTGATTATTGGCCGACCAACACTTCGTCTTTTAGGTACGCGGCCTTCACCCTTGAACCTAATTAGCTCATCAGCCATCCGTTCTCCTGAGCGAGTGACCAACCCGCTTCAACGAGCTTCTTCTTTGCGCTATCGTAATATCCATTGTAATCATCGTGATTGCTTTTGTCGCGGAGGCCACGCTTAGATAAACGAAGTGTTGGTCGGGAGTTGGGAGGCCTATGTTCAGCAGTGGATGGAGAAAGGCTAATGATGATGATAATAAATTTGTGTAAGCCCTCTGAGAAAGTTTACTAGTCTTACTGGCCCTACTTAAAACTAAAAAAAAAGCCTAAGTTTATCAAGGCTTAATGAAAAACAAACGAAGAAAGGATTTAAATTAACACACAGCCAAAAGCGATTCGGAAAGTTGTATGCAATACATATATTATCATCGACATCAGCCTTTTTCCATCCACTGTTAAACATAGGCCTCCCTCAATGAACGCCAAGACGACCGATCAGAGAATGATGATGATGATAATTTTATGTTTTGCATAAGTACACAATTTTACAGAGTGCATACACAAATTAGTTAGAATTTCTGCCACAGACCGCATCCTTACAGTAAGCCGTTGAGGAATTGATCATCATATTTGGCTATGACAGTTACTTGACCACTGGACCATAAAGACGTTACGTTAGCCAAATATCCTGATGGCCTATAAAAAATTCAGCCGAGGATCGTTAATTTGCTCCTAAGAATTGAAGAGTTCCGTCACTTTATTATGGATCCCATGATCAGAACCTAACCAAGTTTTCACCAAACTATCCTTGAACTACATTCTTTCATATAAACTAATAATCATCGAAATCGGTTGGCGTGATATTCAGTTATTCACCTATTTGTCGCGTACATGCCTAATGCAAATTTATGACTTTTATGGTTTTCTCATGGATACCATCATCAGAACTGGACAAGATTAAAATGGGACCACATGGAGAGCATTAGCTTTCTAATACAAAAAGAATCATCAAAATCGGTTCACCCAGTCAAAAGTTATGAGGTAACACTTATAAAAAAAAAAAAAAACCTCCCTCCTCCTCCTCCTCCTAACCTCCTCCTTTTATTTGAAGTCGGTTAATAAACGATCTCGATCCGAGGTTGCTCCATAGATTATTCATTCAAAACACCCTAACTCCGAGAATTCTGATCTACGTAGGTACTTACGTATGCAACCATTTTTTAGTGGTGCCAAAAATATATATAAAAGCCTTATTAGGATGGTTTGATATCAGTGCAGAGTTAGAACAAGTGCGTTAACAACTTAAGGTATAATCATTATTTACATCGCCTTATACATTCAAATATATTATTTATAATATAATATATATTATTTGGATACATAAATATTAAATTATTTATTTAAATATTTTTATCGCAATTGATTTGTTTCTTTATAAACAATTATTAATTTAATGTTTGTGTTATTAGCAGTTATATTATTTATGCAAATAATATAAAAAAATTGTAAATGCCGAAGAACGTTTGCATATTCTTTTGCTATCGAGCATCGGAAACGGCTTTGCTGTCTTTCAATGAGAAGGGCAAACTGGCAGTAATACTACTGGCACGGTTATTGCCATCCTGTTGCAAGGCATGGAGGAGTTGCCAGGATTGCTCCGAGTGTTTTTGTGTTTGAGGGTGGCGTTAACCACTTAACATCACATCTGCCACTTTGCCAACTCACATAAACAAATAACACAAATTATTACAGAATATAGTTGGTTATCCTAGCCATTTAATGTTATCCTCTAAATCTGTACCCTTTTATTACTTAATTGGGCGTATTAATTACCGCAATAGCGTCATGGCGTCAACTAGCAATACCTATTCTTTGCGTTATAAGTATATTCTAAAAGTTAACTTAACTTATTGCTTCAAGTTAATTTAAATTTGACTATAATTTATAAAAGCATATAGTCCTACTAATATTATAATATAAACGGTTTTGAAAAAAAGTTCCAATTTAAGCATTTTGTTACTCAAAAACTAAAAAAAAATATTACTTATAAAAATCATCAACGCTAGACCAGTTACCATGCACTGCTTAAGCTTTATATCTCCTTTCAAAAGCGCTTAAAGCATCGATACATTATATTATATACTCGTAATATGTCATTTATTATCTGATAAAAATATAAATCAAATAATATTTATTTCGTAGGCAAATTATATAGCACTTGAAACTTGTCAATTTTTTTTATAAGCTAATGCTAGATTCGCAAAGTAGCAGTTTTCCTCAGAGAAGAATCTAGCAAGAAACTCTGTAGGGTTGCTCTTTTTAAAATATAGTTTCACAATTTTTGTAAATACAAACTAGTTACATACTGAACATATATACATTTATATATTATTTTATTGTCCGTGTGTGTCACTGAACTCCTCCTTAATGGCTTGACCGATTTTGATGAAATGTATTGTGTGCATTCAAATGGATTTGAGAAGGGTTTAGATTCACAATACGGTCAATTTCAAGTTCTGTACAGGACAACGTCTGTCGAATCCTAGTAACTTATAAAAATGGAAAATTTTAATCTTATTAAAACCGGTTAAGTGCAGTTCATAAATAACAAACAAGGGAATATGTAATAATACCATATTTTTCCCTAGGCTACTTTAGACCATAAGCTAATCTGACCTTTAATATGATACCATTATTTTTTCTTCCAGACAAACTATTCACAATGAAGAGCTTCACCGTTATCTGTCTATTCGTGGTGCTGGCGCTGGCGCAGGGCCGACCGGAACAGTATACGGACAAGTACGACAACATAAACCTGGATGAGATCATGGGCAACCCCCGTCTGCTCATCGCCTATATCAAGTGCATCCTGGACGAGGGGGTCTGCACTACCGAGGGAAAGGAATTGAAATGTAATTTTATAAAAGTATTACTTTGAGATAATGTTGGTCGGCCATTAACCCTGTGGTAAGAGGATCTCCGTGTAGTGGCCGGCCCGTGTTGAAAACGAGTGGCAAGGGATTGTCTTGGCGTTCATTGAGGGAGGCCTATGTTCATCAGTGGATGGATAAAGACAGATGATGATAATGGTGGTGATAGTGATGATGTTGATGAATTTGATTGGAAATTCAGTTATAGAAGTCTTTACTATTAAAGAAGAATATACCAAACGTCTTAAGATAGTCAACACGTGAATGAGAAGTCTGGTCTAGTAGGCTCATTTGTTTGTCAGGGACTTTTGGACGCTTTATTTATCGCTCGCTTCAAAAGCACTGGTGTGAACCGGGCTTAAAAATTACCCTGCGTCAAAAAAAGTTCACTTGCTTATGTTAATGACGCACTTGCCTATTCAACTAACAAAAAAAGATAGTCTAGTAGATGCACACTTTATGAGTTTAAAGTCATCGACCATACTTTATGAGAGAATGGTGACCTTCATTGTAATCTTTACCTTAAACCTCAAATGTTACAGCTCACATCCGCGATGCCCTAGAGTCCGACTGCTTAAAATGCACTGAGGCCCAGAAGAAAGGAACCCGTCGTGTGATCGCCCACCTCATCAACAAGGAGCCAGAGTACTGGAAGCAGATGTGTGCCAAATACGACCCCAACAACACATACGCCGCCAAATACGAGAAAGAACTGCGCGAAGTTTCCGCCTAGTTATAAATTAACTTATTTTACTGAAAAATAAAATAATATTATAAATTATATCATGGTTTTTTTATTACACGCATGCGCGTGGAATTATATCTAGTTTGAACAACAATCAAGGTAATGGTCTATTGTTATAAGGCCCTATTAATTCAATAAACAATTTTACGGCTGCCGTTTACACCTTATAAAATTATAATGAGAATATTAAATCTAAGTAAACGATACGACTATAATAATCATCATTGTCATTATAATAATAATAATATAATAATATCTATGGACGTTTTTTTACACCACGTCAATCTGGTCCCGTGGTAAGTACTCGAAGAGTGTTACGGGTACCAGACAACCGAAATACATATATTTAATACGTTTTATATTAATACTTATATTTAAGATTTTTATTATATAATACACATATTTAATACACATCCATGACCTAGGAACACAGAAACTTTTTTGTTCCTCGGCGGGATTCGAACCCGCAACCGCCTTTATACATTTACACAGGCCTCCTCCAATAAGCGCCAAGATGACCGATCTCTTGCCACTCGCATCCAATACGGATCGACTACACGGTGATCGTATTCCCATCTGCTTCATGTCATCATGGCCGCTGTGTAATCGACTATAATATATTTACTAGCAACTTAGTTACTAGCTGTTACCCGCAGCTTCGCCTGTGTTAACTAAGATTTAGAACGGAATCTGAGCAGGATAATACATTATGCATGTATTATGCATCTATACCTTCCTATTGAATTGTTCTATCTATTAAAAAACTGCATCAAAATCCGTTGCGTACTTTTAAAGATTTAAGTATACATTCCAAGGAAGCGACCTTATTTTATACTATGTAAAGATAAATGTAATAATACTTATTTGTAACAAAACCTTATTATTATTTTTGTACGTACAGACCACGAAAATAGGTGTCATTATCAAGTATGAAAAACCGATGAAAAAAACTTCTCAATAGAATTTTAATGTGCATGGTTTTCCTCATTCGAAATGTTCCAAATAAAAGTTAAAATCCTAGTAAATATATCGTTTGAAACAAACATAAAGTTTGTAATCTTTAGGGCCTGTTTCACAATCTCCAGTTAAGTTCCCAATAGGCTATCGGCAACATATTTGACAGATAGAGTATGGAGTATCTGTCAAATATCTGTCAAATTTGTTGCCGATAGCCTATTGGGCACTTAACTGGAGATTGTGAAACAGGCCCTTAGAATTAAACAGACCTACTAAATTACAACCAAAACACGTGTTCAGCGGTGGACAGATAAAGGATTATGATGATGAAAGCCTTAATAAATTCAGAGCTCCTGCAGAATATTATAAGCAGGGCTTCATAAATGGTTGCTTTTATTATATTGTAGATAAACATTTTAGGGCCTGTTTCACAATCTCCAGATAAGTTCCCAATAGGCTATCGGCAACATATTTGACAGATACTCCATACTCTATCTGTCAAATATGTTGCCGATAGTCTATTGGGAACTTATCTGAAGATTGTGAAACAGGCCCTTAAACTCATAAACCTCCAAATAATCGATCATTTGAAGACCATTTTATGAAACAATTGCCTAGCACAGCTTCGTTCATGAGTTCAAAAAAGTAAGATATTTTATTTCTTAGTTAGAATGAGATTAAAAAACATACAAACAAAAAGTATTTACTTTTACTAATATAATAAAATTCATACGTGCTAACACAGATTTATAAATAAAGACAAATGGAGCATGCCGAACATGCGAGTGACGCTTTAAAGCGAATACAAATTCAAAAGCGTGCTCAAGTGCTTGAAGCGTCATACTCTAAACGTCTATTAGATTGTGTTCTTTTTGAATTTGTATTCGCTTTGGTAGCGTCACTTGCGTGCTCGGTAGTCGGTATAAATACTACACCAAACATACGTTTTCCACAGTTTTTGTCTGTCTGTTTGCTTAAATTAATCCCTGAAAAAACTGGACTGCCCCTCTACACAAGTATCAAACGCTCCGATTCTATGCTGTTGCGTTTTTCGCTAACTCCATAGGGTTGCTGCACTTCGCCTGTACTTCGTTTAAAATGAATATTATTATGATGTATAAGCTATGTCATTGTAAAGTTTCATAAAAATCCATTCAGTCGTTTTTACGTGAAAGAGTAACAAACTTCCATCCATCCATACATACTTACAAACTCGTGTTTGTTATATTAGTAGGATTTCTTTATTAATGAATCAAGAAATAATTAATTAATACTGCCAGGTAGGATGTTTTAAATAAATATTAACTAGTTTAACCGTGACAAGCCCTAAAAACAGTCATCTATCTAGATTCAGTTTCGCCAACTTATACTTCACTACTACTTTTTTTTTAAACAGTTAAGCTATTTTGCGGAAGAAATCAGACTCCCAGTTTTGGTCCAACATCACTAAGTTAGTGGAAATTTGTATCGCTCAAACGGATCAAAGATAAAAATTCCACCCATAAATCCAGTGCAATGAATATTAATGAAAACACCACGTGAGTGTTGAAAAAATGACGTCAAAGATTTTATTTTTATTTATTGAATAAAATGTTTGAAAAATACTGGGTTTCCCCGAGAACTTGTTAAAAACAACAGGCAGGTAAAAAATACCCTTACTGTAGGAGAATTATTCTGTTATTCAAATAATACAAACAAAGCCCATTGAAAGTTATTTGTTATTCTGATGTATAAGCTATATTATTGTAAAGTTTCATCAAAATACATTCAGTAGTTTTTACGTGAAAGAGTAACATACATCCATACTTACAAACCTTCGCATTTATAATATTATTAGGATAGCGGCGCGCGGCCTGTCGTTGTGGAGATCCTTGGATTCCTTGGGGGAAGCCTACGTCCAGCAGTGGACAGGTTTTGGCTGAAAGTAAGTAAGGAAGTAAGTAGGATAACTCAGACGAAATTCGGTTATCTCTACGACGGACGCGACGTCACTTTGTCTAAGCCCTCATTTCTTACCAAAAAGACTTCAACGTGGGATGATGCTCCAAAATATATTATTTAAATAATTCATATATTAATATATTAATATTCATAATGAAACCTAATCTCAGAAAAGTCTATATATATAAAATAATGAACATTTCTAATAAACAGGTTTTATTCCGCTAAACAAACTCATCGATATCGATGTTTATAAAACAATCAATCAACTCATATTTTCGCTCTAAGTTATATAATTAGTAAGACTAAAACTATATCTTATAATTTTTTTCTCATACCGCAATCCAAAAGTACAAGGCAAACTTAATGCATAATGCTTTTTAGGTTTTTTCATGGTTGTTTACTCAAAATGTTCCAAGTTACAATATATTTTTAGTTATTCGTGTGTTAGATGTTAAATCGAATTTAGTAAGCCAAATTCGCAACTCGCTCTTTGCGCCTCTTTAAAGCACCTTACGAAGGAATAGATAGTCGATCTAAAAGATTTTAGGTTGGGGGTTTTCCCCGCCAGCCGAGGAGTCTTCGACCACATGGCCTTCTGGTATGCTTTTTTTTTTAAATATCTATAAACGCTTTTTACATCACGTCAATCTGGTCCCGTGGTAAGTATTCAAAGAGATTTGTGTTACGGGTACCAGACAACGGAAATACATATATTTAATACGTATTATATTAATACTTATATTTAAGATTTTTATTATATAATACACATATTTAATACACATCCAGGAACACGGAAAACTTTTTGTTCCCTGGCGGGATTCGAACCCGCAACCTCCGGCTTGAACGCCAACGCGCTAACCATTGAGCTACAGAGGTCGTCAGATGAATGCTAAAATGCCTTTGAAGAATTTGTTGCCTCCCGTCCAGCTGGTTTCCTTAAATAAATAAAAAAACTCATATCATGTAAACTTTTTTGGCTTACTAAACACAAGCGTATTATTTTTACAGAGATGTAGTGCTATTTTTTTTTAGAAAACTCTATCCATCACAATATAAACGCATCTAAATTAATTTGACAGTGTATCAATAAGAAGGGTTAATTTTAATCCATAAGTGTGTCTGTTTGTTTGTCTGTGACATCGAAGTCCACGAACGAGTGAAATGGTCTGAACATATTTTATGGTGATGGTTGTTAGACTTGTTTTATCAAAATCTGTCTATCCATTCCGACGTCATCAGCACTTTTGTTATTACGTTGAGACAAAGAAAAATATCCTTTAAATATGGTTATTAGACTTGTTTTATCTATTAGGTACTGCTTCTAAGATTTTTGCGATTTTCCAAGATAATGTCAAATCAATGTTGTATGTGTGAATAGCTCAACGACAACTTAATTAATAATAATATTGATTGAGTTGCGTTGTAATATTTAAGGAAGCACTATATAGCACACTAGCAGCGCCCCGCGGTTTCATCCGCGTAGGTACTTCCCATTCCCGTGGGAGTAGAGAGGAGTACAGGGATAAATTATTAAAGCATGTGTGTTATTCTGATGTATAAGTTATATTATTGTAAGGTTTCATTAAAATCCATTTAGTAGTTTTTACGTGAAAGAGTAACCAACATCCATACTTATAAACCCTTACAAATTACAATATTAATAAGAAGCAAGAAGATATGATAGCCGAACGTGGCTGAGCAACTGACTTAATCTTTATCATAATTATCAGTTTTTTCGGAGGATGCGCCTTCAAATTCTTTATTAAAATTTTATCTGTGAAGAGAAATATAATTCGATTATTTTCTAAATTGTATTTTTAGTATTTATGGTGAGAGCTGGACAAACGAATAGAAGCTAGTAATAGGGTGCCGTTTGGCACCCATTTGGTGAGGAACCCTAAAAAGAATAAGGACACCGTGTCATGCCAACGAACGTCTCAGAGCGACGCGTGAATGAGTCGCTTGGCCTACACGCCGAGGCACTCGTCTAAGTCCATTCCCCTAAACAAATATTACTGGAAAAATAACATTACGCCAAGCTATACATAAATAGGTAATCATCATCATCATCATCATCAGCCTTTATCCGTCCACTGCTGAACATGGCCTATGTTCCTCAATGAACGCCAAAACGACCGATCCCTTGCTACTCGCATCCAAAACAGACCTGCCACTGCGCGGAGATCGTCTTCCCATCTGGTTAATGGCCGACCAACACTTCGTCTACCTAAACGCGGCCTCCACTCTTGAACTTAATGGCCCATCGGCCAATAGGTAATAGTTAATATAAATAAGTATAACAAACTTAATAAAACCTTAACAAACAAAATTTTCAAGTTAACCCTACACTACTAGTGTCTTTGGTCACGACAAACAGTTCGTGAATATTCTCAAAGTTTTGAGATTATGAAAAAGATCAAAAATACCCAACTTTTCAAGAATGAAAAACAAACAAATACAAAACAAAAACATGACGTCGTCGATGCGGTTGTAAGATGTATTTATTACCTAACATTAGTTTTTTTGACTCGATAATAAACTTCAGGTAATTAATACTTCTGACGTTATTTGGCGCTTTAGAAGGGATCTAATTTTGATAATGATTTTATAACATAGGTGTCATCAACGAAATCAGGCGAGGAGAATTTTAAGCCACTGATGTGCTGGCCCAATGTGGTACTGATATTCACACTCGAAAGCTTTTAAATCGCATCTGGTATGCAGATGTCCTCACGATGCTATATATAGCATGCGATGTTCTTATATTCAGGTTTAAGGGGAAATTTAGAAAAACCCATTCTAGAGCTTCAGTCAAAATCGAATCCTGACTCACACAAGACTAGACACAGGAATCCTATCATCATCATCATCATCATCATCAACACCCTTTATCCGTCCGATCACTGACCACTTGCATCCAACGCGGACCTGCCACTGCTCGGAAATCGTCTTCCCACATGGTTAATGGCTGACCAACACTTCCTCTACAAATAAGTAATAATAATAAACACGGCCTTAATGGCCCATCGGCCATCCGTTCTTCTGAGTGTGTGACCAGCCCATTGTCACTTCAACGTGCTTATTCTTCGCGTGATATCGGTAACATTAGTTCTCTGGCAGAGGTCTTCGTTTTGAATCCTATCTGCTAAACGTTTCACCACGAATGTAGCCAGGTCAATTTGGTGGTAGCGATCCGGTAGCTCGAGAGTTCTTGGCACCCCCTGTCCCACCGTAACCTTAGCCAGAAAAGGACGGCCGGGAACTAGAAGCCGTTTCCTTGGCCAGTGATTCATGAGGAGATATAATCGCAGATTATGAATTAGCATCGTTGGCACTGCTGCCTTCCGCCGATCCGATTAATGTTCGGGCAGTCATCCTAATTCCTGATCATACGTTGTTTCAGTTGGAATTGCCTCATAACAAAGGAAGTCCTTCTTCAGGGACCGGCGAGTCTTCACAATGGCGGGTATGCCCGCCGTTGCTCCCGCTTGGAGGCGCTAGTGTTGTTGGAGGTCATATTGGTTTGACAGCTCTATACTGCGTGTATGGTGTTTTGTACGTTACCCATGCAATTTGTGAAAAATGGCAGAAAAATACGGCACTTTGAGTGTAGTTGAATTAAAAAACGAATTAAGGTGAAGAAATGCTAGAATAGTTGGCTAAAAGGAAGACCGTATCGAAAGATAAACCATAATAATTTGCAAAATAAAGTAAGCAACGTGCTTGATATAGTTGATCCATCACATTTCTGCATCTCTTTAAACTTACAAGCTGCCCTAAGATCCATCGGTATTTCGATCTCATTGCAAGGTTCTGGAATCTGGTGTGATTGGGTTTATTGAATTGAGTTCAGAAGACAAATCTAAAGATTACTTTAAGACTGATCGCTTTGTTGTACTACGTTGTTCTCACTATAGTGCTGCTACCATGGCTTTTAAGACCATTTAAACGGGCTGGGCACAGCATTCTTCTTAAGTCTAGGTTTTTTTTGCTATAAACTAAACAAAATTTTATAAAATTGATGTTTTAGAATAAAGTTATCGTATTAGTATATCGTTAAGTATTTGGATTACGTTTTATTCAATAATTATGCTCACAATATTTACGATTTTCAACAACAGAGTACAGAGTCTAGAGGTATCACATAGTCCGACTGAATAAAATGTTGATTGCAAACACGGGAGTTTATTGTCAGCATGTATTTATCCCTTCTTATAGCTATAATCCATTTTATCCTCAACTGTTTATCTCCTGGAAACTTATGTCCTGATACTCTAGATGAGCACAAAGGCACAATACAACACTGAGGCATTTTATTTCTATTTAATTAGTCCTTTTATGCACGAAAACACAATAATATTAAATGAAATTGAACAATTTGACAGATAGCATGACCCCCAACTACACTAGCGCCATCTGCTTCAAGCTTTTGAGATAAGCTGCCATTTAGACAAAATCACACATGCGTGGCAAAAAACACATGCTAAAATAAACCAAAAAAAAAAAGTTTTACGTAGGCAGGTAGGTTTTTTCTTTTACCTCGGGAAATGCGCTGAGGCATCCCGCTGGGGAATGGGTCTTCACGGGCGGGTATGTGGGACTCGCTGCGCCCGGAAGATGGTAAGTGGACGCAGCTCTACCCATTAAAACCCAGCGAGTGCCACCAATGCCGCCTTTGGCAATGGGACGGCTATCAGTCCTTCAGGCGACCGACGCCACCTCCACAGACGGGTTATCCCGGGCCACAGAATAACCCAGTTGGGCCAGTACAATGAGGTTCCCGTCCTCACCCCTTGCCCCTGCTTTTTGGCCGCCTCTTCTTAGAAGAGGGGTACAATAAGCCCCCTTGACTCAATACGATTCGCCCAAGGTGTTGGACTCGGTTACTGAGCCCCACCGCCACGACAAGGCCTGAACCATGGTAGGAATAATCCTAATCCAATAAGGGCATTAGGTCGAAAACAATAAATTAATATAATAAGACGTCGTGATTTTATTAGCGCTAATAACATAAATTATCAAGGTGTAGAGATTATCGATAAATAATTAGCTTAACAAAAGATGATCCTACGTACCTATTGTCTACGTATGTGACTTTTTATGCCCGCCAGAACTATATAAAAGCCATATTGGTAGCGTACTTGGCATCAGTCTTCTGTTTTTTAACAGCGAGTCAACTGCAAGGTAAGTAATTCATTATACGACCAATTATTTTTGCTTCTCATATTTTTATGCATAGTTAAAAATATCATTGTTTTAAGTAACTAATGTAATATACTCGAAGTGTGCAAACATTTTATGTCTCTATTAAACGGCTTGTTAAGTATTAAGTTGATAAAAAAATTATTAAAAACATACTTGATCGGGTAATTCGCTAAAAAATGCGCTATTTTACTATTTCCTTACACCCTGTGGCAGTCTCATAGTTAAGACAAATTTAACGAGACTTTAAGCTAACATTCATTCGTTTAGGAAAACGCATTACTACATGGCCTGTAGGTAAGGCTGTATACGATAAGCAGCCTGTAAGTAATAATAGTAGCAGCTTTTAAGTCAAGACGCTATAAGAAAAACCATTTTCCACCATTGAACGTCTAATGATAACTTTTGTAAGGTTTTCATACAACCAACTTTCTGTTATCAAAGTCGTTAACATCATCAGCCCAATTTCATCAAACGCTGGAAGTAAGACTTTTTCTATTACCGCTTTGGACAACAATAATTACTGACGTCCCATCTTGATAAAGTTTGATGAATGCAACAAGAATCATATCTATAGGAGTTTGTTTGCGATTTTCTTCTCTAATTTTTTAGGTGTTTTTAAAATAGCCGGCCCAAAATTCCTTCTGGAAGTCAACAACAAAGCCTCAAACAATAAAACAATAATAAAACAGTGCGGTTAAAAAAATATTTAGGGCTTATACTGCTGTACTAGTTTTCCATTCCAATGAAAAATTACAGTATCGTTTCATCATCATCAGCCTTTTCCATCCACATCTGAACACAAGCCTCCCTCAATGAACGTCACTTTGACCGATTCGTGGCCATCAATTAGATATATAATACAAAAAAAAAAAAAGAAAAACATAGAGAGGCATTGATAATCTCCTTTTTTGAAGTCGAAAAATACACAATCACATACAATATCCTTTACCTTTTAGATTTATCATCATGAAGAGCTTTACCCTCGTCTGCTTCCTGGTCGCGTTGGCGCTTGCCTACGGTGAAGACAAGTATACGGACAGGTACGACAACATCAACCTGGATGAGATCCTGGGCAACCCCCGCCTGCTGGCCGGCTACATCAAATGCATCTTGGATGAAGGAAACTGCACAGCCGAAGGAAAGGAATTAAAAGGTTAGTAGCTTTTCTGGAATGTTCTGGACTCAGTGAAAGTTGTCATTACTATATTATCATACTTATCGGATAGCTAAGCCACACGATTTTGAACCTTAAACTGACATTACTGTCATACTTAGCTTATAGTTCAGCCACCCAAACTTGATCATAGAACCATAATTCTCTTTTTCTACATTTCCTTCTATTGAAGATTTATATATTTTTTTCTCGAGTACTTCAGTTTTATGTGTCTTCTTTTTGAAGATTGTTTCTTATTATTGCCTATATTTTATTCTAAGGCCATGTGTGTGTAACTAATTTGGATGAAACATTACGTTTTACGTTTCATCGCATTTACAGAATCTGTAATTTATGTGGCTCGGATAAAGTAACTTGGAGCCAAAGTGAAAAAGGAGTCAAATATCAAAAAACTCATTGCTCTATTTTACCAAAAAAAAACACAAGCAGTGAACGCATTGATAACCACCGTCGCTTTAAATCACGTAGTAACGTCAATATATACGCAAATAATTGTTTATTCATAACATTGTGATTAATGTCTAGTATAAATACAAGTTATTAGCGCATAACGTAAATAGGACGCGGTGACGTTTCGCAGAACCGATACGATCTTAGTGTCAATTAGTTAGAAACACATCACTAGACAGTCCTTGCTAGTGACCTAACCTTCGAAGCTAAATAGTATTTTTAA
This sequence comes from Lycaena phlaeas, assembly GCA_905333005.2. Taxonomy (NCBI): domain Eukaryota; kingdom Metazoa; phylum Arthropoda; class Insecta; order Lepidoptera; family Lycaenidae; genus Lycaena; species Lycaena phlaeas. The sequence goes on from HG995182.1 coordinate 6,774,373, forward strand.
TTTTCACATTTACGGCTGGATTTAGAGCTTTCATTAACCGCCATGATTGGACCATCGATCTTCTAGGTCTAGGTGGATGTGGAAATATCCTCCGTCTTACCAAACGAATAACTTTTCTATATTATCTACATTATCAATTACTGCCCTTACAAAAATGTCACATTATTATAAATATTTAACATTGAGTGTATAGTATGAGTATATACTCATACTTCCTTTTATTTATTTTTTCCAAAAATTGATTATTTAAAAAAGAACATATATGTGGGGCGAATTATGAAAGGAGGATAAAATAGGAGGCTCCTGAAGGTCCCCTTTTAAAATCTGTCTCATCAGAAGTTGTCCTTAAATGTATATTTAAGTTTTAAAAAAACACAGATGTATCTGTGAAACATTTATTTTAGCAACAGTAGCCATTTTACCAAAGGAAGCAAATATTATTATTTCTTTTTATCTATTTATTTACTTTTCATTGATTCTTATGAGAATATCTTTATTTATATCCTTACAATCATAATATGTAGCTTAACTATGATAATAATTAATTTCAATTTTGAAAATATTTCTGGAAAATTCGAATGATAACAAAAGCTATTCCTATTCATGCAGCTCACATCCGCGACGCCCTGGAGAATGAGTGCCTAAAATGCACTGAAGCCCAGAAGAACGGAGCCCGTCGTGTGATCGCCCACCTCATCAACAAGGAGCCGGAGTACTGGAATCAGGTCCGCGCCAAGTACGACCCCGAAAACAAGTTCACCGCCAAATACGAGAAGGAACTCAAAGAGATATCAGCCTAAATTGCATTACGTGGATTGAAAATGGAATATTTGTAGCATTTTTTGGAAATTACATGAAGATTTATTGAAAATGTTATTTTTTATGCTATGTCCTATATTTTGATTAGCCTAAAGCTAAGCATCTTAATTTCGAACTACTTTATGACTACCATTTTATAATTTACATCCAGAAATTTGTCCGGCTAAATATTTACATACTTATCTAATTAAAACTAAAGAATTAGGAAAAAATCATACTCTTTTTATAATGAAAATATTTTCTTTAGTTAGCTATTTCTAGACGAATAAATAATTATTATAAAATAATTTATTCCAAGAGGCAGTGATGCTGGCTTGAAGCTTAGCTCGAGAGAGATGATTTTAAGCCGATATAAGTTTGAATAAAAATTAGCTACCCTTTGAACTTCAGAAAGATCAGAATAGTGATAGGCGTCAAAATGAGGCCTATTATTTTCTATGATATTAAGATATTTCCCATGATAAAAGTAATGTTTCTGAAAGTCCTTGACGTTAAAAACATGGGAAATAAAAATATATGATTGTAAACCGTATTGTACATACAATGTTGTTATAATGGATGTCAGCTGCCCTGTGCCCTGTAATAATATGTCAAGACCATCAGCCTATTATCTGATGGTAAGATGTAACTAAAATCTAAACGAATATTTCTTAATTATCTCATTGGCCTTTAATCTATGCAAGCGTAACCCAGGCATGTATTCCACGCCAATAAAGCCAGCCATACAAGTAAATAAATTATTATCAGAAGATCTAAAGAAAACAGATTATTATCGCTTGCCTTGAGCTCTGTTGTTTGAAATAAAAAAATAACCTACAATCAATGTACATATGAATCATAACACAAAAACTTGTCTCTAACATTGCATGCATTGAAATATAAAAGAAAATCTCTAGCATTTGGGATATTAAGGGCCAGTTTCACAATCTCCAGTTAAGTTCCCAATAGGCTATCGGCAACATATTTGACAGATAGAGTATGGAGTATCTGTCAAATATCTGTCAAATATGTTGCCGATAGCCTATTGGGAACTTAACTGGAGATTGTGAAACAGACCCTAAGATAGATAAAAAACCGACCAAGTGCGAATAGGACTTGACGACATATTATATGCAAAACATTATATATACTAACAACATTTGTGTATTATGTTTTTCTGTATTTTTTCTGGCGGGCCTTTTCGTGGGACTTTTTAATATAAAATTTTCCATCATACATTACATATGTAACCCTGGTTTTTGCGGTGCACGCTCGAATAGATCGCAGATGGTAGCATTTTTCCGACTTACTTGACAATTATCATTATATTTTAGAATTCACACACAATATAAATTGTAGCCTATGTATTATTTTGATTATTATAAAGTTTCATTCAGTAGTTTTCACGTGACTTACGAAACACTTACGAAATTTCGCGTTTAAAACATTTGTAGTATGTGCCGGACAGATTATTTGACTTGATATAATACACTTATACTATCCTGGTGTAATATAAAAATAAAAAATCTATTTAAGTTGCGAGAAAACAGTTTTTTTACGTGTCAAGATTTGAATTTAGAACACTTTAGTGTCTAGCCCCTAACTACCAGTACACTAAAAGGATTCACAAAAACTAATGTTTATACCCATCATATTATAATTTTCAGCGCGGTTTAAATAATTATTAAGATTCGATTTCACGATCTGATGAAATCGTGGCCTCTCAAGAAATGCTAAATACTTGATTATAATATAGAAACATTTTAAGATAGCATATATTAATATAAATTCAAAATAGCTATTAAAGTATGATAAAAACTAATGAATCATAATTACTCTACATAGGTTTTTGCGCATTATATTACGCTCTATGGATCGCGTAAATAAGTTCTTATTTCGCAGATTTTATTTTTTGTTACAGGTATATTAAAAATAAATATTTATTTGCTAAGAATTCCTTACTTGAAATGCTTTAGATCAATTTTGTTTCACCTATAAATGAAATTCAATACGATTTGCAATGTACATAATATTATGTATCTATGTCAAAACAGCCCATAAAAAAGACTTTCCTAATTATATTTTACCTTTATAATTGGTAAAAATGTAGTGGATGTTTACATTTCCGAAAAAAAAATCATAAACTAAAAGCATGTTAGTTATCACGAAGTAACTTATTTTGAATTAACTGGTACTCTAGATTGAAAACAATTCTAGCCGTCAAAAGAAAATATCTTTAGGAAACCAGTATGCTTGATAAGATTGAAAAACTTTTTTAAAATATTAAGACATATTTTAAATAAATGAATCCCAAAAAAATAGAACTAGGTAATATGATTAAATCCCAACCAAAATAATTTAATAAAATCCTTTTTAAATAAACCTAAACCTTACGAATAATAAAGGTTTAGTTTATCTGCACAACAGTGCACAACATAAAATACTTCAAATACTAATTGTTCGCTTGGTAAAAAGGTTTGATAAAAAGTTAAAATTTATAACTTAGAATTTTGATAATATGAAACTTTAAAATAGAACACAACTAAATTATAATTTCACAATGACGTCACAGTGTCACACTAACTTGTCGATGACGTAAACCTTAAAAAAATGAAATTTTAAAAAATTCTTCAAATCTTTTAATGGAGTAAAAACTTCCATATAAAATTATGCCTGTGAACTTTGAAAAATATTTCCTTACATGGATTGATACCTTCATCATAATATGAGGAATATGTGTATGTAATTTCAATTTTCTAGCCTTTGATTTTGACGTGATAACGTCTAATAATTCTATATTCCGGGCAGCATGTACGGAAAGGATGACGTCATGTAGCGTTCCGAAAGCAACAGCGCGGCACGAGTGAGAGAGAGGCATGATTGGGTCGAGCGATTGGCTCAGTTCGGTTCGTGCTACATGTTATGTATGACGTTTCCGTAAACCGACTTTTTAAAGAACCAATTTTTTTTTCTTTGTTTTTTTTTGTCTTGAGCATTGATACATTATTCAGTCAATCACCTTTACCTTTTATCACCTTTGCCTTTTATATATCTAATATTATTTAGAAGGGTGTGTAACTGGCATAGGCGTATTCATTATTTTATAAAATCGATCAACATTTCGAGGGCTTAAGGCCGAAATAGCAATACATTATTTTGGTTTGCTATGCAAAAATTGTTACATCTTTAATTTACAAATTCGAGAGGTTTGTTCGTTAAATAGTAAGGTCGTATGGTAACTTACATAGGACCAACAAACGGCAGCTAAACAGTTAATTCCCTGTTCGTTACCACTCCATCATTTCCTAATCTGGAACATGCTGAAACTGCTTCATGGAAAAGAAAATCAGAATAAACTCAGACTCGCCCGGCACATTTCACTCGTCCTTCTACAGCTGGCCTAGAAACAATTGGATAGAGAATATACATTTCTTTACGAACATTCGATAGAAATCCGAAGACGAGTTTACGCTTCCTAAAATTTTATCCATTACCTGTTAATTTGCGGAAACTGGAAGAATTACTCGCAAGAAAATTCACGTGTAATTTTTTTTTTGTATCGTTGCATGTAGAAAAAAACAACAAATAGTTCAAATTTAAGCAAAAATGGAACAATATTATATATCGGTATATATATAAATTATACCAACCTAATTTTAAACAGTAGCAGCTTGCAGTGGAACCAAAGCACAAACATCAAAGCAATATTTGTATTCTACCAAGTTACAAGTACCAGGTAACCTAACAATAGTCTAGAAAATTTGCATATTTTGTACAAGCGAAGCGAAGATTCATGAAGTACCTTCATGTTTCACAAAATTTAAAGTCAAATTTAAAGTTTTCATCCCACAGTATTAAATTTGGATAGTCAAGAAAACCTACCTTGTTAATTGAAGCACAGGACTTCGAAAGCCTCTTAAATTTTCTTGAATACCGCTTAGATTATACAGGTTATAATAAAACATCTCATGTGTATTATCTATATTACTATATAAGAAGTGTTTTGTTGGATGCGAGTGGTAAGGTATCGGTAGTCATAGCATTCATTAAGGGGGCTAATGTTCAGCGATGGATGGATAAAGGCTGATGATTTTCTTTTTAACCTGTTGTATTAATTTCTACGAATTATTAAATTCTAGAAATATGCCTTTTTAACGTCCCTTATAAACCCAAATTCATTCGAAATTTGCTTAGACACCTCATAATGTGTCGACGATGGTCCAGTGGTGGATGAACTCGGCCTCTTATGCGAGAGGTTCCGACCTCCCAGTGTGTGCCAAAAAATGGGTTTTTCTAAATTTTAAGTGCACCTAAACACGATACCATCACGCGCACCGGTGAAGGAAAACATCGTGAGAAAACCTGCATGCCTGATGAGATTGAAAGTCTTTAAAGGTATGTGAAGTTCACCAACCCGCACTGGGCCAGCGCTTCGGTGAACTATGGCCATAGTTCACCGACATTACCTTCCTTGCCTGATTTCGAGGAGAAGACCCGTGCCCAGCAGTGGGACGTAAAAAGTTGAAGTTTTTTTTTACCTCATAACGATCCCTGTCCTGAGACGTAATATGGTAAGTCTCAGATGCTGTTAATTACTCTGCCTGTAGTCTCTTCTTCTTAAAACCGCTGTATATTAATAATCATGGAATCATGCGAAATGATAGTACCCATGAGTGCGGCCCAAGCGTATCATAGTGGACGGACAATGGGTGATGGTGATGACTAATGATGATGATGATATATCATAGGTCTTTCATCATGAAGAGCTTCACTCTCTGTCTCCTCGCTTTGCTGGCGGTGGCCCTCGCTCGTCCTGAGGAGTACACGCACAAGTACGATGACGTGGATTTGGAGAAGATCCTCGGCAACCGCCGTCTACTGGTCCCATACCTTCACTGTATCCTGGACGAAGGCAACTGCACTCCCGATGGTAAAGAGTTGAAGTGTAAGTAAATATGTTTTTTTTTTTCTAAAAAGCGAAAATATTTTCTACACCCAATACTTTCATTTGACATTCCTGTGGGATTTTACAAGACTAATTAAATACATTGGACATACGTTTTTACTGTATTAAAATAAGAGGTAGTGCGATTTCATCTTTAATAGCTGAATTGGGCCGGCGCGACCCACATGGTACTTCTCACATAATATCAGCGCAAAGTTACAACTATGCGTTTCATAGGGTTTGTCAACTTCTACTGGGGAAATAGGGAAAACTGGGGTTTTCCCCCCGTTAAGGGGGAGGGCAATGCATCTGCATATCCTCAGGGTGTGCAGATATTTGTGGCTCTAGGTAGTCACCATAAAGCTCCAAGTGCACCATTCACTTTTGCCTCCTTATGCCATAAAAAAATTCATGCCCAATTATTTAAGAACTATCTCATCCGCATTGAAACTAATAAGTCCAATGTTAATGCAAGTATTCAAAATACAATATTATAAATTTGTTCCTTTCGTGCTTTAAGTTAGGTTTAATGAAATGGTAGTTATTTTAAAACCTTGTTTTAGCCCACATCCGAGAAGCTCTGGAGAACGATTGTGCAAAATGCTCCCAAAAGCAGAAGAACGGCGCTTTCCGTGTTGTAAAGCACCTTTACCACAACGAGCCAGAATTTTGGAAGCGTCTTTGTGACAAGTACGATCCTACTCTGGTGTACTTCAAGAAATATGAGAAGGAGATCACCACTCAGTAAAACAAATTAATATTTTACATTCAATCAATTGGATATGAATAAACCATAAATATGTATTTTAAAACTTATTTTATTTTATTTTATGACCAGAAAACTTTCAGCTAGACATATAGAAACAGCAATAGTAAAAGAAGGCCAATTACAAGTTTTCACAGATAAGCGCCCTTATAGTCTAGTGTTTATTTATTTATTTATTTTTTAGTTTACAAAAATCATATTATAACAATTGTATTGAAGACACTGTTAACAAGGTGTACTTATCTCTATCAGAGATTTCTTCCAGCAAAACCTTGTCAAGTTGTGGGATACTCCGTCACTTATAGACAGATAAATAAATAATCACTAAAGTATTGTCTATGAATTTGTTTGAATGACCCTATGCGTTCGGGAGTACTGTGACACCTCATAGTATAATTTGTAAATACGGTCCCTATATAATAAGACCCTCTATAAAATAGGGCTGATTGAACTGATACTTATTCACAACTTGAATTTGGCTGAACTAGATACAATAATAATTATAATATCTATGGACGCTTTTTACACCACGTCAATCTGGTCCCGTGGTAAATACTCGAAGAGACTTGTGTTATGGGTACCATACAACGGAAATACATATTATACATATATTTAATACTTTTTATATTAATACTTATATTTAAGATTTTTATTATATAATACACATATTTAATATACATCCATGACCCAGGAACAAACAAACTTTTTTGTGTTCCCTGGCGAGATTCGAACCCGCTACTTCCGGCTTGTGCGCCAACGCGCTAACCACTGAGCCACAGAGGTCGTCATTGAACAATGAAATTTACTAATCACTTATTGACGTCTGCGTCAGTTCAACGTCACCTCGGAGTTTTTGAACAAAAAGTTCTTGACGAGCGCTCAAATTATTAGGTTTATTTTCGAGCAACAAATGCATAATGTGCGTAGGTATAAAATTAAACCTTTAACACTTCAAAACACAATCATTATGTTTTTAATTACATGTTACTGACGCTGGACTAAAATAATTATTATTAATAAATATCCAGCTGGATGCAAGTGGCAAGGGGCAACGCCAAACCGTCTTGGTACCGTAATTCAGGGAGGACTGTCCAGCAGTGAACGAATAAAGGCTGATGATGATGATGATGATGATGATCCAGTAGTTACGGGCTTTCTTTTGTCGTCAATATAAATAATATGTTTTATCGATAGTAGAAAGAGTTGTGCTGAATTTGACTCAGCTGTCTCCTTGAATTATATGTTCTGCTTATATCTAGCCAGTTTTACTGAGTACCTTTGGACAAGATATTGTAAAATATAATTATCATTAGCACCGAAATATAATATCTTGCTTCTCAAGATAACGATGACGATGATGAAAGATGATGATAATGATGATAATAATGATGATGATGGTACTGATGATGATGATATGGTGATGATTATTACATTATTCCGATTAATGTAATAAAGTATTGACAGTCGTATGTACTCGTAACTCACACCCTTCTTGATTATCTTTGAAACTGTTTCATAGGAATACCTTAAACTAGAAAAAACTACCAAAAATCTTTATTTAAACTCGCTACCTAGCTCACTACTAGCCTGTTGGTCTAGTGGTTAGCGACCCTTACTGCTAAACTAGAAGGGTTCAATTCCCACCCAGGACAAATATTTGTGTGATGAGTATGATCATTTGTTCTGTGTCTAGGCGTAATTTATCTATAATTTTATGTATACATAACTTTTATATTTAGAAATATATTTAATAAGTAATGTATCAGTTGTCTGTTTGCCATAAGAACAGGCTTTGCCTAGTTTGGTCAGATGGCCGTGTGTGAATTGTCCCAACATATTATATTATTTGTATAATAAAATGCTTAAGATTTCCTGTTTTTTTTTCTGTGATATTGAATATTGATATTATTTGTGGGAATATTTTCAAGTGACGGGAGCAGAGCAGTTCCGGAGTTCATCGAGAGAGACCTCTAACCAGCAGCGGACGTTTGCGGGCTGAAACTGCCTATTTATCCTGAGATTGAAATTATATAGGCCTTCTAGAAACTGTAACGTAAACAAGGAAAACTTTGAATTACATTTTAAAGGCCGATCTTAATTATTATTTCCGCGTACGAGTGATACATATCGTTGAAAAGATTTTCAGATAAGCTAAGCTGTATTTATTTCTTTAATACTTCACTTTATGAAATCTAAACACTATTACTAATTGTAATGTTACAACTTGAAGGCCCCGTTCACACAAACGCTTTTACTGAGCCTTAAAAAAGCATTTGAATGAGACACGGGTTGACCTACTTCATCATCATCATCATCAGCCTGCGGCAGTCCACTGCTGGACATAGGCCTCTTTTCTGTCTTGAGCTTTGAGTATCCAATTGCTGCCAGCCACCTTGCGCAGATCGTCGCTCCATCTAGTAGGAGGGCGTCAGACACTACGTTTGCCCGTGCGCGGTCTCCCCTGCAGAACTCGATTGCTCCATCATTCATCAGTTCTGCAACATATGTAACCAGCCCACTGCCACTTCAGCTTGCTTATCCGAATAGCTATGTCGGTTACTTTGGTCCTCTGTCGAATTACTTCATTTCGGATTCTATCCTTTAGAGATACTCCAAGCATAGCTCTCTCCATAGCTCGCTGAGCAACTTTTAGCTTGCGGACCAGTCACCACCGTCAGTGTCCACGTTTCGGCTCCGTATGTCACCATGGGTAAGAACTAAGACGCACTTGACACTTGACTTACTTATGTCTCCGTTTATTGGTAAGACAGATAATTCTCTTCAATTCCAACCTTTAAAATACACTCATACCTTTCATTTGTATTACATAGTTTTGTGCTAAATATTTTATTAAAAAAAACTATTGCCGTAACATGTAATTAGGTCCTTACGGAATACAGTGGCTTTTAAGTTTCAATGGATTTAAATGATTTTGGTTAAGCTACAAATACACAACCCTTTGTGAACACAAGCAAGCAAGTCACCTTCGAATTGTATAATAATTATATTTGTTATAAATTCAATCGTACAGTAGCTTTTTTATCGCCGGATAGTGGTCTTAATCATCCCGCGGGGGATTGGGTATTCCCCAGGCGGGTATGTGGGACTCTACGCCCGAAATATGGTAAGGTGGACGTGACTCTACCCACTAAAACCTTTTCTTCTCCTTGTCGTGCTGTCGCGGTGGGAATGCGATGTGATTATACCTTGTCGCCGGATAATCCACCGACCGAATCCTTCAGTAGCTAGTTCTGTAACCTTACATTAAAACAAGCATGTGTCCACCCTTGGGCAGTCCTTCCATTAATTATAATGATAATTGCCTGGTTGATAGTATTCTTAATAATTAGGTCTAAGTGACCACGCGCTTGCGCGTATGTAATTTTTATGAGTGTCTATGTACGAAGGTTAAGTACTTCAAGAAAAAAAAATAACTTATATATAAGGCCGCTATTATGAATAAATAGAATACAAAGTAATAACGTTTATAAGATAACGTAAGTAGAAATATTCCTTCATAATAATAATTTTCATAACCCCAAAAAATATTCTATTTTATAATAATAATTTTCATAACCCCAAAAAATATTCTATTTTATATAATTTTTACATTATAAATATAATCGAAAATCAGTCAAATACTGCTAATATAAGGGTCTTTCGGATTATATTCAACATTCTTTAGAGAAGGTTCTAGTAAGAGGTAGTACCATGTTGCTTTGCAGCTAAATTGGGTCGGCACGACCGGGGTGGTACCTTTCTCTCACATAATACCGGCGTAAAGTGACCACTATGCTATCGCGTTTTGTACGGCTTCTTGTGTTGCGATGTGATAGGGAAAAGGAGGGCAACGCATCTGCATAGCCTCTGGTTATGTGGATGTTAATGGGCGTCGATGATCGCAAAGGTTTGGGCTGTTTGGTTGTCTTATTATGCTATAAAATAAAAAAGGACAGGTTGAACTCTGGAAGTGCCGGCAGAAGTGAATACTTGAATATTACGTTGTGCATTTTTGATTTTTTGGAATAGTTAGGGAATAATTTTGAACGAATTGCTTTTATTATCAATATAATAGTACTATCATTTATGTGGTAGAATACAATATTTATTTGTTGCGCTGCGCTATCGTGCATATGGGCGCTGTGTTGATTTTAATGATAAAATCTTAAAATGACGTCACATCCGAGCTAATATTAAAAATGTTATAAAAACTGTAATGTATGTAAAACTAGTTATAAGATTAGTTTCAATTTATTTTATATAAATATGTTTATTTTATACACTCGAATCAGAATTTAAATAGATTATTTAGTAAAATCAAACTCAAATATGATTGTCATTTGTTAAGGTATCGTTCCTGTTTAATATGAAATGAATTATCCTACGGGAATTAAATTGTAATACAATATTTAAAAATCATGTCTGATTTAATAACATGTAATTTTGTTTATTTTATATCGAAATATGTTTGATTGTAAAAGTGCTTTGTTTGTAATTTTGTATAAAAAGGGCGAATACTGTCCACAGCAGGTGAAGTCGTGTAAAAATTGTTGAAGTGTTAACATCTTTTATTTTGTGCATACACTATACTTGAATATAATACAGTATTGTAAAACATCTGTGCATTATATCTCCGCAAATATGGACCCCGAGGACTCGTACCGTGACGGCACGCCGACATGCACAAATATGACAATTTATATTACATTAAAAATTTTATCTCAGAAAAATTAATAGTTACATTATTGTAGTCTTTTTCGATCAGTCTTACCAAGTTCACGTCACGTGTCCTGACGCGAGTTTTTACCCATCACAAAAAGTGCACAACGCCGTTAAATAAGCTTTCACTTAAAAAAAATTAAAATAGGTTACAATTGACTTTCAGTTAAAAATAAAATAAAAAACGGTTACAATTTTCCTGTAACTAAATCTTTTGCTATAGAATATCCGAAACGAAAATAGCGGAGATGGTACAATTTATGATATCAAATATTTGAAAAAAAAAAAGAATTATCAAAATCGGTTCATAAACGACATGATAAGCCCTGAACAAACATAAAAAAACATTTATTCGGTCGAATTGAGAAACGTCTCCTTCCTTGAAGTCGTTTAAAAAAGTGAACAGAAGTAAAGATTACCCACAGACTACTTAGTAGATTACCTAAAAAAAATATCAAGTGCAAAAAGTTCTATACATGCGTCATACATATTTACTTCATTTACTAGCAGTTTTTGTCAATTCTTATTAGCTGTTCTCCTAATCTGTTGTTTTTTCTAGTTTCAAGGCAATAACAATGAAGTCGGTCGGTTTTATATGCCTTCTAGCTGTAATAGCATATGTGGGAGCGGACACATATAGTGACAGATATGACAACATGGATGTTAAGGAATTGATGTCGAACCGGCGTCTGATGATGTCATACCTGGATTGTATCCTGGAGAAAGGTCGCTGCACTCCAGAGGGTAATACTCTAAAAGGTAAAATGGCTGCTATTTTAAATCTACGTCCTGGCTTACACATACAAGGCAAGGTAGAAGTAATGACAAAGTATATATTAATAGATTCCTCCTCCCGCTTTGAATGGGGTGGAAAACTGTAATATTTCCTACTCCTCTTGAATTCTTCTGATTAATTTCGTTCGTTCGATTTTAACGTATCCCCCGGGCTCCCGGAGATCGTATCAAAGGGTGATTTAGTGGTTGCCGCTGTCGATCCTGGCTATACAGGAGTTGCAGCGGTGGTAACGAGTGGTGGGCCAAGCCTATAATATTCTAATTTCTACTTATAGCTGATAGATGTTAATAATATCTCGTACTTTATTTTTAGCTAATTTCAAGGAAGCCTTACAGAATTACTGTCAAAAGTGTACAGAGAAACAAAAGGAAATGACCAAACTGCTAAGTGTGCACGTGCATAATGAATACCCCGAGTCTTGGAAGGAATTGTGCAAATTTTATGACCCAGAGATGAAATATATACCCAGATGGATGAAAGAAATTGGATTAGAGTGAAATTGTAATTTTCTCTGATAACCATATTTTTCTTATTCAAAATATAAATTAAAATTATAATCTCTTTTTCAATGTTTTATTTGCCAAGGGCGGGTTGCATCGAGCGATTTTATCTATATCTACACTAATATTATAAAGAGGAAAGATTTGTACCTATTTTTGTATGTTTGTAATGAATAGGCTCAAAAAGTACTGGACCGATTTCAAAAATTCTTTCACCATTCGAAAGCTACATTATCCACGAGTAACATAGGCTAAATTTTATTGTGATAAAAATAGGGTTCCGTAAGATATTTTGGTTTTTCGGACATAAGGTGTAAAAAATGTTATTTCGCGTACTAAGATCCCGTTGTAAATCTTAGTTAACGCAGGCGAAGCTGCGGGCAACAGCTAGTCGAATATGTAATCGTCAAAGATGGCGGTAAGTGACCAAAGAGCATTGTTTTTAACAGATGTTAAAATTTAACGAAGTCTCTTACGTTAACAGATAATTTGAAACAACCGTATTATTGTCTAACGTCGTCGTTACTAAGTTTTTGAAGATTCCAGATTATTCCAGATAGTAATAAAGGGTTTATAACCCTTCAATCACAAGCTTGAAACTTGAAAAGAAACAAATGCGACGTCCCTGCTCGTTCCATATGTATTAGGGATATGATATAAAAATAACACTTTTGATTTTATTAATTTTTAAGTATATTAGACATAAATTTGAATTATCTTTAATATTAATAATTTTAAATTAACATGGTTATTTTCATTATCAAAACTATTTAAAACGGGATATTTACCATGTTTTTTAGTCTTATTTCGCGGAGCTCGATAACATGGTGAATATCCCGTTTTAAATATTTTAAATTAATAGAATTTATTTGCGTTTTGTCTATACCGTAGAGTTAATCCGTAGATGAAAGAAATGCTTCGTAAACTTCTTTGTATTGGTTTTCGGGGTCATACTTCTTTATGATGTTGTCGAAAGTTTCTACTTCGTTGACTCGAATGTATTGGACGACTTTTCTCGCTTTTTCCTTTTGCGTTCTGGTGCATTTGATACAGCCTGTTTGGAGAGCATCTTTGATGTGTTCTAGAAAATTAATAGAAATTATTAGATTTATATAACTCGTTTTATTTTCTCTGTTTTTTTTTAATTATTAAGAGATGATTTATTATCAAAAAAATCCTACTTACAAAATAAGAAAAACTCAGGACACATAATAGATGAAATGCCAATATTTTATTTTTTATAAAAGTCTTCGAAATAGAAATAATGGCATTTCCATCTATTATTTGTCATGAGTTTTTCTTTTTGTGTGTAGGTGGTTAATATTGTATGTATTATTGCAACGTGAATAATTTGCTAAGAAATTTAATGAAAAGGTAACGTGGCTTGCTAATGTTATAAAGAACACTCTGACGCCTATCAAACTACATTTTAGAACAGGAACAATACACTACGTAGTAGATAAAAATAAGGTGATACTAATAACGACATTTTTTCTGAAAAAACAACTTCTTTAGTAATATAATTTTTCGACTACCTCTGTGGCTAACGTTGCGCACATGGCCATACAATTTTTTGCCGGATTGTTACAAAACTTGAAAGATCGGATTGCTTGGATCGTATGAATTAAAACGCCGTCTGATGATAGTAAAATATAATAAATTTCACCCCCGAGAAGGAGTAAAAAAATAAAAAAGAAGTGGATCCGATCTTTCAAAGGATCGGATCGGATCGATCGGCGCATCCCTACACAAGCCTCTTCGAGAACTTACCACGGGACAAAATTAACGTGGTGTAAAAAGCATCCACAGATGTTATTATTATTATTTGAAAACATTTACACAGAATAGATATATTGTAGTACTTGGCGGGTTAGTAGTAACCTTAGATAGTTAGTAACCAGCGATCTACACAGTACACACAATATGTTAATCACCATCTAATCTAACCAGCCCCCTTAGACAAGTGGCACAAACGCTAAACGAATAGAGATAGAATAGAATACTTATTGTACGGGAATGACACTAGTTTACGACATGTAATTTGACAGTGTGTTATTCCCATACAATAAGTATTCTATTCTATTTCTATTCGTTTAGCGTTTGCCACTTGTCTAGATAGGCTGTTTAGTTTTCTAAGGGCCTGTTTCACAATCTCCATATAAGTTCCGAATAGGCTATTCACAACATATTTGTCAGATAGAGTATGGAGTATCTGTCAAATATGTTGTGAATAGCCTATTCGGAACTTATCTGGAGATTGTGAAACAGGCCGTAAATAAATTTTTCTACTACCATAAAATTGAAAATTACCTTTCAACGTTCTTCCCTCTGGTGTACAGCGTCCTTTATCCAAGATACACTTAAAGTAAGTGTTCAATAAGCGTTTATTTGCAATGATCTCGTCTACGTTAATCTCATCATACCGATCGGTGTACTGATCAGCGAGACAAACCACAGCAAGAGTAAAAAACACCACGAACAACTTCATCTTGACCGTTGCAGTTCTGAGATCCTGTGATACTATTGTCTATATTGATGTCTAACGTTTATATCCTCTCGATAATAGTATAATGAATTGCGAAATAATAGTAGTACTATTGTTTACATAGTGTTTAGTAACGATTGTGGTTTTAATTTGCTTACAATATATCGATTACTGTACTTTTTTCTACAGGAAAATAATTGTTTTGAAGTCTGAAAATACGCAAACATTTGGCCGTTCATAGATTTCGCTCGATAAAAATAAGTATTTTGTGAATTAGGCCTATTTAATATACAGAAGAAGATAAGTTTTATCCTCCAAATGTTCTGATTGCGATAGCTGTAGGGCTGTAAGGTCGTTTTCGAATCTCTTAAGCGGAATCCGCGGTGATATGACCAATTTGACGAATTTGTATTATTTAAAACTCGACTATCTATCTATGTAAATGAAGTTCGATTTCAAAGTCAGCATAAAGTGAGCTCTATCATTCAGGTGAAACTCGATATCGAAATGGTTTTTTACAGAATAGCACTACAGGTCCTGGTTGAAGGGAGAATATTTTAATGTTTTTTATGTAAATCATCGCAGCGATACATATCTTGGTGACGCTGTATTATGGTATATATTATAGTACCCGGATGACCGAGCTCTGCTTGGTAAAGTTGATTATTAAAAATACAAATAAAACGACATTTTCCAAAAATAAATCCTATCGCCCCCGTAACACCATGTATAATAAATTTAATGAAAATGAAAATCGTTGGAGTCTTTTCCGAGATTGAATCGCAAAAAGCAATTCTTATATATATATATATATATATATATATATATATATGTATGTATATACAAGAATTGCTCGTTTAAAGGTGTAATATAGACTGAAAAATACATATAGACTGTATAAGATATACAGTCTATATGTATTTTTATTTTTACAAAAATAATAATATAAATAATGAAAATAAACGTTTTCATAATATAAACAATTATCGTTTATAAACAAAGCATAATATTTCATTTTATCATAATGCCATGCTTAGTTCCTGTAGCATTATATTATTTTATGCGCATTACTTGTACAAAAACTCTATGTTTCACATTTGCCAGGCGTCCTGTGACGGCTCTTTTTTTTTGTTAATTTGATAGACAAACTAGCAGATCTGGTGGTAAGTAGTCGCTCATCATCATAGTTAAACAAACAACTAGGTAGACACCTTGAACTAGCACAGGCAAATTTATCCATATATCATAAATCCTCTATAATTGGCATATTCTGAGACAGAAGATGTTAAGTCTGGGTACCTGTTATTACACTAGTCTATCTTGTCTTTCTGTCTGAAACACAGCAAGGTAAGGAACATATTACCGGCGTAAATGGACAGTTACTGTCGCGTTTCGTGCGGTTTTTGAGTTTGCAGTGGCCCAGTGGATAGGGAAAAAAGGGCGACGCATTGCATAATCTAAGGTTCTGTGGATTTTAATGCGTGTCGATGGTTGCATGGCTTCGACTGTTCGTTTGCCCGCCTATGCCATAAAAAAAGATGATATTATATCCATGCAGCCATCACAGCACAGCGCATCCCTCTCACAGGTAAATAACACCAATAGCTTAGAATACCAAGAACAAGACAAGACAAGAATACCAAACATCAAATCCAAACTACAAATATAAAATATTCGTTTGACGACCTCTTCGGTTCAATGTTTAGCGCGCTGGCGCTCAAGTCGGAGGCAGCGGGTTCGAATCCCGCCAGGGAACAAAAAAAATCTGTGTTCCTGGGTCATTGATGTGTAAATGAATATCTGTATTAATATAAAAACTATTAAGTATATTATGTATTTTCGTTGTCTGGTACCCGTAACACGAATTCTTCGGAAACTTACCAAGGGACCAGATTGTCGTGGTGCAAAAGCATCCATATATATTGTTATTATTATAAATATTCTATTATCATACATTGTAACTGCACTTCATAAACCATACATCGATGCAGAAAACGTTGGGATACCCTCAACCTATTGTATTATTCCATGTAACCGTTTCATAATCAGGTTTCATCAGATAATTAATTATAGTTTAAACATCGTTAGACGGTTAATGACTACATAGTAATACAACAATGGTTTTCATTAATGACTCACCGTATTTTGTAATACTTGACTCAGTGTCTTCGATCAATGGATGGCCTTTTTGGTGGCCAACTCGTGTAAATAATTAGAATAATGGTAATAAAACATTATAATTACGGAAAAGTCGCTGGAGGGCTCGAAAGACATGAGACAGTCTAAATAAATCCCCCCAACGTGTGCGGCTTAAACACGAAAATGACAAAAGTGTCCAGCGAACGAGGCAGGTTAACGTCGATGACATAACTCTCAAAGCCGTGTAACTCTCAAAGTACATACTCCTGCACGGCTTTGAGAGTTTTGCATAATATACACATATTATCTTGGGGATACTTTGCAGCTAGGTCAACATAACTTTAAGGAAGGACATTAATTTATTTAAAAAATAGAGAAAACAATTGCTATTTTTATGGAAGTTTGAATAAATTTCGATTTTAAATTTGAATCAAAATCATATAGGTATTATGACAGAAGTAATAGTTATAAGTCACCTAGTTTGGTGGAAACAAAATGATTTGTAAAATTCGCATTCCAGGCAAACAAAACAAACTGCTTCTACACGAAAAGTATATAATTAAAATTTTAAAATACTCTCATCAATATAGGGAAGAATATATTGGTTTACAATAAATGTATAAGAAAACGCCAAAGCAAAGGTAAATGAGAAAAAACATTTCAAAGATAATATGATACTTTAATTCGAGTATTAACATTTTACTTAAAACTAGCAACATAAGGCAACCCAATAATTAGAAAAAGTCCATGCAGTACGTAAATTGATAGTCATTATGTAATTTATATTTCAGCTCTAAGAAACAAAGCTATGGCATTTTCGAAAAAATATAAAAAATCAGAATTCTTAGATAATAATATATAAAAGACCGTTTGTACTTTGTGCTCTTCAAATGGTAAAAGAATTTAAGTGGATCTTCATTGTGATAATTTGCATTCATTTAGTTTTCATTTGGTATTTCAATCCCCAATTCCTTAGCTCGATCCTCATATTTCTTTCTCCATCTGCCTTCGGCGTCATATTTGGCTACTAATTCCTCCCAAATTTCTTTTTCGTGTTTAATCAAATAATCGATTATCTTTGTTGCCCCTTTCTCTTGAGATTCGGTACACTTTTTACAGCTATTCTCGATTGCATCTTGAAGATGTTCTGGAAAGAAATCATACATACTGTTGACATATTTATATTATTAAACTCCATTTCGAAAGCAGATCACTTGTTAAAATCCAATGTCTACATAAAGTTGTGTCACTTTTACTGTATTAATTTTAAAAAATTATTAAGTTCTGGTAATTTCCAAAATTCTGGTAGTTCCAAAATTCTGATAGCATCCAAAATCCTGGGCATGTTTCAACTTAATATTAAAATAACATTATCATTTTACCTTTAAGCTCTTTCCCTTCTGGAGTGCACTTTCCTTTTTCGAGTATACAATTAGAGTAAGAAACTAACAATCGTCTATTCTCTAAAATTTCATCTAAATTTATATTATCATATTTGTCTGTATATTTGTCTATAGCTATTACCGATGCTGATAAGTAAAATATGCAAATATATTTGAATATCATTTTTATGTTATTGTGTGTACTTTATTTTCACATGTTTCACTAGTGTTCCTTGCATGGATCAGTTTTGATATGCGATGATTTTCCATGTAGCCCCAACGGATGTGATGTAATGCCATGACAGAGTATTAACGATACACCCGTATTTATAGTGGTAACTAACCATTGCACGTGTCTAATTTTACCTTTCATGACACTAATCATAAGTTGGATTTTCCCCTATTCGACTGTTATTAAGAATCACTCGCAATTTAACCTAAGCTGGTTACTTTATTTTGGCATTTAGATAGTCTTGACCAAGGCTGATTATTGGGCACGATCTAAAAATATTTTAGAGTAACTTTCCTGGTGTAAATTATTTAAATTATCTTAGATTTCCATACTCAAATACTTAGGTACAGTACAGCTAACTCTCAACACTAGTTATTATGCTGCTCTTAATTGTAAACCTTATAATTTAATGTTTTAAACAATATTCTAGTCTTCTATAATACCAGTTAAGGTGTATTTCTTGTACACATTACTATAGCGATTAAGGTGGGGATTTCCAAAGTCTAAGTAAACGCAGAACTTATTTCTTAATTTAAGTGACTTTTGAATACTCGTATTACTAGCTAACTGCCTTTGTGTACATAAATTTGTTTGACATAATATTATGTATAAGTTTTATGTACTTTTATGGCTTACAGTCTTAGAGTATCATAGTATTCCTGAGGGAACCGTAAGAAGGAAGAAGGTCCGCGTTGCTCTAAGTTCACAGTGGAATCATAGGAAAGAAGTGCTGTCAAAACACACGGTTCGCTATTATGATTTTTATATTTAAATACCTCTAGGTATATTGTATTGTATGAAACCTTGTACCTAAGTTAACACTCTTAATGATTTTACGGATGATTTTCAATACGGCTCTAGTACGAGATATGCGTATAAAAAACGAGGTTATTTTTTTCTTACAAAACATGAGTGGAAATATAATAATGTGATATTATTAAGTTTTTTTTAGTTACGAAACCAGCTTTAAAATAATTCTAATACAGAATCCAAATTGATCATTGATTGATTGAATTCACCCATTTAGGTGCTATGGCACCGCTAACAGACATACAAATAACAACACTTGTCTTTTCGCATCGGGATCAAAAAAAAATCAAGATGTATAATATGCCCTCTGTTGATGTTCTCTCTAAGAACGTGAAGTAAATTTTCCTACAATTGTTTTAAATTCACCAATAATCACAGAGATGGCGCTATTCTTATGGTTGAACATTAATTAATAACTACAGTTAACCATTATCGACCATAACATTATAAGAATGTGATTCACTTATACTAAATTATAATTTCAATAATCTTAATTTTTCTTATCACTAAACGACGATGGTCCAGTGGGTATTAGCTCGGCCCTTGAGCGACAGGATCCTGGTTCGATCCTGACCCCCAGTGGAAACCCCTTGAAATGGATTTTTCTCTTGCACTCTAAGCACGACATAATCGCTCGCTTTACGGTGAAGGAAAACATGGTGAGGACACATACATGTCTGATCAGATTAAAAGTATTTGAATATGTGTGAAGTTCACCAACCTGCATTGGACTGGCGCATCGGTAAAGTATGGCCTAATACCCTCCCTGTCTGATTTCGAGGAAGAGACCGATGCTCAGCAGTGAGGAATGGGTTAATATTTTTTTCTTATTTTTAACTTACCACTGATAAGACAAGTGGACGATTATCTAGCAATGGTATTTAAAATATGAATCATTATACTACAGTAAAATGGATTACTATTAATTCAATTTCAGGTTACCATTGATTAAAAACTATATCTAACTGTACAGATAAAATTTTGACTGTAACAAATGCATCACATATCTAATCTTTAATAAAATTGCTACCAAAGAGAACTTATTTCACAGAGACATTCTATACTATACCTTCATAAATTCTACATGTACCTAACAGTCATGTATACAATTATACAGAACCTTGCATTTGTCTGTAACAAATACACTGCATACTCATATTTTTCAGAAATTAGCTACTAAAGTTTCTATGTGTGTACATTCTACCTTCATGGATTGTAATAAATTAATAACTCTAGATTTCTCGAAGGCGTTATTTATAATTACATTTGCGTTATTGTAAAGATTATCCGTACACATTAATTGGGGTCATTATGGTAATTACTGCCTGCCCTCCGCCCTCGAGGACTGTCACGAGTGAAACGAGAGGTTTTAAGCATGCTCACATTAACACTTATAATACTTTTTACACTATACTTTACTCTACACTTATAATAGTCTTTACCTATAAAATTGCGTTAGTACTGTCCATTTCAAATCAAAATATTTTTTGTTTGGCTAAGAATTCTAATTTCAAATTAATTTTATTTTAAAAACTTGGAATTCTTTTTCTAAACGTAGTCATTTGTTTATTGATTACTGTTACATTTTCATCGCATTCCAATCTTTTTCATCATCATAGATACGTTGATAAATTTGGGTGATAATGGAATATGGCGGTCGTGGCAGCAATGCGGCACAAGCGGCAGACAACATGACAAACAGTGGGCTATTCTGTAAGGTCATTTTCGAATCTCGAAAGCGGATCCGCTGTGATATGACGAATTTGTCAAATTTGTAATCTTTAAAACTCTACTCTCTACCTATATCAATAAAGTTCGCTTTCAAAGTGAGCGTAAAGTGAGCTCTATCACTCAGATGAAGCTCGATATCGAAATGGTTTTTACAGTATACCCCTACAGGAGGCATATACACGTATATGAGACCATACATAAAAAGAATAAAAGAAATATCACATATGAATTGTGACGGGAACACACGATAATAATTTATTTAAAAAAATCTTGATGTTATCAGTACGCGCGTTACAGATCGGTCGCAATATCAAATGGCTCAGCATAATCCATTGACCTTATTAAAAAAAAGAATATTATATCAATTTTCAATGGCATAATGCAAACAAGCAGTGAGCCTTAAGGTGACTATCCGTATTGACATAATATCATCATTATCAGCCTTTATCCGTCCACTACTGAACATAAGCCTCCCTCAATGAATGTCAAGACGACTGATCCCTTACCACTCGCATCCAACGCGGACCATAATATTATACTCTACCTTAATTATAAACGCTTTCAATTATCCTGTATTTGCTTGTAGCAAATTTTGTGGTAATTTTCTGATATTATCTCAACCATAAAAGCTTGAGAATCAAAGATTGGGAAATACTGAATAATTATTAGTGATTAAGAACATGCATTTTGATTTCAAAATAATTTTAACAACAGCTGTTTCTTTTTCTTTCCACTGTTTCATAGTTTTTCATGGATATATCGTGTTTTTCGATGTCATCTATAAACCGTTTAAGATATGTATTTAAAAAAATGCAAGTCAAGTGCGAGTCGTACTGGTGCACGAGGAGTTCCGTATCATTTACTAGATAAATAAATTTACATTTTATTATAACCTTTTTTAAAAAGTTTTTGCAGTTGACAAAAATTACGTTCTCTAAATAGGAGCCCCTCTTGAATATTTATTCTATTTTTATAAAATACGTTATTATTTATTTCCGAAAACAACGCTCTAGCTCTCGCGGTTCTTAAGAGTCAGCCTGATGACAGACTGATAGACAGCGAAGTCTTAGTAATAGGGTCCCGTTTTTACCCTTCCAATACGGAACCCTAAAAACGTAAAATGCATGAGATAGAGCAGAATCTTGTGTGACTCAAAACTAAGATAAGCGAGAAACTTGACGAGTACTTGCTAAAGAACATAATCCTTATAATGACGCTAACATCGAAAAGTGGTAATACCATGAATCATCGCCAACAACTTCCTGATATTGAAAGAAAATCGTTTCACTATAATGGAAATTCATCGATAATTTCTCAACGAATATCATGGTTTCCTTGTAATGGTAATTTATTCGAACATTCCGGCTGTTCTAATTTCGAATTGAAACTACTAATTGTTTTTGACTGATTGGGAAATGGCGGCTTCGAATTCTCAAGTGGCATAATAGTGTTTCATTAAGGATCAACTTTATATTGACTTTGTTTTTTTAACATATTATCAGCACACGAAGCCCAAGTGTTGGATGCTTGATGATTGGGTACTTGGATGCTAGGGGTTTGCCATTCAGCGGCAGGGGGTTCGCGACAAGATTTAAGTGATGGTAGCTTGATTGACACTCTTACGCAAAGCAGTTGATAACCAGTCAGAATTAAGGTTATTTTATGTTATAAGGCCATTTGCGACAAGAAACAAGCACACCCATTACCTTAATATCAAAAATATATTTCTATTGGCACTTTATTTGTTACCTTTTATTCAAATAAAGACCTTATTTTCTTTAACAGTCAATTTGGGGTTTATTAGATAGTTAGGTTCGCTGTCACCTGAAAATTTTAAGAGGGGTTCATTGAACCCAAAGTTGGAGAAACCCTGCTTTACAGCAATCATGGCCATGGAAGTAAAAAAGAAAATTTCACTGTAAGTGAAATTCGCGTTAGCCTTAATAAAACTATATAATAAACTGGTGTCATAAATATATTATTAATATGTATTTTAAATCTTAAAACAAAAACTAGAAGTCTTTTCTAATGCATGAATGACAATACGCAGGTCCTAGTTAAATGCGTTTGGAGGTGGATCAGGTAATGTGATGATTCGAGGAGGAGCTATGTATTGATAAATTATACATTTCATACAAACCATGGCTACTGGATTGGGAAAGGCCATTCTGACTTTCATAGAACAATGTTCAGCGGTAGACGGCAACGCTTGCCAAGGTACCATCACTGTAGCGATGACGAGGAAACCGCTGAAAAGGCGGAGGTTGACGATGACACGTGGTCGTCCGAGCGTATGGAAGGCGGTCTCCTCCTTATGCAAAGGTGAAGGTTAGGTTAGGTTAGGTTAGGAAGAAGGAGGGAGCGGGTAGGAAGCCTACCGGCGCCTCTTCCCGCAGGAGGTGCGTTCAATGCTAAAAGGCACCATTTGCACATTGTACTTTAAGCGTAGTAGGAAGAGGCGATATAGCGCCTCCTAGGCACAGAAGAGTTGATGGTGACAATGATGACACAGATGCCAAATGCGGACGTTGCCATGCCACACCGCTGGGGATTGTTAGAATGAGAATCTCGCATAACCAGGCTCCCCCGGGAACGTAATATAATTTAAATAGTTTCCAAAGCGTAAACAAAAAAAGCAAAAGACGGTATCGCTTCTACTAGACACCTTTTTTTAACGCCGGGATGCGCTTAGGCATCGCGCGGAGAAGTGGGTCTGCCCATGTGGGACTCGCTGCGCCCGAAAGCTGGTAAGTGGACGCAGCTCTACCCACTAAAACCCGGCGAGTACCACCAATGCCGCCTTTGGTGAGGTGCCCCGGAACTACAAGCAACAGGGCACCTCGACGACTAGTCAGTCCGTCAGGGGACCGACGCTACCTCCACAACGTCGGGACAGTAGAATAAGGCTCCCGTCCTCGCCCTTTGCACCCTGCTCTTTTGCACCCTCTTCTTATAAGAGGGGTACAAAGAGCCCCTCGGCTCAATTCGCTTCACCCAAGGTGTTGGTGTCACTCTGGGTGTACTGAGCCCCACCGCTACGACAAAACCTGAACTGTGGTGGGGTCTACTAGACGCCTTGTCCAGACACCCTCATCTATTCGTTAACAAAAAAAAATTAAAAAGGATCTCTTCTTGGCGTTTATTTGAACTTCGAAAGGCCTAAGTAAAAAGTACAAAGCGTACACAATACAGATTTTCTTCCGCGGGAAATCTGTCAAAACAATGATGAATTAACGAAGCCCTTCGATTGTTTGCATCATAAACAACTCAACGCATAGGAATTGCATTTCAATGGATGCAGTATAAATATCCTTAGCTAGCCGTGTGATCCTCAGAGAGATTTTATCTGCGTATTGTACAAGATCTAGTAAAGGTAAGCCAGTTGCATTTATATTCAATGGAATAATTGTGGTTAGAATATCATATCAGAAAAGAAGTTAAATGAATTAGATAAATTATTATTAAATATTCAATTTACAAATTTAATTTGTAAAATAAAATTAAAAATAAATATATTATGTCCAACCTGAAGCTATAATAATAATTATATATAATAATAACTATCCATCTAGGAATAACAGGTTTCATAAGAGATATCATAAGGACCTTATATTCGTGAACAATATCTGGGCTTAATGAATTCATGTTTCATAATTATTTTACATTCTGAGGCACTTAAAATTAGTTTCCAAAACACTAGGGTGTTTAATTTAAGTGAAACATTTTAATTTCATTTTATAAGTATGCAGTTTTTAGCATGGCTTTAATTTAATTCTCGTGTAAATCCTATGCCCGAATAAAGCTCACTCCTTGGTGACTGCAAATTAAGTCCATCTAATTTTGCACCTTGTTTCAATATTATCCATTTAAAGCCCTAACATATTAGCACACAATTTTTAAAACAATTTCATATATAAGATCAATAAAGTGTATGTTATTTAGTTGAGCTATTAACATAATAGTCCTAGATTAACCGAGAAACGTTTATTAAGTATTTGCATCAACAACACAGAGTATATTATTGCTAGATCATTATCATGTTAGTAATAGTAAAATGTCTGGTCTAATGGTCTAGTGCTTAGTGAACCTAGCTGCTAAGAAGGTCGTTGGTTCGATTCCCCCCAGGACAAATGTTTGTGTGATGAGCATGATCATCTGTTCTATGTCTGGGCGTAATTTATTTATAATATGTATGTATTTAGAAATATATAAGTATGTATCAGTTGTCTGGTTACCATAATAACAGGCTCTACCTGGCTTGTAATCAGATGGCCGTGTGTGGGTTGTCCCAACATAACATTAATATTGTTAAGTATATCATATTTTAAGTCGCTTTTAGGTTAATCTTTAAAAATGCATTGCACTTTCAATTCATTTGAAAATTACATTATATTATAAAAACAATTTAACTTTTATAATAAAGTAATAATATTGTGTCTGTAAAAAGTCAAAACAAAGATCGAGAAAATATTTAATATGAAAAAAAAAATATTCTTAAAATTTATTTTATAATAGCAAAATGTAAGATAGTAGCTGCGATTTACATCTTGGTTCATGAAAATATCACGACTCTTCTTTCAGAAGGACCAAAATATAAAACTGTGACAAATGATTTAGGCAAACTTAATGTGTAATTTAATAAATTTTAAATTAGTTTATTAAACTTGACTTACGTACATCTTCTTATGCTATATAATATCAAATAGGGCAGTCGTGCGAGCACGGTGGCTACTACCTCCTCTTGCTAGCTCTGATAAAAGTTAACATAAAAAATATATTTTACCCGGGAATAATTCTTTTGCATACATTATTTATTATGAAACTAGTAGCTGTGTAGCTTTGACTCTATGTTCTTGAAATAACCTTGTAACAAACCAACAGATGTCCTCAGTCACAAAACTTTAAGCTCAGCAATAGTGAATGGATCCTGAATATGTTTAGGGCCTGTTTCACAACCTCCAAATAAGTTCCGAATAGGCTATTCACAACATATTAGACAGATAGAGTATGGAGTATCTGTCAAATATGTTGTGAATAGCCTATCCGGAACTTATCTGGAGATTGTGAAATAGGCCCTTAGAAATATTAAATATGTTTGTCTCTAGCTAATAACTATCGTGACCCCGAGGTAGCGTGACCATTGAAGGAGAACGAGACAATGGCGTGATTATACCAATTATAATGTTAACGCACATACGTCTTTTGTTTTAATCTAATATGCGGAAAATTCTTATTTAATTGTCATTATTTACATTATAGTATCACACAATCGCACTTGGTGGTGATGTTTCTAAACATGTATATAAAAATGGGGGTATTTGACGGATTTGTGTGTGTTTTTGACGTGACAACGTCTAATGACTGGATATTACGGACAGCATGCAAGAAAAATGACGTCATGTAGCGTTCCAAAAGCTGGAGCCCTCGGCTCAGTTGGGTTCGTGCTGCATGTACGTTTGACGTTGTCACATCAAACTTTCGTCCGTAAACCGACTTTACAGACAACCAATTTTAGTATATCATAAGAAGGTATCAAGTCGGAGCTTTATAACAACTACCGGCGCCCATAGACATCTGTACAGAGGTTATGCAGATACTATGCCTGCGTTTTCCTTAGCATGATTACCCATTACATTTGCCGTCTAATTCGGCTGCAAATCAGCCCCCTTGACAAGTTACCAACGCTAAACGAATAGAAATAGAATAGAATACTCATTATATGAGAATGACACTAGTTTACGACATGTAATTTGAGCAGCTATTGTTATTCCCATAAAATAAGTATTCTATTCTATTTCTATCCGTTTAGCATCTGCCACTTGTCTAGGGGAGCAGAATGGCACTTTCTCTAACTTGAAAAAATTTATAATATAATATGATCCCATTAGATGGCATTTTACTAAGATATTTAGAATAATATTAGCAAATAATGATATATAACTAAATTAAGAATCATGCCAATTGCGTGGTAATTCTCACATTTAAACGTGTTTTAATTGTTGTAGATACAGAATGAAGACTATCGTCGTATTTGCATTGATGCTTGCAATAGCTGTGACATGGGCTAAACCAGCAAAATACACCGACAAATGGGACTACATCAATGTTGACGAAATCCTAGAATCGCAACGCCTGTTGAAAGGCTACGTTGACTGTCTATTAGATCGTGGTAAATGTACATCCGACGCGAAAGCTCTGAAGGAGACATTGCCTGATGCTTTAGAGCACGACTGCTCCAAATGTACGGAGAAACAAAAAACCAGCGCTGACAAGGTGATCCGGCATTTGGTGAACAAACGCCAAGACCTGTGGAAGGAGCTCAGCTTGAAATACGACCCCAAGAACATCTACCAACAGAAGTACAAGGACAAGATTGACGCCGCGAAGACCAACGCTTAAGTGTCTGGTGTAGAAATTGAAGAACGCTTCAAATTAGAATGTGATCTAGATTCAAATTCCTTAAATTAACTGTAAGATTGGTTGAGATATACAAAAGTTTAATAAAAATTTAATAAACTATTTTTTTTATTATTTCAAAATAAATTATAATTAAAAGTACAGCCCCCTGATTCTGTAAGAGTCATTTTCTAGGCTGTACGCCGTGACGAGCTCGTCTCGGCGCACAGCGTTGACGGCGCTAGGGTGTTTTATATGGTTTGACAAGCTTAGTGAATACCAAGTTGAATTCACAGAGCTGTCACAGCGTTGCGACATCGCTGCGTTTCTTACAGAATAGCACTGCAGGAAAGCATTATTGCTATTATCGAATTTTGTTCATTTGAATGAACAAAATTCGATAGAGTTTGCTATTTGCCGAGCATTTCTTCATAGAAGGAATATAGGTTATAAATCTTATGCACACTCATAGTTAATCTAAAACAATTGGGCAAAACAACAGGCAGCGAAAGAAGCAAAAAGCGCTAGGTTTTATTTACTGACTGTCTGACTGAAAATAACTGCTACGACTGTTAGTAACAGATAAAACTCTGAGTCTCATCAGAAAGCAAAATAGCAATGACTTAAAATGAATGATGATAATATTATAATCTTTATCGTTATCCTACTAATAATGGCTTTAGAATAACTAACTAATAAAGGCCAAGTTCCTTCACGTCCCTGATTATGCCCATTCTTCAAAAAATCACCCTGTAATACAGGGCCTGTATACCTACCTCCAAGATCGTCTTAAACTAGGCTGGGGCCTTTGGGCACACTAGATTGTGGGCCTCTTTTAGAAACTAAAAAAAGCGAATTATAATATCATTTTTTACTAAGTACCTAAGGTACCTGTGTCCTTTTATTATAGACTAGCAGTTGCCCTCAAGTTCGCCTGCGTTAACTAGGATTCAAACCTGACCAATATTTTTTATGATTAGCGCGTTCAAACAAACAAACTCTTCTGCTCTATGGTAAAGTAAATACCTTCTTCGTTGTAAATACCTTATGATAAGGTTACTGATTTGTAAAAAAAGTGTAATGTGCCCGACAAAAATGTTTTGAGAGTAAATGTGTGAAAGAATTTGTAGGTCCTTTGGGGCCCCCATTCTCAGGGGGCCCCGGGCACTGGCCCCGTGTGCCCTTATGGTGAAGACGGTACTGCCTACCTCGTATACTACTAACACTAAATTAATACTAATCTTAGTGTTAATATCACTCCAGAATTATTACATTCTCAGTGTAAGTGCTAGTATCAACTAAACTATAATGATAATTAGAAATAATTTAGTCTTTTTTCCAAATATAATATACTTATTTATCTTTTCCTTCTATGAATTTGTTAAAGCTATCCCGGTATGATCTGTTCTTGTCGAATTTGTTGATGAGTTCTTCCCAAGACTTGGGATGCTTGATCATCACGGCATTGATCACTGTTCGTATGAGATATTTCTGTTTCGGAGTACATTTGCCGCAAGTTGTCTCTAAGGCTTCTGGTATTGCCTCTGAAAATAAACACGTTTCATTAATTACTAGCTATTGCCTAACTAAGATTTACAACGGCAGCTTAACAGGATGATAATATATCATACATAGCCTTATAGCCTTCCTATATAAATGGGCTATCTAACACTGAAGGAATTATTTGAATCCCACCGATTCCTGAGATTAGCGCGCTCAAAAAAACTCTTTAGTTTTATATGTTAGTATAAAATTTATTAATGTAGATATTTTATTGTAACATATAGTAAATATATAAATACGTTATTATAAAATTAGCGATTAGCATATATTTTTCAAGTTCTATAAGTACAGAGGAGAACCCGACAAGGTGTCTTCTCATCACTGTGGCAGCAGTGAAGATAATGCAGACCACACCCTGGCGGAGTGCCTAGCTTGAACGGAGACAAGGGCACCCCTTATAGGTTATCGCGGACCAGTCACTCTCTGTGGTCAACCGAACGATCAACGTCTGTAAGAGCGCATGGCAGGTGACCTCCACCTTCTAAGAAGTAGTGACGTCGCAGAAGAAGGAGTGGGAGAAGGAGCGCACAGCTGCCCCTAATCGTAGGAAAGCATGGCGGCCACAGATAGTCGCACGCGTCACGTGAGATACCAGTGTGTGGCCGATTGGGGCATCCGCCAAGCGCGCGTAAGATCATGGCTATTATAGCAATGTTTCTTCATGGTGCATTGTTTAAGCGGAATACAAAGCGTCAAAGCGCCATCTACAGAGGATAGTGCTGGATGGCACGAGAGAGAGATAAAAAGATATGTACATATTATATAATTATATAATTTTACATTCTGTTACATTCTAGAATATACATTTTTGGAACCTTAAACACGCCTTGGCTTTACTTTCGCTTTGTTCGTAATAATACTCTTTCAGGCCTGTGACTAATATTAATATATAGACATTTAAGTGTAACTTACGCAAAAGTCATGTGAAACAAATTATACTATGTTTAAACTTACTCTTAAAATCCTTCGCCTCAGCTGTGCACGGCCCTTGATCTAAGAAGCATTTTATGTAGTTCATTAGAATTCTATCGTTCTCAAGCATCGGCTTTATGTCGAAGTCATCGTATCTTGAACTATAGAAATCTGCACCGACAATTGCAACAATGGCAGTAAATAATATAATATTTGTATTACGCATTTCGATCTGAAAATTACAAACAAATTTTATTAATTACTTAATAAAATAATTGACGTTTTCTTTATAATACATCATCACCATAGTACAGATAGCTCAACTCAACTTTGCGCGCGTGCGCTTGTCATTACACAGCTATAAGTAGAGTGAGTAGAAGACGACGTCAAACGGTCGTAGTAAAAAACCAAAAGTAGAGATGAACTATCTATTAGATATTACACATGCAGTGATAGGGATAGGCGGCATCTAGTCACCTGCTTTTTTGTTCCTTGTAGCAATATATTTCAGAATCCTTTCGGACCTAGGACAACTTTTTTATGTTCATAGGTCATGCTTCCACTTACAATCAATTGTCTACTAACTAATTACTTGCAAGTAGTTTCACTGAGTCTGAGCCATTTACATTGCTTAGGTTATAAATATAAAATTTAATCAATTATATTATCCTTACCGTCACCACCGTATGTCCTTAGCATAACCCGTACATGTGACTAAAACACATATGCGCGCGTTGTGTATTTATAAGATGTCTTTGCCGTCATTATCTGAGTATTCATTACTGGACAATTACGGTATTTATCCATATGGGGACACATGCGATACCATCCGGAGAACACAGGATTTATACAAGCAAATACTTGCATACATTATTGTAATATGCATACACATATAATAATACGCAGACAAAGGAGTGACTAAAGCAAGATAATATTATAAAGTATTTAAGCGTAGTAATCAATTCTCCACGTCTCTCATCATCTTGAAACTTGGGTTTGGAAATTCCAGAAAATTTCAAAGTCTCGGAACGTGGGACAGCCTGCACTCTAGATCCTAGGAACCCGAAAAAGTTCTCAGGACTTCGAGAATAAATTAAAAAAATATATTTTATTTTTAAAGTGAAACTTATTACATCGTCTCAAACTTTTTCGTCTGTAAGTTACATGTCGCGTGACGGTCGCGTGCGTGTAGTTCGCATCAACTGACCATGAGTGTATATACTATTACTCATTTATGCCAGTGCTCCAAAATTGATGAAGGGATTTTTATATCCTTAATGGAATAATATTCCGAAATTTTTAGTTAAATGACTATTTTGTGAAACAAAGTTTCATTTTTACCGTGAAAACCACATAATCCGTTTTTATCAACAGATCTTTTTGAAGATATTTGATTAAATTAATTCCTTAGTGGAAATTACCTACCATTGTGTAAGTAAAGCATTTCGAGTGCGATTAAGAATAGGCGATGAACTCTCCGAAATCAATCTCTCATAAAAAAATAATAAAAGCATAATATTACTATACAGTACAACGATTTTTTATAATCCTTAATTTTTTTTAAAAACTGAATAAAGGTTCCTTTGTAAGCAAGTAAAAATTTAATTTTCCAAAATATGGGGAAAATTTAGATCAATAGTATGCAATTACAAAAGTAATTATGATGACAAACGTACTTGTATCCAGCTCTCAATAAATAAATAAGAAAATATAATGACATAATTATTTTCATTCTTTTTGGTTTTAATTATTTTAAGTTATTTTGACATATGCATATTCAAATAGCATTTTGATATAAATATGAAAATAAAACGTTTATAATAAATAGCACAAGGAAATATGGAACATAAAAAATGCGATGGAAAGGGAAATGCGGGTATGTTTATTGATAGATATCCAAAAATATGTGCAGCAGGAGTTCCAACAGCGCAACCTAACGACCACGTTGGGGATTCACTACAACACTATTTGCTAAAAGATGAAGTTGATTCTCTTATAAGTGACGCTATAATACCCGAACAAAAACCTAGACCTCTTCCACCACTACGTCATCCTATACCGTTGGATATGCGCCATGCTGGTCCCAACGGAGAGGTTGCACAACTGATTAATCCACCAGTGAAAACAAAATTCCAGACCCTGGTCGAAGACTTTAAAAATACCTCCTACTCTTCATACTGGAATAAACCGCTAGGTGGTATTAAAGACCCTGTACCCATGTTGCCTGAAGGACTCGATATTTATGCAACCACTTTTGGAAAGAAAACACCTTACCATGGAAGCCTATATGATATTGTAATGCCCAAAGAACCTCCGTGTGATAAAACACCAAAATCAAAACAACCGGGAGTTCAAATCAACCGTAAATATTGCGAGCCTGAATTCAATCGAGAAGTGACGTTTGGTTATAGAACGTTTGTAGATAAAAGGGGCTCATATGCTAAATGTTGTCTAACAGATGATAACATTTTGGAAGGAGTTGGAGACCGATCAATTTTAAATACAATACAAACTAACTACAAAAATGCTAATCAACCACAAATCGGCAAGGTCTTAGCACCATATAATAACAAAAGTAATGTACCGGAGGGTCATACTTTTGGAAAACTATATCCATCCGACAATTTACCGGAATGTCTAACATTTTGTGAACTTAATGAAAATAGATTATTTTTCAAAAAGTGTTTGGCACATCTTAACACACTTAGAAAATGTCTAAGGACTCGTGTCTTACCTTCCTTCTTTCGAGATTTTTATTTAGATTTAAAATTTTTGGACACCAACAAAACAGATTGGTTAGCAAAAGATTATGTATATAAAATGTGTGCAAGAAAATATATCCGCTTCGATCCAACTTTGATTGAACCATTGCTCTCTATGTGGCAGGCTTACAATGGGAGCGAAATACAATATAAATTTTTCGTGCATATACTCAACTACCGAGAACCTTTGCCAGATATTTCGAAAATTCCCGATTTACCTGACGATTGTCTTGACTTTAGAACAACCTATACAGAAATGGTTAAGCCAAGTCAAGATAAAGATAATAGACATATGGCTGGCGTACCTTCGGGTAGATATTTCGATTTAGACTATCCTATTACCCCTGAAGGATACTGTAAAGCTGACAGAGCTAATTTGCCTCACGAATCCGATATGAAATCATGTTTATCTCCAAGTGTACTCACTTTACTGCACGTTAACCATAGAGTCATGTATGCAAAACGAGAACCAGACACAATAAAAAAAGTATTTGAAGCAGCCGGTGAAAAATTCGACGATAATAAATTTAATGACATATGGGATGAAGCTAAAAAATATCACTCTAAAGGTTGGGTTTGCTTTGAAACATTTAGGCGAGCTTTGGATAATTATAAAAAATGAAATTGTAAGACAAAATAAAAGTAATTTATTAAAGCCGAATATTTATTATACAATTACATAAAAATCACAGTTTTTTTTAAACATCAAAGACATTATCTAATTAGATTTGAATTTAATTTGTATTGCGATAGCACAATAAAGTTTTTAACAAATTATGAACTTAAAAACTTTTCTAGAGATTCTTTGTATTTGCCTTCTGGGTCATAGTGATTCTGGAGATCGGACCAGATCTTGGGATATGAGGACCTCACTAAATTGATTGCCTTCTTTCCTAATTCTTTTTGCTCTGCAGAACACTCAGCGCAGCTAGACTCGAGTGTTGTGGGTATTAATTCTGAAAAAACAAACAAAATTATATTATTTCTTGGCATTTATTGAGGAAGGCCTATGTTCAGAGTGGATATTATGGAGGCTGAGAATGATGGTAACGATATAGTATTTACTTTATTACATAATACATATACCTACAATTTGACTGGAAATGGAGTATGACGTTGTTCTAATAATCCGATTTATATGAAGAAGCCAATGACATCATAAATTGCTTGTTGTGTACACACACACGCTACAGCGTATTAACTTTTAGGCCCCTTTCGCAAGAGTGCTTTATTACCGAGCGTTAAAAAGGGTTTAAATAAGACAAATGGATACCCATGTATCTGTTCATACAAATTCGTTTTCAAATAGCAGTGCTTTTTTGAACACTGTTGGATTTTCGATACTGAGCGTTAAGTCGTATTTAGCATTCGGAGCTCGCAACTCCAACGTCGGGATTTAACGCGACGCTTATAGAGCATAACAAGCTAAATTTACTTTTCCTGAATATCAATTTCAACGAAAGACGATAAATGATAATTTAATAGTACTTTTACGTTACACTCATAACGATGATGTAAATATAAATAGGCAACTTCGCCCATATACTGATCCACCCAGGGATCGCTTGCTCACCTATGCGATTCCCATCCAAAACTATGTTCTTCCTTTCGTAACAGAAAAGTTACGGGGAGAAAATTAACAGAATTGTGATTACTAAGTCAGACGTATCGCACAAACCCACATATTGCAATTGTTAAACTTACCTTTAATTTTGTTCATGTGTTCTGTGCACGGTCCTTTGTCCAACAGGCAATCGGCATACGACATCAAGACTTTTTCGCTTTCTAACGCAGCAGACAGTTCAGAGTTATCCAGGTCCTCTTGAGCACAGACCACGGCGGCAAGAAATATCAACGCAAATACCTTCATCTTGAAGAAATTATTATTGTGTATCTCGGGCGTTCTCAGAATAATGTTTGAGGAGTTTTTTCCTGGCTTATATACTCAAAGGCAGGCATGTTGTAATTGCAATATGATTCAATGGATTCCTAACAGAGGCAATTATAAATTTATATTCGAGGCAAAACTAGTGCCAGACCACGACTCTGTTTTATATAAAACAACTATTGTTTATCAACTCTATGTTTAAGAGAAACTTAAAAAACACATTTAGAATAATTAAAATAACTTCAAGTTTTCATAAACTTTCGTGTTAAAATTGAGATCTACAAATTAGTGCTGAGACGCTGAGCACATTCAGAAAAGCTAAAATAAACTGATTTTTAAAGAAAAGAAAAAAATATTCTTGATCATATTTAAGGGTGTACAAAACACATTTCTGAAAAAAAAATGGTTGCCTGTAAAGTCGGTATACGGGCGAAAGTTTTACGTGACAACGACTTTGAGTGGTAAAATAATTTTAATGTGAATATTCATTCGTATAGTAGGAAGAAGGATGAAATAATAGTAACAATTTAAAACATTTATTTATACAAAGAATTATATTTAAAACATTAATTTATACAAAGAATCTCGCACTGAATTTCATATTAACAAAATTTTTTATGTCTGTCTCTCTCGCTTTTAGGCGGGCTAACCATGCCCGAGTGGAAGGGACGCGTGCCTCTCACTCGCTCTCATTGTGAGCGCATAACGTGAGCGGAGCGTAACGCAGTTTCTTGAAGTGTCACCCGGCAAACCAATTTATAAGACGTTGTCACGTCAATATAAAATGTGATATGAGAACTGTTAGTTTTTATTTTTCGATAGAAATTAATAAGAAATTTGAAGGATTTCTAAAATTAGTATACTTAATGCAGTATCGAACGATACAAATAATGGACCAATACTTAAAGCAATACAAATTGTATTTAGTTAAAAACCACATAATAGATGTTAATTTTTAAAGAGTAATTCTTTAAAAATAACATATATTATGTGGTTATATATTAAGTCATATATTTAAAAAACAATTAAACATAAAAATTAGTAAAATCCATAATAATTTTTTAGGGAAAAAAGACAAAATAAAACATTGTATTTTCATTTAAAAAGTAATAACTTATTTCAGTACAGACTATACGTTTATAAATTAACCTTAAATAATAATATTTTAAGAAAAAGTTTTCATTCGTCAAGTCAATAATTTTAACAATAAATAATAATCAGCACAAGAAGTTCATATACTTTTACATAATTTCTGCTTTTCCTAATATTAAAAATATTTATCACTTTTAAAACAATGAAAAAAATATATTATGAAATTTTTTGAATTATTTATTTATAATTTAGCATATTTTAGTGAAGATCTAGAGTAAACTGAAATTTATAAAGAACTAAACAAATGAAAATCTAGTCATAATATTATATCCTTATGGAGATCGATTTATTTTTATTATTTGCATTAATATTTGCATATTTAATATGCATCAAATAATTGGCAAATCATTCGATATTTTATTACCTAAGGGCCTGTTTCACAATCTCCCTTTAAGTTCCCTATAGGCTATTGGCAACATATTTGACAGATGTTTGACAGATACTCCATACTCTATCTGTCAAACATCTGTCAAATATGTTGCCAATAGCCTATAGGGAACTTAAAGGGAGATTGTGAAACAGGCCCTAAGTATCGTATTTTTCTAATATTTTTAATAACATAAATATCAAAATGTGTGTTAGGTCAACATCTTAGATATGCCTATATCTGTTTCAACATTTCAAGGCGCAGTTCCACCGCGGCGCACGTATAGACTACACTAGTTTATCAAGCTAAGCTTTGCAAATAATGTAAGTAAATGTCTCCACTACAATCCATGCACACGCTATGCATTAACTGGAATTTTTTTTCGTGCAACAACTTTAACATACATGTAGCCTCCGCGTGCGCCGCGGTGGAACCCCCCCCTTTATTTTAATAAGACTTTATATAATCGTTTTCTTGTATTCTAATTTCCCGTTACTAAGAAGCTGAACAGCGCAGGTCTATTGGCCCGAGTTGGGTCGTATTTGTCCAGGAGTTCGAAGAATCGAGCCTCACTCTTTGACTTGATGCCCAAAAGTAGTTTCCGCACCACGTCCTTCTGTTTGGGTGAACAACGTGAGCAGGCTGTAGTCAGCGTCTCAGGTAAATAGACTGAAAACAAAAATATGTCACTAGAAACAAGAAAAGTGTAAAGATAAAAGAAAAAGAGAATGATATAGGTCACAAGTGATGCTAAAAAACAGATAGATAGCGTCATACAAATATATTTGACTATTATGTGTCATGTAAACCAACAGACAGACAATTCACATACAATGTTTTCATTAGCAACTAATTGGTATAGATATGATGATAGAAAAAAAACATTGAAATGTGTGATATCGTTTTTTTGTACTTAATTTATGTTAAGGGTAACCTATTTGCAAGATATAGGCAATATTAAAGATGAAGAATCGGACATATCAAGATTGAGGATGGGTTTAAAAGCAGATAAAAAAACTACTAGCTGTTGCCTACAGATCCGCCTGTGTTAACTACAATTTGCAACGGAATCTCAGCTATCATATTCATTAGAGTAAGTCTCAGGCTAAGTAAGGCCTTAACCTAATGTATACTATAGTCTATAATAAATAAATGAGCTTTCTAAAACTGAAAGAATGCTTCAAATCAGAACAGTTGTTCCTGAGATTAACGTGTTAAAAAAAAACTCCTTAGCTTTATTTATTAGCATAAGATAATAGCTGATTTTCAAATTTCAATTAAGCTTCTACTGGTTTAACCAAATCCATAAGATAAAATTCTTGTTACTTCTAATATTAAAGATGAACCAACAGACATTATATGGGCAATTGTTTTATTGTAAAATGGTTTTTTCAGAAGATATAAGATTATGAATCGAGATTATAGATAAAGAAACTGTTTAAAAAACTATAGCTAGTAGGTATCTTTGCCAGCACACTATAATAATTTGTTTCCAAACTTCATTTATTTTCCAGAAAGACTAGAAAGCAAAACTTAGTAGCTAATAGAAAGCGTACTTAGTAAAGTATCAATCCATATATGCCTTACTACTGCCACCCTCATCGAAACTAGGTGAGTGGTAGGAGACACACTTTCAAAGACATTCTATGTCATCAGGCATGCTGGTATCCTGACGATGTTTTCCTTCACCGGCGAGCGATCGATATTCTCGGTACACTTACAAATTTAGACAAATAGAGGCACCACAGCGGGTCAAGATTGAACCGACACCTCACACTTAAGCGGCTCGTATCTACTGAACCATCGTCGCTACTTATTTAGACAAAATTCGAATTCCTGTGACAAAAAGGCAAGATTAGAGATGAAAGTAGTCTTGACTCACGTTTGAAGTTTTTCCCATCTTTCGTGCAAGGTCCTTTCTCCATCACACACTTGTAGTAGGCAAAGAGAATCCTCTCGTTTTGTATGATGGAGTCTGTGTTGAAGTTGTCGTAGCGGTTGGCGTACTGTTGCTGAGCACTGATGGTCACCACCACCGTTAGCAGACACAGGCATACAATTGTATTCCTCATTTTGGTGAATTTCCTGCAATGATAAATTATATCATTCCTTCATCGAGTTTTATAATAATAATAACAATAATACATACATTTTTTTCAGGCATTATGACCCAGATATATTACAGACTAGAACATGATATATCTAAGTATAATATTACAATATTGTTAGTATAAGACCTTAAAAGCTTTGATAGTAGGCCAGTTTTACTATACGCTATTGGTGTCAAGTCATCATCTTCTGCTAAACAAAGGTCTCCTTGATTATCAAGAAAGCCGATCTGTAGCTACGCATACATCACAATCAACATCACAATAATACTGGAATTATTGGGCTGAGAGTTATAAATTTTGTTGTCCCTTGATCATATTTAAATGAATAAATGAATGAATGAATGAATAAATGAATGAATAAATGAATGAAATGAATGAATGATATTTGAATAGAGAACAATATGCAATACGGACAGACTATTCATTAAACTGTCTACAATTCCTTTGTGCGTCCCTACACTTTATTCTAACTCTCAAGACTCCTTTCACAGGTGTTCTCTATAAAAGCTAATATTTTTCTTATCGATGCATTATATTGAACATCGAAATCTACCGATTGAGCTTAAAGGCCATCGGGCCTAAAAGTCGAGACCTTTCGAAAAAAAAAAAAAAAAAAAAAAAAAAACATCGAAACAGAGGTAGAGAGACTTTACACTGAAACGTGCTTACATAATATTTGGCTGATATTATTAAAACTATTAACAAAAAATTTTCAAAGTCAAAACTATTTGGGGTTGAACATTACAAAAAAA
Organism: Lycaena phlaeas; assembly: GCA_905333005.2. Lineage (NCBI taxonomy): Eukaryota > Metazoa > Arthropoda > Insecta > Lepidoptera > Lycaenidae > Lycaena > Lycaena phlaeas. The sequence continues at coordinate 6,813,579 of HG995182.1, forward strand.
ATCAATCCTATAATGAGATGTATAAGAAATAATGATCTTTAATCGTTTAATCATATGCTACGTATACAATTATATATCTGTTAGTAACGAATACATAGAACAATTGTATAATTACAGTAATTGCACATAAAGCATGCTTTATTATGCTAAGAATGTTGCATGGAATATTACACACCGTATTCTGCAACTAGTAGCGCCCCGCGGTTTTTTCCGTACTTCTCTTCTCCTGATAAATTATAGCCTGTCTCATTCTGATGTATGAACTATATTATTGTAAAGTTTCATCAAAAGCCATTCAGTAGTTTTTGCGTGAAAGAGTAACAAACTGACACATACATTCTTACAAATTCGCGTTTATAAAATATGTTAGTAGAAAGTAGGATGAATATCTTATGTTACTAATATTAGAAACGTGAAGGTTTGTAAGTATGGATGTTTGTTACTCTTTCACGTAAAAACTACTGAATGGATTTGAATGAAACTGTACATTAATATTGCTTATATAGTTGAATAATACATAGGCGGTAATTTATCCCACGGGAATGGGAAGTACGCGGGTGAAACTGCGGGGCACTGCTAGCTAAGGATAAAAGCAACACAATATAATATATAAATAGACGTAGATGAGAGAAATCTTAAACCACTTTTTAAACTTTGTAGCCAGAAGTATAAGATTTAAAATAGAGTGCATTGAGATCAGAAAGCTAGTGTTTAAATCTTTATAAATTCCTCTGTGTGACTGAACTCCTAAACAGCGGAACCAATTTTAGTGAAATCTTTATTCCAAGTGTCAAAATTATTCCAAAAGAAAGATTTAGATTCACGATTCATTTATTGTTTTTTTGTACATAATATTATATTATATTACATGTATTTATTACAAAAAAAAATCAATTTTAAAAAAGATGTAATTTTTTTAAAGTTACTTAAGTTTTTTTTTACTTATTATATATCAATAATATTTTAAAGAAAGCAGTGTGTAATAACATATTATGTAAAAACAGACGTTACAATCACTTCAATTTGCTTTTTATTTACCCGAATTTAACATTTTATTATTTTAACCTTAATATTATAAAAGAATTCACCTTCACTGATTTAAGCCTTTCAATTCGATGATGTTGCAAAGTATCCGAAATGTCGAGAATATAAAAATCATAAGACGATAACATCCGTAAAAAAGCTCATCATTAGAATACAATAAACCAAATTTTCTAACAAAAAACAATTAAACAAAACGATAGAGTTGAATTTCGACCCGCATCATTATAGGAACAAACTTACGAATATTATCATTATAATTTCATGAACAAAAAACATTTGAATTTATATAAAAAGGGATTGAATTTCGACCCACATCTTTGAAGAGAAACTTACTGTTTACGCGTTCGATGCGGTGAAAGAAGAAATGGTACTAAGAAAGTTTTCAAGGTGACTGATGGTGGCGGCAGGCTCGTGCCCGTTATAAGCTGTGGGGGCCAAACCAGTCCCCGGTCGACGTAACGGGCCGAATACAAAACAAACCATAGAATCGAAAGTATATGCGCCATGCGGTCAAAACGACAATTCTTTGTTTTTAAATAATTCGGTATATAAACAAGTTTGTCTGTAAGTATTTGTGTTTTGATTTTAATGAATATCACTGTTTTAAATTTCTAATTAGTTATAGTATATTTTGAGGAACTCCTATGGTGAACTATCAGCCGCCCAAGACAAGTGGCACAAACGCTAAACGAATAGAAATAGAATAGAATACTTGGGGCATGACACTAGTTTACATGTAATTTGACAGCTATTGTTATTCCCATACAATAAGTAATCTATTCTATTTCTTATCGTTTAGCGTTTGCCACTTGTCTAGTGGGGCTGATATTCTTGTGTTGAAACTTGAAATGGATTTTGTTCACATAAACCAATTGTTAAGCTAAGCGGTAAAAATTTCTGCGGTTGGGCAAATAATTACCCAAATGCTGTTACTGTCAATTAAAAAGAAATAAGGAGAGTCACCGCTAACACTTGTTTGAAAAATCAAATAAAATGACCAAAAATATAAATACATTTAGGTTCCGCAAGCTAAAATAACATTATATCTTACATACTCTTATGTTTTAGTCGTTTCGCATACACGGGGTAGACCCACCACTCGCTCCCACAGCTGCTATTCCTTTATATCCAGGATCGACAGCGGTAACCACCAAACCCCTTAGATAAGTAGAAATCGCCCTAACCTAACCTAAATAAAAAAAATTAAAAAAGTAGAATTTAATCAGAGGCGTTCAAAAGAAGTAAGAAATATTTAGTTTCCCTGGCCGGCGCTTCCTTCAAGTACATCTAGTAACGTGCCTATCTATCCCTTAGATTGGCAATCTGCGCTTTCCCACAACCCCTTCCCTTCTCACAATTTCTTATGTCGCTATGGTCCAAAAAACCATCTAGAGAAATAAGTAATATGTACTTAAAATTGTCGTCATTATCTAGATTACGAAACTGGCGATCAATGGTGAACATTCATTGTAATGAAACAATTTTTACGGATTTTATCGCGGTTTATTTCATTATAATGAGTGAAATTCGCGTAAGAAAACAATGGTGAACATTATTAAATAATGCCGAAGTCCGTACTATAAAGCTATGCTAAATTATTGTAAAAAACGAGGAGGAGAGGTATAATTACCTCTAAGCTATAAAGCTATAGTAATCTAAGAGATTTGTGTTACGGGTACCAGACAACGGAAATACACATATTTAATACTTTTTATATTTATATAAAAGATTTTTATTATACAATACACATTTTTAATACACATCCATGACCCGGTAACACAAACTTTTTTGTTCCCTGGCGAGATTCGAACTCGCTACCTCCGGCTTGTGCCCCAACACGCTAACCACTGAGCTACAGAGGTCGTCAACACCTAGGGATACCTACAATACAAATAAAAATTAAGAAATATCAATAGTCGGGGGACCTTCAAAATATAAATTCTACTCTATCTTGTGTTTTAGCAACCGGTTCACGAATCCTGTGGACGATACATTTACCCCATAAAAATACTGTTAGTGTGACTGTGACTGTAGGCATTTCTTCAGATATACATTTAGTATATCCTTTGTGGGTTAATAAGATACAGAAACAATTTAGAAATATCTGGTTTTCTACTAAATTATGCACTTTGTTCGCAATGCGCAAAAAGGAAACAAAGATGTAAATAAGAAAGCTGTTTACTTTATAGTTTTATTTTTTAAGTCATTGAGTCATTGTTGCTTTCTTTCCTTCGATCCAATTAAAACAATCGCTATTTACAATACTTATATTCGGAATAAAATTAAGTCATTAATCTTTTTAAATTAGAAACTTTATCTTGCTTTTACTGTCGGGACTTTCTCTATGTACTACAAAACTATATGTCCAGACTAAACTCAGGTTTAAGGCGATAACCCCACCATGGTTCGCCTTGTCGTGGCGGTGGGGCTCAGTAGCTTAGGGTGACCCCAATACCTTGGGCGAAGCGAATTGAGCCGAATGCGAGGGGGCTCTTTGTACCCCTCTTATAAGAAGAAGGGACAACAGAGCAGGGGGCAGGAGGTGAGGATGGGAACCTCACCTCATCGTGCTGTCCAGACGTTGGGAGTGGTTGTTTTGTGGTGCGGGGCAATCGCTCTGCGGAGGTGGTGTCGGTCCCCTGAGGGACTGACTTGCCGTCGAGGTGCCCTGTTGCTGGTAGATCCGGGGCACCTCATCAAAGGTGGCATTGGTGGCACTCGCCGAGTTTTAGTGGATAGAACTGCGTCCACTTACCATCTTTCGGGTGCAGCGAGTCCCACATACCCGCCAGGGGAGACCCACTCCCCAGCGGTATTTCCCGGCGTAAAAGAAAAAAAAAGTTTAAGGCGATAACAAAAAAATTGCCATAAACACTTTTTGAAGGGCAAAAAATATATATCCAAAATATGTCATAAAAAATAGATCTCATCTGGTTATGAGAAGGGAGAAGTTCAATCGAGAGATTCCACATAAAATCATGAAGAAGCTTTTCTTGCAAATTTCCAGTTGATGTTGCTAAGGAGTAAAGACCCAACGAATAGCTCAAAATTACCATTTACTTTCTTCGGTTCTTCCAGACCCAACAAATGGCTTAAAATTACTACTTACTTTCTTTGGTTCTTCCAGACCCAACGAATGGCCCAAAATTACTACTTACTTTCTTCGGTTCTTCCAGACCCAACGAATGGCTCAAAATTACTAACTTTCTTCGGTTATTCCAGACCCAACGAATGGCCCAAAATTACTACTTACTTTCTTCAGTTCTTCCACTATTTGAAGGCGACCTCTTCTAAATACGGACTGCTATTTGCGACAATTGTTTTCTTCTCCAGCTGCTAAACATTTTCATCGACGACCTAGCACCATCTCTTTTCCGACCATCCATGATATGGCTTATGCGTGGAATGAAATCTAGCCTGTATATGCCAAGGCAAATAAACTCGTCTATGACTTAGAGAGTTATGCCATCGGTAATTAACAGGCCTTGAGTGAAAGTGCTTGTAAACATGTTTTTCGCCATGTCTCTGTAATACGTGTCTATATTATTTATATGCTTGACTAGTTCAAATCGTCCTAGTGAAAATATGACTCTCGTGCGTCATGATTCTCGTAGAGAATTATTATATGAGTAATTTCAGAAAGCTGCTTGTTGTACATTAGCACTCATTGAATATTAGAATCTTAGATCAATAATATTATGTCTAGATAGAGTGTCGCGTGGAAAACACGTCCAAAAATATTTTTTGTAATTTAAATATGAAATGTTTCTTACGCTTTCACGCGAAAACCACATAACCAATCATCATGAAATTGTGTACACAAATGGTTTGGGGTACTAGAGGTAGCATATGATATATTTTAAAAAAGTTTTTTTTTCCTTTCATTATAAAGATAAATTCGCGTAAATATTAAAAAACAATATAAGAGGTAGGTTAAATTGTAGGAATCAAAATTCAAAAGTTCGTATTGTTATAAACGCCTATTTAAAAATATGAGCAATACATAAACTAAAACTTTACGTATTATATTATATGGAATATACCTTATATTCCATATAAATAATATGACTTCCGGTGACCCATTCGGGGATAGGGTAAAGGAGAGCAACGTATCTGCATAGTCTATGGGCGTCGGCAGTCACAATAAGGCTCCGACTACTCTGTTACCTCCTTATAACATAAAATACTATATGGCTAGTGACCGACCAACACTTCGTTTATTTCACTTTTGAACCTTAACCCTATTAGCCCATCGGCCATCCATCCTCCTGTTCCTGAGTGTGTCATCAGCCAACTGCCACTTGTGGAGCTTTTCGCATGATATCGGTAACTTTAGTTCTCTAGCTTCAAAGTCTTCGTTTCTATTTCTAAGTTATAAGTATAGTCTATATTATGCCTAGTCTAGATAGTCCCTAACATAATATACTCCAAATCAAAACAGGCAGTTGCTTAATTTTGTTTATCAGTAAGTATTCACTTTAATGGTCCCCTTACGTAGTTATTCTCACATTCCACTTTATAAGCAGCTTGTTTATAGCAATAATTATAATGAAATGTGAATTATTTTATTTTTGTAGGCGCTTAATTACCATTTAAAGAGATTCCCCAGGAAGTTATAACGTGTAACTATATTAAATACTTGTGTACGAGTGTCCATCGTGACGCTACAAAACGGAACAGTGACTTCCGATGGTAAAATGTCCCGCACTCGCTTGCTTCACCCCCTAAAACACATTTAGAAGTCATCTATTAACAGCGCCTTAAACTTTTTTAACCTTATTAAATTATATTTCATCTCTTAAGGAATTATAAGGAGGTCAAATAATACAACGCTGAACAATCCTAGTGTACTGTTTTGCATGCATTTCAGAATTATTTGTAATGGAATATTTGATAACATTAGTTCAACTGAGCTTGTCTTTGACTTTGAGGTCGGCTGTCTTGGCACCGATTCAAGGAAGTCTATGCAGTGGACTATGATAATGATAATGATGATGGTGATGATGATGATGATGATAATGATGTTGATTCATACACAAATGTGGTGATAAAGGTAAACGAGATTAAAGTCCGTGACCGCGATGAGTTAAGTAATCTATAATAGTATCTAGTGAGGGTCACGACCCTACTGCACTAGCCGCTGATGCGGACAACACAGGACCGGGCCCAGTAGGGCTATTCTGTAAGGTCGTTTTCGGATCTAGAAAGCGGAATCCGCGGTGATATGAAGAATTTGTATTCTTTAAAACTCGACTATCTATCAATATCAATAAAGTTCGCTTTCGAAGTGAGCCGTAAAATGAGCTCTATTACTCAAGTGAAACTCGATATCGAAATGGTTTTTACAGAATAGCCCTACTGATTGGAGACCCTAACAAGTAGCTGAGTATGAGATATTCTTTTCTCTTGGATTTGCTGCGAATTTGCATGATGATCATGCAGGTTCATCTAACTTTTTGGAAGAAAACATTGAATTTGTTGACCGTGTAAAAATTGACATTAAAAGATTAGAGTTTCACTATTATCATCAGCCTTTAAAAAGAATGAAAAAAAAGAGTAAAAAATATTTTGACCATTTAACGCGTTTTCTAATTTTTATTTCTAATTGTTATTGATGACTGCTGAGTTACCTTCTGGATGCATGTGATTAGCATTATAATCAAGTTTATTTCCTCAACAATGACTTCAGATTTGAATGACTTATCTTCCTTCTTCCGAGTTTGAGACCATGGAAAAACCTTATAGGTAAAACACATTTGAAACTTATGTATAACTACCAATCTTGTTGAATCAAAACTAAGACCTTAATAAAACGTTCTATCTTATATAATATAGAAATAAAAACAGTTTTATTTACATCTGCGTAATGTTGTAATTTTAAACCTTCAAATACTTTTGTTTATATTAATTAAAAATTAAACATGTAGTACCTAATAAAGATTTAGGAATTAATCTTAATATATATAAATCTCGTGTCACAATGTTTGTCCTCAATGGACTCCTAAACCACTTAACCGATTTTAATGTTTTTTCTTTTAAAATGTGTGCTATTCTCCAACTTAAAATATAGGATAGTTTATTTCTCAAATTTGAGATTGCAATTTTATTCATTGCAAATTAATTGTTTTGACAGAACGAAGTCTGTCGAGTCCGCTAGTTGTAATATAATAAATAAATACATATTTATAAACATCACATTGACCTAGTCCCAAAAAGCATAAGCTGACACGTATCAGTTATAGGAAGTATACTTAAATTATACTTAAAGAACCTGGTTGACCGAGCATTTGCTCAGTACCCTTAGTGATAAAATACGATAAAAGTTTTCTAAAAATTTATCCTAGCTAGATCGATTTATCGCCGTTTTTAACCCATGTATACAAAATTTCATGAAAATCGTTGGAGCCGTTTCCGAGATCCCGATTCTATATATATATACAAGAATTGCTCGTTTGAAGATATAAGATAAATGTTGAATACACATCACTGACCCCGATAATATATTGTGCATACAGATCTGCTGGTATGTCATATGATTTTTGGTCTTAAAATATGAAGATTAATCTAAAATAATTAATTATAAATTAATATTGAAAGAAAAAAAGGAAAGAAAAACACTTTTATTATTCACAACAACACACACACGCACACAAAATATACATACAGCTTACGGTCTTGATAGCTCATGACTCAGCATTTGTCACACCATTACAGCAAAGGTGAGACGCTGATTTTCAGTGACTCCTCGCGATCACTCGCTCAGGGCGGCATCACTGACAGCGTGACAATGTACATAATATATAAATATACACACTACTAACAAATACATTATTTTTATTGCTACTTTGTTGAACCAACAGAATCTCTGCATGTCTCCAAGGCAAGGATCTCATCTTAGCAAACAAATGGGATGTTAAGCTAACTCTGCTAATGCATCTCAATTTAACAGCATGCAGGTTTCCTTACAGTGAGATTTAGAGATTTAAAGGATCAAATCTTGAAAAGGCTAGATCAAGAAAACTCTAGAATTCGGAATCGATGACTTGCAAAATCTTCTTGTACTCCCTAATGAACTGATATACTGGCAAATAGCGGAAGAAAGAGCGCTGTTGAGTTTTTAGTCAGTATAAGCCCGACACAGTACATAAATTTCCACCAAAAAAGAAAACTTTAGGACTACTTATTGTGATAGGTGCTTTCCTTCGCTTTCCTTCGCCCCGTTTTCCAAGTCTTATCGCGGCTATGTAACCAGCATCATTGGTATATCCAAGTGAAATGAGGTGGAAGTCTTCCGTCTCCTCTCATCATCTCATCTGCTCTCAGAAAGTTTGATATTCAGAAGACACTGCTATTATTACCCCAAAAGCTGCATCAATACCATGGTGGTAAAAAATACAAAAAGTATTGTCTAGTTTTGTGTAATTTAATTTCATGGTATAACAAAAAATAATAGTCTTGATATTATGGTCTCAAAGATTGCGCAGCGATTATATGAAATAGTTATACAACGTTACTAAAGTTACATCACTTGTTCTGGCGTAACCAACTCGTCCCGAGCGACACAAAAACACTAGCGACTTACTCAATTCAAACTTGTGTTTAGGTTAATGCGAATTAAATTAAAAGCAATATCATTTTTTTTTATTAATGAGTATTTAAAAAATACACTATAAATAAAGTTTAACAAATGCAATAAATACGAAAAATCCCATACAATACAGGTTAAAATCAACATTTTTAATTGCACGAACATTTGCTTAGTAACGTGAGGCGGTTTCAAATTTGAAATATCTTTTATGTGTTGAGATCAATTTATTTACTCAAGACCTAAAAATTCAAGAAATATCTCAAATTTATCCTATTAACTAATCATGCACAATAATGTTTTTGAAAATGGAGGCACAAGTTTTGGTATTTCAATTTTGTCTTTCCATCTCACACAAATTCTTAATTGGTAATTTTCTTGTCAGTAACATTAATTGTACTTATACTAAAATACTCTGTTGTTGTACGTATAAAATCTCTTGAATTAATTTAATTTATTATACCTAATTAATACTTGGCACTTATTAACTTTCATGAACGAACTTCTCAAAGCTGGGCAAATATTTGCCAGTGGGATCGTTCTTCTTAGCGAGTTCCTTCCATTGCTCGGGGTGCTTTTGCTGGATGGTCTTGACAACAACTCTTATGTTTTCTTTTTGCTTGTCTGTGCACTTACCGCATGTTGTTTCTAACGCTTCTGGAAGGGCTTCTAAAACAAAAGAAAAGAAGAGAATTGAGAGGTTGTTATTTATGTTGTAGATTGTGAATCGTCAGTGTATTCTAAGACATACGATGTTAAGAATCAGTGCTGTAATTTCACTGCCTATCTTTACATTATCTTTGAAACGCTGTGGTTTGGAGATAAGGTAAAGAAAGGTATCAAAGAAAGAGTGCGGGGAAACGGAAGAAATAAGCAAAATGGTGATACCTAAGCAGCAGTGGCAGCAGCCGGGCAGGCACCACATATCACACACCACTGCTAGTAACATTATTTTTTTTGACATCATATTGTCTAGACTGGAAGTTCTTTAATAAACTTATACAAAATCTAAGATATAAACTCTAAATATTGTGTATGAAATGTCTTTGGAAAATCCCGGATCAGTAGACTCCAGTTAAATCACCTGGCACAGCTTGGAAGGACATTTTAAAATGACTCATAATTTTAAACACATAACGTGCAAAGCTGTTATGATGATACCATACCCTTGACCTCGGCGTTTGTGCAAGCCATGAGCTCAAGTTGTCGAGTGCCTGAGTTGAATTTATATGTATGATTAGTAAACATGGCACGTCAATTATACTAAACTGTGTGCAAACATAAAGACGAGGAGCTAGAAAAACCCTTGATAAATTCCTTATGATCCACCCATACTGATCTTTATAACCTATTGAAGTGAGCCTTTATGTCTTCTTCTCGGGTCTTGGCAATCAAAAATTACAAATTTAATAAGTGAGTTACTTTCGCAACTGGAAATCAAAGTCTGATGTGATGAGGCCAATTTTTTATAATAAAAGCTAGCTAGTACAATAGTCAAGATTCCCCAAATTTTGTATATAACGCGTTTTTGACTTTCGGTTTGTTTTCAGGAATATTGTTAAGGAATCCAACCAATTCACTAAAAACTTTTTGTAAGGTTTTTGTTTTTTTCGTGATACCGGTGCTAAAATTGAAAAAAATTGCATCTACATTTGTAGATACAGATAGGTAAACAAAAACATCGTGAAGAAACCCTAACGCCTCCCCACCAAGACAAGTGACACAAACGCTAAAGGAATAGAATAGATTAAAGAATACTTATTGTATGGGAGTGACACTAGCTTACGATATGTAATTTGACAGCTAATGTCATTCCCACACAATAAGTATTCTTCTATTCTATTCTATTCATCTAGCGTTTGTGTCACTAGCCTAGGGAGGCTGATAAAACTAAGTTTTTAAATGGTGTACCCGTACCTAGCTGTGGGACACGTTAAAGTACTTCCCGTTATTTACTTCTAAACAAAATTATTGTAAACCTAATTTAATTTTTTTAATTTTGCGAATCTCCATTTGTAATTCGGATCGTATTATAATTATTATTATACCATCATAGGTAGAGGCAAGCGACGATGGTCCATCCTACCCATCCGTGTGTGCCTTGAAATGGGTTTTTCTAATTTCTAAGTGCACACACGAGACCATCGTTCGCTCACCGGTGAAGGAAAACATCGTGAGGAAACTTGCATGCCTGATGAGATTTAAAGTCTTTGAAGGTATGTGAAGTTCACCAACCCGCAGCGCTGGCAACTGGGTCAGCGCATCGGTGAACTATTGCCCATACCTTCCTCGCCTGATTTCGAGGAGGAGACCCGTGCCCAGCAGTGGGACATATAAGGGTTGAACTTTACATAGGTAAAACCAATATACAAATTATTTTAGTTAGACGAAGTGTTGGTCAGCCATTAACCAGGTGGGAAGACGATCAGCGTTGGAGGAAAGTAGATAATGTTGATGATGGTGAAGATGATAGTGATGATGTTGATGATGATAGTGATGATGATGATAATTGAAATGATGTTGATGACGATGGCGATGACGATGAGATAAAAACGCACACCCTTTTATCGCTAAAAACCAAAGAAGTTTGTACAAATGGGTATTTAATCAAATGGAATTATCTTATAAAAGGTATTGGTGTTATTGCTAATTTTCTAGGATTTACACATATTCTGCGTTGTCCTTTGAACCGTGTATGAACTAAATAGAACCGGTTGCAAGCGTAACTAGACTTTAGTGTATTACACCAGCTTTGAAAAGGTCACGCTAACCTCTTTTCAATTTGCGCTATACATTTGTCATCGTAGTCAGCCCGCTGTCTTAAAACTATTGATAATTAATCAATCTATCCTAATATTATAAAAAGGAAAGATTTGATTGTTTGTTTGTATTGAATAAGCGCCAAAACTACTTGACCGATTTGAAAAATTATTTCACTGTTGGGAAGCTACACTATCCCGGTGAACATTAGCTATATTAAATTTTTTAAAAGTTAGGGACCCGTTTTAAATCTTAGTTGACGCCGGCGAAGCTGCGTGCAACAGCTAGTTTTGAATAAAAGAGAAAATTGCTAAAAGCTTAAAAGCTTTTTTTTTCTTTAAATTCGTTTCGTTCATTATCATGATAAAATTGACAGTTGGTAGTGAGTTAGATGATCTGGGGAAGCTTTAGTCCCTTTCATTTTCCGGTGTTTATGAGTTTTCCTAACTAATTTTAACTATTAAAAAAATACTCTGCAGGATATACTTGTTTGTGTTATTTTTGTTATATTAAATTGATTTTTACACTTGTAGAGTTGGGAATCTTAGTATGATACGTCACCTCACAGTAAATAGTTTCTTTAGTGGCCTCTCGATTCATTCATTGTCATTTGTGTTATTTTTGCTGTTTGTTTTGTACTTGGATTAATCTTAAAGAAAATTCATTCTCAATTTAAAAAATAATTCCAGTATAACAGTAGTAAAAACTAACGCTTCGAAACTTTTTTATATAAAAAAACTAAACTCATACGTCATACGACATCTCGATTCGACTTTGAATGTGTGCGTATCATGTATAACACGTTAATTAATTAATTTAACGAACTACACATGATACATGTCACTCAAAAATAACAGCTTTCTGCACTAACTCTAAACTTAATCTTACACTGTACCAAATTTCAAATTCCTTCGTTTGTGCAATATTCTTAAAAAGGGCTGCAAAGTTTTTGCTTCCCGTATTATAAGTATGTATATATACATATATAATATATAGATTTAAAGTCATTAACCCTGAACATGGAACATCCAAATATAGAACACAACAATAGAATATTAATAGCATATAAAGTTCCATGTATGTTTAAAATTTTGCTTATACATAATATTAGTGAACATGGAACATCCAAATATAGAACACAACAATAGAATATTAATAGCATATAAAGTTCCATGTATGTTTAAAATTTTGCTTATACATAATATTAGTCATGTGTAACAAAACAACATCATCATCATACTCTATCATCCACTACTGAACGTTGTGAAGCAACGCTATAGGTAGGTGTGTTTGTTTAGTAGTTTAATTTGTGGTTGTGTTTTAGTAGTTTAGTATATTATGTGTGTGTGTTGTTGTTGTGAATAATAAAAGTGTTTTTCTTTCTTTCTAATTAAAGTTTCACTTCTGTAATGTGTACTTTGTATACACGCACTTTATTTTAATTAGTATAAGGTTGCACTTACTTTTAAAGTCAGCTCCCTCCGCGGTACATCTTCCCTTGTCCAGGAAACAGTTGATATACGACTTCAGTAGCCTGTCGTTGCTGATCAGTGTGCTGACGTCGAAGTTGTCGTATTTAGCATTGTACTTTTCAGCTCCGAACACGGCGATGACAAGGCAGGCTAATACTACGAAGGTTTTCATGATGATTGACTGCAAAAAAAAAGTCGATTGTACGAAATAGTTGGTCATTTCATTTACTATGGATGCAAAAGGACTATCTGAGCTTTATGCTGATTACTGACGCCCATAGACCATAATATGGCCATATTATATATTTTTATATTCAATAATATTATAATTGATAATAACTATAGTATATAAATTTATATCTTCTGCTATTATTAAAACTTTTTTGTCAGGAAAATTATAAATTTATTTATCACGATATCTGTACAAATATTTTTTTCATAATCATCCTTGTTGCTTGGGTGAGCCACCTGCCAACCCTCAGCTCCGATTTTGCTCTAAGGCCTTTGGGCCACAGCATAGGACATTTCGAAAAAAAACTTTCTAACCTTTGTTGAGAAAAGCTTTTGTGCAAAGAATTAGTAAGACGTAAAGTTATATAAGAAGTTATTTAATATACTAGTCAAATTGTGGAGGTTGTAAGGTCGGCAGACTCTAACCGTGGAATAAGATATTGTTTTAAATTTTAATTATATAGTACTTTGATGAAAACAATTTTTTTTATCGACCAATCAGATTCTTATCTCATTTCACTATCTCCTTTTTGCTATATTCTAGAACGAATTTTAAATTTTAAAATTGGAATTTAATATTTTGGTTTTTCTCCCTGCTTAAATCAATTCAGAGATATTTGTCAATGTTTTAAAAAAACTAACGATGTCTACAATTTCGTGTGCAATATACCATTAATGTATTCAAATTAATTAAATAACTGAACTATTATTTACTATTAAATAAATCGTTATTAAATATATAATAATAATTATTAATTAAGCACAGTATCACTGAATGATATAACACGGCACCATTACACAAGAAGTCGTTAACACACCTTTGACGTATGGGACCAAAGAACTAACGCGGCAGAAAGCGACAGTGCTTTTATACGACGACGATTAAGCCACCACCTTCACTGTTGTGCCAATCAAAGAAAACTGCCGGGCTCATCACATTATGGACCTACAGGCCTCGCAATACAGGTCACATGATGACCAGAATAAAACCACGCATGACCTACGACTGTTGACGAAATCTATCAAATACGATACGATATTACCAGGAAACTGTTGGGCAATACAAAATTCCCAGTGCCAGCGCTAAGGACCAAATATTTACGAAACTATGAAGGAAGCATTGTGTATATTGTTGAGCAAATTGATGTACCTATTAGCTGCCCAGACAGACTTCGTTCTATCATAAGTACTAATATCGCTGTTAAAAAAAACATACAGTCAAATTGATAACCTCCTCCTTTTTTTTGAAGTCGGTTAAAAATAGGTATTGACCATAAAAGGGTGAGAATTTAGGGTTGTGTGTATTTTTAATGCCACATTATAAAAAAATAAATGTGGAAAATTTTGTCACTAAAGAATATTTTGGGATGGGTCACCCTTATCATTTAGAATGATGAAAAATAGATGTTGACCGATTTTCAGACCTAACCGATATGCACACAAAATTTTATAAAAATCGGTCGAGTCGTTTCGGAGAAGTATGGACACGAACATTGTGAGAGAATGCGAGAGTTCCATAATACATTAGATAATCTATTTCAGAACGCCATGACAAATTCTTAATTTTGATTTTTTTTTACACAATATGACATCCTTAAAAGTGGAACATCAAATCTTAAATGACTTTCCATGTCAATTCGTAACAAAATTGACCTCTGTAAATGGACGTAATAATATATAACAGGACCGAGCACTCGTAACAGAAAAACGAGCCGACAGAGATAGCCAGTGTTAAGGAGTGTGTCCCTTTCTTATAAGGTGACAATAAGATTTTGACAGGTGGGACAAATGTCTTTCAAAAATTCATACTGTCAGGAAATGGGTATTGAAAATTTTTATTTAATTTTTTTTTTTATTGGTTTTTTTTTGTAAGGTTTATATCCTACTAGTACATACTTGATGTATGTAGTTTTAAGCGCTGCATGAGTTTACCACGTCTGCCATAATATTATAAATCTCGAGTTTTTAAGTTCTTCAAAAGGCGCGTTTAGCCCCGGCAGATATCGCAAGCTAGCTTGAATGCATTTAGGGTGCTTGAAAAATCTGACACAAGTATTATACTTATAAACGAAAATACCAACATTAGCAATGGTTAAAATCTGAAGAATAGTAGATGGATTACGAAATACATAATACAAATACTTCCATACTACAGACTTGACAGGAATCCGTCATCAGGTGGTCGAGTTATCATTATCATCCCAAAATATTAACTGCAAATCTTAGGTTTACTCTCATTATAACGCATTCTTGAATTAAGGGGCTCACCCGTCTCAATGACCTTGCGCGTTTTGTTTTCTTCAGCTCCCGACCACCCGCGAACCCCTCATATATAATACGTACAGTTCAATAACCTAAACATCGCCGTCTAGCGGCTAATAGCTTGTACTACTAGAACATGTACATGGACAAAAAGTAATGTTACCATTCCGTAAAATAAAGATAAAAATATTAACTTTAATATTTATAATAAGTTTATTTACTTTATAAACACAAAATACACATGAATATTATACAATATAAAAAACAATTAAAAAAAGATCGAATAATAAACTTTCGATAATTGCTACACTGAATGATCCTCAAGTAAATATTGAACCAATATTTAATATTATAATTTCACTATCCCAGGCCTGAATCGCGCTATCGAAATTTTTTCTTGCTGCTAGTATATATACAAACTGTTCTTACGAAATATTTAATCAGTTAGATACCTTCCGACTGCAAGCTAATGTTATAAAATCATAGATGAACAGTTCTTTATAAATACAAAATGCAAATGAATGTTTTAAAACATAAAAAAACAATTTACAAAAAGAATTGTGTTTTATAAATTTTTAGATAATTATTGATACACTGAACAATCTTCAAGTAGCATGAACCAATTTTATAGTTAGTAATAATATAGTTTCATCATCGAAGTTCTGAATCGCGCTATCGAAATTTTTCTTGCTGCTAGTATATATATAGCAACTGTTCCCATAAAATATTAATAGGTCGGCTGTCTTCTAAATTCCAGATATTGATTGAGAAATGTTATCGAAGAGTAATTTTTTGTTATTATATTGAGAAAATGAGTGAGAGACGAGTATATCAACAAAAGTACCTCTAACATAAATAATATAATTTATGTACAGTATTGCGGGATGAGAAGAAATATAAATGATTTTATCTATTTTTTTTTAGTTATTACAAACGTTTTTAGATATAAAAAAACTTATTGCGGAAATGTATAATTTTCGAAAAAATGCAAAATAAGTTTACAATTTGGTTAGACTATCGTTGGAAGTTGGAACATGTATTGTAAACCTATTTATTGACCTACTATCTATCTCTGTTCCAAGTTTTATCAAAATCGGTTCAGTGGTTTAGGCGTGGAAGCGTAACAGACAGACAGACAGACAGAGTTACTTTCGCATTTATAATATTAGTAAGAATTATTGTTATTGAAGAAATAACTACAGTATTCAGTTTGATCCAACTTGAAAGATAAAATAGTTTATATTATCTCAATATGTTTTTATTGCAAATTATTTGTCACTAGACGTGGTGTCCCGCGGTTTCAGCCGCGTACTTGACATACCCTAGGGAGTACGAGGATAAATTATTATAAGCTATGTGTGGTTCTATTATATGTATAAGGTAGCTAGTTAAACGTTATAATGTTATTATAAAGTTTCGTCAAAATCTATTCAGTAGTTTTAGAAACAAACAAACATCCATACGTATAATATGAACATCATAATTTATTACATCCATATTATTATGTTACGGATATTTATTACTTATTTCATTGTAATGATGTACGGTGTGCTATACTAATTATTTCTATCAATTTTTAAATGTAAATAGTTTCTATTCTGACATAACGTTTTTTGTAGTCATTGATACATGCTATCACAGATTTATAAATAAAGACAGACGGAGGAGACGCTTCAAAGCGAATACAAAAGCGCTCTCAAGTGCTTGACATAGCGTCGTACTCTAAACGTCTATTAGATTGTGTTCGCTTTTGAATTTGTGTACGCTTTGAAAGAATTTTTTGATAGCGGACACAGTAGTTTTCGAGTTTTTTTTTTCATTAAAAACATTTATAAACAACACACACACACACAAATACAAAATACAAATCTGTTCTCTTTATATTTTATAATAATATTAGTGTAAATAAATATAATGATCATAAGCTTCTATCTATTATCTGATAGATGGCAGTATATGACGTGTCAGAAAACTATTGCTAGATGGCGCTGTTTTTGTTAAAACCTTTCTGTTCTCATATTTATAATATTTAATAATATTTTCAATATAAAAACCCTACAGTTATCATACTCCAAAAATTCCACATTCGTCTTTCATATTTAACTTTACATTTATTAAGGTTTTATTTGTATCACGAGTGAACTGCACTGTCTTTCATTACACACCATATTGGTTTTTAAACAAAAACAACATAATTTAAAATACTCCCATTTGATATATTATAATGAATAATGATCACTAAAAATGTAATAATGAATAAAAGCAGTAAATAAATTAGCGATTTAGAGCAACAATGGACATGACTTCCTCGTTCGGAGGCCTCTGGCCGTCTGTCGGCTGTCACCCGTGCGCGAATTCGAAGCAAAAATTAGATTTTTACGATTTTCTGATTAAAAACTGCACATTTAAAAAAACGACTTTTCAAATATTGTTAAGTATATAATTCCTCACTAACAAAAAAATATTTCACTACTGTGAGTTGTATAATTAGAAATCCTATTCGATTTTTGTATGCGAAAAGAGGTTCAGGTAAATAATTATTACTCTTTATTTTGAAAGTTTTATGAAATTATCTAATAGTAACATTAATAAACTAAAACCAAGTTACAACATATATTTATTTGGTATTTTTAACGTAACACTAATGTATACTTTTAAGAATATGAAAACGATCGAATTTGTCTGGGAGCCCCTTAAGATTACAAAACAATTAAAGATGCCATGGATTCAAACTGATTAAAATAATTAGGAACGTGGGAAGTTTAGTACGGAGTCACTCTGTCTCACGTTCTGACCATTGCTTTTCGCATTGCTATTATTCCCCTCCAAGCCTGCCGTAAGGAACTTCGTTTCAAAAAATCATGGTCACCATAGTAGTTTGATTTACTAATTATGTTATTTAAGTAACCATAGCAACCATTACAATACAAAATGTCAAGATGACACTTAACTGGGCTACCATAAGAAATAAAAGAAATAAGCAAAATAATAATTTATGTTTTCTTTTTGAATTGGAAATATATTTAAATAAATAAATTCAATTACAATTTCTTGACATACAATTGTCAAAATAATATTAAAAAGACATTTTTTTTCGATGAAATTTTTGATCAGCCCAAATTTTTAATAAAATACATTTTTAAGCTGGCAAGATAAAAGAACGAGACACACTTCTAACATATTGCTATCCCGCTCGGCTCGGATCAGCATCTGTGTAATGCCCATTAGAATATAATACTTAATGCGTTGAGTTAGTGTTCACTTTCGTAAATACATTTTTTCCGAGTAAGCCATCCTGTTATTATACTACATCCATGCCTCTGTATACCTCTGAGACAATCTGTATTTAAAGTCAAAGAAGAGCATCATTTCATAATGCGGCATCCGTATATTATAAAAATTACAATAAATACACGATAACTTCGACGACTTTTAATTATTGCAAACAATATCTTTTGATCTTACCACGACTCATCTGAAAGTTTGTTATAAACACATACGCTGCTTATTAAAAAAAAAGCAAAACATGCTTTCATTGATAGTTGAGTACTTGATTGTAATAATATGTAATAATAATAATAATATGTAATTTTGGAAAGATAATTTTTAGCTAGAAAGTATCATGGTGAAGCTGCGGACAACTACTAGTATAAACTAAAAATGGATGACGCATTAAATTCTTCAATTAATTAATTATTAATATTAAGTACGTAACTAATAGCTCTGGTAGTTATTCACGAATTAAAAATTAATTATTAGTGATGCTTGGCATTCTAAGCATTTCTTTTATGCTTAAAACTAGCAGCGCCCCGCGGTTACGTCCGCGTACTTCCGTTAAGTGCAGGGATAAGTTGAGGTTGCCTATACAAAATTGTGATTTGTAATCTATTTAACTTTAAAGTTTCATCAAAATCCAGTTAGTATTTTTTGCGTAATTAGCAACAAACGTAATGTGCATAAGTTCTTACAAACTTTCGCGTTTTAATATTAGTAGGATAATTTAAAGTACCTAACGACAAGAAAATCAGACCGATGACAAAATACTGCGGGATATCTACTGTGTCTCTCCTTCTTACTTTTCCGTAAAACCACTTTTAATATATTGTTTTCTTATGTTTACGCGAATTTCACTCATTATAATGAAACGACTTTACGGTTTTTATCGCAGTTTATTAAGTTTTTTACAAGCCCGACGCGACGTTGTAATAGTAAGATGTCTGACATCTCAGTCCTTCCGTGACCATTTTGCTTTAAAGTATCCGAAACGTCGGGCTTGTAAAAAACTTAGTAAACCGCGATAAAATCCGTATATTTGTTTTATTAACATCACTTCTGTGTATTTCGGAAAGAACATTGAGCCGGACTTATTTAAGATAGATACTTGTGTTTTTTTGCTTTATTTGTTTAAAAAATATTTCTTAGAAGTTAGAGTTACTACATCTCAGGGTACGTTGCCTACGTGAATTAGCTAGGCTATTTCTGAGTAAATTCAAGTTACCACGTAACCACCGCATTTCTCATGTGCCGGTTTGTTTATCTAAATAACATGCTAAACATAACTGGTCCAGTTCTCATCTTCCTTTTAATTCCGATTTCATTATCAATGACATCAGAATTATCAAGAGGAGCCAGCATGCCTACAGCGAGATATCTCTGGACAAGTGAGAGCTGGATGATGGCTAAATCGAATATTTTCTCGATTACGTGTCCTAAAATCCGTGCAAATACGACAAAAATTAAATGATAATATCCTTTTATCTTTTCTTGAGGAGCTCATGGCTCAGTGGTAATAGCCCCGCGGATCGATTCACCAGGTTAACCATTAGGTAACCAATCATAGTAACAGGGAAAAATTCCCTATGGTTGACTGGGAGAGAATGCATTAGCATTAAGTCCGCCAATTTGTAACAGATTTTTAAATTTGGAACAATAAAGTATAAATATATAAATAATGTATGTATTTCTAAATCGGTGCCGACAAATAGAGATAGGGTTGTGCATTAATATAGAATCTTCAAGAAAAAGGATAAGGAAAACATTTACATACATGATACATATATACAGAATATATACAGAAAAAACACGTGTCAAACTCGCGCTAATCTTTTTTTGAAGTGAAACTTCTTTAGAATCGTGATTTCAAACCGGATGCAACGGAAAAAACGACAGGTAAGAGACACAAATACAAAAGAGCGAGAGAGCAAATGTCGGTGTGTATGTATACTGCACACTGCTTAATAATTGCTTGTATTTGAGCATTTAACGCCTGTTTCACTTCTATCGCGTGTGAATCTCACACTCACCCTTTCTTTTTTTGAAGAGCAGGGATTATTTTTCCTCGCTTTTGGCAAACACATCTGCTGTTTTCCAGGTGTGTTACCTTTAGCCATCGGCATCATCACCCCATCAGTCCGTTACAACGGCTTCCAGAAATATTTCTCTTTCAACGCAAAGTCCCTGAGTCGTCATATGCGTTAAGGAAATAAGCAAGATAATTAAAATGGAAACCGGTTTTTCATTAAAAATAAAACAAAAGTGATTTTTCGAGAGCAATTTTTTTCAAAATGTTTTTATTATACTCGTATATAAAGTTTATTCAAAAACTGATACTTTTAAATTATTATGATATCCAGTTGCTGTGTGCCGAAAATTAGATAAATAAAAAAATGCTGCTCAACAACTACACCACGTTAACCTAGGCCCGTAGGTACGTAAGAAATTGTGTTATAGGTTGGAAGCAAATTTCATAAATTTGTATAAATACATACATACAATGCGACGATGGTCCAGTGGGTAATGGGCTCAGCCTCTTTAGCCAGCGGGTCCAGGTTCCCACAGGAACCCACAATCGCTAAGTAATGTGGCCAATAGCCTGCCCAGTGACCACTGGACCAGCCGGCTGGACTTTCATAGACCGAGTAATTAATCCTTACTTAATTAATATTATAAATGCGAAAGTTACTCTGTCTGTCTGTCTGTTACACTTTCACGCCTAAACCACTGAATCGATTTTGATGAAATTTGGAACAGAGATAGATTAGACCTTGGGAAAGGACATATGCTATTTTTGTTGCGAGGAAAAGCTTAGGGGGGTTTAAATATGGGATGAAAGTTTGTATGGAAGTTTATCATTATACATAAAAGATGACGCCATGAAACTTTGCATTTAGGCACTTGATAAGAATTAAATAACCATTAATAATTGTTCCACGGTTTTTAAGATTTTTAACTATATGGGCATGACATAGGAGATGAAAGTTCACAGGGTAGTTCAAAAAAAATCTGTCTGCGTTAACTATATGTACGTACGGAACTACGCTACTCCGAATTTAACGCGAGCGAAGCCGCGGGTAACAGCTAGTATATTATGCTTCAAGGCAGTTGTCGCGATATTTTCATATAGCACTTGCTACGATTTGCGCTTACCCGGATTTCACGATTAGCTTACGTATTGTTGACGCATGTAACACTTGCAGGTATAAATCCTGTCGTAAGTATAATTTCATCATTGTTTTATATAATTATTTTTGCATATTTTCACTGTTTAAAATGTTACAAACAATCAGTATTATATACCAATAGATAGATCTTTTATTTTGGACGCCCGCGGCTTATGATGCAAGAGGTACCTTCCTCACCTTTTTCATGTGGAATATATAATGTTTACATTCCCTTTAATATTTATTCCGTATCTCGTCCAGTTTATAACGAAAAAGGATTGAAATTATGATAAAACTAGCTGTCACCCGCAGCTTCGCCTGCGTTAACTAAGATTTACAACGGCATCATAGCGGGATGTAATTATAGTCTATATATATATTTATAGGTATTTTTTCAGTCTTGCTTGAGAAATATTTTTTTTTTAGGTAACAGAAATCCTCACAAACGTTCTCATTTATAATATTAGTAGGATTTTGCTAATAAGCGGTCACAGATTTTTTCCATTTTTTTTTTTTTTGATAATGTTACGAATATTTAAAATGTTGTTATTATTAGATATAAGCTGGGGGAAAGGGCTGTAACATAATTTGTGTAATTTATGTGCTGAGCGATTGCGATTGAGGTTAGTGACGAAATCAAAACTATTCGATCCAGAACTAATCTTTAATAAAATTACATTCCATACGCCTTTGTCGTTACTCTATTGTATGTAACAACCGTTAAAAAATATTATAATCGAATAATAATAAGGCAAAAAATCAAAGTAGTGGATCTTTGTGACTTTTTAGTAACTATCGACATAGTGACCATAGACATCCGTACTAGAGATTATGCAGATGCGTTGCCCTGTTTTTCGAATTTAGATGAGAAAATACCACACATCATCCGACGACCGACCGACCGTCACAGACGAGCAACATGCGGCTCTAACGACCGTCATTGGACAAGATCTTTCACAGCAGTAATCATCTGCGCCATGCTAAGCAATGAAGAATCGTGCAACGCAGTGAAGATGTTTGCGCTGGAGGTCATTTCCAACAAAGAAAAGGCTATGTGTCTTAGACCCTACAGATTTTTTGGTCCTTCGAGCCGGATAAAAATCTGTAGTGTCTCCACAGCTTAGAATAGCGTGATCTAAATTAAGTTCGTTGTATTTTGTACATCAGGCTTCGAAGATAGGCGCTCGCCCTATAAGGCGTTTGTAGGACATTGGGGATACCCGAAATAGGAATAAAATAAATTAAAAACGCCGGGCTCTACTGGGTTTCTAGAGGTGCGCCATCTTCTCGGGCACAGCGAGTCCTACATAATCACCAGGCTCCCTATTCCTCGTCAGGATGCTTTATGCATATACGAGTATATTGTACTAGCTGTTGCCCGCAACTTGGCCTGCGTTAACTAAGATTTACATACAGGATCTAAGTACGCGAAATAACATTTTTAACACCTTATGTCCGAAAAACCAAAATATCTTACGGAACCCTATTTTTTATCAGAATAAAATTTAGCCTATGTTACTCGTGGATAATGTAGCTTCCGAATGGTGAAAGAATTTTTGAAATCGGTCCAGTACTTTTTGATCCTATTCATTACAAACATACAAAAATAGGTACAAATCTTTCCTCTTTATAATATTAGTATAGATATAGATTAAAAAATATGTCAGGCATTAATAATAAAAGACAAACCTTCAACGTATATTTAATAGAGATCTTTTTTTAAAGCGTTAACATTTTACAATTTAGCGAGGACGGATTGTAAGGCGGCCAAGTGTTTTGAGTCGGGATCGTATTTTTTGCTGAACACTTGGTAATCTGTGGGGTACTTGACAATGGTATTTTCCAGGAACCTCTTCATTTGCATCTTCTGAGCGTCTGTGCACTTGGCGCATGCTTCTTCGATCGCCTCAGCTAAGTCCTCTGTAAAATTAAATTTACAAATGTTATAATAAAGTTAATTTTTTTATAGAAAAGATAAATTGACTGTCATGTGTTAACTTGGGCATAAAGATAAGGGCTGGTCACACCGCCGATGGACAAATGAGGTTCAAGAGTGGATGCCGCGTTTAGATAGACGAACTTACATACTAATGATTTAAAAGAGTAACCATGGAGTTTCATGTCAGTTTTTCTCGATGGAAACGACCAACCCAAACCTTATTGAAGTTTTGTAAAAATATTTTAATTTCGTCTCATTATTTTTTTACAAGCAAAAGATTTTCAGTAGAGCCGTGCTTTAGAATCTTTTTCGGATTTTGAAAAGGAATCTAACGTAGTCAAACCGTTAAAAAATCTTTTAAACAGATATACACATAGATATGCACATATTAGACAAGAGAGCAAAGATTACTCAAAGGTGATCTGCTATTTCTGTGATAACCCTATAATCTTATCCATACATATAATATCAACTTGTTTTAAATGAACGTGCCTTTATCAGGTAATGGCAGGTCTGACACAAAAACAAGAAATTGGTTTTAAAATGATTGCTTCTAGAAATTTCGGCATATTATGTATATTATTTAGAGTATACGTTTGGATGTTTGGATGTTTATTTATATATTATTAAAAAATATTTCAATAAGTATTGAAAGGATTTTCACATAACTTGGTGGTTGGTGTTGCCTATCAGATATTTTTTCTAGAAAGGTCTTTTTGGCCTGATGGCCTTTAAGCTCAATCGATAAGAAGGTGAGCAAATGGCTGATGGCTCACCTAGAAATTAACCTGCCAGAATACCATATAGGCTACATAACTTTATCTCGAAACATAAAGTTCAATAGAAATGTCAAAAACAACGTAATTGTCAAACCTATCTTTACCTACTGGCTGAACGCGACAAATATTTCAATAGACTTAGCAGAGCTATGTTAAATTAATACACGCCCGCATATTATAACAAAAGTAAGCAAAATGCTCATTTATATTATTATTATTTATTTATTTTTATCTTATACATTATCTAATAACATTTTCGAACTTCACGGAAAACAGCGCGCAAAGCCGTATAATAAAAAAACGTCAGACGAATCAGCGCTCAACGAACAAAAACTAAAAACCTAGAAACTTGTTTTTAGGTTAGGTACGGATTACTGTGATTCAAAAAGAGAATGCATTGCAGGTGTTGTAATGACTGGCGTTGGAATCTAGGGTATAACTCATAAATTACCAAAACAATAGAAGTTCATATCATACATTTGTTAAAAAAAAACAACTGCGCTGTGTTTCGTAATGAAGGACACCAAGCAGTGTAATCATACACTGTGATCATATTGTATCCTTTTTTTTCTTTAACGCCGGGAAATGCACTAACGCATCCCGCAGGGAAGTGGGTCTCCCCAGGTGGGTATGTGGGACTCGCTGCGCCCGAAAGCTGGTAAATGGACACAGCTCTACCCACTAAAACCCGGCGAGTGCCACCAATGCCGCCTTTGTTGAGACGCCCCGGATCTACTAGCACAGGGCACCTCGACGAGCAGTCAGTCCCCTCAGGGGGCTAATGCCACCTCCACGAAAGGGTTGCCCCGCACCACAGAACAAACCCTCCCACCAATGAGGCGAGGTTCCCATCCTCGCCCCTTGCCCCCTGCACTTTTGCCCCCTCTTCTTATAAGAGGGGTACAAAGAGGCCCCTTGGCTCAATTAGCTTCGCCCAAGGTGTTGGGCTCACCCTAGTCTATTGAGCCCCCTGCCACAACAAGGCTTAAACCATGGTGGGGATCATATTGTATCCTAGGATAGACGACCTGGTACACTAAAGGTCTCCGATAGACTAGTCAATGTTCATGAGCGACAGTAATCACTTACAGTTGATTGTCATCTGCTACTTTACCTATATCAAGCAGCTTAACGGATCAAATAACTACAACACAATCAATTTCGTTAGCAAGACATTCAAGGCATATCAGGCATTGATATGCCAACATATTAAGGGGCTCACCCGTCTCAATGACCTTGCGCGTTTTGTTTTCTTCAGCTCCCGACCACCCGCGAACCCCTCATATATAATACGTACAGTTCAATAACCTAAACATCGCCGTCTAGCGGCTAATAGCTTGTACTACTAGAACATGTACACGGACAAAAAGTAATGTTACCATTCCGTAAAATAAAGATAAAAATATTAACTTTAATATTTATAATAAGTTTATTTACTTTATAAACACAAAATACACATGAATATTATACAATATAAAAAACAATTAAAAAAAGACCGAATAATAAACTTTCGATAATTGTTACACTGAATGATCCTCAAGTAAATATTGAACCAATATTTATTATTATAATTTCACTATCCCAGGCCTGAATCGCGCTATCGAAATTTTTTCTTGCTGCTAGTATATATACAAACTGTTCTTACGAAATAATTAATAAGTTAGATACCTTCCGACTGCAAGCTAATGTTATAAAATCATAGATGAACAGTTCTTTATAAATACAAAATGCAAATGAATGTTTTAAAACATAAAAAAACAATTTACAAAAAGACTTGTGTTTTATAAATTTTTAGATAATTATTGATACACTGAACAATCTTCAAGTAGCATGAACCAATTTTATAGTTAGTAATAATATAGTTTCATCATCGAAGTTCTGAATCGCGCTATCGAAATTTTTCTTGCTGCTAGTATATATATAGCAACTGTTCCCATAAAATAATAATAGGTCGGTTGTCTTCCAAATTCCAGATATTGATTGAGAAATGTTATCGAAGAGTAGTTTTTTGTTATTATATTGAGAAAATGAGTGAGAGACGAGTATATCAACAAAAGTACCTCTAACATAAATAATATAATTTATGTACAGTATTGCGGGATGAGAAGAAATATAAATGATTTTATCTATTTTTTTTTGGTTATTACAAACGTTTTTAGATATAAAAAAACTTATTGCGGAAATGTATAATTTTCGAAAAAATGCAAAATAAGTTTACAATTTGGTTAGACTATCGTTGGAAGTTGGAACATGTATTGTAAACCTATTTATTGACCTACTATCTATCTCTGTTCCAAGTTTTATCAAAATCGGTTCAGTGGTTTAGGCGTGGAAGCGTAACAGACAGACAGACAGACAGAGTTACTTTCGCATTTATAATATTAGTAAGGATTATTGTTATTGAAGAAATAACTACAGTATTCAGTTTGATCCAACTTGAAAGATAAAATAGTTTATATTATCTCAATATGTTTTTATTGCAAATTATTTGTCACTAGACGTGGTGTCCCGCGGTTTCAGCCGCGTACTTGACATACCCTAGGGAGTACGAGGATAAATTATTATAAGCTATGTGTGGTTCTATTATATGTATAAGGTAGCTAGTTAAACGTTATAATGTTATTATAAAGTTTCGTCAAAATCTATTCAGTAGTTTTAGAAACAAACAAACATCCATACGTATAATATGAACATCATAATTTATTACATCCATATTATTATGTTACGGATATTTATTACTTATTTCATTGTAATGATGTACGGTGTGCTATACTAATTATTTCTATCAATTTTTAAATGTAAATAGTTTCTATTCTGACATAACGTTTTTTGTAGTCATTGATACATGCTATCACAGATTTATAAATAAAGACAGACGGAGGAGACGCTTCAAAGCGAATACAAAAGCGCTCTCAAGTGCTTGACATAGCGTCGTACTCTAAACGTCTATTAGATTGTGTTCGCTTTTGAATTTGTGTACGCTTTGAAAGAATTTTTTGATAGCGGACACAGTAGTTTTCGAGTTTTTTTTTTTCATTAGAAACATTTATAAACAACACACACACACACAAATACAAAATACAAATCTGTTCTCTTTATATTTTATAATAATATTAGTGTAAATAAATATAATGATCAAAAGCTTCTATCTATTATCTGATAGATGGCAGTATATGACGTGTCAGAAAACTATTGCTAGATGGCGCTGTTTTTGTTAAAACCTTTCTGTTCTCATATTTATAATATTTAATAATATTTTCAATATAAAAACCCTACAGTTATCATACTCCAAAAATTCCACATTCGTCTTTCATATTTAACTTTACATTTATTAAGGTTTTATTTGTATCACGAGTGAACTGCACTGTCTTTCATTACACACCATATTGGTTTTTAAACAAAAACAACATAATTTAAAATACTCCCATTTGATATATTATAATGAATAATGATCACTAAAAATGTAATAATGAATAAAAGCAGTAAATAAATTAGCGATTTAGAGCAACAACGGACATGACTTCCTCGTTCGGAGGCCTCTGGCCGTCTGTCGGCTGTCACCCGTGCGCGAATTCGAAGCAAAAATTAGATTTTTACGATTTTCTGATTAAAAACTGCACATTTAAAAAGACGACTTTTCAAATATTGTTAAGTATATAATTCCTCACTAACAAAAAAATATTTCACTACTGTGAGTTGTATAATTAGAAATCCTATTCGATTTTTGTATGCGAAAAGAGGTTCAGGTAAATAATTATTACTCTTTATTTTGAAAGTTTTATGAATTTATCTAATAGTAACATTAATAAACTAAAACCAAGTTACAACATATATTTATTTGGTATTTTTAAGGTAACACTAATGTATACTTTTAAGAATATGAAAACGATCGAATTTGTCTGGGAGCCCCTTAAACTCCGAAAAATAAGTGAAATACAAAGTAATTTATGAGTTTCTCCACACCACAGTCGCGGATCATCGGGCCTTTAAGGCTTTAAGGCCAAGCATAGGTCCTTTCGAAAAAAAAAACAAAAAAAAGGACCATCAGTCAAGACAAATCCAGGGGCTGACAAATAATTTGAGAAGCCTTGGGGTGCTTGGGACATATTTTTAGTATTGTGACATTAAATTCATAAATAATTTATGGTTACAACAAAATTAGGCATTAATCTCAACATTTCAAAACTTAGCAATAATTTTCGATATATTTAATTTTGAATTTCATATTGCTTTCAACGGCATGGAGCTATATATAGTCACGGCTATAGTAACAACAGCCCCTATGCTATGCCCTATATCACTGGGTGATACCAACCGGCTCACCCCACTTCCTAAGAAGCATTACGGCCATTAGGGCCATTAGCCATCCATCCGAAAAAAAAAGCAAAAGGCTTATGGTAATAATACACTTACTTTTAAACTGGGCCGGGACGGGTTTACATTCAATTTTGTCGTTGAAGCAGTCCAGGAATGATTTGAATTCAGCATCATTCGCTATGAGAGCGTCCATGTCTAAGTCATCGTTCTCCGTTGAATATTTGTTAGCAGCAGTGAGCGCCAACACGGCGAAAAGAACAACGAAGACTTTCATTTTGTACCTGAAATTTAAAATACATAGCAACTCTTTATTCATTTCACTTTCTGGCACGAATCTCCTCGAAATCAGGAGAGTAAGTGATTCACGCGCGGACCCTCTGCGGCTGCTCACTCACTTTTAGTAATTTTGGTGGCAATTTTAGTATTTTTTAAGTAAATAACAATGGAAAAATGAAAAGGACTAATAAAAATAAAAATGCCGATTCTACACAACTATTAAGTCTATGTATTATAATAAATTTAATCACGACACTTGCTACAAAAATTATAAGTCATTTCATGTGGTGATAAGCGGTGTAAGTTGTCCATAAAAAACTAGTTTACCTTAAAATAGGAACTTAATAAACTTATTTATTGTTGCCTATTCCTACGCCCGGTTTCTGAAACGTTGGTCAAATTGTGTGTCAACTAACATGGCTGTTAATGGCGGTTAAGGATTCTAGAGTCAAATTTGACAGCTTTTCATTGTGGTGGCTATGTCAACTGACAGGCTGATCAAATTGAGTAATTTAACCATGCTTCTAGCGACTCGTTTGACACTTAACAAGAGATCTTGGTTTGTTAATTTTTGCGTTGAACAGCCTTTCGGAAACCGGGCGTTACTTCTTTTTAACACAGCAAGCTTCACTTGAGAAACAAGCAAGATAGTGGTACCCTTGCAGTCGAGAGGGCATCGCAACCCTCCCACCGGTAAGGGGCGATGGTAGGTACCACCGGTAAAACATACCCGAACTTATGGTACCCCATTCGTGAGCCCGTCACAACTCATCCCTCGCACCATAAAACAGGCTTAAAACTCAAAAAACACAAATAAAAAAAAGTAAAGTATCAACCCTTCATGTCCCACTGCTGGGCACGGGTCTGCTCCTCGAAATCAGGCGAGGAGGGTAATGGGCCAATAGTTCACCTCGCTGGCCCAGCGCGGGTTGGTAAACTTCACATACCTTCAAAGACTCAATCTCATCAGGCATGCAGGTTTCCTCACGATGTTTTCCTTCACCGGTGAGCGAGCGATGGTCTCGTGTTTTGGGATGCACTTAGAAATTTAGAAAAACTAATTTCAAGGCACACACGGGGGGGTCAGGATCGAACCCGGAACTCTCGCATAAAGGCAGAGTCCATCCACCACTGGACCATCGTCGCACACAAATAATCGAACATTTTAATCCTTAACATTCGATCGAAACAAATTCAAGCACAAAAAGGTCTTTACAAAATTTTAAATATAGAACACTAGTGAAATTTAGTATTTTACCTTATTGAATACAACTGGTAGATAGCACAAATACAAGTGTGCGAGAATTAATAATTTTGGACTTTATATACTGGTCTCTCAACAAGGCTGTTTGCCATTATCTTGTAGATAAATTAATGTTGTTATTATTTATTGTAAATCTTGTTTCGAGTCACATCTTTGTTTTTGTTCTTATAGTTATTCTGCAATATGCAGTGATGAACACATTTTCAATAATATTGTAGTTTTTATTATATACCACGGCATATAGACTAGCGTTTGCCCGTGACTTCGCCCGGGCTACTTTAAATTTGCAACCGTATTCGGGTGGGTTTCATTCTTGAAATACTTATATTTTTAAACAGATAAGTAGTTTAGACTTCTCCTACTTCCTCCTTAATACCAACCTTTGTACCAGCATTTTTATGTGTTTTTTTTTTGTAACTACTCAAGAGTACATAAACTAAGGTATTATGTATAAATAAATAAGATATTATGTCTTGGTGTCAATACAAAAAAAAACCAAAGACAAAAAAAACACGACACAAAGCAATTTCACAGGAGAAACAAGAGCAGCACAGCGCATCCCTGCCACCGGTAAAGGCTGATGGGAGGTACCGCCGGTAAAACATATACCTATATTTTTATCGTTTGTGTGAAATATATGATTATTCTAAATATATAAAAAAATAACAACTTTAACATTAGTAATAACTAGCAGCGCCCCCAGTTTCACCCGCGTACTTCCCAATCCAATTAGGTGCAGTAGAGCTATTCTGTAAAAATCATTTCGATATCCAGCTTCACCTGAGTGATAGAGCTCACTTTAAACTCACTTCGATAGCGAACTTTATTGATATAGATAGATAGTCGAGTTTTAAAGAATACAACTTCGTAAATTTCGTCATATCACCGCGGATTCCGCTTTTTAGATTCGAAAATGACCTTACAGAATAGCCCTACAGAACCCTGGGACGCTCAATCACTAAGATAAAATTCAAACTCAACGAAAACTTTCCTATCAACAGTGACATATGACCCCTGTTGATAACAGTTTGTTTATCACTTTCTTTTATTTATAAACTTTAATTCTAAGTAATATTTGAGACTCATTAATTTATCTCTTTTTAAATACATAATTCTGTAGTTACTGATCAAGTCTGAGTACAAACACAATAAACAAACATCTGACAGAATTTCATATAAAGATTATTTTAGCTGTAGTTTTTGTTACTGATTTTAGTCAACTGAGAATAAACGTTTTTGTGGTCTTTACCACAAAAACCATTATTTTCAGTTGTGTTATAAAATTTGTGTAATAAATGTTATAAAATAAAAGAATTTACTACTTTAATAGAAACTTTAAACGAGGTAAGGGTGCGTTAGAGACATAACTTAATCATTCAGTATCGCCTCTGTGCTCGTGTTGAGTTCAGGATGGAACCTGAGCCCAGTACATCACAAAGTTTTGGGGACTGTAAAATGAGGCCAGGCAGTCCTCCCTTGCGAGAAGTAATCTTGACGTCACCGGGGCCAACATATTGCTGAGGTACTGTTGCTTGCAGATCCGGGACACTCTAAGCGGCTGATGATGGTCGCAATGGTTTAGTTTAGGTAGGTACCAGGTGCCAGTCCCAAGGTCAAAATCTGCCCGAAGATGGCAACACCGATGCACGTCGACGACTTACCATGAGTTCTGCCAGTTTTTCGATAAAGAAAACAAAAGACCCTTCAATACAACACTATAACTATAATTTACTATTATAAACGCATTATCATCATCATCATCAGCTTTTAGTTAGACTGCTGAGCATAATATGTCTTTCTCAATGATTAAACGTTTGCGTTATTCAAATTTTATAACCAACTAGCTGTTGCCCGCAGCTTCGCCTGCGTTAACTAAGATTTATAACGGGATCTTAGTACGCGAAATAACATTTTTTACACCTTGTGTCCGAAAAGCCAAAATATCTTAGGGAACCCTATTTTTATCAGAATAAAATTTAGCCTATGTTACTCGTGGATAATGTAGCTTCCGAATGGTGTAAGAATTTTTAAAATCGGTCCAGTACTTTTTGAGCCTATTCATTACAAACATACAAAAATAGGTACAAATCTTTCCTCTTTATAATATTAGTATTGATGTTGCAGCCTGAAAAATGGGTAAAAGTATCTTGCTCAAATAAGTTCATAGACGTATTAAAATGATAATTGCTCTAGCGAAAAATAAAATACGCGTTTGTCAAAATTCATCCATCATTTTATAATGACTCTACAATATAATTATTTACCGGCGAAAAATAAAATACATGTTTCGAGCTTCACCATCTATCATTTTATTATTACTCTACAATATATTATGATTATTTAATGGCGATGATTTATTTCTTACAGTTGCCAGGTTTTGAGGTTGATTTATGTTAGTTCGATAGCAAAATGGCAAACATACCTACCAGTTACCACTTGTTGGTATGTGGTCGCCTGTGAACATAATCTAGTTTACCTGGTACAAGCCATTCAACTCTTGTATTGCCTATAGTGAGACACGATGAGCAATGAGATAGAGCGACGATGGTACAGTGGTGGGTAGACTCGCCTCTTGTTCTTGTCGAGTCAAAATGGCTAAAACTCTTTATTGTATTAATAGTTTATTTATATATGACTCGCTTCTTATGCGAGAGGTTCCGAATTCGATCCTGACCCAGTGTGCCTTGAAATGGCTTTTTGTAAATTTCTAAATGTGGTGTGGTGATGGTCTTGTGCTTGGGGTGCACCTAAGCACAAACCATCGCTCGTTCACCGGTGAAGGAAAACATCGTGAGGAAACTGTATGCCCAGTGAGATTAAAAGTGTATTTGAAGGTATATGAAGTTCACCAACCCACACTGGGCCAGCGCATCAGTGAACTATGGTCCATTACCCTCCTTGCATCAGGCAATATTCGAGAAGGAGACCCGTGCCCAGCAGTGGTTGATACTTTAGAGTGAGAAAAATCTCACTCTAATTACTGGCATCGTAACTTAAAAGTTACGATGCCAGTAATTACACTCCCTGGCTTGTTTTATCCTCTGTAGTACAGCAAAGCAGATTCACGCAGCGAGTAAGAAACAAGATGGAGCAACCCCAGCCGGGCGCGCGGCACTGCGCAACCGCTTTCCAGCCTTAAAATGTCCTTACCTTAGTCAGGATCTTCCCAATTTATCTACACCCTTTATTAACACGTAAAGGATAACATAATAAGGAAACCTGCATCTGATTTAATAGTCGAGGAAGCGTGATATTCATAAATCCACATCAAGCTAGCGCATGGTAAATTACCCTGGTACCTTCTTGCTTTCAAGATAGCCCTCTTGCTATGTAAGCTATTTCGGATGTAATTTGTAAAGTTCAACTAGCATTAGAGGTCGCGTTTAGGACTATGTAGGTCGGCCATTAAACTGGCGGAAAGAGATTCTCCGTGCAGTGGCCGATCCGTGTTACATGCGAGTGACAAGGGATCTTCCGTTGACTTTCATTGAGGGAGGCCTATGTTCGGCAGTTAGACGGCTAAAGGCTGATGATGATGATGATGATGATGATTAAACCACCAATAGGCCAGTACACAATTGATCCATACAAACATACTGTTTGCCTCGTCCCGAGACTCTTGAACAGCGAGAAAAATATAAAAGCGTAATTAATGCTGAGTTATACCAAAGAATTCAGACGTACCTTTACATAGAAGGACAGTTCTTATAAGCACTTTAAGGACAAACTCTGCGATGTAAACGTCCGCTTGACGACGTGACGAGAGGGACACCGTGATGACCCCAGCGTATGAGCCTACGAGAGCGAGCGAGTGCGAACTTGGGACTAGTCCCCAATAAAGTCGGCACAAAAAATCCTTAAGAATTGTGCTTATGACCATTGCCGTGTAGGTCAAATAATATATCTGGTTAGTGATATAACCGCTATTATGTGCATTCATTATACATAATACGTCTCACGAGTAGTTTTTATAAGCAAGCAAGCGAGTGCGCTTAAGTACTTAGGTATAGCTAGTATTTAAAATTAATATTTAAAGAGTATTTAAAGTTCAGGAGCCGTGTTTGATTTCTGAATTCGTTTTTTCCCTTCGCTATTGTAAAATGAATGTATTACGTACGGAGAAAAACGTTTGCGGTATATAGGCAACAATTTTCGTGTCAAGTTGTTGCATTCGTTTCTCGAATCGAGGAAATCGGTCGTACGAATTTTGGACGTGGCATACGTTGGCCTAATCCGCTATTAAGGCGCGGTCATACTACGATTTAAAAATGCGATTTCACTCACACAACCGCATATCTACGCGCGATACGGTAACACACACACACACACGCACCGTCAACCATGTTTGCGTGCGTGTGTTACCGTATCGCGCGTTGTGTGCTTACAGAAAGATGCATGGTTAAAATACGCAACGAGCAGAGTAAACATGGGTGTTATATTCAAAATAAAAAAGTGTAACCACCTATATATAAATGATGGTGGAGGTGCTCATAAAATATCATTTTAAATAATAAGGTCATGTGTTCTTCATCATATAACTAGAATTCCTTTCCTCTCGTTCTGTCTTCATAAAATCGTGTTTCCTAGACTTATCTTGACGTTGTCTGGTTTTATTATCAAATAAAATAGAGGATTAAATGAAAAATATAGTGGCTTTAATAATTTACTCTCAATATTTGCTAATGTAATCCTCAAAATCGTTCAAGTACATGTTATCGGGGTCGTATTTTTGTCTGAATATGTCATATTCTTCAGGGTATTTCTCTTTCACACTAAAAATAAACTTCCTGTATCTAATTTTCTGGAAGTCAGAGCATTTTTCACAAAGCGTTTTCACGGCTTCTTGGATCATATCTGCAAATAATTTAACATTTTTTTAATAAACATTTGCAGTTTGGGGATTTTTTCAAGAAACTGTACATTAGTAAAGATCTTATCAAAACACACTAATATTACCAGCTATATCCTAAAAAAGTTTGTGGTAATTAATATTTTTTATTAATATAAAAACATTTGTATCTTGTACCTACGTAAAAATTACAACCACAGATATCTACCTACATACTACATACCTCTTTACTAATATTATAAATATGAAAGCGTGGATGTTTGTTACGCTTTCACTCCAAATACTCGACGAATCATCATGAAACTTTGTACGCATATTCTGGGAGGTACTAAAAGTAGCATACGATACTTTTCATTAAAAAAAGGGATTTTCATTGCTAACGCGGGCGAAGCCGCGGGCATCAGCTTGTTTGAAATAAGATTACAGCTAACGTATTTAAGTAAAAGAGAGAGGATGAAGGCATGATGACAGCACTTAAGAATCACTGAAATTATAATTTAAAATAAATATATAGGACAGAGACACTCTAAATAAATCACTTACTTTTAATTTACATGTGTGATTCTTTTTATTTTAATAAAAATAAAACTATAAAAAATGACAATCCGCCATATTAGGTCAAACACCAACGATAAAATCGTGACGTCACGATTTTGTAATACCACTACCCCACGTTTGTGGCTTGCCGCAAACTCCAAACCTCAACAAGGCACAAACATGTGGACGCGTCGCAAGCGTTTGCGGAAAATTCCCTTTGATTTGTGCACAATACTGACACTCGTCGGATCGGCTACAAACCCTTGCAAACCTACGCAAGCCAAGACAAACTCTGTATCCACATGTGTGAGGGTTTGCCGAGGCTTGCCAAACGTGCGAATTGTCAAATGTTTACGAAAACGTGACGTCGTAAACAGAGGCCATTACTATTCTAGTGTTTTGGTGCAAAATTTAAAATGTATTTTTAAAAGGTCGTTTTTCCTTGTAAACTTTATTTTTTTGCAGACATAATATTAATTTTGGATAAAGTAGATACGTAATAACATCGTAGAATAGCTTTTCAAAATTTGTCATCATGCCTATTATTAAGCTATGAAGTCAACCGACCCACTGTTTCTAATAAGTAAAACATAATATGAATATTATGTTTTCGAATGCTTAAATTTTATGAACTGTTAGACCAGCTACGGTAATAGTCTCCGATGAGCATGAAGAGGTTCATCTTAGACTCGCTCTGAGCAAAATCTAAGCCTTTCCAGAAACAATAGGACGAAGAGCTATTAACAAAGCTAGTCTGCCTATTCCGTACCTAACTGGAATAGTCTGTTTCGCGGGTGAAACCCTAATAATATGCTAAACGTGAAAGTTTGTAAGAATGCATGGATCTATGTTTGTTACTCTTTTACGTGAAAACTGTGTACTAAATTTTGATGAAACTCTACAATAATATAAGTCATCAAAGTAAAGTAACACATCAGAATAACATATTATATGAATGTACGCGAGTGAAACCGCAGGCCATTGCTATTATTCAATATTTAATAAAGCTCCCTATTTAATAAATCCCATCAACTTTTGGACTCTCCTCATTCAATGAACCCTAAGATGGCCGATTCAATTTTTATTCAAAATTCTATCAAGTTTATGTCAAAAAAGTGCAAAATGTGGCATAAGTACTTACCAATTTCAGTTTTAGTCACGTCCAGACACTCTTCTTTATCCATGACGCAGTGCAAGAGCGATCTGTGATATGTGTCATTTATCAATATTGTGTCCAAGTTCTGAGTATCATCAGATGAAAATACATCCATAATCAAGAAGAAGACAAAAATAAAGAAGCTATGTGTCTTCATTTTATGTTTCGTCTAAAAGCAATAATAACCAATTATTATTATTTATTATTAATAATAATATCAACTATAATATGTTCCATTGCTGGGAATGGGTATCCTCCTCGAAATCTGGCGAGGATATTTGGCGCAGTCATCTAACAAAACGCAAAAATTAACTAACCAACTGTCAAACCTGTTTTAAAGTGTCGAATGAGTTGCTAGAGTCCGCGCCACTTTAGAAGTCCGATAGACGCGGCGCTGCGGTCTCATAACTCAATGTTGCCAATTTATAGTGTAATGATTTTCCACCAAGTCTAGTACAATAAATAAATTTAATAATTTTAGGGCCTATGGTCAGTAGTGGATTGATAAAGACTGAGTATGATAATAATGACAAAAATAATTATTGCAGCAAAACAAAAAATCTCCCTGCCAGGTTTTAGTAAAATAAAACATTTTTTGTAAATATTTCATTCGTATTTTTTACGTATAACCGATTAGTAGAATTCATCTAAAACAAGCTTCTTCGGATGTGTTCGGCTTTTGCCAGGAGTGACGATTTTCTCAGAAGTAATTGCTGCCATTGTTACTTCTTTTATTATTCGACCTTTTTTACAGAAACACCTGAAAATATCATTCATCTGAACAAGGTTTTAATTCTTTTACCTCGTATTTATATTCATATAAAATCATTATCCTCCTTGCCTTTTCCCAACTATATATTGGGGTCGGCTTCCAGTCTAACCGGATTCAGCTGAATACCAGTATTTTACATGGAGCGACTGCTGTCGGACCTCCACAACCCAGTAACTGGGTGATACGGTACCCCGCGGTTAGACTGGTTGTCAGATTATCGGACTTCAGATGACCCGTAACGACTGTCAAAGATCCTCGAATGACAGCCGGGACCAACGGCTTAACGTGCTTTCCGAGGCACGGAGGAGTCTCGGTATGTAAAGATGGTCACCCATCCACGGACCAACCTCGGCAAGCGTTGCTTAACCTGGTGGATCGATCCGCGCTTCTGCTACCACTGCGCCACGAGCTCCTCTTTTATATTCATGAATTTATATTCATATGAAATATCATAAGATAAATGTAGGTATAGAGTTAATGATAATATTTTAACCATAAATTAGGCAAACATGAGTGACTCTGGCATCTCTAAAATTTACCTGTCATGGCTGTAACATTTATAAACATATTATTTAACGGGGTTAATTGTTGTTTATTTTTACTTTCTAATTCACAAAATTATTTCACTTTAACGATCATTATACGGCCTTAAAATGCTCCATATAATATAAAGTAAGGTGTCAGGTGTGTAAGGTGTACACGTAAAACAATTTAAAATATCACAACTTCTTACTCCAGACAGATGTCAACATGTCAATGTTGTCAAATTTAGTTCAGGCATTAGTCGCAGGACTTTTAAAGTTAAATTACATAATAAGATCAGCCTGTCAGTTGACATAACAACTACAGTGAAAAGCTGTGTTTGACTCTAGAATCAAAGAGAATATGGTAACCGCCATTAACAGCCATGTTAGTTGACATACACACTGACCAGCGTTTCAGAAACCGGGCGTTATTCTACCTAAACGCAGCCTCCACTCTTGAACCCTATTGATCCATCGACCATCCTTTCTTAGTGTGTAACCAGCCACTGCCACTTCACCGAGGTTACTCTTCGCGTGATATTCGCGGTAGCTTTAGGTCTCTTGCGAAGGTCTTAGTTACGAATACTATCAGCCAAAGAAACACCCAGCATAACACGCTACCAAGCATATAATATCTACTATATAATAATAAGTAATATATCCGAATACCTGTATAATATTGTGTTCAAGACTTACCTACACCGCGCTTAATATAAAATACAATATTTGAACAACATAAAAGTTAATTTATACAAGTTTCATAATCGAAAACAATTGAAGTCTTAAAAAAACCTGGCTATATATTAAGCTTGAATGATTTTATCTGAATATTTGGATCTTATTAAAACTAAGTATGCGAGGTATTTTATAATTACTGCATAGTGTTAAAAGATGTGATGTGTATGTATGTGCGGAGTTCTTTGAGAGAGAATCTTAGAAATAACAAAAAATCGCCGTTACAAGATTCCCGGCAGATATGAAATATAGTATAATTATATCATTTACAGTTAATAACAATAAAAGGAAAAAAAAGAAAAAAAGTTATAATTACGCATGCGCGCAAATAAATGATTCCACAGCAGTGTCGTAGTACGAGGTTACCAGATGATTAATTACATAAGAAAATAATGGAATATGAAATCAGGTTATGAAATTTTACATGCATTTGCGAGCATCAAAAAAAAATCGTTTCTAACAGTGGACTATTTTTTTGTCAAAATTTTTTCGACGGAAAAAAACCGAAACTGTCCAGCACTTCATTAAAAGTTCATTTACTTCCATAATTATATTTTAAAGTTGTCTATTCACAGCGCCTTAAGTGTAGTGTAGAATCTACACAATGCTATAATAATGAATTAATAACGACACTATATTGGTAGTAACAAACCATTGTTTTGTTCTATACTTGGCCTGTTCAGGGTTGACAAAATTAAAATAATAAGTATTCGTTTTATGGACTAGATGGCTCAATATAGGACAAGATTTTAATGTTCTTCAGTGCAAAAAAGTTTATCGATTTACCTTTTAAACAAATTAGTTCCAACTAATAAATATTGAAATATTTAAAAATCTAATAAAATTTAATCATATTTATTTTTGCAGTCAGAAATAATTCGAATTGATGAACTATTTGTTTACTTTTAACAATTTAGGTCATAATATTTTCTAGATATTTTAAAATAATCACTAACGGCGGTTTTCAATATCCTATCTATCTTAAAATTTTCTTATCCATCTAAACATTTTGACAGATTTTGTAAGAAAATGTGTCAAAATTTCACGATAGATAAGAAAGTTTTAAGATAGATAGGTTATTGAAAACCGCCGTAAGCCAACCTTCAACTTTGTAAAAAAAAAAAAGTAAAGTATCAACCCTTACGTGTCCCACTGCTGGGCACGGGTCTCCTCCTCGAAATCAAGCGAGGAGGGTAATGGGCCAATAGTCCACCGCGCTGGCCCAGTGCGGATTGGTGAACTTCACATACCTTCAAAGACTTTCAATCTCATCAGGCATGCAGGTTTCCTCACGATGTTTTCCTTCAACTTTGTAT
Organism: Lycaena phlaeas; assembly: GCA_905333005.2. Classification (NCBI taxonomy): domain Eukaryota; kingdom Metazoa; phylum Arthropoda; class Insecta; order Lepidoptera; family Lycaenidae; genus Lycaena; species Lycaena phlaeas. The sequence goes on from HG995182.1 coordinate 6,853,837, forward strand.
AAGTAAATAATTATAATGACTTACTTCTAAACTGCAAAATCTACAAAATTTTGAATTAGCTGTTGGACCATTATCAAGGATTTCACTCCCCATTTCGTTTACGAGGTAGTAAAAGCAATGGATATGTCTATAAAATTCATTATTTTAAAACTGTTAAACTAATAATTACCTTAATATTATGACGAACCAACAGACATAATTATAGTAAAAGCTAGTATAGCAACATCGATTATATTATAACATAAATAGCAATTTTATAGGAATTTGTGTCAAAATACATTTTTGGAATATATGTAGAGAAGGACAAAAACAAAGTTGCTAAAATAAGTATTTTACATTGAAGAACTGCATATTATGTGTTCGGACATTGTACCTATATTGTCAAACTAATTTTTATCAGTTTTATTGAATTATGTAAATTAGCAGGCAAGCCTATAATTACTAATGTGATCCGCATTAAATTACACTGAGATAAACCTCGGACCTTCTTGAACTCGTGACCACTCCAGGATTAAACAGATCGATGGCAGGCGCAGGTCACTTGCCAATATCCTTCCTAGGACCTCTTACGAGTCTTTGAAATATGAAAAAAATTGTATTTTTTTTTAATATTTGACACGAGACTTTTAAAGAGAAAACAAAGCTCTTTTTATCAATTTGTACGGTTCGCAGAGATACGCTGTATCCTGCTCTCGTCCGGAAGGATTTCTATTTGTATTCCATGAGGATAACTGTTTGGCTGTTTCAGAGAAAAGAACAAGATAGGTAGTAACACCAAGTACCAAGACTTAACGTCATAGAGAACCTACAAAAGGAGGCTGGAATAGTCCCAGGTGGTCTTGAATTGTTTGTTCTTTGATATAAAAAGGTTTTTTGAGCCTTTTGAGATGACTTTCATTCAATTTCACAACTGCTTTAAATCTATTAAAAAAACTAAGTTTCATACTAAAATATAAAGCTGAAGAGTTTGTTTGAACACGCTAGTCACAGGAACTATTGAAGAATTTGTTTGTTTGAACGCGCTGATCTCAGGAACTACCGATCGGATTTGTAAAAGATTCTTTCAGTTTTAAATAGTTCATTTGGAAGGTGGAAGGCTTATACTATGTACAGATTCGTTCAGATTTAAATAGTTCATTTACCGAGGAAGGCTATACTATACGTCATCTTGCTAAGATGCCGTTGTAAATATTAGTTAACGCAGGCGAAGCTGCAAGTGTTCAATAAAAATTCCAACATTTGTGTCATTTACATGCCAAATCACATCAAATAAATTTCGCAATATTAGTAACAGGATGTTTATGGATGATGGAATTTTTGGACAAATTTTAGTCAAGGACGTGGTTTTGTTTACAAACCTGGTACATCAAGTAACTTTATAGTAAATATTTTTTTCCGTAAATATCGTAAAAAATACATGTAACCTATATCTAATTTAACTCATTAACAGTTAAAATCACTAAATTTATTTATTATATTTTATATAATATTATAATGTATACGTATTGTATAATATTTATTTTAATCAAAACTATATCCTCATACTGTTGCTATGGCCATTGTGGATATATTGTAGATACAATCCAAGAGAATATTAAAATCACTACGTTACAATGACCATAGCAACAGTATGGGAATCAAAACAAAATTAATAATGTTTTTTTTCTGTCGTTTCATAGATTGTATATTATACCAAGACTTTTTTGTGAAGTTTCGAGGCTTGCCTTATTCATACTTACATCAATTTAACTACTGAGCTAATGGTGTATTTAAGTTGGTTTTAGCTGAAGTCAAATCTTAGAGTAACTTGAGAATGGTAATTTTATACTCCCTTTTTCAAGGGCAACAGTGAGTATGTAGGCGTCTACATAGAATTTTATAAAGAGTACCTATATATTGTGAGCGACGATGGTCCAGTGGGTAAGCACTCGGCCTCTTATGCGAGAGGTTTCGGGTTCGATCCTGACCCCCGTGTGTGCCTTGAAATGGGTTTTTCTACATTTCTAAGCGCACCCTAAAAAACACGTGACCATCGCTTGCTCACTGGTGAAGGAAAACCTCGCGAGGAAACCTGCATACCTGATGAGATTAAAGTCTTTGAACCAGCAAGATGATGTTACATATGCAGCCGGGAGCGCGATACAGCGCAATCCTCTCTATTGTTGGAATTCTTCTTACTACGCTGAAGAAAATATATTATTATGATAATTTGTCATTATCTTCCGAATCATGGCAAATATAAGTACAGAAAGAACATAATATGAATTATTGTTATTTTCCTACTTTTTCTTATAGGTGTTTTGTAAATACAAATGAAAAAAAAACGTGACATATTTAAAATTTATTTAAATACTAATAAAATATTCACTAAAACTAGTATACAACGTTGTAAAATATAGTCCATAAACAATAATACTGACAAGAATCAATCGCGGCGTCCGTTTCGTTTGCAAATCAACCAAGGAATGCTGGCAACACCCTAATACGACCGCGGCCATCGAAAGCGGAGTTCTCTCCAAATGGAGATGCCTCCACATCATTAGCTGATGGCAGAAGGTCGCTTTCTTGTCCCCCAACATCTCTGCGTTCCCTCGCGACTACCGCTGGCTTAGAACCCGAACCTCCTTCCACAACACCAGAGGGCGCACCATTCTTTTCTGTAGCTGATGGTGTTGCTTCTACGTTTGGTGGGATGTGCTGGATCACATCTCCTGCCGGTGCGCATGCGTACACGGCTAATAGCGCCAGAGACCCGAGTATTAAGAATGTTGAACGCATCTTTGATAGATCCAATCTTGTAAGGCAATACCTGAACAAAAACTTAACATTTCCTCGGTTTGCCTGCCTTATAAATCCCCCAATGCTTGTACAATATATTAAACTGTATGCTTAGACAATCCGCAATTGTTTGTACGAGTAAGAAATGACGCACGACATGAGATATATTAAACAAATCGATAATCACAAGTCCGCTAACCTTGGACATATGTTAGCAAAACGCTAAACAATAACGTCAAAAATATAATGAATAAGTTTATCACGGGGGATGAAATATACATAACATTGAATGAAGTAATGGTCCCAGGAGTGAGCCCTGTGGAACTCCAGTCGGCATATCGATATAGTCCGAGCTATAACCGCCCGTTACGAAAGCCTGGGAACGATTTGATAGGTAGGATTTCATCCACCGAAGTAAATCCCTGTGGATACCTAGCTCCTGAAGCTTTTGTAGAAGAATAAGGTGGTCTACCCGGTCGAACGCTTTTGAAAGTCGGTGTAGATAACATCTATTTGTCCACCGCTTTTCATGTTCTCCAAAATAAAGGAAGTGAAACAGGTCAGATTAGTAGTCGTCGAGCGATGCCTAAGGAAACCGTCCTGTTGGTAGGGAATCGAACGGTGTAGTGTCGGATAGATAATAGTTAAATACTACTTTTTCCATTACTTTTCCAGCGATATTTAAAATGGCATTTCCATTTTTTTCTGTAATTCTTAACGTACTCAAAATAGAGATGGGAGCATATCACTGCCAGGGCCTTTTTTATGTCGGGATTTCGTAAAATACCTTCGACATTTGACGTCGATACTTGAATGTTTGACACTACATCTGAATTAAAGTTTAATGATCTATCAGGAATAATATTACTAGGCTTGCCGAACGCACTTCAAAAGAATGTATTAAAAGCGTCATACATGTCTCTGCCCTCAGTGTATTCTACTCCGTTGAGCACTAGCTTTTTAGGATACGCTGAGCCGCGTAAATAAAAATAAAGGCCAGGCCTTTACTTACGTCCAGAATGTCTTAGGGTCATTTTTAAAATTTTTGTATTAATATATTATATTCACAATTCGTTCCACTACAAAATGAACAGGACATCTGTCGCAGTCCCAAGTAGCTTATAATATACAGAGCAAGATTTAATATACTTGTAGCTTTACACGCATTTATACTTACTAATAAAGTACATAAGAAGTAAAATGCCTTAGACTGTGATAATTTTTAGCTGTTCACAGAACACTACGAAAACCTAGCCACTTTTAAGATTTGAATTCCTAATAAGCCCGTTATTACTGTGAAATTCTCTCATCCTTTTACTAGAGGAATGCCTTATTTTTAGATTATCTGCTTCCTTCTCAATTCTACTCCTTTTAGATCCAAACAGCTTTACTGTGTCTCAGAAAGAAGAGCACGAGAAACGCTGAGACTTACCTTATATACAGCGCATCAATCAGTTGTTTGGGCTAGTCCAGGCTGAACTTAGCCACTTAATATCGGACCTCTCAGCCAGTTCAACTAACATGAAAAGCGCTGTACAGCTATACTGTTGCGTTTCGTGTGATTTGTGAGTTTCCGGTGGCCCATATGAGGGTTAGGTAAAAGAAGGGCAACGCATCTGCATAGCCCCTGGTTATGTAGATGTTAATGGGTGTCGATAGTCGCAAGGCTTCGATTGTTCGTTTGCCCTTCTATGCTATAAAAATAGAAGAAGAAGGGGCAAATGGACAGTCGACGCACTTGATGGTAAGTGATCAACGACTTCCGCAAATATCCGCTAAACATAGGTCTCCCTCAATGAACGCCGAGACGGATGGTGATGATGATGATGCTCTATTCTGTACTTTATTATCCCAAAGAAGGTTACGAACTCACGACCTCTGTGATGCGGAGGTCAACGGCAGTTAGGTAACGCTGAGGTTACATCACATGTGCTTTTGACCTACGGAAAGAACCCCGGATACAAAACTATTAAATTTCATAAATAATTCATAACCTCTCATTAATATTAAAACAAACTGATCCCAGTAAACCTTGCCTTGCCCTTAAACAAAAACGTATAAGCCCTGTTCACACGAACGCTTTTTTACCGAGCGTTAAAAAACGTTTGAAAGAGACAAAATATTGTCCATATTTTGTAGTAAGTATATTATGTTCAAACGAAAGCGATTTTAAAGCGCAACCCTTTTTTTATCGAGCATTGGATTTTATACATTGCGTGTTTGACGTTCGTTCAAATTGAGCATGTCAAACTCGCAATTCGAGCCATCGTCGTCTTACCGCGACGCTTTTTTAAGCACTCGTAAGAACGTGAGGTTATCGTTTATCTTAAAAATGATCAAAAATTTCAGACTAGGCTGGATGGACTCTAGTCCTTTGCCTATTCCCATTGGGGAATAAATAATAATAAAAAAAACAACTACCTATTTACTAATGCGCTAAATGGCGTAAGTACATCACGTGCCAGACAATTGTTTGTGAAATAAATGAATGGTGGCCAATTATCATATACATGTGAAAATATACTTTAGACAATTATAATGATAATATAAACACATATACTACGCACATACATTGTTATATTTAAAGGGAGATGTTATTTTCGCAACTAGGAGCGAAGTGCTTGTTCGCGGATGCATAGGTACAATTTTTTATTTAAGAAATGTTATGAACTTGTAAATAAGTGAAACAATACGAGAATTGTTAAGAGTTAACACCATACAGACTAGTTAATAGAATCAGGCATAACATTGAAAACGGAAATCCATTTTAAAAAAGATATTAAATTATATATTAATTAGCAATATCCCGCGAACCATGCAGTCTTTACAGTAAATGTGTGAGTGTACACATATGCATGCATATAGCACCGCCCTCCTTTCCCACACTGCATATGCGTACACTCGCATGCACCACCAAGAACACCACCAGAAATCTACGCACGTTTCGCCCCGACACCGAGGCATCCTCTGGATTACTAAACGGGCGGTGCTATATGCATGCATATGCGTGCACTCACACATTTTCTGTAAAGACTGCATGGTTCGCGGGATATTGCTAATTAATATATAATTTAATATCTTTTTTACCATACAGACTGTTATCAAGCAGCAACAATTTAGAAATAGGGTGACAATAATGTTAATATCATTTCACCCTATTTCAAAGTTTTGTTATTTATGTTTTATGTAAGTTGAATAAGCTGACCAGATGCCACCTGATGGTAAGTGGTCAACGTCGCCCATAAACATAAGTTTACCAGGAAATAGCATAGACTATTCATTTTTTGTTGCCTATCCTAGGATGTTAAGTCTCAGCGCCAGTAATTATACTGCCTAACTTGCCCTTCCCTCTGAAACACAGCAAAGCTGTTTGACGGGAGAAGTAAAAAAGTTGGTGCCTAATGGTACCCAAGCAGCGGGGACACACCGCAAGCCTGCCACCGGTGAAAAAAAATCTGCATTTAACGCATTTAACGCTACCATCAAGTCGTGGAGAATAAATAACTATCATTTATTATTAGAAAATGTACAGAAAAGTTGACGTAAAAGAGGCACCAAAATGTAGCGTCTGTTTTAATTTTTACAAAAATATACCGGTCCAGGGTACTTATAATGAAACAACTTTTACAGGTTTTATCCCGGCTTATTTAGCAACAACCATGGTCCTCCCGTGACCACGTTGGCTGTAAAACATCCGAAAAGTCGGGCTCATATAAAACTAAATAAACCGCGATTAAATCCGTAAAAGTTGTTTCATTAGAATGAATAAAATTCGCGTAAACATAAGAAAACAATAATATACCAGTCCTTTTTTAATAATTTATAAGGTATAAAATAATATAAAATAAATATAATTTTTAAAATTCATTCTTGTGAGTGTTTAAATTGTCAGCAAAGAACATTTTCGACACTAAATTACATTGTACAATTATTTTATCTTACTCTACCATAAAAAAGTTATACAGTGTTACACGGTAAAGTTATAACATGCAACATAACAGTTTGTCTTCCTCGACTTTGTAGTTAACTACCATCCAACGCGGACCTGCTACTGCACGGAGATCGTCTTCCCATCTGGTTAATGGCCGACCAACACTTCGTCTGCCTAAACGCGACCTCCTCTCTTAAACCTTATTGGCCAATCGACCATCCGTTCTTCTGAGTGTGTGACCAGCCCATTGCCACTTCAACGTACTTATTCTTCACATGACATCGGTAACTTTAGTTCTCAGGCGGAGTGCTTCGTTTCGAATCCTATCTGCCAAAAATACACACAGCATAGCACGCTCCATAGCACGTTAAGTTACGGCAAACTTACGGATCAGTCGTAAATTGAGAGGGAAGAGAGATTATGGCGAAGCTTCCTAAATGCTGTTGATCCTAATTAAATCCTCCTATCGGCTTAACCCTTTCGAAGTTATGTCGACCTAGCTACAAAGTATGGCCAAGGCATACTAAGAGCACGGCTTCGAGAGTTATGCCATCGACGTTAACCGGCCTAGAGAGAACGTTTACCTATTTGTTGAACATGACTTTCATCTTGTATTTAAGTTCATCCTAAGGCCTACACGTCGGAAGGATTTAATTCACAGACATACCAACCTAGGTTAGGTGGTCTGTGATTTAATTAGACCGTGCTGAGTGCAGCATCTCCTGCAAATACTCCAGCTCATTATTTACTGAAATATTATTAATTTAACGAGTCTTTGTCATCCGAATGTCGGGTCCAGAGGATCTAACGGGATATCCGCCTCTGGATAACTTAAGAAATCGTCTACGGTAGTTATCTACAAATACAATCTGCAAATATCGATGAACGATTGAAATAATATTGATTCAACATCATGTATCATCAACGATTTAGTATTTCTAATAAATATATGATACAAGATATTAGGTATTCTAAATCAAAATAATCCTTGTTTACTCTAGTTTCCGAGAACGCAATAACAAATGTTATTTTTTAATAATAAAACACATTCATGGCCATTATGTGCCATTGGTGGTGTTTGTATATCGTATTAACGTACGACCTGACTAATATGTACAATGAGTATGCAACCATTTCGGGATTTTTCTGTTAGCACAATTAATTTAATGTCATTCAAAACCGATATAAAACCTTTGCCGAACAACCAAGGGAGTATTGAATTATTGACGCTGGCTGAAATAACATTCGAAAAAGTTTATTGAATATTCAAAATGGCGGTAATTTTTCTTCTACTTTTGGCGCTAACGGTAGTCAGTTCCGCTCCAACCACAACAGACGCAAATGCGACTGAAGCTGTTGTTGTCGACGAAGTTGTTGTCGACGTGATTCCTGTCGTATTCGCTCTAGAAGATACCACAACTGCAGTGCCAGAAGAAGACCACAAGGTTGAAAAGAGATCGATTTTAAAAGAAGATTTCGTCGGAGCCGATATTCTATCAGACTTCGAAGGAGACAAGTATGAGAACCAACTGTCAGGTCTGGACAGGAGAATAAAGACCCTGCCATCGTGGGTGGGTTAATTTAGAACTCTTTCAATTAGATTTAAAAGTTTCAACCAAAGCAAAGATTTATAAATTAATTATAATTGTGGAAGTTTTTTCTTATTTAGTTCAGTTCTAACTTCTAAGTCGATCCAGTGCTGGATTTGCTATTAGGTCGCATTTATTTTACGCGCGCGTCATTAGGCCGCGGCCTAGGGGCGACAGATTTTAGAGTCTTCCTTGAAACTAGAATTTAAAAAAATCAGTAAAAACTTACAGCCTACAATTTACTAAGTTATAAATCCACCACTGAGTCGACTATGAAACTAATTTATTGTATTTTAAGTATTTAAATTAATGTGATCTATGTTTAGTTTTTGATAAATAATTAATCAATACTTTATTATTTTAATAGTTTATTTTTTGCTAGCATAAGTATATCTGTGTAATTTAAGATAATTAAAATTTAGTCAAAATGTTACTATAAGTTAGCACTTGACTTCTGTACTGTTCCTGTATAAATGTAAAAAATGATTTAAATAAATGTGATTACTATTAATAGGTACATTTTTTTTTTAATTTTACACTTGTATAATCCTCAATGTATTTTTCTTCCCCTGTTCTGTTGCACAAACAGTTGTTTAAAAAGTAAAAGCATTTATGGTTTACACCACTAACGATGGTCTAGTGGTGGGTGGACTCGGCCTCTTATGCGAGAGGTTCCGGGTTCGATCCTGAACACCCGTGTGTGCCTTGAAATGATTTTTTCTTCATTTCTAAGTGCACCCCAAACACGAGACCATCGCCCGCTGACCGGTGAAGGAAAACATCGTGAGGAAACCTGCATGCCTGATGAGAATGAAAGTCTTTGAAGGTATGTGAAGTTCAACAACCCGCATTGAGCCAGCGCATCGGTGAACCATGGCCCAATACCCTCTTCGCCGGATTACGAGAAGACCCGTGCCCAGCAATGGGACATTAAAGGGTTTAATAATTTACTTTTTTACCTTTATCACTGATGATTAGCCCTTCACTGGACCTAACCTCCTACATTAGTAAATAGTAGGTCATTAGACCTCCGTGAGAACCGTTAAGACAGCCTGTACTAGAGTTGCTACCGATAGCGTCCGAGACTACATTGAACTTGAGCTCTTCTATCAAGGATTTGTCAATCCATGAAGTGAATTAAAAAATATATTGTATCGAAATAGTTCAGTATCAAGATAAGTGTCACTAATTAACATAAGCAAGTTCTTCATCCGACGGTGGTGAGGCATGGACCCGCCACAGGAACAAACCAGACGCCATGAAGTAGTGGAAGTCACACTCCACGGCTGGCGGGGGGCAACCCCCCATCCGTTATCCAATGGTGAAGCCGACCGGCTCGCCTCATGTCCAATGAATCATTAAGGCCACTAGAGCCAATAGCTTCATCCGAAAAAAAATGAGCAAGTTAGTCTGAAACTAGGTCAGACAACTCTTCTATCCTGAGACATAAGTCTCTGTGCCAGTTTTCCTTCCCTTCGAAACAGCAAAGAAGTTTAATGAAACAAACAAGCAGGAGTGCCACCCAAGAAGAGAAGGGTGTAAGTAGCACGGCGCATCCAACCCACTCCTACATTACAACCAATTGTTTTCCTAAACACAACAATTCCTATAGTCATCGCCACTTTAGAAGTCCTGCGACTAATGCCCGAACTAAATTTGACAACATTGACATCTTGACGTCTGTCTGGAGTAAGAAGTTGTGATATTTTAAATTGTTTTACGTGAAATATGGAGCATATAATATAAAGTGAGGTGTATAAAGTGAAGGCCGTATAATGATCATTAAAGTGAAATAATTTTGTGAATTAGAAAGTAAAAATAAACAATAATGAACCCCGTTAAATAATATGTTTATAAATGTCACAGCCATGTCAGGTAAATTTTAGAGATGCCAGAGTCACTCATTTTTGCCTAATTTATGGTTAAAATATTATCATTAACTCTATACCTACATTTATCTTATGATATTTTATATGAATATAAATACAAGGTAAAAGAATTAAAACCTTGCTCAGATGAATTATATTTTCAGGTGTTTCTGTAAAAAAGGTCGAATAACAAAAGAAGTAACAATGGCAGCAATTACTTCTGAGAAAATCGTCACTCCTGGCAAAAGCCGAACACATCCGAAGAAGCTTGTTTTAGATGAATTCTACTCAGTCTTTATCAATCCACTACAGACCATAGGCCCTATAATTATTTAAATTTTTTATTGTACTAGACTTGGTGGAAAATCATTACACTATAAATTGGCAACATTGAGTTATGAGACCGCAGCGCCGCGTCTATCGGACTTCTAAAGTGGCGATGACTATAAATATAACATTTTCCGTGTTTGTTGTAAAAACGTTGTTGTCAAATTAAGGATGTTGATATTTGACACTTAACAACTTTTGGGCGTGCAAATTTATTTCGCACCTCGCTTATTGTTTTTGCGAGTGCTAAATAGTTTTAGTTGAAATATGAAATTCTTTACTTGATATTCATAAATGCCTTGATTTAACAACTGTACTAAACATAATTTAGTATTTATTTTTGTGTCGAATATATTTCATATTTATTTACGTTTTCTCGGCTCAAAATGCAAATGGTTAATTTTTAAGGACTACTCACTAATATCTGTGGTGATGATATAGCATTTGCTTCCTAGCCAGGGTTCAATTCGGACCGGTTCACTTAAAATAGGCTTTTTTAAATTTCCCCGTGCACCTGAAAATTAGAACGCCACTAGCTTACCAGTAGAACAAACATGGCGAGGAAACCTGCATGCCTGATTACATAAGAAATCTTTTTTCTTTTTTTTTTTTGTGGTCACCTCTCCCCATTAGACCAGTGTACGGGTGATCTCATTTCAAAGAGACTCGTTCCCAACAGTAGGTCATCTCAGTCGCTTATAATTATGATAGTTACAATAAAAGGTTATATAAATTAATAAAACAATAATAATTCATGTATTTATTTTATAAAATTGTTTTACTCAAATGATATGCTAATTTATAGACATGGCAAGAATTCTATTTGGAAAAAATATAAGTTTACATACTTTAAAACTTTAAATATATATATCAATATTAAATATATTAATATATATTGAATATAATAAAATATATATATATTAAATATAATATCAATATTTTAAATACTTTTAGATATTACCATTTTTGTCACCTAAAAATATTTTAAATATTAATATTATGTACACTGTATTTTCGTGCAAGTATTTTATTTTCTTAAATATAACATAACATTTTATAGATTGTATTATGTAAAAAAGCTAGCAGTTTTCTACATTTTCTATAAAAACAACTAAAACATTAAAAATTATATAAGCAATACCATAACCAATAAAAATACTATACAAATAATCATCAATTCGATTTTAATAAAAAGTAATGAATATTATAATAAATTAAATCATAATTTAGTACGGACTTATTTCATTGAATGAAGCAAAAAGCGTATACTATCATTAAAATACATAAATATTTAGTTATTTCTTGTCACTCAATATAATTTTCTTATATAAATAAAATTTCACATTAAATAATTAATTAATTACATAATATACAATTAATCACAATATTTAAAAATGCTTTTTTAATGAGCAATGTCGATCACATACATACAAAATACACTTCTTAACTATATAGTGACTTTATGTATTACATTTTCTTCCGTGGACAGAAATTGAAATAATATATTATAATAAAATAACAATATATTATTATGTATACTATTTTTAGTAAGTAATCTTTTTAGAATTGTATAAAACAGGGTATTCACTATGTTCTTTATTTTCTTTATTTATGTATCTATAATCTATGTTAAATCTTTGGGCTATTTTGCACAATTGAAGACGTCATATTAAATTGGAATTTTGCACACCCTTTTTTTGGGCAAACGGATAGTCGGTTTACGTGGTGGTAGATGAAAGTGTCATCCATAGACATCAGCTGCACCAAATGATTATGCAGGTGCGTTATCGGTCCTTTAAATATGAGTATGCTAGTCAGTTCGTAAACAATCGGTGACAGCTGGACCCATATATTGGTAGGAATCGAGTTGTGGTGGATTTCAGGACACCAAGATGGTAAGAGTTAAATTTGGAATCTTGACGCGATATGCAGAGGCGGAATTACGCTGCAGGTAAAGTTACGCTGTACAATACCTCAGAGCACTCCCCATGATAAGATGCAGAGAATAGAGATCCCACATCTCTTCGCCGCACAAAAGAATACAGCCAGCCAGAGAGAGAACCTTACTATCAATTCCACGCGCCCGGCGTTGATCGCAGTAAAATGGAATTGGCTAATATTGGAGCACTTCAGCGCTCCTTGTATAATTGTAGCGAATGGGAAGGTTTGTTAGTTTGTAGTTTGTTAGTTAGTAGTGATTCGTTTGCAACATGGGATATACAGAAGAAACAAAGTAGGAGATAGTACACATCCCTAGGGAACACCAGCATCAACAGTCTTGAGATCCGAGCCTGTACCGTCTTAAACGACGTTGATTTTCCTGTCAACCTGACAACTGCTACTCCATTTACATAATTTCTTTGGAAGCCTATAGGTAGCTAGCTTTGTAAAAAGTGTTTTATGCCATACCTATTCAAAGGCCTTCTCTATGTCCATATATTTGGCAGCGCTTTTCCCTTGCTCTCGTCTGCCTCCTCGTTGCTTTTTCGCCCAAGCGGTTTTCTTACTATATAAACGAAAACGTGACGTCATAAACAGACGCCATTACTATTCTAGTGTTTTGGTGCAAAATTTAAAATGTATTTTTAAAAAGTCGTTTTTTCCTTGTAAACTTTATTTTTTTGCAGACATAATATTAATTTTGGATAAAGTAGATACGTAATAACATCGTAGAATAGTTTTTCAAAATTTGTCATCATGTCTATTCAAAGCTCTAATTGTCTTTGCAGTCATTTCTTATTTATTTTAAACAAGAGAGCAAGAAGTAATAATTAATACCCATTTTCTATCACAAATCCATATTCTTTTTATAATTTAACTATTTACTCAGTAGTATGGGATACCATTGGAGTTCTTGTGAATTTTAATATGTATTATATTATAATTATAATATTATTTTCAAAGTAGATTTTTGAGGAAACTAACTAAACTGTAAAAAATTAAGAAAATCGCCATAGCAATGTCATAGTTGCAGAATTACTATTTAATTGTATCACTTAAGTGTGTTTCGTTACTTATTGGAATCACAATTATATGTAATATGTATTACTAAAACTAACACCACGAGTGTCTTATTCTATTAAATTACAATTTCCTCTAAAATCCTCGATTTATGTATCATAAGGTATATGGTGTTTATAACTTTTAAATGAACTAAACTTACCAATAAAAATCACAATATCAATGAGCATCGAAGTTTTCTATCTATGTTTTGGTTAAAACAAGAAGATTTTCTTCTTGTTTTCTTGTATCTACCACAAAAAACTTGGCCAGTTTTACTCAAAACATGTTTTATACTTAGTCTTTGTCAGTCATTTGTTTAAAAACTTTTCTTTCCATTTGTTATTATAGATATTTTCTAATACATTTTTCCTATTTGAATATATAGGATGAATATATACAACCACTCTGTAAATTTCTAATATCATATTGTCATAATTTATACTAATTTAAATATATACAACCTCAATTTTATACAGGGTGTCCCAGAAAGATTGGATAATCAATCCTGAAGCGCCTGAAAGTATATATACCAGGCGCTCAAATAAAAATAAACTAAAAAAATCTCAGTGGTGCCAACATACTCGTTGGTAACCAAGGTAAACAAAAACGTAATTTTAAATGTCTTATTTTTGGCAACACTCATCAAACAATATTGTTTTCATGAATTGTTATTAGAACGGGTAATAGGTCTACTAGCGCTCTAGGATTATCCACCTTTTCCGGAACACCCTAAATATAATATTTACAATGCCTAATAATTTCAAAAGCATTTGATACTGTTACCTCGTCTGAAAATAAGCATGTGCAACCGCTACCTTCATTACCAAGGACATGTTAACCCAACCTTTACATAATGTGTCACAAGTCAAGCAAATTTTACATTAACTTCGTTCATAACCAACAAGGATATGATATGTGACAAATATAAAGACGTCACAATATAATAATAGGAGCATATTGGATCATACGCTACAAACGCATCTGTCACCAACTACTAATGTTAACTTTACCATACGTCACAAGATGTGAACGGATCAACAATGCCATACGTCACAAGCCTCAAAAACACATCACTAGCGTGAATGAACTCTGCCTACGATTAATTTAATTTACCACACTTAAACACATATAAACGTCTATCAGAACACCTTTTATACCCTTAAATATATTCCATAAAAAACCTAATTTCACGTCCCACTTTCTAAGCACCTTATAATACTATGTCGTACCCTGATAGTGATCTTACGAATATACAAACAGTACCTTAGGATATCAATTGAATATCATCTGTATGTCACACACGCGGCGAACAGAAGGAGATATAGAAGCCACCGCTATTTCTGCCGACTGTACTTCTTGTTGGACACCTTCAGGCTGTTCTGCGGCGTCATTGGTCCGCTCGAGTCGGACACCGTGTTGTTGGACTGCAGTAGCTTGTGGTCTGTGTACCAGCCGCACATTCTCTTAGCCGCGTCCTTCCACCTGGCGAACGTAGCCTCGTACGCCTTCCTCACATGGGCCCGGGGCTTGAACACTGCGCCTACCTTCCTGAGAGATCTTAGTTGGTCCTTCGACGTGAATATACCTGGAAATTTATGTTAGAATTTATTTGTATCTATTTAGAAGTATGATATAGAATCGATTTGGGTTTGGTTTGTAATAATGTTAAGTTCTATAATCTGTAATCTGCCAGACCTAGAAGTTAATGAAATAAAAATATATTTATTAAGTTTTGAAGTAGCATATATAAGACAGACAGACATAGTAAGGCGAAGTAATCACATATTTCACAATACGGTAGTGGAAAGTAACAAAAATAATGGATGATTTTGATTTATTATGGTAATTAAAGACAGAATTGCAAAATATCAAGTAATATGACCGATATTAACAAGATTAAATAAGAGTCGATTCGATAGCCACCGGCTTTTTTAAGTCGGTGAAAACCAGAGCGATTCGCAGAACGACAGAAAACTGAGTTCTGTCACAGGGATCCATTAACCATCAGATGTTTCATTTCATATTCTAGAACTCTTAATGTTTGAGCGCGTTAATCTCTGTAATTGTTAGTCTGATTTAATTTTCTTTTTGCGTTTTATAACCAATTGTTAAAGAAAAATAATTAATGTAAAGGACTTTATTCTGTAGGTAAAATCGTGGGAAGCCTTCCATCGAGCCGTAATATAGAGCTAATATTATATATTTGGCATAAAAACAAATTCCGCTTTATTTCAGTTGCGACTCCGCGCCGGTTTTGCGGAGTGATTGGCCGACTGACGGCCATTGTTAGGTGTTTGGCTGATTGGTACACGACATTGGTTGGTTAAATTCCACTGACGTCAGTGACGAATTCCTGACTTGTTTTTTAAGAGATTTTTTTTTTAACTATACCCTGTTGCAGGCCGACGAGATGCGCGCAGCCCAGCAGCGCCATCTCCACCATGGCAGGTCGCTCCACGGCCAGCCCCGTGAGGTCCGCCACCAGCTGTACTACGAAGTCGTTATTGGAGACGCCACCGTCGATCCTGTAACACATAAAAAAATTGTAGGCATTATATTAATATCTCCGTAGTGTAGGGGACCAATCGGCGCTACAATCCTGAATCGCGCTATTAAAGTTACTGTTCTACCGCTATAAATACAACACATGATACGATAGCCAGTTAGTTTCGGCCTTGCCGGGCATACCGTCTCGCACCCTCTGGAGCCTTTCACCATTCTTTTTTATATCATAGGAGGGCAAACGAACAGTCGAAGCATTGCGACTATCGACGCCCATTAACATCCACATAACCAGAAGTTATGCAGATGCGTTGCTCTCCTTTACCCTATCCCCTCCAATGGGCCAACGGAAACTCCCAATCCGAACAAAACGCGACAGCTTAGCAGTCACTTTACGCCGATTTCATGTGAGCGAGAGGTACCGGTCGTGGCGGTCCAGCTTGGCAGCAAATCAGCATGGCACTACCTTTTTCCATGCGTCCCACAGTGGTATTGCAGCTGGACTTTCTCCTATCTTTCCGAAACTTTGTTAGTAATTGCAGTCTAGTACTGTCTCCTTCTTTCATTGAGGGGGGAAACCGGATATTTCCTACTCCTTCCTTCTTTCTGATTAAATTCGTTGCGGGTGCCAACTATAAGGCACTTTTAAAGTGTCACTCGGGCTCCCGGGATTGAAGGAAAGGTAGGTTTGGTTACCGCTGGCGACCCTGACTACACAGCAGTAGCAAGCAACTCTAGACACACAAATTTAATAACGACTCTCAAGCTAAAAGTATTTTAGCATACATATAAATACAGACTTTCAAAAAACATAACAAAAATCTAAGCCGTGATCAAATCTGACTAAGAACCACTGCTAGAAAAACCGGCTTACGAATAAAAAACCGCAACATCATGGGACCACCGATTTTACACTAACTTAGCGGCCAAACAAGTAACGGTTATTAAAATGTATAAGCAAGTGCACGTTTTGTACGCATCACGACGACATTAATTTTTAAAGTGAAAACATCTATTAACATGCCTGAAGTTCGTTCACATCCGTTCCAAGAGCATCCGCATTAAATTAAATGCGGATAGTACAGAAATTAGGAAATGCTCTTTTACCCCTATTTAAACCATATATAGCACGCGATATCAGATACAACATAACTCTGTAGTTTGTGCATCAATCCGCTCACCGTATGGTGTGGAAGCTGTAGTCGGTCTCGGCGCGCGCGCATGCGTACAGCTGGGCGGTGCGGAAGGCGAGCGACTCGAACACGGCGCGCACGAGGTGCGCCTTGCGCGTGGACGGCTTCATGCCCACGAAACCAGACGCGGCCGTGCAGTCGTTATACGGGGGCTGGAATGCACAAAACAGAGCTGATGTTTAGTTAACTAAAAAAAGGTGTGAGTGCGATTCACACATAATAGAAGTGAAACACACGTTAAATGCTCAAATACAAGCAAGTATTAAACAGCTTGCAATACATACACATTACACACCGACATTTGCTCTCTCACTCTTTTGTGTTTGTGTCTCTTACCTGTTGTTTTTTCCGTTGCACCCGGTTTGTAATCACAACGATGAACGAAGTTTAACTTCAACAAGTTAACATCTTTATAGATACAACTTTTACGGATTTTATCGCGGTTTATTTAGTTTTTTACAAGCCCGACGTTTCGGAAACTTTACAGCAACCATGGTCACGGGAGGACCAGGACAAACGTTTCTTTAAGAAAATTTTAGCACTTATGTATTTTGCATGCCCGCGATGTATGCATACACGCAACCGCTATGAACTCACGCTGACCGCAAGTCGCGCGGTGCGGGAGTTAACCACTTGTTACATTTCTGTTTTATTCAAAAAACTATTGTTTTACCAAACCAGATTATACACAAAAAATTAAAAAAGACAATCAAAAATAAAAATATTTTGCGTTTTTTTC
This sequence comes from Lycaena phlaeas, assembly GCA_905333005.2. Lineage (NCBI taxonomy): Eukaryota > Metazoa > Arthropoda > Insecta > Lepidoptera > Lycaenidae > Lycaena > Lycaena phlaeas. The sequence continues at coordinate 6,871,767 of HG995182.1, forward strand.
ACTTCTATCATGTCAGGCCACGCCTACACTATCATACCTCTTCGTTTTTCAAAGCGTTTAAAAACACCCTGTATATGACAATTTCATTTCATTCAAATTCAGTTTCAGATTTGAATCGATTAGGTATTGAAAACTCACTCCCAATCCGCTGAAAGCAGGTATGAAGAACACTCCGTCTGAATCGGGAACTGATAAGGCAATTTCAGCCGTGTCTTCTGGATTATCGAACAAACCTGTAATACACATGGAATAAGTGTCATATTGTCACCGTCTAATTTATTTTTCCTAGCTTACTCGAAAAGGTTACATAGCTCTGTCAAAGTGACAGCTAAGATGTAGCGCCCATAGACATCCGCCCTACCAGAAGTTATGCATTGCTCTCCTTTTTCCCCATCCCTTCCTATGGGATCAAACTCCACAAACCGCATCACTTTAGGCTGGCATTCTGAGGTGCTAACCCCGGTCGTGCCAAAATCTTACAAAAATAAATTACAGCCATTACCCAGCAAAGTTCCTTGTACCGTATCTTCTCTGACATGGGTCCATTGCGAACCCTCATAATAAACTTACGCCCGAATTCTCAAACGCCACTTAAATACTTGGGGGCTCCTCAAACTACTAAGCACGCCTTAAATCTGTAGCGGACCAATCAGCGCCCACAAATCCATATGTCATTAAAATACATATAAACAGATCCCAAATTTGAGTTGCGTTTGAGAATTCGGACATTAGCCGCTAAGACGATCATAAAAGATCATTATAAAGATCCTATATTTGAACTTGAACAGTAAACAATATTTAACACAAATTACCCAAATTCTGTGCCCACTTGATTATACTGCCGGTGTCGTTGTTTGCCCCCTCAGCGGAGAACACGATCTCGTCTCCCATCCGCCAGCCCACGATGGGGTAGAGCCCGGAGACACTCGCGTGGGGAACCCCGCCGGTGTTGATGTTGAAGAAGGTGCCGGTGCCCATGGTGAGCTTCACGTCGCCCACGTCGAAGCAGCATGAGCCCCACATGGACGCCGACTGATCCGCTATCTGGCGGTATTGCCAACTTTTTAAGGTACCGTTTTGTATAAGCTATAGCGGGTTTTGCGTCAAAGGTTCGACACGGATTCGAATTGCATCGAGTGTAATATGTAATTAATGTGAATGGTTAAGCCTCGGACTAAATTAACAAGTGGAAGTTATTTTTTTTTTTCGGTTGGAGCCATGCTAATGGCGCTAATACTTCATCGGTATGGGGTGAGCCCGTTGGTTTCACCCTGTGATATAGTAAGTGGGGGGTTGCCTCTAGCCAGCCGTGGAGTGTGACTTCCACGGCTTCATGGCGTCGGGTTTGTTCCTGCGGCGGGTCTCTGCCTCACCACCGTCGGATGAAAAGTGGAAGTCGTGTTAAGCTTCGTATCTACTGTAAGCGATGTCTCAAAATTCGCTTAAAACACATTAAATTGTCACTGCAATACACAGATAACATATTTATGGATATAATTGGCTACATTTCTAAATGTTTAAATGAAAGATCCACCGCAATTAAAACTTGTTACAAACTAACATAAGTAATTATTATTTAACACCTCTGTAACGTTTAGTTTATGGCCCCGTTCTCTCGAGCGTTTAATAAGCGTCACGTTAAATTCCGATGTTGGCGCTATTTGCGAGCTCCGCATGCTAAATTCGATTTGACGTGCTCGATGAACAAGGGCCATGCTTTTTTTAAAACGCTTTCGTGTGAATACATACATGGGTATACATTTCTTTGAGTCAAACGTTTTTTTAACGTTCGTACGAACGGAGCATAAAGCAGCAGGAGAATAAATTCGTCGATTTATTAATTAACGTCAAAGAGGTCGTTGTATCTTATGTATCAAATTCGCATGAACAACCTGTCTTTTGAACGCGTTAATCAAATGACTTTTAAAATAATTATCTGAAGTCAGAAATATTCTATCATTCTAGCCATTAAAATTATATATTATAGTCATGCATAGATGACAATTCCTTGGAATCGCCTGCGATCCCTTGGGATCGGTCGTCTTATGATCTATAGTAATAAGAAAAGTCACCATTTGGTGACGTGAAAATATTATCCAGCATTTTATTTAACGTTTGGCCTCAGAAAATATAGTAATTTTGTGTACAAAAAACAAATTATTGTGTGCGAGAAGTAGTTAACCTCGAAGGCTTAATACCTATGTAATATGTATAGTATTTAACATATTCTGTCCTTGACCAGTAACACAACTGGAAGTATTATACAAAAAAGCGAGTATTTCTTATAATATAAAACGCCATTTAATTCAAAATCGGTATGAAAAATCTGCGAATGTTTTAATACAATGTAGCTTTAAGCCGGTGGCGCATGAAGAGCTATTGTTAGCATGGGTGCCGCTGTCACGAGAGACACTGGAAGCTTATGTAAACCGTGCTGAATGAAAGGGTATAATTTCAGAAATTATTTAGAATGTAATAAAATCTCGATGAATCGCATACGATCATTAAAAATATTTTTATTAATTAATTTTACAAGTGCAATATTTATCTAGTTTTATTTAGATAAGGTGGACGTTTTTATCATAATCCAATTCTGTTTTCATTGTCCACTAGCAGAGCCGTAAATACCCATTTTTGCGAGCTTCTATAACTGCGCCCTTTAGTCCACCCCCCTATAGTCTACGCCCTGTGCCTGGGCACCGATGGCACCGCCCTATTTACGGCTCTACGCACTAGCAGGGGCTATTTTAATTACTTAATTGATAGGCAATAATATAATATGCACCGTCTATGTCTTATTCCGATGAGGAAGATATATTATTGTAAAGTTTCATCAAAATCCATTCAGTAGTTTTGCGCATAGGAGCAATAAAATTCACCTTTATGATTTATTTAGGTAATATATAAATTAGAAAGACTCAACCCTCTTTTTATTTTTATGCTAATTATTCTGAAATTTTATTTATTCATATTTAGAAATTTTCAAAAACGATAGTAATGATACTTATCTAGCGAATTGGGATAAATCATGCTATTTACTTTTGTGGAATATGTTATATGATTTATTTTATACTTTCGCCGCATACGTTTGTGTTCATTAGCGCCACCATTGTCTTTCGTCTCTTTTTTGCCTACACACAAATTAAGCTATCTCATTGAAATTATATAAAATGGGCGGAGCGTGGGCATGTATGTTATAAGAAAAAGAAACTACAACTAAACCTTTAACCGTCCGACTTCAAATCAATTGTCGTGCCCCCAGCGCCCGCCGCTATCGTTTTTGATGGGAAACAGCTTAATAAATGAAAAATCACACTAAACGAGTTGTGGTTTTCGGTCGGAGATATACGACGCAAGCGAAAGGGACCCGAAAATATTTGTCGGACAAATCCAACGTAAGCGGTTAAAGGGTTAAATATAAGACATAAATACTTACACAGCTTCGTATGGGTATGGCGTGACCCCATAAACTGGCGTCTGTGCTCGTGAAATGTTCGCCCGCGATATCAACGACCTCTGGAAGGGCCGCCATGGGCAAGCCGAACAGCGAAATCGCCCAGCCAGCCCACTGCATGGTAAATGGATCGTAGAAGCCCGTCGCTGACGCGGAAGATACGTCTGTCATGTGGATTTTGCCGCCTAAAATATTGGATTTTTATACTATTATCATTTATCACCAATATATCAACAAAATCAATACTGTGGGCCTCATATGGCTGCATTGTCTATTTTAAGTTAGTTTTTAATTATTCTGTCTTAATATATAATGGTTTTTGTGAACAATAAAAATATTTGTCTTTCTTTCTTTCATTCTTTCACCGGTTGGTTCTCGAGAAAGATATAACGATTTTATTTTTATGTGTTAGAAAAAAGAAGCCGTCTTTCAGAATATTTCGTCGCAGCTTTCAATGAAAACCCTGCCCAAACCCTTTAAGATATAACCAAAAGATGTATGGTAGAATTGTGCATCCTAAATAGGTACAGAAAAGTCCACAATAATATTATGTCTTAAGGATAACTAACTTAACATACTATATACATATATATGAAAAATGGTAAATTATAAAGCTATAACTTGAAAGCTAATAAAACATGTGCGGTATTAATCCTTATCGTTTCAAATGCATTAGATGATCATTTCATGAATTTTATTTTTTCACCTTGCAAATTAAATGAATACTTTAGGAGATAATATAGCCAAATCAAAACGATGTACAAAGTGTCGTCGTGATTTGACATGTTTCGGACCTTCCATGCATTTACCTAGATCAGTAGGGCTATTCTGTAAGGTCGTTTTCGAATCTCGAAAGCGGAATCCGCGGTGATATGACGAATTTGTATTCTTTAAAACTCGACTATCTATCTATATCAATAAAATTCGCTTTGGAAGTAAGCATAAAGTGAGCTCTATCACTCAGGTGAAGCTCGATATCGAAAGGTTTTTACAGAATAGACCTACAGAGCGGAGGAGAGTATTTTCATGCTACCCGTCATATTAAAATGTTCTCACCAACCTGTCATTTTATACAGCAACCAAGTGTCCATTGTTCCAAACATGGCGTCGTTGTTTTCTACTGCCGATTTTAACTCGGGCACATTATGAAGCGCCCAGTACAGTCTTAAGGTAGTCTGAAAAAGGTTGGCAACTATCACATTTGTTGGTACGTATGTTTAACATATGGGTCATATGTTACTAATAAGATGCCTGAGTGTTCGCTATTTTTTCGAATGTATAAGGCCCTGATCAGTAGGAGTAGTTAAAAGGCGATATCGCATTGTTAATAGGGATCAATATAATACAATATTACTTAAGTATTTTTAACCGACTTAAAAAAGGAGGATTTTACTCAGTTCGACTATATTTATGTTTTATTGGTCACAGATAACCCTTCGCCGATGGACCGATTTTAATGATTGTTTTTGTGTATTTTACTAATTTTATTTATTCGTAATTTTTTCAAATAAGACGCCATTTTTTTCTAATAGGTCACGTGTCGTAAAAGAGATTCATAATCGACGGAATAAAAATACTTCGACATACTACAGATGTAAATTGTTTAACTAGATTTCAAGTTCTTGTAACTTCTTGCCATTGAGTCAGATTTAATTGGTATATTTAAAAAAAAACATTGTAATTAAAAAAAACCCAACAATATTGTAACATAGTTTCGAAAGAATTCTAGTCGCGCGTCGTCGTGAACAACTATTAATAGATAAGACATAAATAGAATTGAAATAACATGAGAAGAGTTGTTTGTGAGAAGTTGGTGTGTAAACATCAACAACTTCACATATAGATGTTTTGGCCGCATAAGGCACTTTGGCCGTAAAGATAGTCCATTTGTAAAAAAAAACGAAAGAAGGTGAAGATTCTAATATAAATATTTGCGCGTACATGCTCAAATGATTAGGTATTTTTGTGCTAATTAATTGGACAAGTTTATCAATCTTATTTGATCTTCTTAAACCTATTTAAAACACAAATATTTTACACTATCATTTCTTGCAGCTTTAACTTCAATAAATAAAAACAATAAACATCTTCATTTCACTATTTCCCTTTAATCCATTTCAGAAGACATTCATAGATAATCTCGAAATATAGAGTACCACGAATAAAAGTGAATAACATCCCATTGTAAATAATTTTAATAGTGAAAATGACTATTTGATCCACCATCCTTTTTTTTTTTTTTTGCTAATGGATGGAAACTTAAATCACTCAACGTTCTTCTCTTACAGCCCAAATAGCACCACATTACTAAAATCTATAAAGAAAAATTAAGTTATACCTGACTATTTGTGAATTTGAGCACACTTCCTGCCCGGAAACGTGAACTTCTTGAGACCATATATAATATATATGCACCAATTTTGATTAACTAAAAACAAATACATATATTTTATTCATTAGTTTATACTTGATTCGTTTTTTGGTGTTATTGTAGTTTGAGTGAGCACATATTAAATTATATCTCTGGACTTTGGCCTTTTTAAATATTAATTTACAAAAGCTATATAAAAAGGAAGAAATGATTTCTTGGAACATTTATAAAAAACAATTCATAATCATTGATTTGAATGAAATATCTATTGTATAAACGGATTCTAAATTCGAACTATTCCTTTGATAAGATAATAACAATATCAACTTAATTAGCTTCACCTGTATGTATGTTTGTAACTGACACATTTGAGCGCGATTTTGACCCACTTTAAACGGCCAGATTTAAAGCTGTATTGGCACCCTTTTAATACTGAACCTCAAACAGGAAAATTCATGTATTAACTCCTTACTCTTTATTACCTTCCAGGTGTATGATTCGTTCCACAGCTTCACCAACTTGTCAGCCCTCAAGTCTTTCCAAGTAATGAATCTGTGAAATGGTTTTCCAGTTGACCGAGACCAAGTAGTGAATGTACCCCGTTGTGTTGATATGCCCATTGCAGTAATCTGACCAGGTGACAGTTTTGCATCTGTAACAATTGATTGTAATAAGAGTCTTGCTAGGAGTCCGCTATATTATCAATATAAATTACCACTTCCTAGTTGTCTTCAAGACTTCAACTCAATGAACTTCAGTCTTTGCATTATCATCATCAGCCTTATCCGTCAACTGCTGAGCATGCCAAGATGACCTATCCCTTCTGGCTCTTATCCAACACAGATTGGCCAATGCACAGAGGTTGTCTTCTCACCTTAGTAATGGCCGACCCACACATCATCTGTATCTTTGGCCTCTGCATGTTGATTGTTATTTCATTGTGCATCACTAAATGTAAGTGGAGTACTTTACTAATATATTTTTAACTCCAAACTATGTAGCTAAAAATTGATAAATCTGGGCCATCTATAAATTGATAAAAAGACTAGCATGGTATGGTTTGACATAGGCACTGAAGGTTCCATTAAAAAGCAGTACAATAGGACCTACATTAAGTCTCATAAGGCATATTTTAATTGGCCTATTTGTATTAAGTAGTCATGTCTCACAACCAGTAGAAACATGCATACACTACCATCTTATTTAAAAAAAATGGTTACAGTACACGGCTCTGAAGGAACATAAGCATTAGACATGCTTTTTTATGCCTTCAGTTTACTTCATCTGTTTATAAGATCATGCAGTCAATAGTCATGTCAATAGTCTTTTAGTAAAGAAATCTCAACTTACACACTATTACTTTATCAATAGTTACTAATGTCTAGTTTACACTAGAAAATGTATTAACTCTAATTTCCTATAAAGTAAGTTATAGAGACATGACATTTTGGTAGATGGAGTGTTAGTCGGTCATCAATTAAATGGGAAAACTATCTAGGTAGAGTGGCCAGACTGTGCATTAGATTTGTCTTGCCATTCATCGAACGAGGTCTATGTCCAGGCATAGACGTTTTGCTAAAGTGCATAATAAGCAAAACTAATTTAAGTTATACCTTGCAGGGATTCCTTCACAACACCTAAAACAGAGTTCCATATCTCATCAGGATCAATCTCAAAATGACCAACATTTGGATAGTGAAGAATCACCTTAAATAAACGCAATCATATTAAACACTAATACTATTAACTGAACTAAGCTACATTTAAATGGTAAATTAAATTAAGAATGTTATTTGCAATTTGTCACATACCTGGCTAACCGCTTTACCTACAATATCAGTCCGGGAATTAAAAATATACGATCGAATGGTTGTAGTCCCTATATCTAACGACAAAATGTACTTTTCTTCCATGTTAAATAATTATAATATTGATAATTTAATATGATAACTGTAGGTAATTTAAAGGATAATAATTAATTAACAGATAATAAAATTATATATAGAGTCGAATATTCAGTATCAACATTTTACAACACCACAGCATGAACGATTCAACTTGATCTGACTGGATTCTGTACTATTTGAATTTACATTTTTCATTGCGAATTAAAATTTGAAACCAATTTAAACGAGAACGAGACTCGAGCTTGAACTTGACAAATGACATATTGACAGTGTGATGACAGTTGTAATTTGTCCTTCCTCTTCTACCTTCAAACAAATGTTAATTCTTTCGAGGATTCTGCCAATCAGTGTTAAATCTTCAAAAAACATTTTGTGTATTATAAAAAAATGTGAGCCGTCACGACTGAAGGGACGCCAGGTAAATGTAAATCAAAGACATTATTTTGTAAAAGTAAAATCTAAAAGGAACAGGTTACGATAAGAACTAAATATGGCATACTTGCAAAATATTTTTTACGATTTTCCTTCCAAAAAGTGATGACTATTTAGTTAATAATTTTATAAAAACCCCTATATAACTTAGTCTGTATTTGGAGCAACGCATCAGTGTTGCAATCTTACGTGACAATGCGGCCAGTGTTTTGGGAATGTTCCCAGCCGATAGCCATCTGGAACCCATATTTTTATTTATTATAATATTATTAGATAAAATTATAGTTTTATGTTACTTGTAGAATAATTAATAAATGGTTTGTTATAATTCATCTAACTATATAATATTAGTGGATTCCTAAATAAAGACAATCAATGAATAATGTTATATTGTTACATTTAATGTTATCTGAAATACAACATAATAACATTATGAAACTTCTAAACTTTTTACAATTTAAATCAATGAATGAATAAGATCGTTTGTGTAAGTCTCGAAATGTAACAAAAAAATATAAATATACGATTTAAAATTTGAAAGTTTGGCAACATTAATCTGACAGACAGGCGCGTTTTGCTTCTATGATCGCAGAAAATTGTGATGTAAAAAAGAGAAGAATAAATGTTTGTTGATCATCATGGCGAATCCTAGGAAATTTAGTGAAAAAATTGCCCTCCATAATCAAAAGCAGGCCGAGGAAACTGCTGCCTTTGAAAAAATTATGCGAGAAGTTTCCGACGCAACCAATAAGGTATGTCGCGGGTCGCCTATTTACTCAGGCAATCGCTTCCTGGCCGTCAAATGTGCTCGCCGACGTAAACAATAATGAATTTGATGTGCCTATTGCGACTAAATTATTGTACATCACAAACAAGAGTTCATAAAAATATGTTTTTATGTTGCACTATACACAACAATAACTGTCAGCTGGGTACACTGTCGTAAAGATAAAATAACATTTCTGTACAACATAAATCGCAATCCATAATATTGAAATACTTCAAAACTTTAAATTATAAACAGAACATATTAGCAATGTTTATGTGTTAATGTCACATATTTAATTTATCTTAAAAGTTTATGTTTTGGTCTTCCTAATATCTTGCATTTAAATAAAACACTCGCTTTGAAAGTCTTTCATATAAAGTTCAAATATTATAACTAATAAGACTAATTTTAATATTGTACTGTGTATTTATACATTATGTTAAAATATTTAAAAACATTTAAGTATACCAATAAAATAATGTTTTGGTAATCTTTACTTAAATATTTTTTTCTATTTAACTCAAACGAGCATTTTGTAATTGATCATAATATTTTTTGTAAACATACACAGAAATATGTGTAATGAAATGGCAAAAGCAGGAATCTTTATAAGCCAGTGGTTACAGGTAAATTCAAATACACGACGAGCAAAGCTTAAAGTATCTACAGAGTCTGAGGTAGAGAGTATAGTTATACAACAGGCTCTCGGCACTTTCCGGAGCGGCTCGCTTCCAAATGTTGCAGCACCACAGCCACCTACCACCGAGCCAGAAATTATTAAGGTTCCTTTATTTGGAATCTGCTTGTTTCGTCTATTATTTGCCTATCCTATAATTTGTAGTGTAGTGCTGCATTCGTTGTAGACATTCAGTATTATTTTATTTGATGTTTCCTAATTAAGGCATAAGGCAAACAAATATTCAAATAATGATAAGTGCTCTAAGCACTTGATTTTAGATTATTTGGTATTTTTAAACATAAATTGACCTTATAAAGACTGTTTCAGCAAACTCATATTTATTAAATATTATGAAATAAATACTACCTCATGACAGAGTAGGTAAAAAGAAATATCCATCATAAAACCAAGAACCTAGAGAAGAGAATTCTATATTAAAGCTTAACATTAGTATTGTATGGAGAGAAGATATATTATTTTGTGAAACATGTGTTGTAAAGGTTTCACATATTCATCATGTGTTCATATTATAAACATGTTGCTAAAAGGATGCCTACCGCTTGTCGTTGGCCAGCCATTGTAACCATATTTGATAAATGTCTTATTCTAATTTTGTATGTAGCAGCTAACTTCAATTGTTAGTTACATGTGGTTGATAAATGTGCTGATTTATTAAGTTAGTGTTTTTAGCTATTAATTGTGTTAGTGTAGTGTAGTTTACGTTGAACAATTGTGAAAAGTAGTGACTGAGGGGCATGTAAATAATTGCATGAAATTCCATACACACCATTATTAACATAATTTTTAATAAAATAAACATAAAATAAGTTGCAATTATTATTCTATCTTTAAAAATATCTACGGAACTGCTATTAGATTTTTTGCATTTGTGCATAAGTTTTAAGGAAAATTATAAGCTATTCATTTCGAGGAAAATTTTTGATTGTTTAACATATCGACTACAACACTATAATAATATGTGTCATCTATTCCAGAAATATTATCAATTTTCACTAAAATAGTAAAACTATAGAATCTGAAGAATGACAATGATAAAAAAATTTAAATTAAATATCTGAATAATGATATCAACCATGTTTAAATGAAAATAACTAGGTTACCTTTAAAACTTATGTTTACATTTCATTATATTATATTATGAACATATTTTTTATGTAAAGACCTTAGTAATTGGTTACTTACAATATAATACAAATACTTATAATTAAAATATTTGTTCTGATGAACATATCCATTTTAATATCCATCCTTTATAAATAAAATAAAAATAGGGCCCTCCATAAATTAAATCACACATTAATGTATCACTAGAATGGGACATTGTATGACAAGGGGCGGGCATAAGCTTTGCTGTGTCACATGTAAAAATTTTAAATAATCGAACGCGAAATTTGTGTGTGAATGAAAAACTTTAAATACTTACGAATTCCATTGATCACTATTAATACTTTAGCATTTTTGCTATTAGATTATCTCTAAATTCTAACGCGACAACCTTTAACTTCGAGAGAGATGTTTTAAATATTTAATAAATGTAGGAAAAAATTAAAATAAATTTTATTTTGATTGCTTTTAAATACATGCATAAAATTAAAATATTTGTCACATCAGGGGCAGGGGTTTCTAAAATTGTGACAACCTGTGCCAAGGATGGGGGAGAGGTTAAAAAGTCCTTAAAGTCAGATGACATAATTTATGGAAGACTCCTATGCAGCAAATGTTAACTAGGCTGTTATTATTTGCTATTAAATGTATGCTTCAGCATGGACACCTTTGAATGTCTGCCTACTTTCCTTATCAAATACAAGGGCATGTCAAGTATTTGAGAACAATATTATTTCACATAAAAATATAACGCTTACCAAAGTATCAAACAAACGTCTGCCCTTTCAGCATGTCATTAAAAACCAGTAGTGTAGTAAATAAAAACTAAAATAATTTGTTTTTAAGTTTTCCTAAATTTACAGACCATTTTAATAGCAAAAATGAGTGTAAAAATAATAAACATAGAAAATTTTCTAATCCTATTATACACATTCTATATCATGTAATACACTGTAGAACTATTAGTAGTAAAAGTTAGAATAGAAATCATAAAAATAGATTCATTCATAAATAAAAATAGATAAAATGTTTATTATTATGAGCCGTGTGGAATTACTGAGACAAAGTTTAATGCTGATTGTATTGTTATATTGAAAGACAATTATACAATTAATACATGTATTATTATAGTGCTTAACATTGAATACATTAATGTATCTTTTATAGTATCTCTAATTTAAAAATAAAATGGGCATTAAAAGCAAATATTTTTTTATATTACATAATATGCATAAGTTACTTAATTATAAATTAGTCATGTTAATCTAGTGTAAAAAATAAAAATATGGCTAGCAGAACGTCTCCCTATCTAATTTGATAGTCTGAATAAAGCAGATCAAAAATTCACTTCAGTTCAGAAATTTGTACTTAATAGTTATTCGTAAACAAAAGGATATTTTATATTTGGCAAACTACATTATTTCATACATAAATGAATATTAAGGCTAATAGTTATTTTATATATCTGAATTATAACTTGTTCATGGTTTTGTTCTGGCAAAAATAATTACCTTCTCAAGTCTTGATCATCATGTGGTTTGAACTTTTTTCATGATTAAAAAAAAATATTGCCAACAGCCCGAAGAAGCGTCGATAACGACACAATACAGCCTCGGTGGGAGGAGTGGGGGGACCTCCCCCTCCCCCCGCTCCCCGGGGCAGAGGGGACGAGCCTCGTCATCCGTGGGACCCATGAGGAGGCCGGCAGATCGCAAGCACGACACAAGCCCCTACGGAAGTACAGTTTACCTAAGGTAGTGTTAATCCTTTTTAATTATAATATTTTAGTCTATTAGGGGGATGCGCTTGTGCCGCGCTCTCGTCTGCATGAATATCCTGCTGGTCTCTCCCGTGGGACAGCTTTGCTGTACTCCGAAAAGGAGGTTAAGACAGACAGTCACTGGCACCCAGACTTAGAATCATATGTCACGGTATAGGCAACATGTGAATGAGTAGATTCGGCTAGTACGCAATAGCAAAAGGGACTGAACTGATTTTGATGAAACGCGTATAGTACGTAAGAACAACTGCTAGAAATACTAATTTTTTAATATCAAATCATATGGGTTAGTTTGAGAACTACAGTGCCACAGGCAGAAACGCTTAGGCCCCGTTCGCAGGAGCGCTTTTTTATCGAACGTTAAATAAGCGTTTGAATGAGACAAATGGATGCTCATGTATCTGTTTACACGAAGGCGTTTTTAAAATGCAACGCTTTTTTATCGAGAACTGTTGGATTTTCGACGTTGAGTGTTTGATGTTAAATCTAATTTAGCATGTTAAAATCGCAACTCGAGCCAACGTCGGGTTACCGTGACGCTTTTTAAGCGCTCGTGCGAACGGCGGCTTAGTGGTGAAACTTAAAATAGGCGACATTTTGACTTTTGAGTCGAAAAAATAAGACCATTGGCGATCCATCATAACGCAATCGGCAAAAAAAGACATTCGCATGGTTAGCTGTGAGTACACAAGATATATCAATATTAAACACAACAGATCAGTGTTGAGAGAGGATTTATTGAGATGATTGTCTGTTGATTTCGCTACTTATTTATGTAAGGCAATATATTGTGTTGCAAGAATAAATAGTGACATGTCGGTCAATGTGCTTGTAAACGGGCATTGCGTATCGGTGCACTATAAAAAAGTAAAGTTTCAACCCTTATATTATGTCCCACTGCTAGGCACGGGTCTCCTCCTCGAAATCTGACGAGGAGGGTTAAATGGGCCATAGTTCACCTATGCGCTGGCCCAATGCGGGTTGGTGAACTTCACATATCTTCAAAGACTTCATTCTCAATAGGCATGCAGGTTTCCTCACGATGTTTTCCTTCACCGGTGAGCGAGCGATGGTTTTTGTGATTTAGGGTGCACTTAGAAATTTAGAAAAACTCATTTCAAAGCATTCACGGGAGGTCTGAATCGAACTCGGAACCTCTCGCATAAAAGGTCGAGCCCATTACCCACTGAATCATCGTCGCTCGCATGGGTGCACTATATCCCAAAAAAAAACCTCATCACCTGATTATGATACCCATCAGCAATACATTGAAGTGTTAAGCCAAAGACATTCGACCTTCAAAATACCGGTAATGTAAATATAAGCACAGAGTGACGGAATATTATTATCTCTTGTGGTCCGCCGTCCGACTAACTGAATAAATTCGGTTGCCATTAGGGCTATTCTGTAAAAACCATTTCGATATCGAGCTTCATCTGAGTGATAGAGCTCACTTTACTCTCACTTCGAAAGTGAACTTTATTGATATCGATAGACAGTCGAATTTTATAAAATACAAATTCCTCAAATTCGTTATATCACCGCGGATTCCGCTTTCGAGATTCGAAAACGACCTTACAGTATAGCTGGCATTACTTTAGCGTACTCTATACGTATCATATTGTCAAGAATAAAATATTGTTTAAAGCAAACGAATGTATACCTAAATTTATATAATACCCCGTACATAAATTGTTATTTGATATTCAAAATTTCATATAAACTGTAAAATATTACCGCAAATTATATAAAATTAGTTTTAAAAAATATTCGTTCGTGGAAAATAAGTATGTAATTGAAAATAATTTGTTTGATTATTTTTAAAGGAATAGTCTGTTTTTTACTAGCTAGGCTTGGTAGCCGACTCTGCTCCTATACTAGTTTAGATCTTTTGGTCTTTTTTTTTTTTTTTTTGATGACGCAGCGGAAATCCTTTACGACCTTACCAGGGCCTGGGTAGGCGCGCTGGCGTGTGTGGGGACTCGCATTTGGGTGCCCTACCCCACTAAAACCGCTACGTGAGCCTTCAGCCGCTATATTTGAGGGACCCGGATCTGTGCAGGCGACGGGATACCCTCAGCGACAGACTGGTCCCGGCAAGACCAGATTCTCCACAATAGGGGGACTGCCCGGCTACGACTTAGCAGTCCCCACGACGTCGTGTCTTAAGCTGGGCCCGGGTTCCCATCCCGAGCCCGACACGGGCACAGAGGTGTCACTGGAAGCGCATTAAGTAGCGCCTCCGACGCACCCCCGTTCGTCGTCTACGGGGGGAGGCCACATCAGCGGCTTCCTCTCTCACCCGTTCATCGGCCTCCTTCTGGGACATTACTGTCTCGCAGAAAGAGGCCATTGCCGCCCAGAGATCTTTTGGTCTGGGACATCACAGGTTCACTTAGTAAATAGATTACCAGCAAGATCGATGGCATATAATAATAATATATTCCTTATCCATTAAAGTAAGCTAAGTGTTGTACTTGGCGTTCATTGAGGAAGGCCTATATTCAGGACGAATGAAGCCTAATGATGATGATGAAGTGTTTACTAAACATAAATATATTTTTTTCTGCGTTTAAAGTATTTTTTAATAAAATAAAATTATGCATTGTTTTGTATTTGTTGCAATAAAAATAACGATTTACTGACGAAACTAATAATAATTAGCTTCGTTAAGTAGATGTAACAATTGTTTTATTATGGTTACAAAAATTTAAAAGTACGGTCAGGGTGCACACGGAGACCTTGGATTTGAATCCCGGCAAGAACAATATTTATGATGACTAGGTACTTATATGTGTTTGCATTGATCGGTATGTTGCCAGTTTTATGTAGCTCTATGTGTATTAATCTAATTTTTGTACTCTTAACACAAGTTCTTACGTCAATCTTACTAAAAATCTCCAAAACATCCGAATGAGGAAGATTTTATTTTTTTGGTAGTATTAATAAAAATAGAGAAAAAAAATGAACAGACGCGATATATGGTCGTTTGTATTTAAAAAAATGCGTGATAAAACGTAAGAAACGCTCGTTATACATAAGAACCACGGGTTCCGTAAAACAGTAATAACGTGACCTTGTGATTATTTATTATCAATAAACAATGAAACATCTATGAACTAATAGTTGAATTAACATTTCGCAATTTTTATGTTTTCCTCAAACGGTAACGAAACCGTTGTATCACTTTATTAGTCTAGCTTTTGTGATTCAGTGATTCTCAAAGTGGTCCAGGTGGACTCCCAGGGGTCCAAGGAAGACTCGAAGGGGGTCCTTGATGAGCGTGATATAAAATGGGGGTCCACAATCGTAAGCAGGGTCCATGAAAATGAATTTGGTTTCGATAGTGAAGAATCAAAATGATGACTTCTCCTATCAATATTGTTAAGAGAATGTTACTATTATAATGTAATATCTTTAAACGAGCAATTATTGAAAAAATAAAATAAAAGCTCAGCAAGGGGTGGGTGGGTCACGTGATGCAGGAAAATTTTGAAAGTGGTCTATGAAACAAAAGAGTTTGGGAACCTCTGGACTCTAACAAATCAAAACCGAGAAGTATCCTTAATTTAAATATGTTACCCGAATGACAAAGTTGAATATTGGAAACTCGAATGTTGAATGTTGGAGCCGTTTCCGAGATTTAGATTATATATTTATATATACATATATACAAGAAATGCTCGTTTAAAGGTATATGATATTAGTTCGGGTGCTTACCGCGCTTAGGTATAGTTTATTGAGGTCCGGATATTTCGGCAATGTTTCAATTTACTGAAAGACTAAGTGATCGCGTTAGTTTAAAACAATATAAAGGATTATAATGAAGGATCATTTGTTATATTACCTCAAAACGCTTTACTAAACTCAGTACGAATCAGACTTCCACTTCTCTGCTTTTTCTAAAAGCTATGATTAAAAAAAACTGGCCAAGAGCGAGAAGGATTCGCGTTCGAGGTACGAGAGAGTACATTTTGAATTTGCAATGGTAACCGATTGTAGAATATCGGTTGGACCAGTGATCAGTCAATACTCGGTCGCATTCGTCATTATCATTGTTTGTGCCGTGACACATCCATATTATCCCCTTTGAATGCGCTGGAAACGTCTTTCATATTAAATAATCACATTGTTATAAACAACAGATATGAATATTAGCATCGAAATTAGGATCATCGTCCGAATTTAACGCATTATGTTGGCGAAATTAAAATACACGTGTAAGTTATTTGCGCGAGTAATTTTTATGGTTGGTACAAATGTAAAGAACATTCGAGATTATTAAAGAGATTTTGACGAAGATAGCATACCATGCGTGGCATTTGCGAATGCTTCGTGGTAGTAATGTATGTGATGACTAACCCCAATATGTATGTAATAAGTAGTACTTATCATTTGTTACAGTGCCACCGTTACCGTATAACCATAATATACAGTATACACAGCACTAACTTGAGTTAATCAACTAAAATGGCTGTTAATGGCGGTTAACATACGATTTTAGAGTCAAATTTGACAGCTTTTCATTGTAGTGGCTATGTTCACTGACAGGCTGATCAAATTAATTCAACCATGCTTCTAGCAACTCAATTGACACATACAACAGGCTTGACAGTTGATTTGTTAATTTTTGTGTTGATCAGCCTTCCGGAAACTGGGCGTAAGTACCAATAACAATGCCCATTCTGAGCTTCGAACCCTTTCATCCGACGGTGGTGAGGCAGAGACCCGCCACAGGAACAAACCCGACGCCATGGAGCCGTGGAAATCACACTCCACGGCTGGCGGAGGGCAATCCCCCACTTACTATATCACTGTGTGAAGCCAACTGGCTCACCCCACTACCGACGAAGCATTAGGGCCATTAGCATAGCTCCACCAAAAAAAAAAAGATCTTCGTACCCAAACAGTTATATTGATTCACGGAAGGAATCTCTGTACTCCTAATTGTATATTATCTATATTCTATAATACTACGTTCATAACCTTGAAATATAAAACATAGCTCATAAAAAAATAATAAAGCCCCTATTGTTCCAGCCCCCCACCGGACAGCAACTGGAGGCGGACGAACTCAGACTCGGCGCTGCACCAGTCGTGCGGGGGGGAGCAGCCGGCGCCCAGTCAGCCCCTCTCGCCGCACCACCCCCTGCATTCCCACGCCCACCCGCACGCTCATCAACACCAAAACCATCGAAGAGGTAAGGCTCCATGACACATCAGATCCAAGCTGACAGCACGCGCGTATTGCAGCGTTTCGCTGGATCTAGATCGAAGACTCAATAACGAATTCGCAAGTCTTACCCCATCGACCACATAACCCATAGACTCCTAAATCTCCTAATAACAGGGGAACGGCTTCTGGCGACACATCTGACTTATAGTTCCGATGTAAGCTGTAAACAATGTACTCAAACTATCGTGTCGTCTCATTCTTTCCCGTTGCGAAATATATACATTTCTTTTTAACGTTCCGTGATGGGTAATGTATGACATTGAATTAGCTAATTAAAGCATTGCAACCCCTTTCGTCTCACCTCAGCTAGTTGCCAGAATGCATTTAACACGAAAAATCAAACATTAGGAGTCTATAGGCTGTGTGGTCGATGTCTTACCCCCATTTGATTTAACGCTGTGAGAGAGTGCGACTGTGCTGCTTTCCTGTGTACATAGATACTTGCTGCTTGTTTCTTACGTCAAAAACGTTTGCTGGAAAGTGAGGCAGGACATTAATTATTAAAGACCATGTTTCTATATCCTTCGGTCTCAAAACTTGATGAATTGATGCCTATACACAGTTTCTTAGATGACAGGATAGGGATTCCCCTAACTAATGATCGATAAATGCACTTGCATCTTATGCGTTTTAGAATGGAATTTAGAATATGCACGCATTATATTCATAGGCTCTTCCCCAGACAACGGCTTAAAGTCATACCGAAAGCAAACGTTCTTGTCTTCGCTTCGTTCTAATAAAGTTTGACGTCTAGAACTCACTTTTGCTGGACGACCTCTCGATCGTCAACCTCATGAGGTTGGTTGGTATCTTTTGACACCACGGCTCCCTACCGTTCTGTTCAAGTGTTCTGATCAACGGGCTCTATGATCCTCTCGTATCTGTCTTATAGTTGTTGACAAGCTAATTATAATGTAGATCGTAAACAAGAATGAGTGAGCTAGTAGATGCCTTGCTTGGCTTAAGCCGGCCACATACGGTCGGAATTCTTGTTCGAATTGCGAATTCGTTTTGCGTGTTCGCAATTGTAAAATTATGTTAATACTAACTTACTACTTGCCCGCGGATTACCAAAAATATACCTTTTTTTTTAATGTATTAATTGTTACTTATAGTACATCCGAAAATGAGTAGTTTTCGCGTGAAAACGTTACAAACATTCCCACTTTCACATTTATAATATTAAAATAAAAAATTCCGCACGGAAAACAGAAACTTGTGCGGCAGTCAATATTTTTCATATTGATTTGATGCATTAGGGTTTCAGAACGCGGAAAACGAATTCGGAAATTGAATACGGATCCCGAACGTATTAGGCCGCTTTATCGGCAGGAGAGAAGTTCTGAGAACGATGTGTAATATACACTCCTATGAGACTCACCGTGTTATCTTTTTCTATATACTTAGCGGATTTTTATAGTCTGTGCGCGGCTCGGCCGGCTAAAATAAAACCTCCTTCCGCCAAAACTCGTTTACATGAGCGTCGTTGACCACATACCTCAAATAACACGAAGGCTTATTATTAATGGAACGCGTACTATTGAAGTTCAAATGTTAGAGCTTTGTTTTTAGTTTTTTTTTTTTAATTTTTGTGTTAATCAAATGTTGAAGGTCAAAATCTAAATAAATAATAACAAGGTTTATGCGATATAACACATTATTATCTGTTTAAACGACTCATGATTTGTGTTTGCTTGGACGTTCCTGAGTATGATGTTAATTATTCTTAATTTATATGTATCACAAGATAAGTTTTTGGTAGAATTTAAAAACTAGTTTATTCACAAAGATGACATTTGATCTATATTATACAATAACTAGGTCTCCTTCACTGCTTTACCGACATATAATTGTAAAAAATAGACCACCAAAATTGTATAGTGTTTACCCATACTTAATTCGCTGCGGGCTTTTAAGTTTAATGTTTTTTTTTGTTGACGCAGTGAAAAGCTTCATGCATGTAGCCAAGACCATGGTGGGCTCCTTACCTCACGTGCCCTGTTTGCTAAAAGATTCGGTCCACCTCACCAAAAACGGCATTGCTGGCACTCGCCGGGCTTTAGTGGGTAGAGCTGCGTCCATTTATTATCTTTCGGGCGCAGCGAGTCCCACTTACCCGCCTGGGGAGACCCACTCCCCGCGGGATACCTCAGTGCATTTGCCATAGTTAAATAAATTTAAAAAAAAATTATTAACCACATGCGGGACTTATGATTAGCCTATGTGTATTTCTACTACTATATACTGATAGGAGAAGTCAAGCCAACATTTTTCATGGACGTCGCCTACGATCGTGGACCCCCTCCGAGTCTTCCGTGGACCCCTGGGGGTCCACTTTGGAAATCACTGCCTTAGCCTATTGAAAACATTTCATAGAAACTCGGCTCCCCGCTCATTCGATTAACAATTGTTATTGTCGTATAGACAGTTATTAACGCGTACATAATTATAATCGGCGCTACATAATAGCTGCATTAATTCCGTTATGAAGGACTTTGTCATGGTGTAATTGATAATGCCTTGTGTCTTGGTAGAAAAAATTCCAAAGTAAACAATTTTACAGGTTTTAAAATCGAATCGAATATTTGAATAATGGAATCGAATGAGTTATAATAAAGTTTAGGCAAAGAGTGTTTTTAACGAAATCATCGAATCATCGAAAAAATCCGTAAAAGTTGTTTCATTATAATGATTGAAATTCGTGTAAATATAAGAAAACAATAAGTGTTTTTAACATTTAAATTTTAGTTTTCTATAAAGATTACTAAGGGCCTGTTTCACAACCTCCACATAAGTGCCGGATAGGCTATCCAGAACATATTTGACAGATAGAGTATGGAGTATGGAATATGTTGTAAAACAGGCCCTAAGCATACTCACTAAGTATAAAATCACAAAGTGCTGACAGACCCAGGTTTAGCTTTAAACGTCATCTTTGAAAAACGGTTTTGGCCAATATCTCGAAAACCATGTGCTTAAGGCAAATAATATTGAAAACGTATTGTAGACGATAAAAAATTTATTCTTTTATTTCATGTATTTTTTTTTATAAACCGCATACCATAAACCGCAAAGTTAAGACTTTGCGGTTTATGGCTTAAGATTTATCAACACTAATCCAATATATTACAAATTATTCGTCGAGATAGAAAATCCGATTAAGGACGCGTTTACAAATTTGATAGGTACAGAATCGAACAACTACATTGAAAAAGTCACGCATACAAGCGCACCCGCGCAATACGCACGCTTGCGTGCGGGAATAGTAGTCAAGTAAACGGATTTGATACTTTACAAATATTTGTTATTTAGATTATTTTTAACACAAAATTATATTTTATTTCTGTTTGTTTTTTACTATTTATCTTTTTACTTAGAATTAGTATATTAAATATATATAATAAATAATTATATATTATAATAATATCATAATATATAATTTTTTATTACATATTATGTAAGTAAACTGATATCTGTAATTCATCTTGAGAGGAGGGGGGGGGGCTCATAATTGCCACGCTGAGCAGGCGAATTGGCGATCGTAGATGATGATGAAGTCGCATCGGCAGCACTGCTGCCTGATCCGAGTGACACGGGATCGATCGTCTTGGCATTTATTGAGGGAGGCCTATGTTCGGCAGTGGATGGATGAAATTTGATGATGATGACGATGATGATATCTATTTGTTTGCGAGTGGAAAGGAATCGGTCGTCTTGGTGTTCATTGAGGAGGCCTATATTCAGCAAAAACGCTGGGACCGAAGGTCGTGAAGGCGGCGAGTGCGCTGGGCATACTCCTCCCGAACCTCGGAGGACCCAGCGCCGCCTGCAGGCAGCTGTACTCCGGAGTCTGCCGGAGTATGGCGACCTACGGTGCTCCTATTTGGGCGGGTCAGCTCACTGCGAGCTTGAAGACCGTGCTGCGCCAGGCGCAGCGGGTCGTCGCAGTGAGACAGATCCGGGGGTACAGTACGGTATCGTGGGCCGCAGCAACCGCTCTGGCCGGCGACCCCCCGTGGGAACTCGTGGCGGAGGTTCTGGCCGAGACACACTCCTACGTCTCGGATAGGAGGTCTCTCGGCTCGAGCCTACCGCACGACGGGGTCCTACGGGTCCGCCGGCTCGGGATGGAGGCGTTAATGCGGAGGTGGGGGGAGGACTTGGCGCGTCAGCCGTACGGCAAACGCATTACGGTTGCTCTGCGCCCGGTCCTAGAGCAGTGGATGCGCCGCAAGCGCAAGCCCCTCACCTTCCGTCTGACACAGGTTCTCACCGGGCACGGGTGCTTTGGTGACTACTTGTGTCGGACGGCCCACAAGGAGCCGACGACGGAATGTCACGATTGTGTATATATATATATATATATATACTTATAACACGAAAAATCAAACATTAGGAGTCTATAGGCTGTGTGGTCGATGTCTAATTATTAAAGACCATGTTGCCATATCCTTCGGTCTCAAAACTTGATGAATTGATGCCTATACATCAGTTGCTTAGGTGACAGGATAGGGATTCCCCTAACTAATGATCGATAAATGCACTTGCATCTTATGCATTTTAGAATGGAATTTAGAATATGCACGCATTATATTCATAGGCTCTTCCCCAGGCAATGGCTTAAAGTCATACCGAAAGCAAACGTTCTTGTCTTCGCTTCGTTCTAATAAAGTTTGACGTCTAGAACTCACCTTTGCTGGACGACCTCTCGATCGTCGACCTCATGAGGTTGGTTGGTACGATCTTTTGACACCACGGCTCCCTACCGTTCTGTTCAAGTGTTCTGATCAACGGGCTCTATGATTCTCTCGTATCTGTCTTATAGTTGTTGACAAGCTAATTATAATGTAGACCGTAAACAAGAATGAGTGAGCTAGTAGATGCCTTGCTTGGCTTAAGCCGGCCACATACGGTCAGAATTCTTGTTCGAATTGCGAATTCGTTTTGCGTGTTCGCAATTGTAAAATTATGTTAATACTAACTTACTACTTGCCCGCGGATTACCAAAAATATACCTTTTTTTTTTAATGTATTAATTGTTACTTATAGTACATCCGAAAATGAGTAGTTTTCGCGTGAAAACGTTACAAACATTCCCACTTTCACATTTATAATATTAAAATAAAAAATTCCGCACGGAAAACAGAAACTTGTGCGGCAGTCAATATTTTTCATATTGATTTGATGCATTAGGGTTTCAGAACGCGGAAAACGAATTCGGAAATTGAATACGGATCCCGAACGTATTAGGCCGCTTTATCGGCAGGAGAGAAGTTCTGAGAACGATGTGTAATATACACTCCTATGAGACTCACCGTGTTATCTTTTTCTATATACTTAGCGGATTTTTATAGTCTGTGCGCGGCTCGGCCGGCTAAAATAAAACCTCCTTCCGCCAAAACTCGTTTACATGAGCGTCTAGGCACACATTCACACCGCATGGGCCCCGGGGTCGTATGCGACGTCGAACCCTACACTCCGTTGACCAGTTGATCCGGATCAACCGCGACAGCATAGGCTCAGATCAGCTACGAGTCGACACCAATATAGACCGTGTAATCACCGATAGCACTCTGCTATCGGCAGCTTGCTCGGGTCCCGCGCTTGACCCGCCTCCCCCGCTACCGGGGGAGGGGAGGGCCGGCCCTCACGATAGGTTTCTAACGTCACCCGTTCCAAACCAGTCGACCGTAGCTGACCAAGTTAGGTACAAACCCGACGCCATGAACATGGCGGGGGGCAACCCCCCAAATTTTTAACGTCATAGGATGATCCAACCGGATCACCCCATTTCCGATGACGCATAACGGTCA
Organism: Lycaena phlaeas; assembly: GCA_905333005.2. Lineage (NCBI taxonomy): Eukaryota > Metazoa > Arthropoda > Insecta > Lepidoptera > Lycaenidae > Lycaena > Lycaena phlaeas. The sequence continues at coordinate 6,895,333 of HG995182.1, forward strand.
CTAGGACCATTAGCATAGATCCAACCGAAAAAAAAAAAAAAAAAAAAAAAAAATGAGCGTCGTTGACCACATACCTCAAATAACACGAAGGCTTATTATTAATGGAACGCGTACTATTGAAGTTCAAATGTTAGAGCTTTGTTTTTAGTTTTTTTTTTTTAATTTTTGTGTTAATCAAATGTTGAAGGTCAAAATCTAAATAAATAATAACAAGGTTTATGCGATATAACACATTATTATCTGTTTAAACGACTCATGATTTGTGTTTGCTTGGACGTTCCTGAGTATGATGTTAATTATTCTTAATTTATATGTATCACAAGATAAGTTTTTGGTAGAATTTAAAAACTAGTTTATTCACAAAGATGACATTTGATCTATATTATACAATAACTAGGTCTCCTTCACTGCTTTACCGACATATAATTGTAAAAAATAGACCACCAAAATTGTATAGTGTTTACCCATACTTAATTCGCTGCGGGCTTTTAAGTTTAATGTTTTTTTTTGTTGACGCAGTGAAAAGCTTCATGCATGTAGCCAAGACCATGGTGGGCTCCTTACCTCACGTGCCCTGTTTGCTAAAAGATTCGGTCCACCTCACCAAAAACGGCATTGCTGGCACTCGCCGGGCTTTAGTGGGTAGAGCTGCGTCCATTTATTATCTTTCGGGCGCAGCGAGTCCCACTTACCCGCCTGGGGAGACCCACTCCCCGCGGGATACCTCAGTGCATTTGCCATAGTTAAATAAATTTAAAAAAAAATTATTAACCACATGCGGGACTTATGATTAGCCTATGTGTATTTCTACTACTATATACTGATAGGAGAAGTCAAGCCAACATTTTTCATGGACGTCGCCTACGATCGTGGACCCCCTCCGAGTCTTCCGTGGACCCCTGGGGGTCCACTTTGGAAATCACTGCCTTAGCCTATTGAAAACATTTCACAGAAACTCGGCTCCCCGCTCATTCGATTAACAATTGTTATTGTCGTATAGACAGTTATTAACGCGTACATAATTATAATCGGCGCTACATAATAGCTGCATTAATTCCGTTATGAAGGACTTTGTCATGGTGTAATTGATAATGCCTTGTGTCTTGGTAGAAAAAATTCCAAAGTAAACAATTTTACAGGTTTTAAAATCGAATCGAATATTTGAATAATGGAATCGAATGAGTTATAATAAAGTTTAGGCAAAGAGTGTTTTTAACGAAATCATCGAATCATCGAAAAAATCCGTAAAAGTTGTTTCATTATAATGATTGAAATTCGTGTAAATATAAGAAAACAATAAGTGTTTTTAACATTTAAATTTTAGTTTTCTATAAAGATTACTAAGGGCCTGTTTCACAACCTCCACATAAGTGCCGGATAGGCTATCCAGAACATATTTGACAGATAGAGTATGGAGTATGGAATATGTTGTAAAACAGGCCCTAAGCATACTCACTAAGTATAAAATCACAAAGTGCTGACAGACCCAGGTTTAGCTTTAAACGTCATCTTTGAAAAACGGTTTTGGCCAATATCTCGAAAACCATGTGCTTAAGGCAAATAATATTGAAAACGTATTGTAGACGATAAAAAATTTATTCTTTTATTTCATGTATTTTTTTTTATAAACCGCATACCATAAACCGCAAAGTTAAGACTTTGCGGTTTATGGCTTAAGATTTATCAACACTAATCCAATATATTACAAATTATTCGTCGAGATAGAAAATCCGATTAAGGACGCGTTTACAAATTTGATAGGTACAGAATCGAACAACTACATTGAAAAAGTCACGCATACAAGCGCACCCGCGCAATACGCACGCTTGCGTGCGGGAATAGTAGTCAAGTAAACGGATTTGATACTTTACAAATATTTGTTATTTAGATTATTTTTAACACAAAATTATATTTTATTTCTGTTTGTTTTTTACTATTTATCTTTTTACTTAGAATTAGTATATTAAATATATATAATAAATAATTATATATTATAATAATATCATAATATATAATTTTTTATTACATATTATGTAAGTAAACTGATATCTGTAATTCATCTTGAGAGGAGGGGGGGGGGGGCTCATAATTGCCACGCTGAGCAGGCGAATTGGCGATCGTAGATGATGATGAAGTCGCATCGGCAGCACTGCTGCCTGATCCGAGTGACACGGGATCGATCGTCTTGGCATTTATTGAGGGAGGCCTATGTTCGGCAGTGGATGGATGAAATTTGATGATGATGACGATGATGATATCTATTTGTTTGCGAGTGGAAAGGAATCGGTCGTCTTGGTGTTCATTGAGGAGGCCTATATTCAGCAAAAACGCTGGGACCGAAGGTCGTGAAGGCGGCGAGTGCGCTGGGCATACTCCTCCCGAACCTCGGAGGACCCAGCGCCGCCTGCAGGCAGCTGTACTCCGGAGTCTGCCGGAGTATGGCGACCTACGGTGCTCCTATTTGGGCGGGTCAGCTCACTGCGAGCTTGAAGACCGTGCTGCGCCAGGCGCAGCGGGTCGTCGCAGTGAGACAGATCCGGGGGTACAGTACGGTATCGTGGGCCGCAGCAACCGCTCTGGCCGGCGACCCCCCGTGGGAACTCGTGGCGGAGGTTCTGGCCGAGACACACTCCTACGTCTCGGATAGGAGGTCTCTCGGCTCGAGCCTACCGCACGACGGGGTCCTACGGGTCCGCCGGCTCGGGATGGAGGCGTTAATGCGGAGGTGGGGGGAGGACTTGGCGCGTCAGCCGTACGGCAAACGCATTACGGTTGCTCTGCGCCCGGTCCTAGAGCAGTGGATGCGCCGCAAGCGCAAGCCCCTCACCTTCCGTCTGACACAGGTTCTCACCGGGCACGGGTGCTTTGGTGACTACTTGTGTCGGACGGCCCACAAGGAGCCGACGACGGAATGTCACGATTGTGGCGCGGTGGTGGACTCTGCCCAGCACACCCTCGAGGTGTGCCCGAGATGGGCGGCGCTGCGTCACGATCTGACGTCTGTTGTCGGAGGAGACTTGTCTCTGCCGAGCCTCATCACTGCGATGCTCGGTAGTGACGAGTCCTGGACGGCAACGGCCTGCTTCTGCGAGACAGTAATGTCCCAGAAGGAGGCCGACGAGCGGGTGAGAGAGGAGGCCGCCAACGAGGCCTCCCCCCGTGGACGACGAACAGGGGTGCGTCGGAGGCGCTACTAAATGCGCTTCTAGTAACACCCCTGTGCTCGTGTCGGGCTCGGGATGGGAACCCGGGCCCAGCTCAAGACACGACGTCGTGGGGACTGTCAAAGTCGTAGCCGGGCAGTCCCCGTATTGTGGAGAATCTGGTCTTTGCCGGGACCAGTCTGTCGCTGAGGGCATCCCGTCGCCTGCACAGATCCGGGACCCTCAAATATAGCGGCTGAAGGCTCACGCAGCGGTTTTAGTGGGGTAGGGCACCCAAATGCGAGTCCCCACACACGCCAGCGCGCCTACCCAGGCCCTGGTACGGTCGTAAATGATTTCCGCTGCGTCAACAAAAAAAAAAGGCCTATATTCAGCAGTGGATGAATGAAGTTTGATGATGATGATGATGATGATATCTATTTGTTTGCGAGTGGCAAGGGATCGGTCGTCTTGGTGTTCATTGAGGGAGGCCTATATTCAGCAGTGGATGAATGAAGTTTGATGATGATGATGATGATGATGATGATATCTATTTGTTTGCGAGTGGCAAATGATCGGTCGTCTTAGTTTCATTGAGGGAGGCCTATATTCAGCAGTGGATGAATGAAGTTTGATGATGATGATGATGATATCTATTTGTTTGCGAGTGGCAAATGATCGGTCGTCTTGGTGTTCTCATTGAGGGAGGCCTATATTTAGCAGTGGATGGATGAAGTTTGATGATGATGATGATGATATCTATTTGTTTGCGAGTGACAAGGGATCGGTCGTCTTGGTGTTCATTGAGGAAGGCCTATATTCATCAGTGGATGGATGAAGTTTAATGATGATGATGATGGTGATGTCTATTTGTTTGCGAGTGGCAAATGATCGGTCGTCTAGGTGTTCATTGAGAGAGGCCTTTATTCAGCAGTGGATGGATGAAGTTTGATGATGAAGGGATCGGTCGTCTTGATGTTCATTGAGGGAGGCCTATTTTCGGCAGTGGACGGATTTAGGCTGATGATAATGAAGTCACATCGGCAGCACTGCTGCCTCATTAGAGTATCACGGGATCGGTCGTCTTGACGTTCATTGAGGGAAGCCTATGTTCGGCAATGGACGGATTTAGGCTGATGAAGTGGCATCGGCAGCACTGCTGCCTCAGCATAGCACGGGATCGGTCGTCTTGGCTTTCATTGAGGGAGGCCTATGTTCGGCAATGGATGGATATAGGCTGATGATGATGAAGTCACATCGGCAGCACTGCTGCCTCATTAGAGTATCACGGGATCGGTCGTCTTGAAGTTCATTGAGGGAAGCCTATGTTCGGCAATGGACGGATTTAGGCTGATAAAGTGGCATCGGCAGCACTGCTGCCTCAGCATAGCACGGGATCGGTCGTCTTGGCTTTCATTGAGGGAGGCCTATGTTCGGCAATGGATGGATTTAGGCTGATGATGATGAAGTCGCATCGGCAGCACTGCTGCCTCAGCATAGCACGGGATCGGTCGTCTTGGCGATCATTGAGGGAGGCCTATGTTCGGCAGTGTACGGATTTAGGCTGATGATGATGAAGTCGCATCGGCAGCACTGCTGCCTCAGCATAGCACGGGATCGGTCGTCTTGGCGATCATTGAGGGAGGCCTATGTTCGGCAGTGGACAGATTTAGGCTGATGATGATGAAGTCGCATCGGCAGCACTGCTGCCTCAGCATAGCACGGGATCGGTCATCTTGACGTTCATTGAGGGAGGCCTATGTTCGGCAGTGGACTGATTTAAGCTGACGATGATGATGATGATTATGATGATGATGATGATGATGATGATGATGATAAGTGAGCAAACGTCGAGAGAGAACTTCTTCCCACCTGGTTATAATGACCAACCAACATTTCGTCTACCTATGTATATGAAATAAACCAATTCCATAAAAATATATTGTGGTAAAAAAAATATTGTAAAGTATCAAATCCAATCCAAAGTATCCAATATCAAAAATAAATCGCGATGTTTTTTGAGTCGAATTGCTGCTGACAGGCGACGCAGTGTCCACCCAGAACCGCGGCTGAGCGCGGACTGAGTTCTCATTCCAAAAATGTAAAAGAAATCAAGACAGAGACAACGATAAAATAAACCATAATGCAATGGAATAACATTCATCTTTGGTAGCAAAATTGGTAAAATAATTAGTTATCTTCTTTATTTTTTTTTAAGACTATTTTTAGCATTTTTGGGTTATTTTCTTGTCCTTTATTTAAAATTAAACATATTTCCCTGCTCCTACTATTTTTTAAAAACCTTAATAAATGTGGATATTAGACCAAAAGGGTACTGTAATTCTAATCGATTTCGTTCGTTTCATGGAAAATGGTAATGGAAGAACGTTGATTACTATATAAAAAAACAACATTTATCAAAAAAATAGGCGTAATCCTTGTAGATAAAGAACCGTTCTATATGAAATAAATAATTTTTATATATGATTTTGTGTACTTTTGTTACAAACGGTACAGAAAAACAGCATAATTTCGTCTGATTCGTAAACGCGTCCTTAATCAGGGCCATAAATCGTTAACAGTAAGCTTAAAAAGAAAAGTTTAAAGGAAATAAAAGGTGTGAAATTCATCATGCAGATTTCAAACTTTGTTAGATAATATTCTTTTGAAATCTAATAATTTAAGCCGCAGACGTTTCGAAAGAAACCGAGAAACCATTTTAAAAAAGAATTGCGCAATTTCTTCAATTTAGTTTACGGCAACATTATCGGATGTGCTTGAACGTCTTTCCAATGGCTTTATAAAGATTTGAACAATACCATTACCATAGTAAATTTAACAGTGTTTATGCGCAAGACGGCCTTGCTTAAGGCCTTCAGTAATGCGGCGCGTACGACAAATGTGCAATCATAGCCCGGACAGCTGTAAGAAACATTAATTGTAATAACTTTTTAGCTAAAACATAAGCTTAAATAAAATGCGTATATAAAGAGATTTTAAAAATTATGTGTTCTTGAGTCTTCATGTCTACGTCACGTCGCCACACACCCCTTAATATATCCCGACAACGCCTTATAAACCGTATTTTAACATAATATGTTATATTTTCAGCTGGCAACATTCACCTCGATGTGCTGGCAACACTGGGCATGACTCCCAACAACCGTCCCCGGTCGTCCTGCGAGATTCCCAGAATACCCAACAACAACAAGTAAGTGTTTGTTTATGTTAGTAACGAGCATGCGCCAGAAAAATATGAATCAGGATGTTGAGCGAGAAAAAAAAATGTTTATTAGATCAAGTATTGCATTGCTCCAGCGTTAGTATGATTTTAATACATATAACAGTAGGGCTATTCTGTAAGGTTGTTTTCGAATCTCGAAAGCGGAATCTCGTAATATGACGAATTTGACGCGTTTTTATTTTTTTAAACTCGACTCTCTATATATATTAATAAAGTTCTTTTTCGAAGTGAGCGCAAAGCTCTATCACTTAGGTGAAGCTCGATATCGAAATGGTTTTTACAGAATAGCACTACTGTACTCTTGCGTGAAGACCTCGAATACTATTGAATTATAAAAGTTATTCTAAACATACTATATTTTTGTTGATGTTTCATTTTATTGTTCTACTAACCTATTTTATTGTTAACTTGATAATGCCAATTTTTGTTTAATTAACTGACACTGATATTAGTGTAATGAACACGTCACATCATAATTGAAAGATTTCGAATGAGTGTGAGATGTTTTACTAACACAGCACTGCAAAGTATCCGGAACGCCGGGCAAAAAAAGTTTATAAAACGCGACGCTATCGAGTTATAATATAATGTGGGGTGATCCTTTTGTAGCGTATACGAGAGCGGCGGGGACGGCGGAGGGGGCGGCGGGGGCGGCGCGCTGGGCTGCGGCGAGCTGCAGGTGCCGGGCGGCTCGCTGCCGGACCTCACGGCGCTGCACTTCCCGCCGCCGCACTACATGCACCGCGCCAGCCCGCCCTACCAGCCCAGATATGTACGACATTATAGCAACGACACATATCGCCGTACACGCATGCTACGAACGTACACGCAAATAAGCATACATGCATATTATGAGCGTACACGCAAATATGAACGTACACGCAAATATGAGCGTACACGCAAATATGAACGTACACGCAAATATGAGCGTACACGCAAATTATGAGCGTACACGCAAATTATAAACGTACGCACAATTTATGAGTGTTAACGTAAGCTATGAGCGTACACGCAAATTATAGGAGTTTACCCAAGCTATGAGAGTACATAAAAGATATGAGCGTTTACGAGTATTCTGTGCGTACACGCAATTTATCAACGTACTCACAAAATATCAAACTTGTACGGACAAAATACACTCAATTGTGGTTTCCATATGGAAGCCCCTACCACTCACATATAATAACTAAAGCTTAGCGTGTTCTAATCGTGTATTGAAATGCAGCAAAGTCCCACGTCTCCGGGCGCGGTGTCCCCGGGCGGCGGCAGCGTGTCCCCCGCGACGGGAGGTCTGTCCCCTGCCTCGGGCTCGCCCGTCGGCGCCACCGTGCCGCTCTCCCTCCACCACGACCAGCCCCTCTACGACACGCAGGTCAGCACTACTACACATAATATATCACACAGAACACACAATGTGATATCAACATGGTCTGATCACATGTACAGTGACATCTGATACACTCACAAGACACAACGCACTGAATTATACAATAATTATACATAACCTGCACAAAAGTAATACAACTTAGATTTTTTGTGCCTATAAACTTTTAGGACTGACGGCCTTTAAGCTCAATCGGTAGGTAGGTGAGCAGATGACTCGCCTTACAACCTAGATATTTGGTTTGCTATAGGAGCATAAACAATACAATCGATAGTATTTTTTTTTACTCTGAATATAATCTAAAAATAAACAGGTAATATTATGAATAATTATTGTCATTTTGCAAGCAAAATATATATTTAGTTTTTTTAATATTACTTTATTCAATCATTTTGTTTATAATTTTATTTATAATACAAAGTTGTTGAAATCTGTTTATTCCTATTTTACTATTAGAATACCTGCGGCGACAGCGCCATTACACTAGTCGACAAAAAAAAATCAGATAACATTTAGTATAAATTAAAATGATTATAATAAAAATCTCTACGTACCATTGAGTTAAGTAAATAGAGCATTTGTGTTATATTAGCATGTAGGCATGACTAGACTATAGGTTAGACAATAATTAACAAAAGGAAATTTATATATTGAAAGTATATCTATTTACTTAGCTCACTTACACCCCTATTCAAGAAACGTACTTGGCTAAGTAATGAAACAACGCTATGCAAAGAACGCTACTATCTATGCGCTCCTGTCAAAAGTATGGGTTTGACAGTCTATGAATTGGTTTGAATGACCCTATGCGTTGGGGATATGGAGGGTAGAGGTAAGGAGTAACATCTCTGTGTATGCAAATTGTCCGTCGAAAAGCGTTAAATAAGGGTGGCGCCACAGTCGCAAAAGGGTAAACTTTTAAACGTGTGTACGCCAAGAAATCACGCACACACACATACACTACACCAGCGCCATTGCGGGCGGTTTTTGAACTGTTATTTATAGCATACAGCTAGACACTTTTTATACTATTTCCCCATATGAGATGGTACTCCTTACCTCTCCCTCAATAGTTCGGGAGTACTGTGACAGCTAATAGTATGGTTTGTGAATACGGGTGTTAGTCCACATTGTGTTTATGTGACAGTGTTAAGTAATATATATGTAAGGTATACCGTAGTCGTAGCGTTACGTTTGGCATCGATAGCGTTCGTTAAATGTTTTAACGTTTCAGTTGTTATTGTGTTTATTTGCTTTCAACACAATTCATTTTTTTATTTATTTCAGAATCACTTATCTGTACCAAACACAAATAATTACCTCCATCATAGTAAGGTTCGTTTTTAACAGTTTTAATATGTTTCCGATCGCTTGAAGCTTGCGATGCGATGAACTAACAACATCGAATACATCTATATGCTTAATTAATCGATTTTATAATATTCTATTAACAAATGCATGCTACCGTGGCAGCTTTTATTTTGTTATTAACGTATCCATTTTGAATGGTTCTTCATACATTTGACGGTTTTAAATATCGCTAACCGGACTAATTCTTACACATAAAGCTATATTTTTGAAGTATGTATAGATAAATATATGTTTTTCTGACATATTTGTGATGGTGTAAAATCAATTTTTGAAGTAAAAATTCCTTTAGGGGCGTTGTACTTTTTGGGTGAATAGAAATCACGGAACTGGTGTTATCTTTGAATGCTTTCTAATGTGACATTATGACGTCATCATGTTTCAATTTTTTTTGCATCGAAATTTGATCTTGAATCACTTCTATGCAGCCTCTTTTACTGCCAGTATTTTTTTTTATTTTGTTAAATGCGATCAACTCTTCTGTCGATTTGCCAAAGTTATGTCATAATGTGTCAAACCTGCTCATGAATGAAAGTGTTCATAAATTAACCCTCATTGTGCCGGGCTTAGCTGAGTACATATACTATGAACTCTATAGCAATGGAACATGTTCGAATTTGCCCGGGCAATTTTTTTTATTATAAATCAATATAATAAGTTACGATGAACTGGTTATAATCAGAAAATATCAGAAGGTTATCCTGATCATCTATCTGATCAAGACGGTAAATATTATCATCATCATCTACCCGGTATTGCCCACTGCTGTTATGTAGGCTTCTCTTTTTTGCCAATCTCCGTCTCTTGCCTGTCTCATCTCTGTTTTGCCCCCCTAGTCTTACCACTTTTAATCCATTCGGTTACCGTAGACCACAATAAATATTCATCATACATTTATTATCAACCGCTATTAGGGCCTCCCTCAATGAACCCCAAAATGTCTGATCCCTTGTCACTCCCATCCAACAAAGATCTCTTAAATGAATTGCAGGCTTAAGAAACAATAAACATTTAATTTTATTGACAACATTTTTAAACTTTGAAACTGTAATATTTTTTGGATCGAAATTGAAAGTTAAAGAAAACATATAATAAAGACGATTACTGGTTGATGTTTATATAGAAAACAATTTTGGATAAGGTTTTATTACATTATTTTTCTTACATCTACTTCTACTTACATGTCAATCATTATTAATTATCTAAGTTTAATTATCATCGCTCATGACCGAATGCTATTTACTAATACTATCTTTTGATATCTCTGCATGACGTTTATTATAACGGTAAGAATATGTTGTATTTTTAGTGCATTCAATTACTCAAATTGACTAGCTTTTAAATAATAGATTTTAGAAGTTAAAATTTTAAAGACCCAAAAAAAAAACATAATTTTTCTACGGTCTATTTCATATTACCGTATTGTAATAATGTATCTCAAAATTCAAAATAGTTTTTATAGTATTGTTTTTTATTGAATAATAAAAGCAATGGAAAATTACCTATTCGCTATAACAGTTGCCGTACATAAAATAACAATATATAAATTATTGTAAATAATATACTTTATAATGTATACTTAATATATTATAATTTATATAACTTTATATTATATTTCCTTTCTACAGCTTAACCGCATAATCAGAATGACTAATGCTTAAGGGACGCTTTTAATATATAACATACACTTGTTATTGCTATTAAATAATTTAAACTCAAAGGATTTATCTCAAAGGACCTTTGAATATACCCCAAACGCAAAATGAGTCGACGGACCAGTAGGGCTATTCTGTAAAAAACCATTTCGATATCGAGCTTTACCTGAGTGATAGAGCTCATTTTGCGATCACTTCGAAAGCGAACTTTATTAGTATAGATAGAGAGTCGAGTTTTAAAGAATACAAAAATTGTCAAATTCATCATATCACCGCGGATTCCGCTTTCGAGATTCGAAAACGACCTTACAGAATAGCCCTACTGAAACGGCTGAACAGATTTTGATAAAACGCCAATACAGTGCCACAGACATAGCGGTCAAATTAAGTTTTTTTTGCGTCGGGGCTTATGAGACTATAGCAATACATATATTATCACGGTCTTGGACGTTTCCAGAACATGTCGCCGCTGGACCACAGTTGGATGACGGCGAGCTACCAGTCGCACTGCAGTCCGCCTTCGCAATATTCCTCCATATCTAATATTAACATACCCTCGCCGACGGTAAGTTATAAGAGAGTAAGTTATATATAAAATATAAGAGAACTAGCAGCGGTCCGCGGTTTCATATAGTAAAGTTTCATCACAATCTATACAATATTTGTTGGCTATCTTATATAGCACAACTACTATTGACTATTAGTCCGGAGGTTCAGATTGATAAATAAAAGAGGTTTTCTTGAATCACCGCCGAGAGCGCTCGGAGCGCAAAGCGAAGTTGGTGCGGCCGCCGAGGCCTATATTTATTGCGCTCGAAACGGCTTGCAACCGAGTGGGGGTGGGACTATTGCGCTCCCGGCTACGTCTTTATTGGATATAAACTTCACAATAAATCAATAATTCTAGTAACATTCTTATTTGAATCGAATACGGTCTGATGACTAAATTCACTACAAACTAATAGGAATCACACAAACTAATAGGAGTTTAATTGTTCATTGTTTATCACTGTTTTAAGTTTTAATACTGTATTATAACTAATTATCACTATAAGTCTATTATCGTGAACAATATTTTTAGCGTGAACGAATAACAAACATACATTCTTACAAATTTTCGTGTTTATAATATTAATAGGATAGGTATTTGCAATTTTATCAGTATCGTTTACTGATGTATGTAGCTAAAATAATAATATTAAAAGTATTATTATTACATATGATTATGAAATAAATTGGGTGAACAATATAGGAATGACAGTCCTCACGTGGCCATGGTGGCTGTAAAGTATCCGAAACGTCGCGTCGGGCATGTAAAAAAATTTAACCGCGATAAAATCCGTAAAAGTTGTTTCATTATAATGAGTGAAATTCGCATAAACATAAGAATGCAATTTAGGGCTAATAAGGGTGTATGTATACATAGTGAATGGAACTTTCAGATGGTGCACAGTCCGGGCAGCCCCGGGGAGTCCTCGCACGACTACAACAACCTCCATCAAGCGCTGCTGCAACCCTTCGAGCAAATCACCATGGTAAGATCTTTTTCGCAGCAGTCGCAATTCTGAGTAATTTAAGATTGATAAATAACTTATTAAAACTTAAACGAATCGAACTAATCTATTAAATAATTATTAAGGCTTATTAACACAACATTTATGGTTTTTTACTTTTTTAACAACAAAGATCTTAAATAAGGGAGAGTCCTTAATACTTTCTCTTTTTTAAATATAAAAGAAAGTTGTATTATGTTTCATTATCTTGCTAATATTTTTATTTTCAATATAATGTGTTTGTCATTGTTTAAATTTTTGTGTGTGCTTTGTGTTGAGTATTATTTAGTTTTGTGTTTATGTTTTAGGGATTAAGTTTGTTATTATTAATTTATAGACTTGTATAAGTATACAAAATCATATGACTACTATGGAATACCTAATGTGAATAATCGAGAAGTCACTGCCGCTATATTGTACAACTGTACAAAAATTTTGAACGAATTATAAAACTAAGTCTTCATATTACCTGTTTTTTCAATAGGATTAGTAATGCTACTGAGAAAATAAATAAACTAAAAAATAACAAAAGGAATCATAATAATTAAATGTGGAACAAAGTAAAAAAATAAATGTAACCCTTGTATACCAATAATAGTCATGTTATACGAAATATTAACAGAATAAATACAATCGACTCAAAATGCATATTGTATAAAAAAGTTAAAGTTAGTAAAAAAATATAACGTGACCTTGAAATACAACAACTAAATATATATGAAAGTCATGTGATGCTAAATATTAACAGAAAAAATACAGTTAACTTTGATAAATGAAATTTATATTATTGTATAAAAATTATGAAATTATAGTTTTTATTTCTATCGAATAATAAATAATAACTGGCTTTTAAAGTATTTACGTAAATAAGATCTTACTTTAAATTTATTTTTTTAGTATTTCTTTTTGACTGTTGATTATGAAATATTTATATGATACTCTGAAATAATCCCAATTTTGACGAAATTCGTCCGGTGTTCATGGTAGTTGCCATGATTCAAATTATATGTCTTGAATGTATATTGTTTTGACTTTTAATGCTTCAATGGAATAGCAAGGAGTTGTGAGTAAACTTTAGATATGTGAAATAACCGTGGCTTCTCGATACCAATAGAATAGACATTATAAGGGAAATTAAAAAAAAAAATATAGCACAAGCAGTTAACCTAACACTTGAAAAGCAATAGATGCACAGTTTTAATAAAAGCACAACAGTACATTTGAACAGAGAATGAAATAATGAGGTTGGGCAAATAGTTCGTATTCAAAGCAGTAAAAAAAAAGTTTTTGAATTTGATCTTTTTTGCCTAATTATATAGTAATAATATTCGTGCTATCAACCATAACGAGGTTACTATTTATATTGCATTAATTTAATGATTAAAATAGATATCAGAATTTTTATAAATGATTTATAAATTGATATTTTGTACATATTTTATTACGTCGCAACAAGTTTATAGATAAATGATAGTGAAAAATCTTTACATGACAAAAAGTGTTGATCGTCATAGAATGCCCAGCGAATGTGAAACATCCACTTTGATATTTAAAGTCATGATAAAAAAGTGAATAGTACTTTAAATACAGTACGCACACACAGCGTAAAAAGCGTAGGCATAGGTACATCACGGAATGACAGCGTCATTATTATTATTATTGAAGTAAAACTTCTTTAGGGAGTAACTCAGATTCATTTTCTGACGGATGTAAGGCTTACTGTATAGTCTGTGGAGTTGCCGCTATACAATTTTTTTTTTTAAATTTTGTTGGAACGGGCTAAGACCAGAGGTTATACATAAAAAATATGATGACAACATTCAAGTACCTATTTCGAATGAAAAAAAAATAATATTAATATAACATTTGAAACTCTTTGTAAAGCACAAGAATAATGAATATAATTAAAAATAATATGATATTTTTTATTATTTTAGTTAAAATTTAATCATTTCAGTGATATAATATGCCATCAACGCCAAAAAAGTTTTACTTCAATTGCGCGTAAAAATTACACGCACACATTAAATATAAAAATATAAAAAAATATATATTCTAGCAAATTAAAAAAAAATAGTTTCATGTAAAATAAATAGTAACCTATGGGTAGTGGTTGTGTGTGCATATCTGTGTAACGTTGGTGGATGTTGGCCAAGGACTGGGCGCAGCTGGTGCAGAGTCTCGTGGAGTCTGGCTGGACCGCGCACGTTCAGGTCGCGGACAATGTACGACACCCACGTACACATGTACCTTACCTTACTACTTGGTAGACGAATCGCTCACGATAAACTCGAATCTAGAAAAAAAAACGATTTTTTTTTCCATATTCTAACTGCTTACTTTAAAAAAAATGTTGTAATCAATAATGTATATCACGAATAAAATATTTTGTATTAAAAAAAATATCTAATGTAAAAAAAAATACTTTTTTAAAAGTTGTTTTGATACAAAATATAAAAATTTTATGTAAACATTTTCGCTAAAGAAACAGCGTTATGGTGTTTATTCCACTGAGTTTGTTCTTCCACTGAGTTCGTTTCGCCGGTTCTTCTCAATGGGCTTGCTTTGGAACCGGTGGGAGACTCAATTGACGTTCAAAAAGATACTTTGATGGTACTACTTTGAATAAAAAAAATTGATTTTGATTTTGATACCTACTATAGTGAGAGTTTGTCTTGGGCGATGATTATTATTATGAATATAGTTGAAACTCCGCACGTTACGTAGTACAGGTTCAAATTTTATTTCGTATTACGCATAAATATAAGTTTTTCATCGTATATTACTTAAACACTTGATAGCTGTTTTTATATTGAGCGTTAATGTTTTTGAACATTTTATTATGCTACTGGACTTGTTTATTTAAATTAAGTTTTTGCTATGGCTCACTTGCGTTGTTCTAATCTTTAAAATTTCGATATTTTCGAATACTCTATTATCCTGCCATGCCGCTTTAAAATCTTTGTATAAATAAATGAGTAACATTATACCAATCTCATTTTTCTAAGATTATTATGATGCTTAAAATTTGTGAATAATAATAATGTCCTAAGTCCATTATCATAACAACATTTGAATATGTTTTGGATATAAGACGATTTACTAAGCCAAGCCTATCCACTAGCTAGACACAATATGCATAAGAGATATACGTATAGTGAATATCTCTCTGTAACGGAACAAAGTAATATAATTAATTAGTAGGATAATATTTTCCCAGCGGGACGCAAGCAATGTAGCCTGTTCCCGGCTGCATGTAGGGTTGCCAGGCGTCCGGATAAAGCCGGACGTAGGTAGGCTTTTTGACTGCGTGTCCGGCCAAAATAAACAGTGCCTGGCTTGTCCGACTTTTGTTAGGCTTTTTACATTTCGCAAACGAGCGATGAAAAATCAGTCTTAGGCTAATTAAAAAGGGCATGATTTAATATACATTTTTTGCCGTACCTATTAATACTGAGACAAATTCCTCTTCCAATTTCAAATGTCCGGCCAAGATGGCTGGTCTGTCCGGCTATTAGGTTTGGCGACTTGGCAACCCTAACTGCATGGGCACCATAATCTAGCTTGTCATGACCATGAAACAGCTTTGCTGTTGTTCGGAGAGAAGCGCAAGACAGGCAGTGTAATTACTGCGTAGGAAACTTCCTTCTCTTCCTCTCTCTCCCGAACCTCATGTCTCAGGATAGGCAACACCTAAATGAGTTATTGGGCTGTTCCAGGTAAAGTAGGTCCTGTTAATGGACGACGTCCACCTTTTGCCATCAAGTGGCACGTCTGCCACTTTGCTTATCCGACTAACATTAAAAAAATAATATGAAGAATATAGGCAAAATCCACTACAATTTTTTCCTACTCTATAATCAAATGATTTTTTTATTATCTCTTGGCTTAGTGGACTGTCTTGATGTTGTGATACTCATGATGTAACAAAGTGGAACTTTTATCGTGAAGTAATAGAACTGTCTTCTATCGTGAAATAAAATAACCTTAGGGCAACGCGGATCTCCTTCCTCTGTACGGTGTCGGAGCCTTGAGTAGTTGCATCCGTAAGGAAAACCGTTTTGCTCTAAGAAAATAACCTTGTAAAGTTAAACATTCATTCGAATAAATTGTAATGTTATGAATATTTACTTTCGTGTACTGATTATATAGACTAGATCAGTTTTAATGACATTTTTTACATTATAAGAATATTGTTTTTTTTTTTTCAAGAGGTTTTTTTCACAATACTCACAAAATTACCAATATACTAATAGCTATTTTCGCTTAATTCTGTGAAACCAGGCAACAGTATAATCCGTTTACTGAAAGAATGGACGTCTGTTGCCGCTCCAAACAGTACTAGCGCGGGTAAATGGAAGCGGGAGAGATGCCACATTTCATCGAGATTCATACTTTCAGTAAAATGGTTGTAATTGTATATTGCGTAGAACGAAACAGCTGATTTTCTCTTATTTTATAGAATAATAGATATTGTGAATTTGTGCCAAAAATGATTCGTGTTAATGAATACCATTCATCAAAATATATATTTTATTACTTGTTAATTAAACATAAGGGCTGATTGCATGAGTGCATGGCTTGCCTTAATATATTTTAAAATTATTATACCACTTAACAGGCATGTGTTATCTGTTTAACGAATATTTGATACCGAAGTAAATATAAAAGAAAGTATGTATCATATGTATGTAATAGAAGATGATATAAATGAATATATGAATATGAATAGGGATCTTTTTATAAACGTTTTTCGTGTACGCCGGTCGCTGCTGAATTATACAGAAAGTCCGGCAAATCGCAGGACCATCTAATTTCTAAATACTCTGAGGAAAAAGCAGTGAAATCCATGGCGATCCATCATTTCTAGTGATAATTTAAATGTAATTGAATGATAATTTTAAAACTATCAAACAATAATTGCACATAAGAATACCAATTGCTCTCTGACTGACTCTACCTCTTTCTTCTACACCTATCTCTTTCTAAACAGTACTTCAACGTGTTTGTTTAAACGTCTCTTTCTTTTGAAACATTCGGTATAAAGTATTCTTTTAGCTTCTACTTAATACAATGAATGTGCTTATTTTTCATTCGAAATTTTAGTAGATGTCTCTTGTGAGTTCGTGTGTTTTTACTTGATACTAATATGAGAAATGTGTTGCATAGCTGGATCACCCTACGTCGAATTACAACACGACGTATATCAATCACAGTTCGCCACATTCGCCACAGACAACGAATTCACCGCACACATATTCACAGGTAACGTTCAATTGTTTGTATCATATAATAATATAATCTGACCTCATGAATCAGATGAAAGCGTAAGGACGTGATTGCTCTCTTTCTTTTGAATTAATCAAGGATTTAGATTTAGGGCCTGTTTCACAATCTCCAGATAAATGCCGAATAGGCTATCGGCAACATATTTGACAGATAGAGTATGGAGTATCTGTCAAATATGTTGCGGATAGCCTATCCGGCACTTATCTGGAGGTTGTGAAACAGGCCATTATTAACTAAACGGTATGGTGTGCGGGCGAAATACGAACTAATACCCTCATCTCTTGATTTCAAGAAGGACTGTGCCCACAATACTCAGGGACGCATATGCGCAGACTAGGACCCAGCAGTAGGGCTATTCTGTAAGCCCGTTTTCGAATCTCGAAAGCGGAACCGATAGCCTGTTCGGCACTTATCTGGAGATAGTGAAACAGGCCCTTAAACAAATATTAAAATAGGAGCTACGTATACTACCATCTTAGCGAATAGTAAAAAGCAAATGAGTGAAAGTTATAAGAACAATGATTCCAAAATTTAAATACAAGTATGTTTAGTATCTTTCTCCATCCTATCCAAACCATTATTTTATTTGTTTTATTCAAACTAGATTTACAATTGTATTGTAAATGACCAGGCACACGTGTCGCACGCGTCCCACGTGTCGCACGTGGCGCACGAGGCGCACATGTCACACGGCGCGCACGCCTCACACGCGCACGGCTCGCACGGCCACGCGTCGCACACGCACGTGAGCGAGCGCGGCTCGCGGGACCCCGTCGCAGGCGGCGCCTTCAACGCGCTGCAGCCGCTCTCCTCGCCCCAGCATCCGCCCACGCCGAACACGCCCGCCTCCATACCCGACATCATACTTACCGGTGAGTAAAAGTATCAACCCTTATATGTCCCACTGCTGGGCACGGGTCTCCTCCTCGAAATCAGGCGAGGAAGGTAATGGGCTAAAGTTCACCGATGCGCTGGCCAATGCTGACTTTCAATCTCATCAGGCATCCAGGTTTCCTCACCGGATGTTTTCCTTCACCGGTGCGCGAACGATGGTCTCGTGTTTGGGGTGCGCTTAGAAATTTAAGAAAACCCATTTTAAGGCACACACAAGGGGGTCAGGATCGAACCCGGAAACTCTCGCATAAGAGGCCGAGTCCACCCACCACTAGACCATCGTCGCTCACCGGTGAGTGGCTGATTTATAATAAAAATCTCACTATGTTCACACAGTGCAGGTAGCTAACCTAACCACTATCTTGCGTCTGCCGTAGTAACGAGCGATTAATATTACAGATTATTCGGCCGACTTAGATACGGGCATATTCGGTGGGGAGGAGGCTCAGCTGCGGGCGGGCCTCGACCTGGACGACCTGACGCTGCTGGAGGAGCCCAGCTCGCTCCTGCCCGACTCTTCCGTCGAGCACGCCTTCCGCCTCGACCGGCTAGACCATTTGTAGTACCGCGCCCGGCACCCCGCCGACCGCGCCGACCCCGTCTGCGCCGCGAGTCCCGCCCGCGCCCCGCGAGCGCGGCCCTTCGGCATCTGATCCCCGCCCGAGCCGACCCGAGCCGGCCCGACCCGCCCCGACTCGGAGGCGACGCAGACTGTGCAGGCGCGGCGAAGACGGCCGAGAGCGACGCGACTCCCTATACTTCATGACAATTTCTATTGTTTCAAGTCTGAGTTAGTGATTATAGAACTCGGTGTAGCCGTCGTTTAGTTTTATATTGTAAGTTGGAGGGTGGGTCCGCTTGGAGTGGGAGTGATAGCGACGGCGTACGACTCGTCACATTCCCCGAGAGCGCGGCGTGCGCGGCGCGGGTCACGGACGCGAGCCGAGCGGCGCGACACGCCGTCACGTTGACGGTGCGAGTGTTCATTATGGTTTTAAATGTTTTACTCATGTTTTTAATTAAAAGGGATAGGTATGTTTTAGATTTAATTTTTTTAATGATAATCGATCACTTTGGATTTTAGATCGATTCGTGTACAGAATTAAGTGATTTTATTTTAATAGGTATTGTGAATATGTACTCGAATATCATTAGAGAATTTATTTCGAAATTCTTACGGTCGTTTTTATTATCATTCTATGAGACGCCGGATGGCTCGATTCTTTGTAAATAATCCTTGAAAGTGTTCACGTTATAAAATTGCATTTAAATCGCTAATCTTGCATGCAAATTTTTAATGAAGTTTATCTCTAAATGGAGCGTGATATAGGTATTTTTCATATTAATACGAATTTTTCTTAAGATTTTCAAATTTCTACTCGCAGTCAGCAATTAATTGCTCAATAATTGCTAAAATTATTTCGAAATAAATCTTACCCCATAGATATTTAATTCAATCTAACGACACTTTTGTAATTTAACATTTAGAGACTCGTCACTTGAGAATAGCGGAGCGGATATGCCGATGTCTTTTACAAAATATCGTCCGAGTCATAACGTAGTATCCGCTAACGAATACGCTTCTCTATTTTCGATGATTTATTTCTAAATAATTTTTTATCAGATAATTCTTATTCGTCACACGTGTACATCCTCATTGCTTACGATTTAAGAGTGGAATCAAATCGCATGCGAACCCAAATCAAGGCGACCCTTGGCCTTATAATTTAAGTATGTTACATACCAATATTCTCTTTTTGTATGTTTTTAACGGTACATTATTTAAGATGTAAATAAAAGTTGTTATTGAAGGAATTTTAATAAGCTTTTGTCGCAAACATATCTATGTGTGGACGTGTGTTGAGGCTCGTTTCGTGTTGTCTTTTCTATGAAATTTGTTAAATGTGACTATATTTTTTAATTCTCTTTGCATATTGAGGACGAATAATTGCATTTTGTATTTAGTGGGTCGTATGAAGTTAAACTTTAAATAGTCTAAGTTTGGATATATATTTAGATCTTCGGCTAATGTTGGAGTAGTTGAGATGAGCGTGGTATATTCGTTTAATGAATTAAATACGTTTTTATTGAGACTTATATATACTTCGAAATATTGACAATGATTTATTATATGTTACACATATATTGTACATACTGTTAGTGTTAGTTTACATTATTAAAGCTCTACACGCCACGCTGTACGCTCAGCTACTCTCAATAGCAGCCCCCAAACTCATTGTGCTCGCAACGTTTTTTGCTCTTTTTTTTTCTGTTTCAAATGAATGGATCGTTTTTATCTGTTGAGGCCCTCTAGTCAAACAGCATTTGCGTCGGCATAAAATGGTAACGTCAAAATGTTTAAAATTGAATTTCTTTGGGCCACTCGGTTCTACGTTAGTTTCTTATACTACAAATATATTAAATATACTAATTATTTTTTAATAAATACGTTATAAGAGTACCAGATTCTTATTATAAAATCTTGTACTATCATAGCTTCTACCAAGTCTAACAGCCTTATTCTAAATCTATATTAAAATAAAAATTGGCTTTGTAAAGACTATTTGTGTCTACTTAATACTAAGCCTGTCTAACCAGTGTCATATAGATAATACGTTTTTATCTGTACATTGTTTTTTTAATTTTTTTAAAGCAAAATGTTGCGAGTGCAATGTGTCGTGGATGCGGTGTTATGTTAATGCTCATTTTTACGTTTTAAGAGTCTAGTCAGCATTATATGTTCAAATGATCCCTATAACCTGTTGTGAATTCATGTATAGAACACTATAATTTTGTTACATAGACAAACTTGACAAAAAATTTAAATATATAATATATTGCGCACACGATCTGATGTCTAAATTTTTATTTTTTCTGACGTTTATATATCATCCCTAGGTGAGTGCGGTTAGTGTATAAATATGTGATAAAGAAAATAGCACAAGAAATCATAGAAGCCTAATCAGATATACGATAAGTTTTTTTTTCTTAGAGATTTTCATACATTTTTTCTATGAAGTGCATCACTTGTATATAGTTTCGCGTGTGTGAGTGAGGCGGTGCTGACGACTGGGGCCGAACGCTGGTGTCATTTGTGCGTATATTCAAATAAAAAATTTTAAAAAAAAACAGCTAGGATCAAAAGCTCTCGTCCGTCCATTTGATGTCGGAGACGAACGAAAATGTGTACAGACAAGTAATTAAATCATGTAGTCAATATGGCCCTACGGCAGTAAGCCATTAGCGACTTTTATTAAAACTGGTTTTGACTTCAACAATAATAAGTTGGTTTTTCACATTAATTTAAATATAAACAATAATAACCAAATTAGAAAAGACTGAAATATGTTTTTTTATGTATAAATCGGCGAAACAGATATTTAAACAACGTTCTCAAAAAATAATAAATTAAAATGTTACTAATAAAAGCTTAGTTTAATGAGCCCGAACACATTATCTGTTATTACAACCATTCCTCCATCAACGAACTGGCTAATTATAAACTCGGTCATTGCAAATATTATAAACCCCGCGAAATTTTATGGCTGTTTTCCCGCGGCAGAACGACTTGCCAAGAAGAAAAAAAAAAGAAGCAGAGAGCTGCTTTTGAAGCAGAAAAAAAAATGTTTTTGTTTTAAAATATTTAAGAAAATATTCATAAACACAAAAACTGAGAAATAATAGTAACACTGGGTGAACTTGTAGGTACTACTCGCTTCACACGAGCCACCGTCAAATGAAAGCTATGCATAAATGTTCAAAATCAAAATAAACTCTCGCATGTAGCGATACGGCATAAAATAGTTTGCATATCGAGAGTTGTTACCATTTGTTTGTGACCGCTTTCGAGTTTTGTTTTTCAGAATGTTAAATGTGCCATTTTTATTCTATTATTTTTTCACTAACCGATTGTATTATCAAAACATATTTATCATCTCATATCACTAAACAAAACAATTTCACTGCGGGAAAACGACCATTAAATTTCACGGTGTAAATACCTTTACCTTGTGAGCTGACAGTCTACTATAACATTCCAAGCAAGCGAAGCCCCCAGTTGTCAGTACCGTTGAGTGTCGATAATTTTGAAGTGAACCTACCTGTAACATCAAAGTACACGCATGCCCCTTTCGTTGTCTGGCGAATCGTGTGGTCGTATACTGCATTTAAAAGAGCAAGAAGTACTAGGTCAATTAGATTAGATTTTTTTTTCGAAGTGTCGGTGTTTGGTCGGGTTATTCTTTTTGCGTAACCTACCAAAAAATGCGAATTTTAATGACCAATATATACAAAAAGTTATGATTAGTGAATTTAGAATATAATAAAATTTATTCGATAAAAATCAAAAATATATTTTAATTTAAATATGATTTTAAACACAGTTACTGTGTAAAAAAATATATAGCGATAAAATTGACATGGCAGACTTTATGTTCGTATGAACAAACGCGCGATACTGAATATGCACACGAAGTGAATCGAGTAAATAGTAAAGCCAGTAACGCGTACGTAGCGTGTGTCGTATAGACGGTAACGCGTACGATGCATGCGTCGCAAAGCCAGTAATGCGGACGATGCATGTGTCGTAAAGCCAGTAATGCGTACGTAGCGTGTGTCGTATAGACGGTAACGTGTACGATGCATGCGTCGCAAAGCCAGTAATGCGTACGTAGCGTATGTCGTATAGACGATAACGCGTACGATGCATGCGTCGCAAAGCCAGTAATGCGTACGTAGCGTGTGTCGTATAGACGGTAACGTGTACGATGCATGCGTCGCAAAGCCAGTAATGCGTACGTAGCGTATGTCGTATAGACGATAACGCGTACGATGCATGCGTCGCAAAGCCAGTAATGCGTACGTAGCGTGTGTCGTAAAGCCGGTAACGCGTACGATGCGTGCGACGTAAATTCGGTAATGCGTAATACGGACAATTGATTCGCCTAATTAATTTTGACAATTACTTGTAAGTTAATTTTGTTATGTTTTATGTTGCCAGTATAAGTGCAATACCATCAGTGTAAAACTGAATTTGATTAGAATATAATTTTTGTTAATTATGCAGAGTTATTTGAATGTTGTATATAATATAGTTAATATTATGCTGTCTGCACAAATTTGATTGAATTTATTATTTAAGATCGTAATTTAATATTATTTTCTTAGTGATTTCAAAGTTACATATAAATGATTAAGCAAATATTCAATATTTGACATGGTTAGTGTTATATTTAAAATACTTTGCTTTAGATTATTATCAGTACAATACAAGTAATTTAAAAAAAAATGCATATATGTGGGTCGTATTTAAAATATGTAATGATTTAAAATGTACATGAAATATATCCTTTAAGAAACAAACTACTTAGTTTTAAAGATGCAAAACGTAAACGATGCGTGCAGACAGCATAAATATCTAATACAAGTTACAAATTTTAAACGTTTCAAATCAAACACCTGTTTAAATATTTCGTAGAAAAATCACCAATGTGTATAAGAATGTTAAAACGTAAAAGAAACTCCATATATTAGTGCAAAAGGATAATCGTAACAATACATACTGACCAAATTAAGTTTAACTTGTACGTACTCTCTTAGTACACTGATCGCAGTAAAGAAATCACAAGGCAATTAATATTAATTACCGCTTTTATCAAATGCGTCCAGTGACTTCGGTCCGAAGTAAAACATGGCGAACATCCAGTTTCAAGAGATCTTATAGTTTTTAAATAGGTGTTCGATGAAACGATATTTAAATTTTCATAATATGTTTGTGTAAAAAAAGAAATCATATAGACGTATCATGCACGCGAATGTAATGAATTTGTAAATCGAATGTGAAATAATGTCGCAGTCATTTAAACTAATGGTCTGTACGGTCAGCATCTAAATTTCATTTACATAATTTTACAAATTTATATTTAAAAAAAGTACTTTTGGAATAATATGTGACTCACTAATAACGTAACCTTCTATTGGTGAAAGTATTATCGAAATCGGCTCAGCATATTCCATGATTATCCCCTACAATCTCATAACCTCATAAACTTTATCTCTTTAAAATATTAGTATAGATTTCGCTTTAAAAAAATTGTTTACTGGGTGTAAAAAGTGACAAGACAAAATTATCGTTTTCATATAATTTTGATGAATTTAGTTCCTTATAAATAAATAGTGTCTTGACCACATAATTCACGTTTATTAAAAATGTAATTAATTCCGAATATATGTATCCTTTACAGGAAATATTGTTACCTATAGTAAAAAGACAAGTTTTTTACATTCCTCATATATAACCATTAAAAAATATCTAATAAAACAACCAGACGCATTTATAGTTTATTATTTACTCAGAGATTTGGATCTTAAAAACATCACGGATTACATGTTACGTCTATATGGTTCTTTATAATAAGAATTTCACCGACCCTAATGTCTGAGAATAGGCAAAGAATAAATTCCTGTGTAACTTTATCATAAGGATAAGTTTGGTGAAATCATTGAATCCAAATTTGATTAGAATAGTTCACGATTTAAGCCATGTGCAACGGTATATTTATAAAAAATTAAATATGATCTGTGGATTTTATCGTAAGGGGCTTCGGTGATCGCAGGTAGCTTTGACAAAGAAGACACCAAGTTGGGTGGAGTATGTCTTGTGTGAATGATTTTTATGACATTAATGTAAGACATAAATGTGTTTTCTCAAATATGCACAAACTTATTGAAAGATTTTGCAATGTGTCGATGGTTTGTTTTATTTAAACCAAATGTACATAATAAGTGTGATAGAGATGAAACGGTCTCATTTAAAATAAAATTGTTGTAAGTATTTGTGGTTTTCTTTTTTTTTTTTAAGTTTTAAGCAGATATCTTAATATAATATCAGACAGCCATCTGTGTCGATATTTTTTTTCCTGTGACTATCCTTGGCTAAGTATTTTTAAACTATTCATAAACGTTCGCAATCCGTTACTAAAATTGTTGAAATTTTGGAACATGACTTAAAGTCGTATGGTCCCATGTGTACGCAGAGAACATACGACGAAAGTGACTAAAAGTCATGATGATTTTACTAAAAATATGCATTATTTTACGTGTCCTCTGTGCCTTTGTAGTGTTGTTCAGTGACCATTTCCTAACCAACTATTCAGGCATAATTAAAAAAACGATACTTCGTCACCACTCGAAATATAAATTATTGTATGTATTCATTGAATACTCTGTATATACATACATGTACTTAATAGGCAATATCTAAATATCCTACTGATATTATAAACGCGAAAGTTTGTAAGAATGTCCATACATTCTTTATAAACTCGCGTGTATAAGGGTACATCATCATCAGCCTTTATCCGTCCACTGCTGAACATAGGGCTCCCTCAATGAACGCCAAGACGACATAATATTATGTATAATTGTTACTCTTACACTCAAAATCTATTGAATAGATTCTGATGAATCTTTAGAATATTATAGTACACGTCCGAATAACATACACTAAAATCCCTTTACTCCCTTGGGAATGAGGTATTTTAATATAAGGTCAATGTGGGTAAGTGCGTCTAGCAGCAATAACTCCCGTTTTTGAACGACTAGTTTATTGTGGCTCGGCCGATGAAAACGGTATTACGAAGCTAGCTCGAACTGAGAATCGTAGATGTCGCTAGCATCATTATGTTGAAAGAAATCAATCGGACTTTTTTTGTTGCGTTTTGTACTTGAAGTCGGAGTGCAACATCTTTTCAAAAAAAAATTAAAAAACTAGAAAATCAAAGGAGTTTTTGGAGTTTCTATGATTATGTTAGTCATGTAATGATTCATATACTTATTTCTCTATATGAATTCATTTATATCGCTTTAATTTAGAAATTATCTGCTGCTACAAATTTCTAATCTGAACATGCTATAGTTGGGAAGTCCGTCTGGCATGCCTAAGGTAAGTCCATCATTATGCCGGTCTTGCCTAAATTGCAGATTGTCAACCTTTAGAGCTGCACGTTAAAATACGAAATAAAGAAATACACGAGAATTAATAGTCACGTCATTTCTTAAAGGTCTAACATACTCGTAATATTATTTATGTATAGTTTAAGATAATGTAGCAAATGCAAAGGGGGAAATGCCCCGTTGAAGGACAAAATTAAAAATCTTTAGTAACTCTCTCAAATCAGGTTTGCCACGTGCCTTAAGAAGTTCAGTCGTAATTCCGTCATTCCCTGGAGCCCTTCCCCCTTTCAGCTGCTTAAGAGCCAAACGAACCTCATCCAATCTGATGTTCGGAAGCTCGCCGGAGAAGTGTCGTGTTAGGCTGGTACACAGATCGTTGTCCCAAGGATCGGGCTGAGGAACATGAGACGCGTACTGTACTGTAATATACTTAAAATGTCAATTGAAGAACCGCAAAAGCATGGGGAGCCCCCCTAGGCAAGTGGCAAACGCTCCAATTCTATTCATATGTGATAAACGCTAACTTCATAGGGTTGTTGCAAAAACTTTGAAGAACGTTTAGCGTCAATCGCAATTGAATGGAATCGGAGCGTTTGCCACTTTTCAATGATTTTCAGGACGATTTTCCTCATGTTTGTATTGCCCTACGAATTTACTCTACGCTTTCTACAACATCCGCCAGCTGTGAGCAAAGTTTTAGCAAACAAAAACTAATAAAAAACAATTGTGATCTTCTATGAGCCAGCAACGCTTATTACATGCACATGAGCACATAAGCTATAATATGTCAAGGTCATAGATTTATTTGCCGTACGAAAAGTTCGAAGAGTAAGATACGGTAGTTGACACTAACAAAAAGAATAGATTTTTTTTTATCATAGTAGTTAAAGTCAGAGGATTGTAAAATATCAAGTAATCTGTGCAAAATCAACAAGATTACATAATATTGTTGAGAAATAAATTTACACCAAACGGTGACGTCATGATCAACGGTGATGTAATACAGAGTTTGTCAGCTGTCACTTTTATTTTAACAGCAGTGGTTCTAGATTGCAGTACTAATAAATTTAGAAAATAAGCTCAGCTTTTAAAATATTTGTTGTGCATCTCTGGCCGTCACCCGCCACGCCATCAGGCAACTTTTTAACTCTTTGACATTTCCAATTTTGTCAAAAAGTTAAAAAAAAATGAAAAAATAACATAGAATGAAATGGTAACGTGGAGCTTCGAACGCAAAAATAGAAAAATTACATATTCAAATAGAAAACTTTACATTTCTGTAAAACCATGTAAGATTTTGACTTTAAACTGCCAGGTTTACTGAATTTGTCAACTAACAACTTGGCTGTTTGAAACTGTAATTTTTGGACTTTTGCATTTGAAGCGCCACGTTGCTATTTCATACTATACACCTTCTTGTTTTCTTTAGGTATTCCGTGCAGAAAAAACAGCGATGGATGCATTGTTTCCAAAGTAGGCTACGTCCAAATGTCAATCAATTTGTGGATTTATTATGTTGATCAATTACTGAAATTATATAGATAATAAAAGTAAAAATAATAAATTTTTGCCCCCCTCCCCCCCCCAAAATTTGAAGATCCGGGGCTGCCCACATTGACCTTAATGAAAAACATTTAATATTGGATGGAACAAAAACAGAAAATAACAAATGTGATCCTTACAAAATAATATTGGATGATAATTTTAAATTAGCAAAAGAAGAATAATAGAGGGCCTTATTGGTGAATAATAAAAAGAATGGAATTGACATACCTTTGTCAAACTAGCATTGTTTAGATCGGTGAAAATGCGATTTTTATTATTACTTCTAGGATTGTACTTGGCGTTAGCTGCCGGCAGACCATCGCAGCAGGAAGGAGAGAATGACAAGTATGTTTCAGAAATAAAGAGTACTGTATAGGTAAAATATAATTAGGGTGTGTAATAATGGTTAAGTAATATGAGTGACTGCAACCTTAATTCAATATGCTAATAGACTCGGAACTGTAAAATGTGTGTAAAAATTGCTAACAAAGAATATTCACCTAACTACAACTTGCTTTGTTTTAGAGATCAAATAATAATAAAAAAATCTATATCTATAATTTTATAACTGTTAGATTCACTTTTAGAGCAGCAGCAGGAGACAGTGAACTAGAGTACATACAAGAGGATCGCGATTCGCTTGAAAATGATGTAAGGATTTATTTATTCATTACATACCTTTTGTCCGCTGCTTAGACAGCGCTAACTTAAATTAATGACTGGTCATGATAATTTTTAGTCTTTGGTCGTAGCAATTCAACCAGTGACATATACTCAGTATTATGTTTTCCCAAAATTGAATCATCGTAATACAAGTCTTATTTAATTCATATATATTTATTTTATAAGCCTCAACGAAACTATGATGAACGTGAAGATTCTCAAATGGAAGAGGAAAATGAAGATTCCGAACCCGACGCTGAAAATCCTGACGGCAGAAATAATCAGCAGGTATTGTTGCAACCAATAGGCGTCCTATGACTTATTTGGTAAAGGTTCCAAGAATGTTTTCTGGTTGGTGATTGGTGCTTATGGCGAATAGACAACTTTAAAATATATTTGGGGGCGAAGGAAATGAAGTAGGAGACGATTCGCTCTCAGAAGTCGCTGTAGGAATGAAAGAGAAGCGAAAAGACGTTATGATAGGATATTTCATAAGAGTTATCATTTAGAATATCTGTCCACCGAGGACCGATGACAATACACTATTAATTCTATAAGTTAATTTTTTGAATTTGCAAAAACAAACGCGTGTTTTTTAAGCTATTAATTATGTATAGGTAATTTGATTGTCGTGTATGTTTAAATTTTAGTTAGCTTAAAAAAGTGGGAACAATTAAAGATGAGAGAAAGAAAACGAGACTGCCTGGTTTTTTTTTCAAATATCGGCACATGATTAGCTGGCATTCTCAGTGCTAAGAAGATATTCGTTTCTTGGTTCTTACAAAGAAACGAATATTTTCTTACCGTCCTTTAGTAAAAGACGAGTGTACTATTGACTTTGTATGGCCAAGTATCATAATAAGTTGAATCAGCATTGCTAACAGAAGGCTCGCTTTTTATCATGACACCATAATAATTTACATAGATTTCATCATTGAAATCAGACGAGTGTAAATCAGTGATTCGGGACTTTATAATTCACTGCCCTAATGAGGATTGGCAAACACACTATAATCTTTTATTATAAAGATTACAGTGGTTCATTTGAATCTTGATGGGACTTTCAACCTGTATTAAAAGGTTTAAAAGGACAATGTAAAAATACATTTGAGCAGTTGTATTTAGAATTGAATCCAGATGTTTCTTGATGTTCTTATGTTACTACATATTTCTTAATTGTTTTTTTTTCTTTTTCAGTTTCTAGATAATAAAAAATTAAATCGTATTTTGAAAGATAATGAATACGTTGATGACATTAACGAACAGTCTTCATCGAATGAAATGAAAGCTCATGCTTACAAAGGGACTTCCCATGAAGACAAAGCCGGTGTGTCCTCTTCAATGACAAGTCAAAATACGTATAAATTACAAGAAAACTTATATGATTCTTCAGAGGCAAATGAAAATACTGGGCGTTTGCTATTTAAAAATGCGTGTAACCAAAGCAAAAAAGACGTTCATAACTATCACAATGATAATGCAGTCACAAAGCAGCGATCAATATTTACAGTGAGAAAAGATTTATATCCAACACAAGGACAATCAGGCATTGATTACCTTTATGAGAGATCTCGCCGTGAGACTCAAAACTCGGAAGAAACTAACTCAAATAAAAAATCTACAAATGACAAGGAATTGACTGATGCCGATGACAATATTGATAAAAAAGATACAAAAGAGCTGAGTAGGCAAGATCTGGAAGATTTGTTAGGTTTACTTTCAAAAGAAAAAATTGACATGATTAAAAAAATTATAAACGAAAAAGAAAGCATTATGAAAAGAGATATAACAAAAAAAGCAGGCGCAGTTGAAGAAAATAGCTATGCAGATAATAGTCGATTTAGTGTTACGGAAATTCAAGGAGAAGCCTATTCTTCTGAACATACAGAACCTTCAATATCCATAGATGTCACGTCAACTGAATCTTCCAAACAAACTGAAAGTAGCGATTCAAATGTTCCAAAAAGCTGTGATACAACAAAATCTGAAAATAATGCTGATTTATCTAATGTAAATCAAGATCGATCTCAGTTAGAGGAAATAAAAAATAGTGAAATAGATTCAAAAAATGAAAACAAAGAAGAAGCAAGTGACGTGGATTTGGCTTCTGACGATATTTCTAAGATTTTGGACGATTATAAAGACACCGCTGCTAACGAAAACTCACATTGCGTTGAAGACAATGATTGGTCTCAAGCTGAATATTCAGAACTTCAAAAGTTTGTCGGTAAAACCTTAAAACGTGAAATATCTAAGGATTCTGTGCCAGAAGCTTGTGGATCTATACAAACTCTTGAGGAATCGTTTCCAAATTTAAAATCTAATAGGAATGCCAATTCGGGTTCGGAAATGATACCGTTAGTTAGAGTTAAAAGGACAGATACAAATCACAATGACGTGAAAAAAAGAATTGAGCACGCTAGTATTAAAGTACCGTTTAACTCTGAAAGTAACGATCTGATGGCTGATGAAACAAGTGGAAACGAAGAACATCAATATTTTGGAGGAGAAAAAAAAATGCTTGATACTATAAAATTTCAAAAAGAAGATAAACATTTAGAAGACAGTAATCGTAAAAAGCGACAACTTTACACCAACCAGAAAAATCTAGTCCAGAAAGGGGGGGATTCAAAAATTGAAAGTGATAAGTCAAGTATTGGTACTGATACAGATAACATTTTATCTAGTGTTGAAGGAGTTGATGAAAACTTGATGTACAGTGGCAAAAATAGAAATAAACGTTTGCAACAAAACTTTGAAAACAATGATTTTTATAATACTTGTGATAAAAACGTAGGTATTGAGATAGATAAGGATGATAATTTGGAATCGGCCAACAATGATTATGGATATCAATATTTCAACGCAGGTACTCTGGACACGATTTCAGAAAGTAAAGATCTAAACCGTTATAAAAGAGTACGAGATGTAAATGGGGTAATGCAAGATACCCAAACAATTAAGTAAATATTTTTTTTAGTATAAAAGTAAGGAAGTATTTATCGATTTGTAGGTTTTTGCTTATTAATTTTATTTTACTACCTAGAATAATAGCTCTATAATGATAATTGGAATATGTTTCATCGAGGTTATGGTAATATTGTTATGTGCTTACATTAGTTAATCCTTATGTACTTTGATATGTTTTAAGTTCTAAATAAATACATTATAACTAAAATGCGTGTTTATTGTAATCTGTAATTTCTTTTATTGGACTGTAGTTTGTTGAAGTATCAATATGATCAGCATACAGCTTTTAATTGAAGGAATATTAAATAAAAACACCAAAATAATTACATTATATATTTTATGGCAATGTTTGACATTTTAATTAATTAGAGTACATAAACTCTGCCAACAATTAAATAACATTGTTATTAATTATATTTTAAAATTTAAAGTAAGATACATAACATTATATTTTAGACTAGCAAAGTTAGTTTTCTTGTTAAAATAATGCAATAATTCAAATATGTAACATAGTAGTAGCATAAATTATAATGATGCAAAAGGCATAATAATATCTGATTAAAGATTTTGTTTAGTTACTTTCGGAGTATAAAATTTATGTTCACGAGAATCTCGGGTATGTTTGAACGGGGTGCGTGGAGATTCGATGAGCGTAGCAGGACAAGTTCCGTGGACGTGGGTAGTGAATTCACGTTTGTAGCTTGTGCCACCGTCACCTAAAACGAAATGCGACGTAGTTCCATGACGAGCGTGACGTTCAACACGTTGAACACGTTCGGAGCTCTCACTCTTGTCAGTCTTTGAAAAGTTTCCATACGTGCGCGCTTCAGACCGACCATAAAATTCACCGCCCACATGAAGGTTGTCTTTTACGACGACACGCGGCTGTCTACTCTCAACAACCATCGTTGATTGACCGTCCCTTCTTACTTGACGGCGATTGTCAACATTTTCTGTATGTTGAGATATGAATGCCATATTGTCACGTGTGGAACGATGCATAGAACTAATGCTCTTCCTGTCAGCACTCTGTGTGGAGTTGCTGATGTAATCACCACGTTCGTTTAGATTTGTAATGCTTTTCCGTTGTGCAGCTGCTGTCGAACTGATGGAGTGATGAGCTTCATTTGCAGATGTCACACCTTTGCGATGAAGAACAACATTTGCATTTGATGAATCGGATATTAAGTCAGATGTGCGTCTGTGATGACCTTCTCGTCTTGAACTATCTGTCGCTGAAACAGTGGAATTATCTCCTCCATGCATAGCTTTTTGGAATTCAATGCTTGTTTTGGTCACACTGTCACTCAAATGACTTCTGGACGATCCTTGTGTCTGTCGAATTGACTCTTGAGATCCACTAGTTACGCTTGCTATGTTGCTAGATACTCGTTGGTCCGACGATCTCACAGTGTGACTCGAGTTCAAATTTTGATTTGATCCAATATGTGCCGATGTAGCATGGTCTGTAGCGTAAGTCACATGCTTCCTCTGTGATTGGTCAACATGGCTAATATTTTTTCTGTCAGTTACATGCGTGGTAGATTGACAAATATTGTGACCAGAATGATGAATTCCTTTGGAATTATGGGTTGTCATATTTTCTTGGAGATGAGAATCAGAAGATACTTGGTTATTATTGTGTCGATGATCACGTGAATGTATTTGACTTGATGTTATCTTCTGCGAGATATTACCATTATCTTGTTTAGAGACATAATTGTCTGAAGAAGAATGTTGTGTTGATCGAGTCAAGTTTTCATTTTGTCTTTCATTAATAATGAATGTTGAGTCAGATACATTACGAACGACTTTATTGCTTGTAGCACTTTGATATTTTTGAGATCTTTTGTCATTAGATGTATCAATGTGGGATGATACTACTTTCTGCGTTTTGTTATCATGTTGCTTATTAATTGTATTTAGGTGATCCGTTGGACTACCTTTTATTTGACCATTACTAGAATTAGATGAATCAATTTCAATATTCTTAGTTACATTTACCCATTTTCCACCTATCAACATTTTTTCTGTTACTTGTTTAGTTATCTTAGATCTCGTACTATGGTCCTGGGTATGTGAAACATGATTCTTTGAATAAGCGGTTTGTTTAGAAACACCTGAAGACACGTTTGAATCGTCTTTTATGACTTGAGTAATATTTCTTTCTGAATATCCAGTAGATTGATGGTCTACCGGTGACCCTCTTGACGAAGGTGCGTCATTATCACCGTAGGGACGCTGTACATTATTTCGACGCCCTAAAGGACTTGAACGATCTACAGTTTGCGATGTGCGTTGTCCATCACCGGGGCGACTACTATCTGGCTTAGTGTGTTCGTGGGGATGAGTATGTTGAGAGTCGCTGGGTGAATATATATTGTTATCAGGCTTACCCCACTTAGGTCTCTGATTTTGAGGGCCTTGATACCCTTTCTGCGGTCCATGTAACAATTTGTTATCAACTGGATGTTCTCTTGGGTATGTGGGGCTACCTGTATTATTTCCGTTACTAGAATCAGATATATCTACTTCTACATTTCGAGTTACATGTACCCATTTTCCAGCTATTAACTTTTTCTCTGTTACTTGTTTGATAGTTTTAGACGTGGAACTAGAGATATTTTTTATAACTTTAGAATCAACTTTAGAGATAATGTTTCTCTTATTAGTTTGAAGTGATGTGGATTTGTCGGTAATGTTCTGAATATTTTTCTGATTGATTCCGTCTTGATTAGTAACATACCTTATATTTTGTGGACTATCCTGATGGCGTATATCAGGCCGATCAGTTTCATTTCTAGTTATATGCTTAGAATGATCGGTTTGATCATGGGTCTGAATATAATCCGTTTTTAACTGACCATCAGTAATATGCCTATCAGTTGCTGATCCGACAATGTTTGTATGAGTTTCTTGGTGAGACGTTTTTGAATCGTGGTGTTGATGTGTATGTGAAATACTATTCTTCGAATATGTAGTGTGCTCAGAAACGTTTGTGGACATTACATTCGAATCATCTCTTATAACTTTAGTAACTATATTTTCTGAATGACCTACAGGACGATGTTCAACCGGTGATCCAAATGATGTAGGTGTGACTTTAGCATCATCAGATCGTTGAACGTTGTCTGTGGGTCCTAGAGGACTGGAACGGGTTTTGGGTCTGCCATCGACGGGATAGTCACCCTTTTGTTTATCTTGGGGATAGCTATGTTGCAAGTCACCTGGTGCGTTTATGTTTTCATCAGGCTTACCCCACTTAGGTCTTTGATTTTCTGGTCGTTGATTCCCTTTATGTGGTACTTGTTCAACTTGATCCTTAGTTGGCTTTCTAGGTTTTAAATCATCTTTTGGACCTAGTGTATCTTTTGGAGATGTCCTTTTTTCTATCACTTCACGATTATCAACATTTGTGATAGTGTATGTCTCTTCATTTGTTTGATTTTGAATTTTCTCATTGACATTCTTTATATGTTTATCATCACTCTGATAGGTTATCGATTTACGTTCACCTTTTTTAATCTTATAGTCATCTCTACGCGTATGATCTTCAAAGACTCCTTCAATTTTAAGGTTGTCTTCTCTTCTGATGAGTTTGACTCGTTGACCTTTAACCATCCTATAAGTATCCGATGATCGTGTATTTTCCATAGTCCCTTCCATTTTCAAGTTATCCTCATGTTTTACAATAGCAGTCCTATCATTAGTAACAATATCGTAATCATTCTTTTGTTTCATGTCTATAAATTCACCCTCTATTTTTAAATTGTCTTCTCTTCTAATTATGTCTACTCTGTCAAGTTTCTGTTTACGTATATCAGTGTCACGACTAATTAAAATATTATCAACATGCTTGAATGGCTTACGCTTTTCTGCAGGTTGAGTTGGTACGACATCAGGTTTGTAAAATTTACCATCTGGCTTGAGATTATCTTTCGGTTTAACAACAGGTGCTCTTTCACCTTTGGTCGCACTATAGTCGTTGCGAGTATGCAAGTCAATAAACTCTCCTTCAGTTCGTAAATTATCCTCATGCTTTTGAATAAAAACTCTTTCGGTTTTATCAATGCGCTTATAATCGTCCCTAGAACGACTAACATCGATAACACCTTCCATCTTCAGGTGATCCTCGTGTTTCACTATATCCATACGTTCACCTTTGACAACATTATAGTCTGTCCTTCGTGTGATATCCATTGTTCCTTCTGGTTTTAAATTATCTACCGGCTTCGTTTGTACTGGTCGTTCAGCTGGTTGCCAATGATCTTTTTCAGGTGCAACAAATTCTCCTTCAGGGCGTAAATTATCTTCTGGACGACGCACTGGGGCTCTTTCCCCAGGAGACCATTTCTCGGGTTGTCGTCTCTCAAATTCACCTTCTGGACGTAAATTATCATCCGGCTTTTTAGCTTTAGGGCGTTCAGCTGGTTTCCATTCTTGTTCTTTAGGTTTCTCAAATTCCCCTTCAGGTTTAAGGTTATCTTTCGGTTTCTTTTGTTCAGGACGTTCAGCTGGTTGCCATCGCTGCTTTTCGGGTGTTTCAAAGGTACCTTCTGGCTTGAGATTGTCCCTTGGTTTATGTGGCGTTTGTTTCTCAGCAGGTCTCCATTCTTCTTCTTTAGGTTTTTCGAATTCCCCTTCAGGTCTAAGATTATCTTTTGGTTTCTTTTGGATAGGTCTATCAGCTGGTCGCCACCGTTCCTTTTCAGGAGTTTCAAAGTCACCTTCCGGCTTAAGATTGTCTTTCGGCTTCTTTTGAACTGGTCGTTCCGCTGGTTGCCAACGTTCCTTTTCTGGAGTTTCAAACTGACCTTCTGGTTTAAGATTGTCTTTGGGTTTATGTGGCGTTTGTTTCTCAGCAGGCATCCATTCTTCTTCTTTTTGTTTTTCAAATTCTCCTTCAGGTTTCAAGTTATCCTTTGGTCGCTTCTGAGTGGGTCTCTCAGCCGGCCGCCAGTCCTTCTTTTCAGGTGTTTCGAAGTCACCTTCTGGCTTAAGGTTGTCTTTTGGTTTCTTTTGCACTTGTCGTTCAGCTGGTCGCCAATGTTCTTTTTCAGGAGTTTCGAAGTCACCTTCAGGCCTTAAGTTATCCTTTGGTCGCTTCTGGGTTGGCCTTTCAGCTGGCCGCCAGTGCTCTTTTTCAGGAGTTTCAAAGTCTCCTTCTGGCTTAAGGTTGTCTTTTGGTTTCCTTTGCTCTGGTCTTTCAGCTGGTCGCCAACGTTCTTTTTCTGGAGTTTCAAAGTCACCTTCTGGTTTAAGGTTATCTTTGGGTTTGTGTGCTGTTTGTTTCTCAGCAGGTCTCCATTCTTCTTCCTTTGGTTTTTCGAACTCTCCTTCGGGTCTTAAGTTATCTTGCGGTTTCTTTTGTATTGGGCGTTCAGCTGGTCGCCAGCGTTCTTTTTCTGGAGTTTCAAAGTCACCCTCTGGTTTAAGGTTATCTTTGGGTTTGTGTGGTGTTTGTTTCTCAGCCGGTCTCCATTCTTCTTCCTTTGGTTTTTCGAACTCTCCTTCGGGTCTTAAGTTATCTTGCGGTTTCTTTTGTATTGGGCGTTCAGCTGGTCGCCAGCGTTCTTTTTCAGGTGTTTCAAAGTCACCTTCTGGCTTTAGGTTATCTTTGGGTTTGTGTGGTGTTTGTTTCTCAGCTGGTCTCCATTTTTCTTCTTTCGGTTTTTCGAATTCTCCTTCAGGTCTCAGATTATCCTTTGGACGTTTCTGTATAGGCCTTTCAGCTGGCCGCCAGTGCTCCTTTTCAGGAGTTTCGAAGTCACCTTCCGGCTTAAGGTTATCTTTCGGTTTGTGTGCTATTTGTTTTTCTGCAGGCCTCCATTCTTCTTCCTTCGGTTTTTCGAATTCTCCTTCGGGTCTTAGGTTATCTTGAGGTTTCTTTTGTACTGGACGTTCAGCTGGCCGCCAGCGCTCCTTTTCAGGTGTTTCAAAATCACCTTCTGGTTTAAGGTTATCTTTGGGTTTGTGTGGAGTTTGTTTCTCAGCTGGTCTCCATTCTTCTTCTCTCGGTTTTTCAAATTCTCCTTCAGGTCTCAGATTATCCTTTGGACGCTTCTGTGTAGGCCTTTCAGCTGGCCGCCAGTGCTCCTTTTCAGGTTTTTCAAAGTCACCTTCAGGTTTAAGGTTGTCTTTGGGTTTGTGTGGTGTTTGTTTCTCAGCTGGCCTCCATTCTTCTTCTTTCGGTTTTTCAAATTCACCTTCAGGTTTCAAGTTATCCTTTGGTCGCTTCTGGGTGGGTCTTTCAGCTGGCCGCCAATGCTCTTTTTCAGGAGTTTCGAAATCACCTTCTGGCTTAAGGTTGTCCTTGGGTTTGTGTGGTGTTTGTTTTTCAGCTGGTCTCCATTCTTCTTCTTTCGGTTTTTCGAATTCTCCTTCGGGTCTTAGGTTATCTTGAGGTTTCTTTTGTATTGGGCGTTCAGCTGGTCGCCAGTGTTCCTTTTCAGGTTTTTCAAAGTCACCTTCTGGTTTCAGGTTATCTTTGGGTTTGTGTGGTATTTGCTTTTCAGCTGGTCTCCATTTTTCTTCTTTCGGTTTTTCGAATTCTCCTTCAGGTCTCAGATTATCCTTCGGACGTTTTTGGGTTGGCCTTTCAGCTGGCCGCCAGTGCTCCTTTTCAGGAGTTTCGAAGTCACCTTCTGGCTTAAGGTTATCTTTCGGTTTGTGCGGCATTTGTTTTTCTGCAGGCCTCCATTCTTCTTCCTTCGGTTTTTCAAATTCTCCTTCGGGTCTTAGGTTATCTTGAGGTTTCTTTTGTACTGGACGTTCAGCTGGCCGCCAGCGCTCCTTTTCAGGTGTTTCAAAGTCACCTTCTGGTTTAAGGTTATCTTTGGGTTTATGAGGTGTTTGTTTCTCAGCTGGTCTCCATTCTTCTTCTCTCGGCTTTTCAAATTCCCCTTCAGGTCTCAGATTATCCTTTGGACGTTTCTGGGTAGGCCTTTCAGCTGGCCGCCAGTGCTCCTTTTCAGGTTTTTCAAAGTCACCTTCAGGTTTAAGGTTGTCTTTGGGTTTGTGTGGTGTTTGTTTCTCAGCTGGCCTCCATTCTTCTTCTTTCGGTTTTTCAAATTCACCTTCAGGTTTCAAGTTATCCTTTGGTCGCTTCTGGGTAGGTCTTTCAGCTGGCCGCCAATGCTCTTTTTCAGGAGTTTCGAAATCACCTTCTGGCTTAAGGTTGTCCTTGGGTTTGTGTGGCATTTGTTTTTCTGCCGGTCTCCATTCTTCTTCCTTCGGCTTTTCGAATTCACCCTCAGGTCTTAGGTTATCTTGAGGTTTCTTTTGTATAGGACGCTCAGCTGGCCGCCAGCGTTCCTTTTCGGGTGTTTCAAAGTCACCTTCTGGTTTTAGGTTATCTTTGGGTTTATGAGGTGTTTGTTTCTCAGCTGGTCTCCATTCTTCTTCTTTTGGTTTTTCAAATTCACCTTCAGGTTTCAAGTTATCCTTTGGTCGCTTCTGGGTGGGTCTTTCAGCTGGTCGCCAGCGTTCTTTTTCTGGAGTTTCAAAGTCACCTTCTGGTTTAAGGTTATCTTTGGGTTTGTGTGGTGTTTGTTTCTCAGCTGGTCTCCATTTTTCTTCTTTCGGTTTTTCGAATTCTCCTTCAGGTCTCAGATTATCCTTTGGACGTTTCTGGGTAGGCCTTTCAGCTGGCCGCCAGTGCTCCTTTTCAGGAGTTTCGAAGTCACCTTCCGGCTTAAGGTTATCTTTCGGTTTGTGTGCCATTTGTTTTTCTGCAGGCCTCCATTCTTCTTCCTTCGGTTTTTCGAATTCTCCTTCAGGTCTTAGGTTATCTTGAGGTTTCTTTTGTATTGGGCGTTCAGCTGGTCGCCAGCGTTCCTTTTCAGGAGTTTCAAAGTCACCTTCTGGTTTAAGGTTATCTTTGGGTTTGTGTGGCGTTTGCTTTTCAGCTGGTCTCCACTTTTCTTCTGTCGGTTTTTCGAATTCGCCTTCAGGTCTCAAATTATCCTTTGGACGTTTCTGGGTAGGCCTTTCAGCTGGCCGCCAGTGCTCTTTTTCAGGAGTTTCGAAGTCACCTTCTGGCTTAAGGTTATCTTTCGGTTTGTGTGGCATTTGTTTTTCTGCAGGTCTCCATTCTTCTTCCTTCGGTTTTTCGAAGTCTCCCTCAGGTCTTAAGTTATCTTTAGGTTTCTTTTGTGTCGGTCTTTCAGCCGGACGCCAGTGTTCCTTTTCAGGAGTTTCAAAATCACCTTCAGGTCTTAAGTTATCCTTAGGTTTTATCGGTTTTTGTTTTTCCGCAGGGTGCCATTCCTCAGTTTGAGGTTTTTCGAATTCTCCTTCTGGTTTTAAATTGTCTTTAGGTTTCTTTATTTCAGGTCTGCTTATTTGACGTCTTTCATATGTTTGATATTCCTCCTGAGTTGTAGTCAAAGTTTCTATTTCTTCTGTCGAATGAATATTTTCAAAATCTTCTTTTGTCCATGTACGACGTCTTTGAGGACGCTCTATTATTGTATTTTTCTTTGTGTAATCATTTTGATTTGACGTTACAAATTCTATTTCACCTTCTTGTATAATACTGTCCATCTTTCGAGTCACTAGAGTTGATCGTTCGACAGTATCCGAATAATCGACAAAATCTGCTTGCGATGTAGTTTCAGTTGTCATATCCCCTTCCACTTTGGTCCACGTATTTCTGCGTACTGGCTTTGGTCTCTCAGCTGGCTTGATTGTGTATTCTGTTCGAGAAGTTGTTGTATCTGAAAAAAAAAAAACTTTAAATATCCTGCCCTCAGAATTTAATTATGTAGAAAAATAAGTATCTACTTAGTATCAGATTTATGTTACCTGTAAAATCACCTTCCATAATAAGATTATCTACTCTTCGTATAACTTCAGCTCTTTCACCCGTCACTACTTGATAATCTTGAGTGATTGTTCGCTGAGTAGTGAATTCACCTTCTGGTTTAAGGTTGTCTTCCGGCTTAGTTTGCGTTCGCCGTTCAGCCGGTTTCCAAAGCTGTTTCTCTGGAGTAGCGAATTCTCCTTCTGGATGAAGATTATCAACAGGACGATGTGTTGGTGCTCTTTCGCCAGGACGCCATTCTTCAGGGCTTCGTTTTTCAAAGTCTCCTTCTGGCTTTAAGTTGTCTTCAGGCTTCTTTTGTTCGCGGCGATCTGCTGGTTTCCATGGCTTCTCAGGTTGACGTTTCGTGAATTCACCCTCTGGTTTTAAGTTGTCTTCTGGTTTCTTTTGCTTAGGACGTTCCGCTGGTTTCCATGGCTCCTTTTGCGGAGCTTCAAATTCACCTTCTGATCGTAAATTATCTTCCGGGCGTCGAATTGGAGCTCTATCACCGGGATGCCACTCTTCAGGTCTACGTTTTTCGAAATCTCCTTCTGGTTTTAAATTGTCCTCTGGCTTCTTTTGCTTGGGTCTCTCCGCTGGTTGCCATGGCTTCTTTTCCGGAGTTTCAAATTCACCTTCAGGTTTTAAATTATCTTGTGGTCGCCGAATAGGTTCCCTATCACCTGGTCTCCATTGTTCTGGTATTCTCCTCTCGAAATCACCCTCGGGTTTTAAGTTGTCTTCAGGTCGACGAATAGGTGCCCTATCACCAGGACGCCAATTTTCAGGCTCACGTCTTTCAAAGTCACCTTCTGGCTTCAAATTGTCTTCTGGTTTCTTTTGTTTAGGCCGCTCAGCCGGTTGCCATGGTTTTTTTTCAGGCGTTTCAAAATCACCTTCTGGGAACAGGTTGTCCTCGGGGCGACGAGTAGGTGCTCTATCACCTGGATGCCATTCCTCTGGTCGTCGTTTTTCAAATTCACCTTCTGGTTTTAAATTGTCTTGGGGTCGTTTAACAGGTTCTCTATCACCTGGTCTCCATTGTTCCGGTGTCCTACGTTCAAATTCGCCCTCGGGTTTTAAGTTATCCTCAGGTCGTCGAACAGGAGCTCTATCTCCCGGACGCCACTCTTCAGGTCTGCGTTTTTCAAAATCTCCTTCTGGTTTTAAATTATCCTCTGGTTTCTTTTGTTTGGGTCGCTCTGCCGGTTGCCATGGTTTCCTTTCAGGTGTTTCAAATTCTCCTTCTGGATATAGATTATCCTCTGGGCGACGAGTCGGTGCTCTGTCACCGGGACGCCATTCCTCTGGTCGTCGTTTTTCAAACTCGCCTTCTGGTTTTAAATTATCTTGAGGACGTCGAACCGGTTCCCTATCACCGGGTCTCCATTGCTCCGGTTTTCTGCCTTCAAAATCTCCTTCAGGCTTAAGGTTATCCTCAGGTCGTCGCACAGGTGCTCTGTCACCAGGCCGCCACTCTTCCTGTCTGCGTTTTTCAAAATCTCCTTCTGGTTTCAAATTATCTTCTGGTCTCTTTTGTCTGGGTCGCTCGGCTGGTTGCCACGGTTTCTTTTCAGGGGTTTCAAATTCACCCTCTGGATAAAGATTATCCTCTGGGCGACGAGTAGGTGCTCTGTCACCTGGGCGCCATTCCTCTGGACGTCTTTTTTCAAATTCACCTTCTGGTTTCAAATTATCTTGGGGCCGTTTAACTGGTTCTCTATCACCTGGTCTCCATTGTTCTGGTGTCCTACGCTCAAAATCTCCTTCAGGTTTCAAATTATCTTCTGGTCGACGAACGGGGGCTCTCTCACCAGGACGCCAATCCTCAGGCTGGCGTTTCTGAAATTCACCTTCTGGTCTTAGATTATCTTCTGGTCTCTTTTGCTTAGGTCGTTCAGCAGGCTGCCAAGGCTGTTTCTCGGGAGTTACAAATTCTCCTTCTGGGCGAAGATTATCTTCAGGTCGGCGGGTCGGAGCTCGGTCACCAGGACGCCATTCTTCTGGGCGACGTTTCTCGAATTCCCCTTCAGGTTTTAAGTTGTCTTCGGGTTTCGTAGCCTTTGGTCGCTCGACAGGCTGCCAGCGAGGTCGTTCGGGTTCTTGAAAATCACCCTCAAGCCGGAGATGGTCTTCGTGGTGAACAGCTGTAGTGCGACTGACGTGTTTTTCATCGTAATCCTGTTGGTACGCGGAGACCACGCTCGTGGTGCGCTCCACATCGAACAATGGCTCCGGGACATCGTTGTGTGGGCAGCGGTGACGCCTGCAAATAACAATATGGAACATTAGAAAGGGTAATTTATGTTTTATTTTTTTTTGGGATATTTGAATAGGCAAAGGTTTAGACTTAAAACTATTGATGGTGAGCGGTCTGCGTCGCAGATATACAAGGTTCATCGGAGACAAAGCTAGGCAAATATAAGTGTCGATGGAAACAGTATAAGGTCAGTCGGTCGGAAATCTAGTAGCCGTTGCGACTATCAAAGAGTATTAATTAAAAGGAACTCTGATGAGGATGAATAGTTTATTTGAATATTTAATTAAAAGAAACCCATAATTTATTTCTTATAGTGTACACGAATAAATTGGGGTGTTTAACATAATCCTACTTAATATTATTAACGCTTTTTGTAAAACTACTCAATGGATTTTTATGAAACTTTACAATGACATAGCTTATTACATCAGAATAACACATAGGCTATCATTTATCACCGTTCTTCCAAAGGAATTGGAAGTACGCGGGCAAACCGCGGGGAGCTACTAGTTTCTTTATAAGCTATAAAAAATATTTTATTTAAATACTCTGCATTTCTTACGTTAAAATAATTGCACGCTTCATAAAATACAATTAATAGAATTATTATGGAATATATACGTTAGCAACACTAAATTCTCAATTTTTCCATCTCGATAGTATCACAGCATATATCATAACTAATACATATAGTAAACTTATATTTTACTTAAAAAAAATCACTCTAAGGTAAGGATACTGAATTTTATTACAACTCGATCGTAATACCTTATAATGCCTATATCACACCAAACTTCTGGAAATGAGACAACCAGAGTTATTGAGCAAAAAAAAATTCCATACAAAAATCTTTATGAGAATTCAAATATGTTTAATGCAGCAATTAACCTTCTGAAGCGATACGGATGCAAATAAAGCGGGAAACGACGAGGAGCTGGTATAGGAGGCAGCGTAAGAGGTACTGCCATCACACGCGTCCATCTTCCAAACACTTCGGATTTTTTAACCACAAAAAAAAAACAAGTATTTCACTATATCACAGCGCGAACCCCAAAACACATGCGAAATTCCTTAAACACAAAACCCCTAAACATTTAATGTGAGCTTCATTTTACGCTTTACAGTTTTCATTGCTGAACAAAGCGTCACCTGACCCCGCGAAACGTAGACTGACGTGCTATAGACTAGTAAATGTACTCTATGTACTATGTCCTATTTCCTAAGCCCTTACAGATTCTATTGTGTTGTAACTGTTTGTCATTTCAAAGATTACAAGCATTTTTTATCATTGTGAACAGGGGTAAGTATTTAAAAAATCTCCCA
Source organism: Lycaena phlaeas (assembly GCA_905333005.2). Taxonomy (NCBI): domain Eukaryota; kingdom Metazoa; phylum Arthropoda; class Insecta; order Lepidoptera; family Lycaenidae; genus Lycaena; species Lycaena phlaeas. Next base: position 6,939,383 of record HG995182.1, read on the forward strand.
GTACTTAAAGGCTTTTTATTAACGGTTTCCAGCTGTTTACAGCCTTGCTTGACGGGTTGACCTACCTACAGGTTGCCATAGTAACCTGAACAAACCTTGTATTTACAGGGGCGTTACATGCGTTCACATATAATACTTATACTTACAAGTTACATGCACTCAGAGTTAATTTAATTGAAGTCATTATTTTTTATAGTGGGAAACTGCTCATTTCAAATACACTAAAGTCTGTGAAATGCCACATTGAAATATCTACGCATGAATCGCAAACAGGACTAAAAGGATGTATCATAATTCATAAGTATATTTAAGTTATATGATTAATAAAGGAAATTTTATAATTAAGACCGTTCGATAAGCAAGGGATCGGTCGTCTTTGCGTTCATTGAGGGAGGCCTATGTTCTGCAATGGACGGATAAAGGATGATGATGATGATGATTCGTTCGAGTCTAACCAGATAATACTAATCTACATAGATATAAAGTTTAGTATATTAAATAAATATTTTAAATCTCTGCAGAACAATAAAGTATTCAGCTGAAAAACTGAACTTATGTATAATAGATCTATAACATTTTCCGTATAGCTTAGATGGATATGGACAAAGAGCGTCTGATCCATGAGTGGGCGAAGCCAGATATAGCGCTGACTCAATCGGCCAACACTTATCCTTTTAACTGAAAGACATGACTTACAAATTGCCTAATCATTGCTAACCTAAATATTGTTGATGGGAGGACGTACACGTTGACTGCTTTTATTGGTGCCTTTCTGAAATATTACATACCTCAAGCCTACTCGTAACCAACAATGTCCTCACTTGGTATTTTAATTGTATAAAAAATGTTACACGGCACTAAAATAAATATTAGTTGAGACATTTCAAAATAAGTTATGACTATTTCACGCACAGTATTGTAGCAATTTTCTTTGATATATAATCACTCAAGCCATGCAAATTTAGTCATTTAGTTTAGTCATTATTATACATTTAGACAATATTTTAACATAAATACTATTTTGCCTCGATTACTTTGTAGTAATATTACCTTTACGGATTTTTTTGTAATTTTAGGTATCAATATATAAATTTTAGGTTAAATAAATTTTAGGTACGAATAAAGTGCAAAAAAATCAGTAGGTACTTTAGTTTTTTATGAATAAATTTGTTTAAAAATGTGCCCTATAAATGGGTCATAACTATTGATGTTGACTCTATGAGTTGTTGATAAGGCTAATTTCAGTAGCTAGATAACAAGGATTATGATACGTCCCTTCGCTCCTATCTATACTGTGTAATATGTGACCTGTCGCCTAGCGATACAGACCAAACATGTCCTATTTCGCGCGATATCAATCAATAACACAAATTGCTATAAAATAGATGAAAAAGGCGATATGTAATAATATATTACTAGAGTTATCTGAGTTAGCGACCATCTAGGTAATTCTAATGATAGTAATTCGGATAAATCTAATGAGATTAGTGGTCATTGAAAGAAGCCTATGAACTACTTGTTTTCCTATAAAAAGACGTAACGTCTCTTTACTTCTTAGTCTAGGGTTAGAATATGATAAGTAAAATTATCGACAGTCTCAAATTATGCTCTGGTAACACTTGTGGCAGGAATGCGTTGTAAGCTCCATCAAGGTTCAGGCCTTGTCGTGGCGGTGGGGCTCAGATGCTCAGTAGCACAGGGTGACACCAATACCTTGGGCGAAGCGAATTGAGCCGGGGGGCTCTTTGCATCCCTCTTATAAGAAGAGAGGGCAAAAGAGCAGGGGGCAAGGGGTGAGGACGGGAACCTCGCATCATTGTACTGTCCCGACGTCGGGAGTGGTTGTTCTGTAGTACGGGGCAATCCCTCTGTGGAGGTGGCGTCGCGTCGATCCCCTGAGGGATTGACTAGCCGTCGAGGTGCCCTATTGCATGTAGATCTGGGGCATCTCACCAAAGGCGGAATTGGTGGCACTTTTTTTGTGTTTAAGTAAGAAGAGTTGGCACTGGCACTTACCAGCTTTAGAGCGCAGCGAGTCCAACATACCCGTCTGAGGAGTGAGGAGACCCACTCCGCAGCGGGATGCATCAGTGCATTTCCCGGCGTAAAAGACAGGAATGCGTTGTAAAGCGCTTCTAGGTATATGCCCCAATTTGGAATGAACTTTAAATAGCACAACAGCAGGACAGGAATTATAATTACAAACACCGGAATTATCTTCCGTCTCATGGCATAGCATGAATGAGCTGCCTGGGTTATCCCAGAAGAGAACACGCTTATGTTGACGTACCACGTTGACCTTACCATCAGCTGATCTGCCAGCTTGCCTATCCAACAAAAGTAAAAGACTATGTATATATGTTCAATAAGGGTCACATAAAACCTTCAATTTTACTATCGAGTTTCAGCATACAACGGTAGCAAGTTCTTGATGATATCTACTTAGGTAGCAGAATTGTGTTATGAGCGAATGATATTTCTTTCAAGACAAATCAGATTGGCAGCCAGCTAGAGATTTTTCCAGTGTTAATTTATCGTTGATAAAATTTCTTAATTTAAATTTTAAAAGAAACTTGTGACTTCTGATTTTGATTAATAACAAAATATCTTTTATTATATCTTTAAGGAACAAAGTCACAAATTAGTGTATATAGAACTTGCAATCTATATGATTTTTTAGTGAATACTTGCTTAGTGTTGTATTTACACTAAACTTGGCTTGACACGATACCGCGTGTCTAAAACAAAGAGCCCCATAAAACACCATCAAATTCCCGAAAGACTACGCCAATTTCTGTATTGTTAACTGTATAGACTATGAGCAGATTTATAAAAATGCTAAAGAAAATATTGTATGTTTCAGACTTACTTCCACCTTAGCAGGCTAGAATGTACTAGGTCATAAGGTTGTAATTATCAAGTTTGATCAATACAAACATGCCCGCGTTTAAATATACTTAATCAAGGTCCTGACCTATACTCGGATATCAGGGAAAGGACAGAAGCGATTCATGACAAACTCGGAGATTTCTTCGAACGTGACCATGGCTTATTATAAGAGTGACTTCATTCGTAATAATGCTTTTGCATTTATATTTTGTTTTGCATGGTAAATTACTCATTATTTTGATAATTCTGAATATGTTATTTTATATAACAAGTTGGTAATAATTTTACAAAGAATATTATTAGTGACACATGCTATAAGCATTATGAATATTGTAGTGTCATGTTACTTGAAATGGAGTTTTCGAAAAAGGCTTAAACTTTTTAGTAAAGATTTAGTTAGAATTGCCATGCTTAGGAAGAAACTTCTAACCACAATGCTAATAAAATCACATCGAGGAGGCTTTTTTCCGCTCTTTATTCCGCATTTTTTTTTTCGCTTTCCTTTCTTTCCTTACTTAACCTTTTATCCGTATTCTGATGTCTACAATGCGACAGAAAAACTTAAAAACTATTCTATGACAAAGGCTTATATGAAAAACATGTTATTATGCACTAAAAGACTAGTATATATTAAAACATGGAATCTTTATAAATAGGTACTTATTCCAAGAGCAATGGTAAAAATTGCTAATATCATAGTAATTTTGCTTTGGACGACAATATAATATGAATATTAACGGATTTAATGTCAGCTCCTAGACTTTATTTGGCCTAAATATAGGGATTCACTAAATATAATAAAGTGTGCTAAAATATTGTTTCAGAGTGCTGTTGATATTTAAATGTTATTTTGTATAGAGATTCCGTTTCGCAAGTGTAGGCGCACATCTGTTTGTAATGCAGCTGACTCATCGTTTTCTTAAGTACGGGTGACGATATAATATTCTCTATATTCGGAGTGTTACTCAACAGATACAATCGGGCTTGTTATTGGTTCCTTGCTGGTGAAAGACTGCTCGGCAGATGTACTGTTTACTATCTAAATATTACGAAACCTCTTATTTAAGGAATAATTTTTCTTCATGGTAATGGTTTTAGTCTTCAGTTTACCAATTACCATCGTGTAAATAATATAATAAGGGCCTGTTTCACAATCTCCCTTTAAGTTCCCTATAGGCTATTGGCAACATATTTGACAGATGTTTGACAGATAGAGTATGGAGAATCTGTCAAACATCTGTCAAATATGTTGCCAATAGCCTATAGGGAACTTAAAGGGAGATTGTGAAACAGGCCCTAATAATAATAATATCTATGGACGCTTTTACACCACGTCAATCTGGTCCCGTGCTAAGTTTCCGAAGAACTTGTGTTACGGGTACCAGACTTTAATGCTTTTTATATTAATACATATATTTAAGATTTTTATTATATTAATACACAAATTAAATACACATCCATGACCCAGGAACACAGAAAACTTTTTTGTTCCGTGGCGAAATTCGAACCCGCTACGGCTTGAGCGCTAACGCGCTAACCACTGAGCCACAGAGGTCGTCGCTTCTTCTGTCAGTTTGCACATATCCAATAAATATTTATAAAAAGATTTGTTCAAAAGATTTAGATAACCTAATGTAGGTTCTCTTTCGTCACTGTCATCATCATCGCCTCTCCCCTTCCACTAGACAAGTCATGCTAGGCAAACAAAAAAATAAATATTGTGATTAAATCTTTCGATCAATCGTATTTTATGTGTGAAGTTCATAATAAAATATATGTACACCTGCCAAAAAGGAGTTTGGAAAAATAAGGGTGCCACTATAAGATATGTATTATCATAATAGTTAGATTATTTAATAAATGTAAAACAATAAGCGTTACTCAAAATCTAGCACTCGTCGATCAAGTAGCGATATAATAGGTTTCCGTTTAGTAAAATATTAAGTTCCACTTGTCACCACGTTATACTCTTTTTTGCCAAGTTATAAGCCTGCCTTCATATTATTGGTAATACGTAAACGTTTTCTTGAACACGTTAATTAAAACAGGTTTATAGTCTATACCCAAACGTATTCTAAAACGACGATATCACAATATAAGGACTGAGTAATATAATAATTATTTACTTCAAACATTTACGTTATATATTCATTTTGTAGCTTAAATTAATTATTCGAAAATTACACGAGAACAATAACGTATTATTTGTACAGTAATTAAATTTGATTACAGATAGGTCAATGACATGTGGGGTGTGGTTTGAAAACGTGAATTTGTAAATTAGAAACATAATCTCTTGAAACAAAACTTGTTTACTAGTTTTGTTTTATAAAGGCAATAAAATTGTAGAGAAATAATTTGATATTTCTTTTGAGTAGAAGTTTAGTAATTAAAAATTATATATAATAAAACAACTCTTACACATGTTCCACTATGGGCACGGGTCTTCACGAAATTTGGCATTTTGGCATGTGCAAGTGACAGTCTCATGTTAGGGTGTACGTAGAAATTTTGAATAACTATGGAGGGTAGAGGTAAGGAGTACCATCTTATATGGGAAAATATAATAAAAGTATCCAGCTGTATGCTATAAATAACAGTTCAAAAACCGTCCGCAATGGCGCTGGTGTAGGAAAAGGGTATGGTATTGGTATACATATTTATGTGTGTGCGTGATTTCTTATTAATTAACGCTTTTCGACGGAAAATTTTCAGACACTCCTTACCTCTACCCTCCATAAGAATAACCCATTTCGACTTTCGAGGGACCACAAGAGTCAGGATCAAAACAAGATCTGTCACTCAAGAGAACGGGCATTCACACTATACTAAGAGTCTAGAGTTCTATACCATCGTCGCTCATTGAAAAAAAAAACATAAGTATTAAAAAATAAGAATTAGTGCGATATAGATAATTATTAATTAGTTTTTATTTCTGCCCTCTGGCGAATTATAAATTGATAAAAAAAACAAATACGCAATTATATTTTTGTTGAAATGTTAAGACAAGTAGTAAAAAGGTACTTGTTGAATCCAACATTAATTAGGTACTATGTATATGACTTCTAGTATTGAACCTACATAAACTAGCGGTAACGCTTTCTTTGCACACCTGAAACCGAACCTAGGTATGTCTAAAGAGTATTTATGGAGTAAATAAAGTAAGCAAATAAGTAAATAATAAATCTTTACCTATATTTGTAAAATATCGTAATATGTATTAGATATTTTTCCACACAAAATCTGAGGAGCATTTCATGACATAATGCTATCAATCTTATTGAGACTATATTATGAAATTAGCCTACGCGAATATTCCAAATGACCGATAGTTATTCCAACTACAAAATAGTCATCAGACGGAAATAATATTATAATCATGGCAAAACCGATTTCCTATACTTTAGTAAATAATTTGAAAAAAAAAACCTAAACCTTAAAAGGGATAAAGATAAAACGTCGTTCTGAGCAACTAATGTGTCGGTTATTATCTAAAAATGTAACCTTGAAATCTCCTTTCGTCCGCGTGTGTATTCTCAAAAATGCAGATCAGAAACTTGTTTTAAAAATTAATTATTTTTTCTTTTGTATAGTTTACACTTTACATCAACGAGTACGACCATAGTATCCAAAATGATAAGAATGTAAAAGTTAAAGCCCTCTACAGGCTCTACCTTATATCATTATTACTAATTAATGATTGCATTTCTGAGAAGCGAGAAATCGATCTTCTTAGCGTTTATCGAGTTAGGCCTATGTCACTTGCCGTTAATGGTGTGATGGTTTCAATAAAATCCACGTGAATACAAAAAAACAACGTTCCTTACGACATTCGGAATTGCAATTTTGCAAAATTTAAGCAACCTAACTAGTGTATAGCATAATTGCATGTTAAAGAACCAGACGGGCCATATGGTCGACGACCTTATTGTTGGTGACTGGCTAACAGTGAAACTCCTACGATACGTCAAAATCATTTCGCATGACCTCACCAGAGATTTGTGTACGAAGGCCGCCATGTTTTTTGTGAATTAAAATAATGCAGACATATTTGTGACGTCTTATTCGTCTCTTCAATCTAAATTATTTGGATTTTCTGAATTTACTGATAGACTGCTTACAAATGCACATCCAAATATAAAGCTTATTTATAAACATTATGGGTCCGAAAGAAGTTAAGTAACAAAAACAAAAAGATTATCTATGGAAATTAGCAAGTCGAGGCAATCGGGTATACAAAAAGGGACTGGCTGATGGGGCTTTAAGATAAATAGGTTCCAAGTGGAATGTTGATCTATGATTACTGATTACTTTGATTCTGCATGTAATTTTATTGAATCTACATGTATTTGAGTGTTCATATAGTAAGTTGCTGACAGATCCGCGGCATATCGGCCTATCTAGACAAGTAGCACAAACGCTAAACGAATTGAATAGAACATACTTATTGTATGGGAATGGCACTAGCTATCGACATGTAATTTGACAGCTAGTGTGATTCAAATACAATAAGTATTCTATTCTATTTATTTAGCGTTTGTGCCACTTGTCTAGAGGGGCTGCTATGACTGTCGATGGTATCCACTGGGCGCGGTAAGAGGAATCTCCAAATCCCACACAAACACCAGTTTTCATCTGAATCCTGGTAACACGCGTAGAAAGCATTTACCCGTGAAAAAGGTAAGTTGGCCATTTAACATTCATTTAAAAGTGTTGAAACCTTTATATTCAAAGCAGATAAGGTTTTTAATCCGCGGAAATGCAATTATTTAAGGTTGGGTATGTACGTCGGCTATGGTTTAACATTTACAACCATTATCTTATCTAAGGATGTACTTTAAACGATAACCTTATTCAAAGAATTGCCAAATTGAGAAAATGTATTGTTATTATCACTTATCAGCCATTATACGTTGCTGGCTGTAAAACTTATCAGTTGTACGGTGTGTTAAATCATAAATGTATTTGCAGTAATAACAATTCACTGACAAATGAAATATTTTTTGTCCAAAAAGTAAATTAAATAAAAAAAATGCTCTATATTTTTTAACTCGTTTAAAAGGCTTGATAAATGAGAATGTCAGGACTGGGAATATTATCACTACATATTATAAAACAAAGTCGCTTTTTCTGTCCCTATATCCCTTTGTACGCTTAAATCTTTATAACTACGCAACGGATTTTGATGCGGTTTTCTTTAATGGATAGGACAATTCAAGAGGAAGGTTTATGTACATAATTTATTAAGTTTCTATATACATTGGCTAAGATATAACAATAATTATTGTTGGAGGTGTCGGAATAAAATTGGCCGTCGGGGAGTTTCCAACGAAAACGCTGCCTAAACCCTTTGAGATATATCAAAATAATGTATGGTGGAATTGTGTGTCTTAAATAGGTCTACAAAAAAGTCCGCGATGGCATATATCTATCTCTTAGGGATATCATACTATATCCACTTAATACTTTAAAAAATGGACAATTATAACGCGATAATTTGAAAGTTATTTACAAAAATACGGTATCAGTCCTTATCATTTTAAATCAGTTAATTAGCTGGAGCACATAATGAAGATTATTTTTACCCTTTACATCATGCAAATTAAATGAATACTTTAGAAGATATGGCAATATCAAAATAATACGCAAGAAAATAAATCGTGTTGCCGTGATTTGAGAGGGCAGTGTAATATATGTAATAGTATCCTAAATAGTAAATATGCACGCAGAAAGTCTGCATAGGAATATAATATGTCTTTATGTTCAAGATAACATATATTCATTTTAATACAAAAGCTTAGTCATTATTTAAATGGAAAATGATCGTCATCAAACATGATAAATTCGTAAACCTAAGTTCACGCGGGCGAAGCTGCGGGTAACAGCTAGTTTTTAGATAAAAATAAGACGGTCTTACATGTTAGTTGCATCAGGGGTACTATTTTTTGTATTATAACGGTACATAATACGTAGGTTAACCTATCGATTGAGCTTAAAGGCCATCAGGCCTAAAAGTGTAAACTGTGATGTGTCCACGGCGTGATTAAAATACAATAGTGTCTAATTAAATATGTATTTGAGCTTTTTTTCCTTCTTTCCTTATTTCATAGAATTCCTTATTCCACATATCCTTATTTCCCTTATTTCATAGAAAAAAAAACCTTAAAAGCGATTATAAGTGAAACCTTATTTCTAGCAGTATTTCAACCGTTTTATAAATATTTGTATTTCAATTTCTTCGTATGTATTATTGTTCCTATCTATAGTTGATGAGCGAAGAAAGAGTGTCGAATTGAAACTAAACTGTTTAGGAAAAATTGCGAAAGTTCCCATCGCAGAACAATCTCATGTTTTACAAAACGGGAAAAATAGCGACAATAAATAACGGCTTGATTTCTGGAAAGCAATTTTGTATTTTTTTGCGTCCTTATACGTCGAACAGTGGACCTAAATACCTGGACGCCATTTTTGGTTATACAACTACTTTCCGATGCAATCGGGGTCGGGCTGGCTTGAGATTCGTACGTAAGTTAAACCATTGGTTTTACAAAACTTCATGCAAATGGCTCAAAGTACTTCTTGTTATGGTTCAAAATATTTGCGTTAATTCATATTGAGGTTTTAAGAAGACAGTATCCGAAAACGATCGTGAAGTGTTTGTGATTTTGTTTGTTTTATTTCGCAAAAAAGTTTTCTTTTAAGTACTTAAATGCATGTGTGTATGTTTGGTTATTTCTTCATCCCGCTATGGACTAAATCGATTGGCGGGTCTTTAACATTTGAGGAATTTATTAAATACTAGCTGTTACCTGCAGCTTCGCCTGCGTTAACTAAGATTAATAACGGGATCTGAGCGGGATAATATATTGTGCATGTATTATGCATATAAACCTTACTCTAGAATTGTTATATCTAATAATAAAAACCGCATCTAAATCCGATAAACGATAAATTTTAAATTTCAGATATGAATATTTTTTGTTTCATATTTTTTGTTTTGACTTTTGACATATTTTTTTGTTTTTAATCCGTTAAAAAGTCCAACTAAAAATGACAAGTTAACATATCGAAAAATTTTGCTTAACAGACAATTGTAAACTTAAATGAAAGTAAGACAATATGACGTGATCCATCTGCTACTTGGGATTTAGTAGTTTATAAAAATATGAAACAGGATAAATGAATAACAATTCCGTTGTCCGTCTTTTTGGTGGGTATGTTTTAAAAAAAATATATCTCCAAGACTTCAACGCAAAGTCTGCAAAGGAAACACTAAATAAGCGGAAAGGATAAAATCTAGCGTCTAAAATGACGTAATAAGTTTACATACAAGTAAACATGTAAGAAACGAGTTTAAGCGAGGACGCAGGTTCGACGCGATGAGATCACCGACGCGAATAACGCTGAGGTCGGCTGCCATACAGCGTCACGTCTTTCTAATTGGCGCGATTCTACTCAAAGACCGCTTTCTTCAGATAAGAAAGCAAATATATAGAGGTTACATCATATGCAATATGCGCCACAATATGTATTTTAGGTACGATCGTATCATCAAAACATAAATAAAACATTTAAATTTCAACAGTCAACACATAACTCGATTCGATTTATGAATTTTATTTGGGCCATGACTAATTTTCGAACGATGCTTCGGATTCTAAATTCAAATTATTTTTTTTTAATTCAGAGCCTTTCTAAGTTTAGATCATAATTTAAGGTAGCCAAGTAAATATTATTTAAGTAATTGATGACTTAAGTGAAGAAATTTCTACAAAAAACTTCGAAAAATTTTTTCGAAGTGTTTATAGATACGAAAATCGCAGTTTCCATTAAAGTCCAATGCAATTTATACAATGCTAAGGTCGTTGTTGAGTTATACCTCAATTGAGGAACTAGTGGTGGGCGCAATGTGTTTTGTAATACCCACGTCGCCAATTACCCACATCGCTTTTGTTACCTTGTACAGACTACAGATCAACAGATGCTATCACTAGTGCTGTTAAAAAGCAGTTAGGCCCAGTAGCGGCTAGAGTCGCGAAGGTATATAGCTCATTTTACTGTTACGATGTGATATACGAGTTCAATTATTTGTTATTTGTGTAGGAGGAATTCATTATTTCAGATTACAGTTGATATTTTCAACTGTCGTCACCGTGTAATTAAGAAAATATAATGTGATTAGATTTTACATGTGACACACTTTTGAAGTACTTTTTTTAAATATCTTTTAAATAAAATTCTCGTTTCTTGGCAAATTTCTTCACGTTTTGAGTGATTGGACTGATTTTTCGAAATTTTGTGTTCATATCGAGTAGGTCTGAGGATCGGTCAACATCTGTTCACTACCCACTGAACGATATGATTTTTTTTTTAATTTTTTTCGAAGCTAGCAATGAAAATTAATATTAACAACTTCAAATTTTCACACTTTTTGATCAACCCGTGTTTACAACAGTGGAATTAGTACTTTTGGATGAGCGAAGTCTCTCGGTGCGGCTAGTTTAGTTAAATCACAATAAAAAGTTGTAATAGTAAGAGTTGGGTGTGTGTTGGGTTTAGGTTATTTCTTGGGTAAGCCATCTGCCCACCCACTGCCCCGATTTCGCCATTTCGACATTTCGAAAAAAAATCTAAATTTGATTTTTTTCACGAGAATACCAACCTACCGTGTGTCGACTGCATATTAAAACAATAAAAATTAAATAAAGTTCGGTTACTTCACCTAGCATGTTGGAGTAACCTTGGCATTAAGATCAATCAGAACCAATTCAAAGCAATATCTTATGATGAATGCCTTGTGAATTGCGGCCATATCAGAGTAGTTCCTTTCTAAGAATATACGTATTTCAAATAAATATTTGGCTGTAGACTAAAGATAGAGTATGTAGAGATAATAAAATTTCTATTGATTGCAGTAAAGGAAGGAAATATTTAAAGAAATTAATAGGCATAAATACTTTTTGAAAAAAATAAAATGTTATGGCCATTTGATAATGTGACACTGAACAATTCGAAAACATTTATTTAAACATACATGCACGCTGTTTGATTCACTCCATCCATCCATCCATCCATTAAAATATTAAATATTTTCCCCGAAATTTCTGTAATAACGTTTTTATGTCGTAGGTATTTTTTTAAACAATGCAATGTACTTATCTTGCAGTGTCCTTATTAACATTACAAGGTCATCTTATATATTACGACATTTTTGATATCTTTTATGAAATTTTAAAAATAAAGGTGAATATGAAGTTATAAGTAAAAATAAGTAATATTATTTTTATTTCTTCAATATTTATTTTAATTTAAAGTATTATACTATGAAATTATTGTTATATCAGTCCTATAGCATTACCAATTTTTTAAGCGAAAATAACGACACGCTTGTATAGGTCTGCATAAGAATGTATTGATAAAGATGTTTGATATTTAAATTACATAGGTAATTAAGATAGTCAGCCAACTTTCTTTTATTTTTTAATGACATTATCATCATCAACAACAGAATTAATGGATTATAAACTGTTTAATATTTCCGACACGAACCACAACGGCAAAAGCTGCTTTAGTCCATTATCATGTTCGCAAAATTTCTTTATCCCATTGGTATTCAAAATGGCGGTTACATGTTCCATTCAAAACTCCCACCGTAATTTACACACAATGCATGTTCGTACAATGTAAATATGTCACGAAATCATTGGCATCACGTCACCTTATGTGAAATGATCAATAAATGGGTATAATTGAAAAAATATACAGCAGATAGCTACGTATACACTGTAAATTGCTATGAATAATCGCAGTGTACTAAAATGGCGGATCGCATGACGCATCATATTTCAAATATGGAACTAAATACACCTTTTTGTTTTATTTCTTTTTTGACGCAGGGAAATGCATTAGACATCTCCCAAGGGGCGGGGACTACTCAGGTGGGTATTTGTGACTAGCTGCAACCAAAAAGATGGTAGAGACTACAGTCAGCGCAGCTCTACCCAGCGAAACCTAACGTCACTCCATCGCTCCGTCGCTCCGTCATGATGCTGAGCCCAGAGATGGTGTGAGCTGGCTCTGCGACTCTGCTGATCGCCGTCCTGACCCTTCTGTGGTACTAAATACCCACGACAATTAAAATTTGTCTCAATTGTTTTTTTAGAAGAAAGATATTTCTCAGTTCAACAACGGTGGAAACAGCGGGCAGTAATATAATATCTGTATCCATCTCCTCCGTCATAGAATGTCATATTTATTACAATGGGTTCATTCATGATATGAAAATTATGGGAACTTGGAGCTAATTATTTTTGCAAAATTTCTATCAAATGCTATAGCCGATATTATATATTGTATACAAATAATGTATGAATTCATTTAACTATATTTATGAATCAATATGATGAGTAATCTAAAATCTTAGAATGTCGACGATCTTCGTGCGGTGACCAGTCCGTGTTGGATGTTAGTCGAGGGAGGCCAAATTTCAACAGTGGACGGATAAAGGCTGATGATGAATAAATCTTTGTCATATTTCTCTACGGAGATAAAGCTGTTGTTAAATCTTTTTTTAACAATGTTAAGTGGCGAGAATTAAGCCGATGAAGATATATTCGCAGCACGAGTGCATTAATTGAGCCCATTAGTGCAGCCAATGAAGCAATTCTAGCCACTGTCTCTTATTTACAATTTCTCATTAAGCTTAGTTCCCATGGTGACAAATATAAACGAACAATATATTTTATGCGTGCATAAATATTATATATGCGAATAATAATAATAATACTTTATTTACTTAATAATTGTTTTACAATTTTTTATAAAGTCTCTGACACCCGAACTAGGCTAGATGACCGTATCTCAGGAGTCAGGAGAATGAATAGCACATAATCGTTTTTGACCTACCTAAATATTAATAAATATTAATATTTTGATTCTACGCCCAAAGTAGAATTTTCATACTTTTTTTTAGATTAAATTTTAGAGATAAATGCATTGTACATACTCAGTGCAGTGTTAAATCCTAAAAAATTCAAGGTCTTTAGTAATAAAGTTTCTGAATTGAATACATTTTCACGGGCAACAGTAAAGATCCTTTATCTACCTATATAACATATGCTGTAGCCCGATGTAATTTGAATCTTAGTGCAAGGCCTATAGGCTATAAGACTATATTAGATATTACTTAGCCACTGTAAATTATAGCAATGAAACACTGGATATATTCATATTTTTAATATCATCGATGATATTATGTTATTGGTGGTTATTAAATTCTTTCTTGTAATAAATATTTACTCATGTTTTTACTATTTAAATTTGATCTTATAAAAAATTACCAATTATGGTAATTAAAGTAAATTAATTACCTACTTATGTGCAAAATAATAATCAAAATGAAAAAAAATTGCATCCGCATTAATTAATTAAATAAAGTAAATTTAAATTGAATATAAGAGTTTTAAGGTAAACATGTACATCCTTTTGGATTTTTATAATTTGTAAATTTGTTTTTTTTTTTAATTCGATATTATTCACTAATAATATTATAATATTACATTTTTAAAATATACATTTTTTTTTAAATTCTATTATATTTAAATTTAGGTTTTGAGTGTAATTATTCTAATTTCTAACTTCCCTTCATTAGCAAAGTCAATGATGGGAGAGATGTGTCTTTGATTTCTTCGGAAATGTAATTCAACTGAAAATTGAAATTCGAATTACTGTAATGGAGGCCATTTTGTTTAAGGGCTGCCAAACTTGTTTAAGTCAATACTAGCAGCGCCCCTTGGTTCGACCTGCCTACTTCAAATTTCCGTGGAAATACAGAGATAAAGCCTATGTGTTATTCTAATATATAAAATATATTATTAAGTTTCATTAAAATCCATTCAGAAGTGTCCATGAAACAGTAACAAGTATTTATGATATTATTATTATTATAGTTAGGGTCTGTTTCACAATCTCCAGTTAAGTGCCCAATAGGTTATCGGCAACATATTTGACAGATAGAGTATGGAGTATCTGTCAAGTATCTGTCAAATATGTTGCCGATAGCCTATCGGGCACTTAACTGGAGATTGTGAAACAGGCCCTTATTGTATTTAAGATATTAGTCTTATTATTAAT
The DNA here is from genome assembly GCA_905333005.2 of Lycaena phlaeas. Classification (NCBI taxonomy): domain Eukaryota; kingdom Metazoa; phylum Arthropoda; class Insecta; order Lepidoptera; family Lycaenidae; genus Lycaena; species Lycaena phlaeas. Next base: position 6,954,404 of record HG995182.1, read on the forward strand.
TGTTATGGACTAAACCTATTTAGAAACAGCAATAAATAACACGCATCATGAGCAGCTAACAGCTATCGACTACGTGTAGTTCATGTATGACAGTGTAATTACTCAACACCATATTCATAGGCTAATCTACCTTGTCGAATCTACCGTATGGGACGTGAGCTGCATACTTATGGCCTAGGACATATCTAAACACTAAGCACGTACGTGTTTATTAAAAAAAAACGACAAAGTAATAATAATATTATTCCCACACATTTTTTTTGAGTTAGTCATTTGGCAACGCCTAGATTACCTACGATATTTGGACAAAACATATAGTTATACAGTAGGGCTGTTCTGTATATATAACCATTTCGGTATCGAGCTTCACCTGAGTGATAGCGCACACTATACGCTCACTTCGAAAGCGATCTTTATTGATATAGAAAGACAGTCGAGTTTTAAAGAATACAAATTCGTCATATCACCGCAGATTCCGCTTTCGAGATTCGAAAACGACCTTACAGAATAGCCCTACTGCTGGGTCCTAGTCCTTCTTGAAATCAAGAGAGGAGGGTATTAGATCGTATTTCGCCGGCACACCATAGCGTTAAGTTAATGATTATTTTTTTTATAAACGTCCGCGATTTATATTCCTAGAACGAGAGTCGTGTTTACGAAGCTTCTAGAATCAGATCTTCGATATTTTCCTTTTTATGGCCTGACTTTCCAATATGATGCAAAGCTGTTTAGCCAAAAAAAAAAAAATTTAATGCATTCTTCAAAACGTCTAATCAACTTTTCAAATTTAGCTAATTTCTAAGGGCCTGTTTCACAATCTCCAGTTAAGTTCCCAGTAGGGTATCAGCAACATATTTGACAGATACTCCATACTCTATCTGTCAAATATGTTGCCGATAGCCTATTGGGAACTTAACTGGAGATTGTGAAACAGGCCCTAAGTGTAATAAGTGCAAAATATTAAATTTATTACAAGTTTTACGAACGCTTACAAATATGGTGTCTGTCTGTCTTCATTGTGTCGGTTAAGATTTATAGATACACCTAGGCACATTAATCTTATACTTTGCATATATTATGCATGCAAACTTCATGAGACTAAAATTAGCGGTATGGTGCGTCCATAAACAGAGCCCACACAAACCTGTCTACGCGATTTCTTGTCTTTTTGATTTTGCGAGTTTATCAATATTGTATTGTATTTTTAATTTTTTAGGTAAGTACCTTTATTGTTTTGTACAAATGAGTTTCTTTTTTTGTAATTTTATATTTTTGTCTTACATTATATTTTACCGAATTAAATCAAGCATAATGATTACTAAGCAGCCCGCAGTTGCATTTATTTATGGATACATTTGGTTTAAGCTTCGCCCATTAGGTATAAGTTTACACAAGCAAATAGCAAGATTTTAAACTGCATTACTATAGATACTATTTATGCTAGATGTACTGCATTACTATCGTATCTACAAAACATTTTAAACATTTCAAATTATGAATACATAGTTCCGGATTTAGCAAAAAAAGAAAAAGATGGACACTTCTTTGGTATCAAAATCAATAGAATTTTTTTTTCTGATCGTATTTACCTATCCTAGTATGTGAGAATATATTATTATGATAAAAGATAGCAAGCATACTAAAATTTCATTCACGTTTTTAATTTACTTTCCTTACAATATCGAAAGGTACACCAAAAATTAAAATGCCGTGTCTTAAGCAATCATACACTATTAACTCCTTATGTTCCTACGATAATGTCTACATCAACATTTCCTAATACACTCCGTTGACCAGTTGATCCGGATCAACCGCGACAGCATAGGCTCAGATCAGCTACGAGTCGACACCAATATAGACCGTGTAATCACCGATAGCACTCTGCTATCGGCAGCTTGCTCGGGTCCCGCGCTTGACCCGCCTCCCCCGCTACCGGGGGAGGGGAGGGCCGGCCCTCACGATAGGTTTCTAACGTCACCCGTTCCAAACCAGTCGACCGTAGCTTACCAAGTTAGGTACAAACCCGACGCCATGAACATGGCGGGGGGCAACCCCCCAAATTTTTAACGTCATAGGATGATCCAACCGGATCACCCCATTTCCGATGACGCATAACGGTCACTAGGACCATTAGCATAGATCCAACCGAAAAAAAAAAAAAAAAAACATTTCCTAATGTGAAAGCTCATAGTACATAGAGACCTGTGCACCATGTTGAATATAAAATCGGATGTGGCAGTACAAAGACCTTTTTGCAACACAGCATGTCGCAATACCGCCTCTGTCACGATGGGCGCGCACGTAATTCTATGGTCACACTCGAGTACCTATACCATGATAATGTACTGCGTGCAGCTTTTACCGCATTTATAAACTTACATCTACCATAATATAAGAAAAAAATACTTAAAAAAACATTGCAATGCATGGACAAGACAAATAAATAAAAAACGTGAACGAGGGAACGGATTCAAATCATGGAGTAGAGAAGTAGAGTACAGGTGGAAAAAATGTCCACGTCTAAACAGCAAGCCACAAATAACAGGCAAAAATCATCTGCAATAGTAAATGTAGCAAGTGGAAGTATGTCTCAAACGTGTGTGTGCGTATTTGTATATATTATATGTATAAATCTGTATGTGTGCGTGCGTAATTTTATGGCGCACACGCGATTAAGAACCCTATAAAAATAAAAGTTTGATTTTCAACGGACATTTTTCCATCACAGATGGTTCTCTTTACTTTCAGTACTCCTGTAAATCATGATTCGAAAATCGAATGTTTCTACTACTTCTTCTTTTTTTATGATTAGGGCCTGTTTCACAACCTCCAGATAAGTGCCGGATAAGCTATCCGCAACATATTTGACAGATACTATGGAGTATCTGTAGATAGAGTATGGACTCTATCCGTCAAATAGTTGTGAATAGCCTATTTGGCACTTATCAGGAAGTGGTGAAACAGGCCCTTAGTATAAAATATGTCGGTCGCCTGTTGCGCTATTATGAAATTTGCCATTTGCCAGAGCTGAATAGATTCGTATCTCGTATCTATAGACTATAGTACAGAAAACGTTGTGCTATCGAACGCTATTATGTAATTATTGCCCTATAAACACAAATTTAAACGTATAAGTATTCTGTAGACATGATATATCAAGAAAATGATATGGCTTGTAAGTTGTAACAAGACTGTGGTCGGGGTTTATCTGCATGTCGACCGGCCACAGACAAAATATATACCTACATATATTTACTACTGACATAACTGACCTCCTTAAGATCGCTGTAATAATAGATTTAACATTTGTTATCGTTGACTTATTGTTTCAGTTCAATTACCTTTGAAGAGAATTGAAATTTGAATTTAGGATCGAAAAAAATATACATAATTTTTTTTTTTGCCAACATTATTTTAAATGGAGAACTGTTATATTTATACATTATTTACTTACTTAATTAATTAATCTACTAATAGTTATAAAAATTCTAGCAAATCCAACTTTTAACACATTATTTATTACCAGGTTCAAAATTTAATTCACAATATAATATTATCTATTATATTTTTTAAATAAATGAATACAAAAACAACAGACTAATGACTGGTTTCAATTGTTTTAGCGACTAGATTTCTCAGAAGATTATTATAATGTTTTTATATATGCCGAAAAACTAAGATAATTACATTCAAATTACATATTTTATATTCAAATCGAACTCATTTTTGGGAGTGATTACCATTCGATTCGATACTTAAAATAGTGTCACTTATGGTTAGATATAACGTCTGTTTGATTTCCACGTGGAAAGTTGTTTATTTAAGTAAAACTTCTTTACTCGCGACTAGGGAGTAATTTGTAATGATAGTTCTAAACATAACGATAAAATTCTACTCAATAAAAGAGCAACACGTTTGAATCGACTATACCCTGTACATTGTACAATTATAAAATAGATTAATTTTATAAAGAAAATATGAAAATCTATTATAGGTAGGTACTTTAATATAAATACTTTTTTTTCGATTATGGCAAAAATTCTACACTTGTAAAATATATATTTAAAAAAATACACGTCATTGATCTATTCGCGCGGAAATAACAGCATTGCTCATGTAGGTTAGGTGGTAGGCACGTGGTAGGTATCTATTGATGCAGATTTATTTATAGAGTTGCAGTAATAAGAAAACACTTTGTAAACAGCATGTCATCATCATCATCATCAGCCTTTATCCGTCCACTGCTAAACATAGGCCTCCCTCAATGAACGCCAAGACGACCGATCCCTTGCTACTCGCATTCAACGCGGACCTGCCACTGCACGGAGATCGTCTTCCCATCTGGTTAATGGCCGACCAACACTTCGTCTACCTAAACGCGGCCTCCACTCTTGAACCTTAATGGCCCATCGGCCATCCGTTCTTCTGAGTGCGTGACCAGCCCATTGCCACTTCAACGTGCTTATTCTTCGCGTGATATCGGTAACTTTAGTTCTCTGGCGAAGGTCTTCGTTTCGAATCCTATCTGCCAAAGAAACACCCAGCATAGCTCGCTCCATAGCACGTTAAGCTACGGCAAACTTGCAGACCAGTCGTAAATTAAGAGGCCACGTTTCGGTCCCGTAGGTCATCACGGGGAGAACGCATTGGTTGAAAACAGCATGTACATAAGAATAAATTGTTTAGGTTCCTATTATTTTATTATAAACACTTCTCAGAAGTTTTAGGAACTTTTAATAAAATCTGACAATAATCAACTGGCAGATTCAAGCAGATTCTTTAGTTTATTGTGATGTAAATATGATGTTATGTAAATTGATTTTGTAATTAACCTGATTATAATATAATGAGAATTTATATTATCATACTGAGCAGTTACCTAAGCATATGCTATCGTTGATCGAGGGCTAGCATTATAAATTACTGCCCATCTGATAAATTTTACCTATGGGATTAAAGCAGCGAATTTGACGATTTTTTTTATGGCTCGTACATTAAACTTTGGATCGCATGGACCAGTCCAGAAGTATCTTAAACCATTCTTGAAAATAATTGATTATTGATTAATTGATATAATTTTATTTGAATTAAACAAGTATAATGTAGACATCATTTTAAAATTACTAACATAATAGAAACACCTGTTTGAAGTTTGTGAGCGTTTGTTACAGCGTATTATATTTGTCTAGATAGGCTATATTCAGTGACCGATTTAGGCTTGATGCCGCCCTAGGCCCTGTTTTTTTTTTTTTTGCCGCCCTTAATGCTAGAAAAAAGTAAAGTATCAACCCTTATATTATGTCCCACTGCTGGGCCAGGGCGAAATTATTAAGATTTGGTCATTTTTAAAAGATTTATATGCATATGATATTCAGTAATGAAACAAAAACTAAAGAACATCATTCGGTAAAGACTATAATTAATCTTTAAAAAAAACATAATCTTATTCATAGAATGAAAAGTAAATAAAAAAAGTGAATTGTTATAGGTATATTCTATAGAGAATTCTTTACGAAAATTAATCCAAACTCATTTTCAAAGGCAGTCTTCTTTACTTTTTTCGTCTCTAAAATTTTGGCGCCACTCAAATCATGCCGCCCTAGGCCCGGGCCTCATGGGCCTATACGTAAATCCAGCACTGGCTATATTATAATAATATTATTATGTAAGTACTTACTTATTTTATAATTAATAAGACTGTCAAAATAAAATGAAAACCTTATAATAATAATATCGAAACATAAGCTTTAAAGACTTTGAGTCCTCCTATGACCATGGTTGCTGTAAAGTATCCCGAACGTCGGCCATGTAAAAAACTCAATAAACCGCCATAAAATCCGTGAAAGTTGTTTCATTATAATAAGCTTTGAAACTGGTATCTAGAAGATTTAATTTGACGTTTATTATTATAATAATTTGAATTAATATGATAACTAAAAGCATACCTAAAATTAGGGTTGTCAGGTCGCCAAACCTACCTAATAGCCGGACAGACCAGCTAGTTTGACCGGACATTTAAATAGAAAGACCGGACACCCTACATTATTGAGGATTTTGTCTTGTATTAAAAGGTACCTACGACAAAAAAATGTATGTAAAATCAAGCTTTTTTATTAGTATCATGAATCTTGTCAAATTCTAGTGAAATAATAAGTAAAATCGAATGCCAAATTAGTCTTAGGATAAGAAATGTGAAAAGCTTTACAAAAGCCGGACACCGTTTATTTTGGCCGGACGCGCGACACGCAATCAAAAAGCCTACCCATGTCCGGCTTTATCCGGACGCCTGGTAACCCTACCTAAACTAATAGTTCTATTTGGAGGTCGTTTAACATTTAACGCTGTAATCATTATGATTAACAACTCATTCACAGTGTTAAAATATACAGACAGCGACAAATACCTAGTTACACCACAACTACTAATAACGAGCATTCATATTACTACTTAACTATTTTAAAATTGATATCTCACTTCCCGCCTTTCGCGTTTAAAAAATTAACAAATATCTATAACAGAATAATTCTATTTTTAAGAATATAAAGTTATTTTGAAGAAATAGAAAATGGCTACGATTTCTCACCAGTAAAACGTGTTTCGGATTGCGAATCATAATGCTCTTTTAAAACGAGATAGCTAACGAACTTATGCGAGCCTGGTACTAGATTGTGATACCAGATTGTAAACAAGTTTTGTTAGATTTACTTACTAATTAGAAACTGTTTAGATAAAATATCCGTCTACATCGGGAGTCTTTGAATCAGTCTAGATTAAAATTAAAAAATATATATTTTGGTTTCAAATCATAAAGCAAATCAATATAGATTATTTATTATAATAAATATAAAAAATAAGTTTTAGTATTAGAGGTATTTTACATTCAATAAATATTACACTTTTTTATCCTGTAATAAAATTGGATCGCTTACAGAATTTAGAATAAATATATTATAGAATAAAAAAAAATTAAACTATTTCATCATCATCATCAGTCTTTTTCCGTCCCCTGACTACACTTAGACAACTCAATGAGGGGAAAGACGACCTATACCTTGCTACTCTTGCTTTTGCTCGCAAGAAACAGAAAAAGTAAACAAAATAGGCAGAGCATCCTAACAAATAATATAAACGATCTAGGTCTATAGTGATTGTATTACTGTAACAACTATAAATCTATTTTCCTTATGTAGTTGTTTGGTAGTTGCCGTTTATTGTAATTATAGACGATGCAATATTATGATAATAAACTATGTTCTGTGCAAATAATGATGGCTGTTTATGTCGTTGTGCACGCATTTAATACATGATTTATTTACGACTTCAAAGCAGGAGGATAAGTTTAGGTGGCATATTAATTCTTGGCGTTCATTAAATGAGGCATATGTTCAGCAGTAGACGAATAAAGGCTGTTGTTGATGATGACGATGATAATGATTGTATTTCTATTTGAACAATTTACATTATTAAATAGATATGATATCTAATATCAAGATTTGCAACAGACTTCCTAGACTCTACTGTAAATACATGAGTTACTAATTTACTAAACTAACATTTTTTTTGTACTAGAAAGGTGGCTAATTTAGATCTCTCATAATGTCATAGATACATTCATGGTATTTGTCTGATAATGAGTATCGTAAAGTAATAAAAGCACATAAATATTTGTAAGCTTATATTGGAATTTTACCCTCATGTAATACGCAAAATATACACTCATTTATACCTACTGGCTACTTAAATATAATTTCGTACGCCTAACGGTTTTATGAATTCAAGGCCACTGTGTACCAATGACCACAAAGTCGCAAGAAAGTTACGAATTACTTTTTGTTTTTGTAACTTTTATGTAATGGTTAGGTCGTAATATTATGGTTAGTATTTTTATTTGAGTTTTGTATTCAAATATTTTGTAAAATACTGCATACTATTATTACATATTCTTAACATTACATTTTCTTAAATGGTAATAGGTATATTTCAAATGAATTAAGTAGGTAGGTAGGTAGGATACCTACCTACGAACATTATCATCAACGTCTTCATTGACCTATTGGATGTTGTATCATGTGTACATATTAGTATAACAAAGATCCTATGACTTTTAATAAACCTATAGGCTGTAAGTTTAGAAAAAAACATATAATCTCAAATCTGGCAGCAATATGGTGCGAAAATGGCGGTGACCTTAGAGTGGAATAAGTATCCGCAATCTGAATCTGTAACTGATTACATCATAAGTATCTACTCTTAATTCTTAAATCTTAGAGTACGGCATCAATCACAAAATCTCTATGGAAATTAGAAAAGCAGAGAAAGTAGTTCTGACTTTTCAATACCTACTTATTTGAAAATCATGCTGCGATAGTTTTTAATGTTTTTTTATCTACTGTAGCCAGTATGCACCTGGCATATCAGAGTGGGGAACAAAATACATTTTGGTAGTCACAAAATTATGTTAAGATAACACTATCTACTCAATCTACGTAATATTTCGGCCATATTACAAAATAATCATTTTTATCTACTGATTATCTGTATATTATCACATTATTATTAAACATATTACCGATTTAACATTGACTAGTATCAAGGACAATATTCTACCTCCAAATGCATGCCTGAAGTAAGTGCTTATTAATAACTTCAACTTCGTAATAGAAAGTGTCAATATAATATATTCGGAGGAATAAACAGAAATCTTCTAAATTACATAAGATTTGGAATATTCCAACGTTATTTACAAATAATATGTATCCTATAAATGTAAGTAGTGATTAGCACTACATAGTATAAAACAAAGTCGCTTTCTCTGTCCCTATATCCCTTTGTACGCTTAAATCTTTAAAACTACGCAACAGATTTTGATGCGGTTTTTTTATAATTTAATTAAATAAAAAATTAATAGATAGGACAATTCAAGGGAAAGGTTTATGTATATAATTTATTAAGTTTTTATATACATTGGCTAAGATATAACAATAATTGTTGGAGGTGTCGGAAAAAAATAGTTTTCAACGGGGAGTTTTCAACGGAAACTCTGCCTAAACCCTTTGAGATATAACAAAATAATGTATGGTGGAATTGTGTATCTTAAATAGGTCTACAAAAAAGTCCGCGATGGCATATGTCTATCTCTTAGGGATATCATACTATATCCATTTAATACTTTAAAAAATGGGCATTTATAAAGCGATAATTTGAAAATCCTAATCACTTTAAATCAGTTAGTTGGCTTGAGCCCTTCATGAAGATATTATTCCCCTTTACGTCATACAAATTAAATGAATACTTTAGGAGATATGGCAAAATCAAAATAATACTCAAAAAAATAAATCGTATTGCCGTGATTCGAACGGGGGATCTAAGTTCACGCAGGCGAAGCTGCGGGTAACAGCTAGTATAGCTATAAAGCTGAAGAGTTTGTGTGTATGAACGGGTTAATCGCAGGAACTATTAGTCAAATTTGAAAGATTCTTTAAGTTTTAGATAGATTATCAATGAAGGTTTTAGGCATCCCAATAAGATGGTAAATCATAAATAACGCAGGGGAACCTAAGGACAACAGCTAGTCATTATTAAAAATACTACACAATACACATTAATATGCTTTTATATGGGGACTGCCATTTTGATTGATCCATAAATCCATCATATTTTTATTAATTAAACACGTTTTGAAAACCTAACATAGTTCTTTTAATTATGTCTATGAAACGATCTAGTTAAATTACATTAGGTTTCATAGACCACACTTAAATTCTGTTGAGTGCCAATCTGCCAATGTGTTATAAAAAATAATATACCAGAAGACAGTATTAAATTTTGTCTAGTTGATCTCTTTTAATTAGATCAAAAACAAATAAAGAGATCATCAACTCCGTTGAGATTGTTCAATTTATTTTTAACAGCTATAATTGGCGTCGTAATGCGCGCATTGTTAAATTTAAAACGACCGAAAATCATATGTAAGTTCATCAAAGGAATCTGATAACATTTTTGGCTTATCTTTAAAAACAAATACGTATTCAAATCTTATCTTTTTGAAAGCGCTATCCATGCAACGTTCCTCAGTAGATTATTGCATACAGCAACAGAACATGAAATTTTATGACCAATGCATATTATTGTAATCTATATAGGTATATTATCTTATTATAGATATTAACGATAAGATAAGTATTAAAAAACAATAAACAGAAATGCTACAAATCAATTTTGGACCAAACATTTATTGGGCCATAATAGGTATACAGATTACAGTACATATGGGTATGTACTATGTACCTACAGTAAAATCGATTTAATGAGAGGCAAGAAATTAATCTCATTAATGACATGGTACTATTTTCAATTTTATTCTTTGTTCTCAGCAAAACCTTAAATATTTTGTAAAATATTTCATCATTTAAACTTATTTAATATAGGTAGAGACTGGACTCTATCCTATCTCTACTGCAAAACGAGTATAATGTTAGGTATGATATTATATGTACTTGTACAAAAAACGTGACCAAATTTTTTAGGATACTCTTATTTTTTAACACATTATGAACATTTTTGTTATAAAATTCCTGTAGGACATTTGCAAAAAAGACATTTTACCTCCTACAAGTTACAACTGTTTAAAGGTCATGTTTTGTGGCTGAACGTTACGTAACGTCTTTTGCATGACGTATGTTATAAACACGTGAATCACACGAAAATCAACAATTCTCACAATGTATTATTAGTCGTTAGGTAAAATAATATTTACACTTCCAAAATGTAATCTAAGAAGCTAATGCTGCATAAAATAATATAAATGTACTTTAAAGTCTTCAGTTCGTTATTATAAAAGGTTATTAAACTATCATCATCAACATGATCAGTCTTTATCCGTCCACTATTAAACTATATTTAATAATTGCTGCATAATTATTAACACAATAAGTCCTTCAAATATCAGCTAATAATGTTATTAGAAGACATAATTTATCCTTTAGCTATGTTTTAAACTTTTTAAAGCAAACTTATTTTTCTTGTACTTCATATTTTTAAGTAGGAAGCAGTTGGCCCGGCTCGGCTCAGAGATTACGTAACCAGCTTAACGACTTGTAGCCGTCAATACTTTAACTAAAATAGGCTACAGGCTGTTTCTACCTACTCAGCACTCCTACAAGTGTGAGATATGAGCTGCCTTACATAAACTTGCTGACTTTCAGCATTTGGAATTAAAACACATAAAACACTTTATATTGTTTGTTTGTCTCTTTTATTAGACAATTAATAATGAAGTTATCTTGAGAAAATTACTTTAAAAATAACCTAATCTATACCAATACACTAAAAAAAATTCTTGTGATTTTTTGAGGTTGTAAGGGATAATCTCTGGATCTACATAACCGATTTTCAAAATTATTTTACCCATGGAAGGCTACGTTATTTGAAAATGACGTAAGCTATAATTTATCCTCGTACTGTCACGGGAATGTGAATACGTACGTAAAACTGCGGTTAGCCGCCAGTATTGTATGTACATAATATACAAATATCAAATCTGTTAAATAACATGCATGTACACAAAAAAATATATCTGATATTACCGATATTATCGCCGCTGGTGCAATACTTAAAAAAATAAACAAATATATTATCTAAGAAACAAAATACAAAAATAGTCAACGACCTCACTCAATGAAACCGCGGAGTTTGCAGTTTATTATTATTAGTTTAGTTTAGTTTATTAATAATAATGTTCGACGTACGTGTTATTATTGTTTATTTTATATGATATGAATAATTTCTTAACTGCATAAAGAATTGCGAAATTTAAAAAAATACAAAACCTATTTATGGTCATAGAGACTATGTTACTAACGTAGGACATTAGTGAAAACTGCTTTATGATGACCAATATTGAGACGTATAAGGATTGCTTATTAGGAGCGTCATTTAATATATAGTAATTAATATAAATTAATGACAATAATATGTTTGATATTACATATTATATTGTTTAGCAAAAAAAAAGAGGACTACTGTATTTTAAATCGTCAATCGCACACGAAAAGTAATTTAAATTAGATTATAAATCTGAGCTACTCACCCACAAGTACAAATTTCGCAGATGCATTGCTCCTTGTGAACAATTTTCTCTGGTTTCCTTGGGCCAGCTTGTTTCGGCCTGGTTTCGTCAATAAAAACCGTCTCCTCGATGACAGTTCTGTCATCTCGCACGGTTTTTCTATCATCAATGATAGACTCGTCGTAAACCGTGCTGACAACAGTGTCTTCCCTTGTCGTGTCAGTAATAGCTCGATCTACCACGTCGTATTCGCGTATATCTGTCGTTGTGCGGACATCCTTCTAAAAATTAAAACAACATTAAATAATCATAAAAATAAATTTTAAATTATACAATTCAACAAAATAATTCTTACCAAGTTTCTGATGTCTAGCGAGCTGTTGTCGACGAAAACATCAGTTTTGATTTTCTCGTCTTCTTTCGCATCCTCGTAAGTCGTTTCCTTTCGAGTTATTCCATTTTCCGTTATGTATCTGGTAACTTCAATTTGACTCCTCGTCTTTTCTACTTCAAAAGATTTTTTTATTGTGTCTCCGCTAGTTTTGTTAATAATCGTAGTCTGTTCAGTATCTATACCTTCATAGAGATCTTTAACATCCTCGTTGATTTTTGTACCGAATGTAACTTTATCTATTCTTTTGAACGGATACTTTTTAACTGTATCAATAATTTCTTTTAAAACACTGTCGTCAATATTTCTTCTGATCACTATATTTTTATTACTGACTTTAACATCTTTATTTATTTGTGATGACTCAATTATTCTGCGCAAATCGCTAATAGAAGTAAAATCTTTTATGTCTTTAGAGGAAAGTATAATATTATCTTCAGTATCTTGCCTTTTTAAATGATGTCTAGGCTGATCAGGAGTTTCAAATGGAGATCTTTCTTTTGGACGTTTTGGCCTGTCATCATCTGTCTCATAGACAAACTTACCATTCCATGTTCCAGTACTTCTTTCATATGTAGTACGAGTATCTTTAGTTTCAGTTTTTGATTTTGATTCTTTAGTTAAGTTCTCTTTTTCATTCGTTATAAAATCGGTTGTTTTAGTGACATCTTTTGTATCCTTTACAGTAGATTTAATGTCTTTTTGTTTATTTTGATATGTATCTGAAGACACATAACGATCAGAAGTAATATTCGTATCAGATGTCCTAGTAACATTTTTACTATCAGTCTCTTCTTCAATAGTGGAATGTTCAATGATAGCAGGTTTTTTTGTAAAGTCACCTGCATATGTGTTGCTTGTTGATGCAATTTCTTTGCCATTTTTGTACAAGGCAGATTCCTCTGTAATTTGTGATGCACTTTTAGGTATGCCATCTTTACCTGTGTCATAAAATGATTCTTTGTCTAGTACGTGTCTTGAGTATTCATGTTCGGGTTTGATCCCAGTACCACTTATATAATGACTTTTTTCGTGAGTCGCACGTTCCTTGCTATCACCCCATTCTCTGTGAGAACTGTCAATGACTCTCTGTTCTCCATCAACCACATCAAACACATAAGAAGATTTCGATGCCTGTTGAGCGCTACTTGTATTACTTTTCATTATTTTTGTAGAGTAATTTAAGTTTTTAACATCGTTAACATTCAATATATCCTCAACTTTCCTGAGTTGATTTTGTATAGTGGAATCATAACCATAAAAATTTGATGAATCTGTTTGATTAGCGTGTCTTCGTTTTTCAGAAATCTGATTACTCGTTTGGTTGTTTTTAGTTGTATTTGTTGTAGATGATTCTTTGTTAATATAACGAGAATCTTTATCAGAGATGTTAGATTGATACTTATCGGTTGAAGTTAATTGTTCTCGAGTAGAAGAATGTTGTTGCTGTGTCAAATTGTCTTTATGAGAAATTATACTTTCATGGCTTGTTACTTTGTTCCCGTCCTTAATGAGTTTTGAATCTTCTCTTACGGTCACTTCACTTATCGGCTTATTGCCATCTTTACCTGAATCATACTTTGATTTCATGTCATAATTCTCCACACTGTACACAGATTCAGGTTTTATGTCAGTACCACTCACACTTGCATATGCTTCTTTTGTTGCATTTTCTTGAGAATCACCCCATTCTCTTTTCGAACTATCTATAATACGCTCCTTGCCGTCAACAATTTCAACAACATATGAAGAAGAGGAAGATTTCATGACTTTACTACTCTTTGCTTCACTTGAGTGTGATGTGGAAGTATATTCCTTTGACTTCACATTTTTGTCAAGACTTCCTTCTCCTCCATAAAAATTAGATGTGTCAGACCGGACTGTTTTATCTCTATGTGTTGATCCTGGAATTATTTTATACCGTTCATTCTCGCGAATATTTTTAGAGTCTGACACATTAGATTGTGTGTTTTTTAGATTATCTTGCGAAATACGAGATGTACTGGAATGTGTGTCCATTAAATTTTGACGCTCAGACTGAATAAAAGACTGAGTTTCATTAGCACCTTGTGTTCTTGATGTGTTGCTTATGTTAGACCCTGACAAATTTTGTGAAGAGCTGTCGATAAAGGCTGTATTGAGTGTTTTATTTCCCACCGACGAATCCATGGTTTTATCGAACGTCTGGCTATGAGAAGAGTCAGACTGTTGTACCGATGTCGACGAATGGAATGTTTGACTTGTGGAACTTTGTTGGTGAGAAGTGGATGAGGCTTGCATCTCTGAGCTCGATACAAATTCGCCGGTTGTAGACTGGGCCATATCGCTCACGTTGTGTTCAATAGATCTTGTCTGTGATAAATCTGGGATAGAAGGAGCCTCCGTAATAATGTAGTGTGGGTGGCTGTTATAGTGCTCAGATATTGTAGAGCCGCTTATGGAAGCATGATCGGATATATCAGTAATCATCAGCGGGTCATCTTCCTCGACCTTAACTTCTATATAGCGTACCTTCTTACCCGAAGAGCTGACCTTCTGCAAAGTGCTGCTGGTTTTTTGCACGGACGTAGACGCGCTCGATTTCTGAACACTACTCGAAGCTGTTTTCGAAGTCACTTCCGAACTGGATTTAGTCTTTTTATTTTTTATAGTCATTTTTGTATCACTTATTTTTATAAATTAAATATACCTTAGTCTACGAGATTCTTAAATGCGATTAAATATGGGTTATAAAATCTACGTCTAAATATCACATAATAAAATGTCAAACTATATGCCAAGTAATTGTAATTCGCGAGAGTCGTTCGTGTCGGAGGCGTGCGCGTGCGCAGGTTGCCACTAACTCGCGGAGTCTGAGCTACGGCGCCCCCCGGCACCTTGACGCGGTCGCCCACCAGACCTTCGCGACACGTAAGCGCTCACATCTCAGTTGGACTGATACCAAAAAAGGCACAACGAATGATAATAAATATGGGCAACGTAATTCTTAAATATTGGTTAAATAATCCAATCAATATGTAAGAAAATTTACTCAAGTTTTCGATATAAATTTTTCATGTTTTACAAATTTTATTGGTTATTTATAATAACATAATTTTAAGTAAATTCTTATGAATAAGTTGTGCAAAGTTTCAAAGAGAATTTATTATGAAATAACTCACCGTATTTTATATTCAAAAATAAGTTTTGAGACTTAATTAAACATAATATAAAACTCGAGTTTTAAAATAATTATACATTTATATTCAAACAAAATTCTAAAAACGTATTTAGACTTGATACAACATATGTATTTACAGTCTAGTATGGATTTGCCATATAAGCAACAGTTTCCAGTTCCAACTAATCTACTTTTAATGGTAGAGGTGTAACAAAGTAAATCGCAATGTTTGGCCTCGCATTTTATTAATAATTTTCAAGGCCTGGAGCAGTCACTTTTTATTTGTAGAATTACAGTCGTTGTTGGGGTTTTTTTACATACTACTCACTTGTATTCTTAATAATCCAACTCGTTCCTTGTGTATCCAATACAACTATTTAAGAAAAAAGGGCATTTGGTATGAATAGAAAATTTAGATTCCAGTTTTTAGACAGTGGAATATTAACGCCTCTAAATTAGATCCTGGAACGAATATATTTATTATTTATCATAATATAAATTAGCAAATTAAATTACTTATGTTAATATTATTGTTGTGTACTTATGTAAAAAAAACTTCAATGTGACTTCATTTTGTAGTTTAATAAAGATATAATATTACCTATTAATAATGCATATTACCTATTAATGTATCTTAATAATGAGAAATTAATAGAGTTCATTACTAACTATTTATGTCTATTTTTAGGGCATATGATTAAGGTAAAGTATAATTCTTTACTTCAAATTTTATCGTTTTATATAATTTTTTCGTAGCTCTCCAGATGTCTATGAAATATTAGAAAAATCGAATTCGAATTAAGACTATGTGCAAGAAAAATTTTGTGATTACTGTTCCTAAAACCAACAACAACATGAAAATAGCAAGCAAGTCAAAAAGCGTTGGCAAGCATGCAAAGTGCATACAGTTAGTTCGCGGTTATTTTAGCCATAAATTGTAGAAAAAAAAACTAAGTACAACACATACTAATTTCTTCAAGAGACATGCCATATACGTATAATTACATTAACATAATCTTAAGGCCCTGTTCTCAACAAGACTCGCTACTTACAATGACCTACTTCAAAAATAATCCGATTATACTCAATCAACCAAATAGTTTATTAAAATGAGGTTGCATCATGCTTCTGTGTGGTAAAAATCCCTATCCTATTATTGATAAAGTTCTTTTGGGAAATAAGATTCATTTAGACTTTATCCTACACCGCAGTTAATGGCTTAAGAAACACTATCATTAAATGACATGACATGACATCCATGACAATGTTGTGGTTTGCTGTGTTTCTGAAACCCCGACAAGTTTTTTTTTTCGAAATATCCTTTGCTGTGGCCAAAAGTACATAGAGCTCGGTGCAGTGGGTAGGCAGGTGGCAGGCTCTTCCAAGCGTAAGTGAGTGAGGGTTGACCCCCGCCAGCCGAGATTATCTCCCGGCCTCTCGGCGTCGGGATGTTGGTTGTCCCTTGTGATGGGGCGGTCCATCGTTGGTCTTTTTGTGGCCTATACAAGTGGCGAGACAGCCGCGATTTCGTCTAACATGTGGTGTGCCCCAGGTGGTCTACCCCTACCGGGTTTTTTCACCTTGGTGAAGAGTCAGTAGAAGGTGCGCGCAATACTGAAGCACATCACAGCGACGGCCGCAGTGTCCGCCACTCGTGTCTTATCAAAGATGTTAATCATACGGGAACCCCGACAAGAATAACTAATACAGGGAATAATGCATAAATGAGTTGACTGGGTCTGAAATTAGGTGGATCACATCTCTTCTGCGTATATACTTACACTACTCAGTGTTTAAAAGGGCTCAACGATTCATCTCCATTCACCATGTATTAATACATAGATGTGACACATTCTCAAATGTAATTTAAAAATGATTAACACGACATTGGAATCATCTGGAACAATCTCGCTGACGTGTCTCATTGATGACGCGAATGCGCAGAAATAATATATTTTTCACCGTATGAAGTTTACCTTCTCGCTCAAGAACACCAGCGTTATGTAGGTGGATGTTTATTCACCTATGACTTGTCTTTATTGCATCATGATCAGCCTTTATCTGTCCACAACTGAACATATTATGACTTTTTCAATGAACGCCAAGACGACTGATTCCTAGCCAGTAGCCACTCACATCCAGCACTTTATTTAAGTACTTTATTTACTGTAATGAAAAAACTTTTACGTATTTTATCGCGGTTTATTAAGTTTTATACCTATATACCCGACGTTTTGGATACTTTATAGCAACCATGGTCACGGGAGGACAAAAAAATCCGTAAAAGTTGTTTCATTATAATGAGTGAAATTCGCGTAATCATAAGAAAACAATATTACTTTATTTATTTACTCAATATTAATATTTTTTAGTAAATTATTTTTCCAACTTGAACAAAACTATCCTATTAAAAACTTTAAGGAAGGAAAAGATTGTATAAACTTTTGTATTCTACGTTCGAAAGTGTGAATGAAAAATACGATAAAAATACGCATGCGAAAAATATGCAATTCCAACTTTTTAAATCACAATACATAAGCGCTTATTAGCTTAGGTACTGTAATATTGATTTTTTTGCTCATCCAAAACAGATATGTTCAATGCAATGAAATGATTCATAGGCGCTACAGGGAAATAGATGAATAGGTCTAGAGAAATATATATTTATGTTACATGGCAAAGCTGTTACATACATAATATATATTATATACATACTGCCTGTAAAATAACAATTTAGTAGAGATCGTCTAATTTAAAAGGGAAATCCTCCGCTGAAAGTGTTTATTTTAATGTATGAAAAGATGCTTAAGTAAATAATTAATAAGAAGTACTATTGAAATATAACTATGGATTCTTTCAGTTCAGTCATGTCGGTGATGATGATCAGCCTTTATCCGTCCGCTGCTGAACATAGGCCTCCCTCAATGAACGCCAAGACGGCCTTATGTCTTGTCTAATGTACCTAAGTTATATGAAAGTGTTTCGCGGTCGACTCGGCGGAAAAATACTCTTTATAGTACTAGAACAGCCAAACTAGCAGACTAACTACAGAATGGCAAAATGTTGGCCATGATGATAATCAACTTCGCCTGGGACTTGCCTATCTTGGGAATGGTAAGTTAAAGTATATATACCTTTAAGTATGTGTCCCACTGCTGGGCACGGGTCTCCTCCTCGAAATCAGGCGAGGAGGGTAGTGGGCCATAGTTCACCGATGCGCTGGCGAGTGCGAGTTGGTGAACTTTTCATACCTTCAAAGTTCAAAGGCTTTCAATCTCATCAGGTATGCAGGTTTCCTCACGATGTTTTCCTTCACTGGTGAGCGAGCGATGGTCTTGTGTTTAGGGTGCGCTTAGAAATTTAGAAAATCCCATTTCAAGGCACACACGGTTGGTCAGGATCGAACCCGGAACCTCTCGCATAACAGGCCGAGTCCATACACCATTGGACCATCGTCGCTCGCCTGGTTAAGTGCCAGTAATTACACTGCTCTCATTACAGCTAAGCTGTTTGACAGACTAATTAAGCATTATGTCTGTAGTTGACATGAATGCAGTCGGAAGCACAGAATATCCTTCCCACTGGTACTGGTGCCTGGTGTTTGTGATGGTGAGATCATAATTAACGGTCAATGGTAAGTAGAATCGATGATTCGATGACATATTTTGATAATCAATCAATAAGATTCCTAAACTAAAATTATTTGCTGCGTAATTACTATCTGAATGTCTTTTTTTTTCGAAAGTTCTAGAGTCTAGAACTTTTGAAAAAAAAAGACAAAAGAAAGTCTAGAATCTTGACTTTTAGGCCTAATGGTCTTTAAGCTCAATCGGTATGTAGGTAAGCAGTTGGCTCACCATGAAATTGTTCTGAATGTTATTCATCCATTCGTAGAGAGAAAATAAATCTCTAACATCAAACGAGTATACAAATTACAAATATACCGAAGGCTGAAAAATGCAAGCCTTCAAACCATTGCGACAATCTTTATTTATTTATATAAGTTAAAATATTCACTTTCATGTTTAATTAGTTTGAAATAGTATTATTTGAAATACACTTCTAAATCATCTCGCCTAAGTATATTTGAAAATCTCTTAATGTGTTTGTATAAAAAAGTCTGAATGCCTACGCCAGTTCCATTTCTGCCTTAATACAGATAGCATATTTGCTGTATAATCAAAATGATTATTTTTTATTTTATTTTATTTATAATGACAACTGACCAATAGTAGATATTTAACAACCACACCGCATCTTTAACCTAGCTCCGTGATATGTAGGGACGGAAATAAATTTATATAAATACATATTATATACACGTCCAAGATAAAGTGCAGTCATCCAAATTATATACACCTGGCAGCATTCGAATCTGCGACCGCCGCGTAAAATGTTCAGTAGTTTGCCCACTTGAAAAGTAGGGCTTAGAATAATGTGTGATAATATTGATAATATTGAATTCATAAGAAATATGGCTTGAATCTTGTGCTTAAAAGTTATAGGCAAAGGTAAATCGAAGTCAGACGTGGGTTGCACAAGACTCGGTTTGCCATTTTAAGTCATCGGTGGGCGAGTTGCTTTTGAATCACGCGCCCACGCCATTGCAACCACGAATAAGTAAATTAATCATCTCTTTAATAATATAACAACTTTCATAGCACCCTTTAAGACCGTATAAGTTACCGCATTAATTAATAAAAAATATAGCCGTAATTAAAAGGTTTGCCTTGCCAAAGGTTTCTCTATTTGTACACCATGAACGAATCAGTTAGTAATAAAAAAATGTTTGACATATTAATTAATCTCTAAGATTAATGTTATATTAATTGCCGGGTAAAAATCCGGGACACTCCCCTTCAAGAGGATGATAGCGGCAGGACACGGGAGTCCCATGTGATGTCCCGGGTGAATGCGCAAAGAATTTCCACTGCGGTCTACTGCGAAGTTAGGTACCGACAACCGAGTTCCTACTTCCTACCTAGCTTTTATTTTGAAAACCTATATGAAAGTTTTAGATTGTAATGATGAAAATTGAGAGTTTTTGTTTATAACTATTGTTGATGTAAACTAATTTATCAAAACCATTAATTTCTTCGAAGATTTCATAACACTAGTATGAATTTATAAAACGTAATATTCATTATCCTACCTTAGATTAATAAATTAATGATCTAAGTATCCTACTCATTTACTATTATAAAGTCACTTCATGCAAAAATTACTGAAAGGATTGTGATGAAACTTTACAATAAATTATGATATAAGCATCTAGCTGGCACATCTCCCGACACCCACCGGAATAGAAAGTAAGTGAACCCGCGGGGCGTAGCTAGAACTCTAAAAATGAGTTTTTAGCTAATGGCTTATTTTACTGATAAGATATCTCATAAATTTTAACGTTACAGTCAATACCGTCTTTACCATAAGGGCACACGGGGAACGGGGGCCCCGTGATAGAAATTGTAGGTCACAATTTCTCTCACATTTATTCTATTATGTATAAATGGTCTACTATAACTTAGTAAAAAATGTTATCATAATTCGATTTTTTTACTTTTCAAAAGGGCCCCAAATTCTTGTGTGCCCGAGGGCCCCAACCTAGTTTAAGACGGCCGTGGTTACAGTAAATGTACAAAAATTTTGCATCATCAAAAATTAAAATAGAAGACATGTTACCTGTGGCAGCGACATCTATATTCATCATACAGAAAGAAATATACCTTATATTCATGAAACAACGCCACCTATCTACACTATGGCTAAATACTTACTATACATAAACAAAATACAATTCATGTGTCATATTTTTTCGCAACTGCCAACAGATGTCAGTAAACTATTGTTAGTCGATAAATGGTTGCATGCGTCACGTCGCTGCGCAATCAGGCACGGAAATAACTAACAGCTGTTCTACAATATTCCGTCGGGCAACTCAGAAAGCAGTTGTGTACGAATGACCACGCAGACGTTTTCCTTGGAATTGCATTGTTTGGAAACCAACAGTTTTACAATATATTAGTTTTAACAGCTAATTCAGTGTGAAATTGAGTAATCGTCAGTGTTTTTATATTTGCAAGCTAGTGTTGATATCGTTAATGCGTGTATTGTGATCCACGAATTGTATGCTATGTTTACCAAAATTATTCATTCGTTGTTGTTGTGACTAAGGCAAGTTGAGATGCCTCGGGAATACATGGACCATCAGAAGAGTTTATTAGTGTTATGTTAGTAGAATCTCTATTCGTAGATAGCAATTTTAGTTTTGAATCACAAATAAAGACAATTCCTTATAAAGATGTCGAATTCAGTATCAACGAGTTCCGCGTTAAGGGCTTTGGCCTTAGAGTACAAGAGCCTACAAGAAGAACCTGTTGAAGGATTCCGAGTAAAGTTGCTGGGAGACGACAATTTGTATGAGTGGGAGGTTGCAATATTTGGACCACCAGACACATTGTACCAAGGTGGATATTTCAAGGTTTGTAGAAGTTTTTAATAATAAACCAAAATATTATACAGACATACATTCTCATTATATTTAATTTTCCTGTTACACTCCTCGTTAAATACTAAATTAAACTTAATATTAACCTAGAACTAAAAATCATGTGTTTGATGCTAAACAAAGCAGCTAAAATATATGCATTATATTGAAAGCTCAGCATAAATAAACCTTAGCAATATACTTAGCAATTAGTTAATGAAAAGATAGGATCACTTTTATTTTCAAACTTCATTACAGTTTGAGATACTAAAGGATTTTTAAATATAGTATTTTGTAGTAGAAGAAAGTGGAGGGTAGAATTTTAAATAGCAGTGATAGTTTTTTTTTGTTTATAAAATATACCTGAACAATTGATGTATATTGAGCATATTCAGTAATGAACTGTTAAATATAAAAATGATATTCAAGTATGGCCAATGTGACCATGCCAAAAAGAAAATGCTCGGAAACTACTTTCATTTTGGATATGGGCCAAATTTAAAAACAAAATTCTGAACATGCTATTTATTCTTTCAATTTATTTATGAACATTCATTATGGTTACAAAGAATTATTTATGTTCCTGTATAAATTATTTTAATCAATATTTAATATCACATATTTCATCAGTCATGTAAAGTTTACCTCCCACTAAGAATTACTTTCATTTCAAACTACAGTGTGCTAGCTCATGAAACTTGTTTATTAGTCTAATTATATTTTCTATCTAATAATTGCTTTTAAAATGATATCTAAATTTGGAATGATAATGGAAAAAAAAAACAGTGTAAGAAATGTTTATTTATAATCTAATATATATATAAATCTCGTGTCACAATGTTTGTCTTCAATGGACTCCTAAACCACTTAAGCGATTTTAATGTTTTTTCTTTTAAAATGCGTGCTTTTCTCCAACTTAAAAGATAGGATAGTTTATTTCTCAAATTTGAGATTACAATTTTATTTATTGCAAATTAATTGTTTTGACAGAACGAAGTCTGTTGAGTCCGCTAGTATGATAATAATTGTGTTGGATCATATATCACCAATGCCCCTAGCTCAATGTGGGCTGGTGAACTTCACACACTTAAAATTAATTGCTGTTAAAAAATATTATTTATATTTTCAACATTTGTATTACATATTTAATTATTATCAATATTTTATCATGTAACTGTTCTTATCTTGTTTAACTTTAAACATGCTATTGACATATTGTAGTAAAACATATTTACACATGGGGTTGTGTGTGTAATTTGGAGGAAACAGGAGGAAACCTATAGCTATTTTAGATGAATCACTCATACTCGGCATTTGTGTGACTGTTGACCGTATACCACTATTTAATATTTATGACTGGCTCACTATTTTTAACATTTTTATAAGAAATATGAATTTCAAAGATTTTGTAAATTTTGCCTCATACAAATATGGTTCTAAAAACAAAATTTAAATAAAATATCATTGGCATGCATCCAAAAAATAATTTAGCCATCAAGACGACTATTTTATAGTCAAGAAAGAAAATCTTTCTTGAAAAGAAACAAATGGTTAAATAGTATTGTATTAATACTTAAATCAGTATTTATTAGGGGATTGAATAGTAACTTAGAATATTCTAAAAAAAATGTAATGTATCATATCACTTATTTCTCCACAATACTTAAAAACCCCCAAAATATTTTTAAATATACATACCACTCAAATCAAATCAAATTAAAATATCTTTATTACGTAGGTACAACTTGTACACTTGAAATAAGTCAAAACACAAGTAGTCAATAAGTAGTAATAGTAATAAAAAAAAAAAAAACTCGTTTGAGATGCAGGATTGGATAAGAAAAACGAGAAAAAAACTTAGGGGTTGCTCTTTTGTCAATAAAATGAGTACATAATATTTTATAAATACAACATGTAACATCATAATATCTTAAGAGTGAGTGACTTATTCCCAAGGTGTGGTATCTTCAATAAAATCTTTTATTTCGTAATAGGCTTTACCACACAAACGTTCCTTAACAGTTTTCTTAAATTTATTAGTGGAAAGATTTTGAACGTTTTCTGGGATCCTATTGTAAAAACGTATATATTGTCCCATAAACGAAGTACTAACTTTATTCAGTCTAAAGAGTAAAGAATCTAACATTTAATTTATTTTTATTCCTAGTATTTATATTGTGATTGTCGCATTTTTTTACAAATTCATTAATATTTTTACAGACATACATCACATTAGCAAATATGTATTGAGAAGCGACAGTCAAGATGGCAATTTCTTTAAATTTATCTCTCAATGATACACGGGGGCCCAAACAATATATGGCTCGAATAGCTCGCTTCTGCAACAAGAAGATCGTATTAATATCCGCGGCATTCCCCCACAGTAGAATGCCGTAAGACATAATACTGTGGAAATATGCATGATATACTAATCGCGCCGTATTTTCATCCGTTATGATTCTTATTTTCTTAACTGCAAAAACTGCAGTACCGAGCCTACTTGCTAACGTGGCTATATGTGGCGCCCACTGTAGCTTAGAATCTATGGTAATTCCGAGAAATTTGGTTGAATCCACCAAGTCCATCACCTCTCCGTTAAGTGACACACTAGTTTGCACCTGCTTAACATTAGGGAGCGTAAATTTTATCAGTTTTGTTTTATTTGAGTTAAGCAATAAGTTATTGGCGCCAAACCAATGCACCATGTTCGAAAGAGCATTGTTTACCTCGTCAAAGACCATTTGCTGTCGTTTAATTTTAAAAATTACAGATGTATCATCAGCAAACAATACAATTTCATGTTTATCCTTCATGAGTGAAGCCAAGTCATTTATATAAACAAGGAAGAGAAATGGACCAAGAATGGATCCTTGAGGCACCCCCATTTTTATTTTGGTACCAGAGGAACTTTTACCATTTATAATTACTTTTTGAGTTCTATTATTTAAATAAGATGTCAATAGTTTAAGTTCAGCACCCCTGATACCATAGTGGTGCAATTTCCTGATTAACGTCGCATGTTCAACACAGTCGAAAGCTTTGGACAAATCACAGAATACACCTAGAGCATCCTGGGACTCCTCCCAAGCTGTAAATATATATTTTAGAAGATCAACTCTTGCATCTGTTAAAGATCTACCTTTAATAAATCCAAATTGCTTCACTTTTATTTAATTACATACCATGTGGTATAATAATTTCAGTAGCTGGGAATTGATTGTCTTGGTGTTTGCCTCCAGGGGTCTAAAGCTAATGAGTTACTATAGTTTATGTAAATAGATATTATTTGATTGGATAAGAAAACATATAGTTTTTATACTATTTAATATATGTAAAGTCTCTAATATAAAATTATTTGTTTGTAATAAATAGTTATACCAATATTCTATACAAAGCTGTAAACACAATATTATCACTTGCAAAAAGTTGCAATAACAGATAACAATCAAATGAGTAATGATTTTGTTTAAACACATAGCAGAATCAATATAAATACTTTTTTTATTATGTAATTAACATGTACATTTCGTGAAAGGAAAGTGTGAAAATATCAGAAATAATTATATATCTGGAAGAAACATTTGATGTCCGAAGAATGCATTATCAGCAGTACATATTTTTTCTTGCAAAATAAAATTATTGCTCTTTAAGATTTCGTTGGCTTCCATAGTAACAAAAACTGTGATAATAAAACACAACTTCATATAGGTATCAGCCGAACACTCAACATATCTGCCTAATTGAATAAAGGAAGCTACACTCCTTTTAAATGGCAGTTAAACTGTTCATTTTACCTTATTTATATTAGTTTTAGATAATGATAACAA
Organism: Lycaena phlaeas; assembly: GCA_905333005.2. Taxonomy (NCBI): domain Eukaryota; kingdom Metazoa; phylum Arthropoda; class Insecta; order Lepidoptera; family Lycaenidae; genus Lycaena; species Lycaena phlaeas. The sequence continues at coordinate 6,980,333 of HG995182.1, forward strand.
TTTGATTAGTTTGTAAGGTTAACTGTACAGTTCTCAATATTACCTGTAATACATTTTACTAAAATTACAAGAGTAAAGTTAAAAAAAAAGCAGTTCCCAGAGCTTTGATAACACTGTATTGGTTAGGCTTATTATTATTGTATGTACCTATATATGTCATATATATTTTTTTTGTTACAGGCACATATGAAATTCCCTCCAACCTACCCATATTCACCACCAACAATTAGGTTTTTAACTAAAGTATGGCATCCAAATGTTTATGAGGTGAGTACATATTATAGTTTTTTTTTATATAAAATAGGCATAAAAATTCCAGTTTATTCAGTCACTAATCTGAATAGGTTTCACAGTAGGCTAGGAAGTAGGAACTGAATATAATCATGCAATATTCATGGCTATAAACTTATGCGTGGTTAAATTTACTGCCAATTAAAACTTCACAATTTCAGGTTTTTTTTTTCATTATTTGCGTTAGAATATTTTGTTTTAAATAATTTAGGCATATTTTGGTTTCTCTGACAAGATGATAACGAGATCATTTAATGCAAATAAATCTTAACATATTCTATTCATATTTTTGTACAGAGAATACAAAAAAAAAATTATGTGCAAAATGGACAGTCGTTATCTGAGCTCAAAATAATTTTTAATCGCTGAAAATACAGTTCAAATACGTTAGTACATGTTAAAATAAATGTTTGCAATCGTAACCCAGTTTACAAGTAGATACAATAGCTGTGTATGACCAAAAAAATACGCAAAAAGCCGAACAAAGGCAATTGTGTACATGTTGGTTTACGGAATCATTTAGGACCCTGAATAAATTGATTTTGTGTCTTTGTTTTCAAAATAATTTCATAAGCAGCTTGGCCTAAAAATACTATGTGGGCACTGGGCCATTTAATGAAGGCCCAATATTTTTTTTATGAGGTCTTTGGCTGTACCAACTATTTAGACTGCTGTGATGTACCGACTAAAAGCAACTAATACGAAATTATAATTTGTTTCCTTTTTATACGACACGCCGGCATTATCGCTGCCGATCCTAGGCTTTTCGCATAATGATAGGAATGCCTATGTTCAAGTGGGGACGAATAAAGACTAATGATGTTGATGGTGATGATATTAATACAGTGGTAGAGCTGACTAGATCGTACCATACAGCGAAGGCTACAAAACTTAACATTCATCTGAGGTTTTCATCCCATCGATTAAAATAGATTATCTAAAATGGATCGTTCGCTTGTAATATTTTAATTCTTTTACTTTATGTTCTCTAGGATAAAAGTTGTTAAGACGCGAGTAGCCGCATCAAAGAAATTTTAGAAATTTAATCCATTTAAAAAGCTAAAAACAGCTTTTCAAAAAATAGAACTTAAAAGGTATTTTATTATTCAGAGGTATTTCAAACCAATTTCTAGGTTAGAAGGTTAAAGGTTTTTGTTTAACTTAAGGCTGTGTTATTTGTAAATGTCGGGCGATTAAGCGCCAAAATTAAAAATACCCACAATGTTCCCGCACATCTATCTGCGTTGCGTTCGTAAAAAAACAAAAAACAGATGTATTTATCTAATAATATCACATAACTAATGTTATAATATTGATTATAATAAACTTAATAATCCCTGCCACGCGTAATCTTGGCGCCAAAAATTCGCCATTTTGTTTTTTCTCAACTTTGTGTCCCTAGTGTCAGTGTCATTACGAGTTTAGGTAGGTATGAACTTTTTTACGAAACTGCTGAAAAGATCGTTATGAAGTTTAGCAAAAGGGGAGTACTTACTTAGAAAAATAAATAACACATTTAATCATCAGTCTAGCGTGCACCAGACTATAAATTATTAAGTATTTAGACTAAAAATATTTCTTACCAAAATTTAAGCGTCGAGGCTATTATATTCTAGAGGTCAAGAAATAGAACTAGTTCTTATTTAATTTAGAATTATTGTTAGTTATATATAATGCATTCTAGTTACGTCTATTACCTATGTTCTAAATAATTTATACTTATTTTATTCTTTGTACCTAATTCATTTTGGAGCAGGAACATGTTTTTATGGATTGTGTATTTAATAAAAAGATACTAGGAGGAGAAATACAAGATAAGTGTAAGTTATATAAAACATACTTTATTATATAACTATCAACCTTTATTTGTCCACTGCTGAAGATAGAAATTTAAGGAACGCTTAAACGGAAGATCCCCTGCCACTCGCAACAACGGATATTTAATATTAACACCAAAATATTAAAGTCCATATTGCATTGCTCCACGTCTTGCTAAGATTGATGTTCATGAACTTCTAAATGAACCTAAATTCACAACACAACATAATCTGAAACCTTATACAATATCAAAGAGATACCTTGTATCATTTTTGTTTATTTCAAGAATTAAAGTTTTAAAGATTTATTATCATCATAATATTATAGATAATGCATTTTTAGTAAGTACATATAAATTGTGTGTATGAAAAGATTCCAAAATGCGTTAGTCAAAAGTTTAAGAAAATAGCTCTTTTTCAAGTTGGTTAAAATCTTACCTATGAAACTTTTATCCCAAGCTAAAATAACAAACCAATTGATATTTCAACTATAAAAAATCGAACATTTTAGGCGTTACGGTAGAACATAATAATATTATGATTATACATAATATGACTTCCTTTCGGCTCTTCAGTGTCCGGTTAGAAACGAGATTTATGTTGTGTAAAAGCTTTATAAGAATAAACGCGACACTTGTGAATGGGTCGGCTAGCATTAGCTAGGCGCCCTAGTTTTGCTAGATTTCTAGGTGCATCTTACAGTATCCATATGTTATACCCTTCCCTTTAAAATACTTACATAACAAATATTTCTGAGAATATGCTAGTTTTACGTATTTTTTTTCTTTACCTTCTATATAGGTAATTCTGATGTATGCGTGTATGTCACTGAACTTAGGAGTTCATGACTGGATCGATTTTGATAAAATTACTGTGTGTTGTAATTTGAGAATGATTTCGATGCGATTTCGGTACGAGTACGAAATATTTCGCACAGGACGACGTCTGTCGGATCCGCTAGTATAAATTGAAATATATTTTTGGTTTTTGGATTGGCAAATTGGCAGACGTGCCACCCAATGGTAATTATTAATTTTTATTGCAATTATCTAAGTAGGTACTATAAATATTAATATTTTATATTAGTTAATCCATAGTATTTTTGTACTACTAACATAAATAAATATTTCTATTAACAAACGTAAAGTGTAAAAAGTGAAATTTTCTTTTTTTTCATATCATAATGTACGAAATATGATAGACGTATTGCTTATTTTCAGCGTGTAATACACGCTGAAAATAAGCAATTTGCATATTTATGGTAAAATTTTAGAAATTAGAATAATAGTTAAGCTACTTGTGCAGTGTTGCGGTGTGTTATCATAATAAAACATTTATTATTATCATCATCATCTTCATCTTCATCATCATCATCATCATCATCAACATGATCATCGTCATTATTGTTAAGACGTCGCTGATGATAATATGTTTAATTTAGATCCGTGTAAGGATTCATTATGATTAATTATTATTACTGTCTTTTTTTTTCGAATGGAACTATGCTGTTGGTCTTAAGGCCTTTAAGCTTCATCGGAAAAGTAGAAAGCAGATGGCTCATCTTAACGTGAACCGTGCTTTATGGGTCTAAATTTTAAAATCTTGCTTAGGATATTATAATCTACATCCTTCCATTGTGTTATAGAAATCCGATTAGCGGTTTAGTCGTAAACTCAAAAAACAACAGACACTCTACTTAATATTATAAACGCGAAAGTTTGTAAGTATGGATGTTTGTTACTCTTTCACGTAAAAAAGACTGAATGGATTTTTATGAAACTCAACAATAATATAGCTTACACACCAGAATAACACATAGGCTATAATTTATCACCGCACTCCCACGGGAATGGGAATTATGCGGGTGAAACTGCGGGGCGCTACTAGTACAGCATATTTCGCGTTCACAATATTAGTATCTGTATAAGTCGACTACGTTTTTGACCACTAACATTAATATATGAATAAGTATAACCACTATATTATGTTAAATCTTAGAACATTTTACAAGACTCTCCAAAAATAATATGGAAAATTCTCGAGTCGTCTGAAACGCTTATTCGTAATTTTCGTCCAAGTATCGCTGAGGTGAATTGTAATATGTCTCGGGAGCGTGACACGTGAATACTAAACGCGAATACTTTGGACGATATTATTATAATAGACGACCATCGACCACACAACCTAATTCAACCTACAGACTCCTAATGTTTGATTTTTCGTATTAAATGCATTCTGGCAACTAGCTGAGGTGAGACGAAAGGGGTTGCTATGCTGTGATTAGCTAATTCAATGTCATACATTACCAATCACGGAACGTTAAAAAGAAATGGATATATTTCGCAACGGGAAAGAATGAGACGACACGATAGTTTGAGTACATTGTTTACGGCTTACATCGGAACAATAAGTCAGATGTGTCGCCAGAACCCGTTCCTCTGTTATTAGGAGTCTATGGGTTATGTGGTCGATGTAGACGACTAATAACGAAGCCTGTGTGGGTCGAAATACGACCCCATTTTGTTTGCTTACGGGATTAACCTTTACGGATTGTATCGCGGTTTATTGAGTTTTAATGGATAACGTAGTGATAAAAACCGCAAAGGTTGTTTCAATATAAGTGAAATTCGCGTAAATATAAGAAAACGATAAAAATGATTAATTCAATTTTAGAGACAGGTGAAGGAAAACATCGCGAAAAAACTCAAGATGAGATTAAAAGTATCTGAAGCTGTGTGCCCCATATTTTGCCAGTGCATAGGTGAACTCTCCTCGACTTATTTCGAGGTATCCCTTTGCACCAATGGGTCATATAGGGGTTGATAATGATAATGATGATGATTTGGTTCGTTCGGACGCTGTAATCACCGGAACCATAACAGTCCTTTGGTTTTGATATTTTACGGATTTCTAGTCCTTAAAAATCAGTTTAGTTTAAAAAAAATAACAAATTTTTCATCGTATCGTTTTAACAGTTTGTAAAGTTACGCTTCAATCGGGTACAGAGTACCTATTCCGATTCAGCCCCCTTTCCTCTCGCACTAAGGACATCTTGATTCATGAGGCCAGAGATCTTATAGGTATTTTATATTAACTGCTCTATTCCCAAGCGTATCTTATAAAGATTGGTATCGATAGTTTAAGAAAAACTTAAATATCGATATTTTATATCAATATCAGATGTCTTGTAGTAGTTAAGTGTAATATAATATTTGTGTATGGTTAGATTTGAGTGGCCGTCTTCGCGTTCATTCATAGAGGCCTTTTTTCAGCTAAAAAATTGGTAACGATGATGACAATGATTGCCTATTGGGTGGGAGGAACGCGCTGTGCCGCGCTCCTGTCTGCCTGGATACCACCGTCTTACTCAATTCTCCCGTGAAACAGCTTTGCTGCTTTTCGATGAGAAGGATAATTACTGGAGTCTTAATCTGATGTCTCAGGATAGGCAAAACATGAATGAGTAGTCTGATCTAGTTCCACGTAAACTAGATTAGGTTCGTGGCCAACGTCAACCATCAGGCGGTACATCTGCTAACTTGTTAATCCAATTAACATTTATAAAAATTTAAAAATATCAACCCTTATATGTCCCACTGTTGGGCACGGGTCGCCTCCTCGAAATCAGGCGAGGAGGGTTAATGGGCAATAGTTCACCGATGCGCTGGCCCAATGCGGGTTGGTAAACTTCACATAAACAAAGACTTTCAATCTCATCAGGCATGCAGGTTTCCTCACGATGTTTTCCTTTACCGGTGAGCGAACGATGGTTTCGTGTGTGCACTTAGAAATTTAGAAAAAACCCATTTCAAGGCACACACTGTCGGGTCAGGATAGAATCCGGAACCTTTCGCATAAGAGGCTGAGTCCACCCACCACTGGACCATCGTCGCTTTATAAAATGTATTTAGGGCTTATTAAAGTGAATGATGAAGATGATGATGATGACAACACCACCTGCAGGCTGATAATGATATTTATCATTTATGTTGCGATATCAAGTTTCAAAATTATTTCACACCAAGTGTTGCCAGACAATTTCCAAGAGAAAGTTGCGTCTTAAGTTACACATATTAAAATGCCTAATGTTTTTCATAATAATAATGCTAGTGTAAGACGGTGTAGAATTTTCACTTTTGTTCGGTTTATATGAAGCACATTTAGTTTTATTTTTTTTTGTAATTAAGTTGAAGAATTCAGCTATTACTTAAATAAATTTCAGTTTTTTTTTCATAGGGGAAGTTTAAATTACTTTACTGCGTCATACAAAAAGGTTTTTTTTTGTACTTCGTATACTAGCTTTTCAGCGCGATTTCATTGCTCTAATATTCAATGAAGAAACTGCTCCGAGCGAACCTTTCTCTATAATTGACTTTCAAATGCAAACAGATTTATACAAATACGACTAGTGGCTTCACAAATACGGACGTTCAAACATCCAAACAAAAATTGTATCTTTTTGTGTTAATAATTATTATAACTATTAACACAAAAAGATACAATTTTTGTTTGGATATAATATTATATAATAATAATATATGTTATATATATAATAATTATATTTGGATATATAATTATTATATATATAACTTATAAGTTATAACCTACGTTTTTGAGGTATCTAAACAGTTGAATTTAAATTTTGAAATACTTAACTACCATAGATGTTCGTTGAGTTTAAAAGTTTGGACCTTGAGATCCGATCTAGAATGTACCATAAACAGTTAAATAAGACAAAAGTATCATGATTGCGTTGCGACACAATCGAATCGTCTTTGACCTGGCTTGCATTTTGGCCTAGATACAGTCGACCTACTTGTACAATTTTTAAATCCGTATAATAGCAACACTGACAATGAGGTATTGGGGCAAAGTGTTACGATTTTTAAATTTTTTTTATCAATATTTGGAAGTGATAACTGGATTAAAGAAGAAGCGCACCTTCAGAAGCGTAGTTATGTCCAGCGATTTAGTTAATACGGGTTCCTGACGGGAGATTCTGAGAAGATGACATAATAATATTCACTAACACACAAACTAAATTAAAAATATATTAACAGCGGCCCTGTGACTGACCATGAAAATGCTAAAAAAATTGGATCATGTTCAGCAGTGGATAAACAGAGGCTGATGATGATGATGATGATGAAGGATTACGATCTCGGAGTAATTGTTGCGATTCCTAATTTCTTTTTTTTTCTGTTAACCCTTTATCTATTTTTATTACTTTTGTTGATTTTAATAAACGTATTAAAAATAGAAAAACAAGAATGTTTTTTTTTTGTTTTTGAAATAAAAGAAAGTACCTAAATTAAATACATCTTATTGTTTTGGATAATTATCTCATAATTATCGGATAACTATCCATGAAAATAATTATATTGATAATTTCTAACTGTGGTAGATAGCAGCACCGCCGCGGCTCAGTTCAGTGATTGCCAAAACGTTTTGTTCATTCATGCGCTGCCTATGTGAGACAGAAGAGTCTATACTGCCCATGTTTTCAAAAGTGGTGCTCGATACATACAGACAAACGCGGAACAGACAACAGTGCATCCATCCCACCTATCAACAGATGTTCCCAATAAGTCAATGGTCTTGAAGACCCTCGAATTTGATTTGACGACCGGTTGTCGAGTGCTCAGTTGGACACTCTGGACACACAGGGTAGGGGGTTCGGATCCCGCCGTGTGCAGATAGTGGGGACATGTCCCCAATAAAGTCTGCACAAAAAATCCTTCAGAACTGTCCTTCTATGTACGTCTGAATTCTTTGCACGAGGCAAGGTTAACGCGGTGTGATCGTTGAATAATGTGTATATTGTTATTTAATAATAGGCTTATAACAGGAATTCAGGATATTTGACGAGCAATAACAATACTTTGGCAATATACATAATGAGTGTTCGCTTGCCTCGTGTTAATAAATTCCTCAAATGCACGTCAATACTTAAAACAACCACAAAGCAATACCTGGCTCAGTGCCCGCTGTTTTGGCGTTAGTAAAACAACCCCCCTAAACAAGTGACAAACGCTAAACGCTAGATTCAATGTGTTTATTGTGGTGTTATAAAACATTATTAGGGCCTGTTTCACAATCTCCAGTTAAGTGCCCAATAGGCTATCGGCAACATATTTGACAGATAGAGTATGGAGTATCTGTCAAATATCTGTCAAATATGGAGGTCTGTCTTACCTGGAGATTGTGAAACAGGCCCTTAGTATAACAACAACAAAACTGTTTATTATAACATTGTAGTTTATAAGCAAGCGAGCACCGTTACGTGGCAGAAATCATGTCAATGTACAGCGAGACAGGTCATCAAACCAGCCACGTTGACTCACCGGCCAAATTGTAAATGGACATTTCATTAGTACAATACTAAGTTAAGTACATGAATAATTAATCAAGTATTAGACATAAGGAAATCTTATATTGTCCCCACAAATATTACAAGTGCGAAAGTTTGTAAGTGTCGATGTTTGTTACTCTCACGTAAAAACTACTGAATGGATTTTAATGAAACTTTACAACTATATAGCTTATACATCGGAATAACACATAGGCTATAATTTCCCACGGGAATGGGAAAAACGCGGGTGAAACCGCGGGCGCTGCTAGTCTACACTAATATTATAAAGAGGAAAACTTTGTTTGTTTGTTTGTTTGTTTGGTTGTAACGAATAGGCTCAAAAAGTACTGGACCGATTTCAAAAATTCTTTCACCATTCGAAACCTACATTATCCACGAGTAACATAGGCTAAATTTTATTCTGGTTAAAAACAGGGTTCCGTAAGATATTTAGGATTTTCGGACACGAGGTGTAAAAAATGAACCAGAAAAGTTATTTATTTTGCGTACGCTGCCTAAACTATAAAAGATAGAACCATAAAATGTTCTAATTTATTGTAGATCTTATAAATATCTACAAAAAAGTCCACGACACATTATACCTCTCTATGTTGAGTAAGGCACAACAACCATATTTTATTCAGAAATTTTGATTTTTTTGGACTACATTTAAATGAGTTTATTTTACTCATGCTTTTAATCCTTAAGATATGAAGCTAAAGAGTTTGTTTATTTGAACGCGCTAATCTCAGGAACTATTGGTCGGATTTTAATGAAACATTTCAGTGTTCGATAGCCCATTTATCGGTAAAGATATATCATCCCGCTAAGATCCCGTTGTAAATCTTAGTTAACGCAGGCGAAGCTGCGGGCAACAGCTAGTATTCTATACATTAAAAAAAAAACATTAAAAACGGTACCGCGGTCATTGATTTGCGAACGAACTTCTAAATTATCCGCCTTTTTCTACACGTGAGTACAATAGAAGCTTTTTTGAGTAAATGGCGACCGATCACCCAGGCGAACTTGCATCATGTATGAATATGTGTAAAAAGTAAAACCAATAAGGGGTCATCCATAAATGACGTCACGCGAATTTCATTACTTTTTTACCCCTCCTCCGTCTTTGTCATGCTATGCCATTTTTACACATAGATCCTTAATGTTAATATATTATTAATATTATACATGTGACAGAGGGGATGTTTGTTACGCTTTCACGCAAAAACTACTAAACCGATCATTGTGAAACGGTACTCGAAGCTACTAGAAGTAACATTAGATTATTAAAAAATATATATTTTTTTGCTAATGGCAGGCGAAGCCGCGGGCAACAGCTAATATGTTTATATAGATAGAAATTAAAAAAATAAACAGCAGTTGTGCACGGGTCTCCTCGGAATCAGGTGGGGAGGATATTGAGCTATAAGTCATCGGCGCGCTGGCCGCTGACCCTATGCGGGTTGCTGAACTTCACACACTTTTAAAGACTTTCAATGTCATCTGGCTTGAAGGTTTTCACACGATGTTTGCGTTTATCGGCGAGCGAGCCATGGTCTCGTATTTAAAATCATTTCAAATCGAACCCGGACCCTCACACAAGAGGCCGAGCCCATAACCACTGCACCATCGTATTTTATTTATTTTTGAATTATTGTTTTAATTTAGTTTAATTAGTTCAAAATTCATGCTTTATTAACTGAGACATGTTGAAATGTGACATCACATGTTCGTTTTCCTTCCGTGCCGTACTTTATGGATGACTCCGTACCACTACGGCCTGTAGGGCTGTTCTAAGGTCGTTTTCGAATCTCGATAGCGGAATCCGCGGTGATATTATGACGACGTGTTGACGAATTTGTATTCTTTAAAACTCGACTCTCTGTCTATACCAATAAAGTGCGCTTTCGACGTGAGCGTAAAGTGAACTCTAGCACTCAGGTGAAGCTCGATGTCGAAATGGTTTTTACAGAATAGCCCTACTGATTTACATGCTCTGATCGTTCACTATTATTAATTTATCTCCAAACTAATCATTGCGCTCTGAGCCTCTGGTTTCAAGTGGTCCTAAATAAAAATCATATTTCTAAATATATTTCCCCGAGTTTGTATACTGTATACTGTCATCTGCCATTCAATTTAAACGCCATCAAGGGCAGATGTGACGCAGAATCTCGTATTTGCGGCGACCTTGTGATTTACCTGGTGTTAATATTTATAACCTGTACCTAACACGAGTTTTTCTGTTAGACCTAGTTAGGGGATTACTAGGGGAGATGGAGAAATCTTCTGCAAATTTAGGTAGGATCCGATTCATATTCTTACTACTTGATCTTGGTATTAATTTAAAGGCGTGAAAATGTACTGGGCCCAATATACATAAGTTGATGACAATTCGTTCTATATTTGCCAGATAAGAGTCGAAATCTTACTAAAAATGTTGACTGTTGTACTCAGCAGCGGATTTGCATTGTTTTAAGGTGTAGGCTGTCTTGTTGACCATAACAAAGAAATCTTTTTAATAAGATGTCGCAAAAATAACGATTTCACATGCAAATTTCGAGTTGTCAAAAATCAGGTGTCCTAAGGTCTTGATAACTCAGCCACCTGGTATATGCGTTACTGGTTGGATGGGCAATTGAAAAAAAATGATGTGTTGTGTGTGTGATAGTAGTATAGTAGTAGTAAAGATTTGACAGATCTTTACTCTGACCTACCGGACCCCAGCAATATTTTTTATTGCGATTTTGCGGTGAAAAACTAGTACTCTAAATTTTGAAACAACCGTGTTATTACTGGACACGGGTTCGAACATAAAATTCTGGGACTTTCTCGAAATCCCTGGTCTACTGGCAACCTTGATCCACGCCTTAACAAATCTAAGGTTGACGCAAGTGGATAGGTTATTTTAGCCGTTTTTCGGTCGTTTTACGGTTCCTTCGTGGAGAATTAGTTAATAATTCACCAATGACATTATTCATTTACCCCCGACCTTGGGGTACCCAACCTTACCCTACGGCCGCTGTGAACTTGTACTACATTCACGCGCCTCTTTAAATAGCCGCTCGATTTCGACACGAGATATCTGCCAACGCTTTCTTTGTTCACCACGTGGTCGAAACACGACGAAACTAAGATAGTGCGCGTTGATATACAGTCTATCATAAAACTAGTCAGACATACCGTATACCGGTTGAATGTACCGTCGGTCTTTGATGGAAATTCATGTTTTAACCCCTACAATGAAAGCTTTTTAACCCATATCCATATTTATTTTATATATTATTACAATTACAAATTAAACGACCGGTTTCGACAGTCATCATCATTTGTAATTGTAATAATGTATAAAATAAATATGGATAATGTGTAAAAAAGTTTTCATTGTAGTGGCTAAAATATACCGTAACTACAAAAATAGCTTCATCACCACTTCAATTACCAAATCATCTTATACCAATATACCTATCAATGTTAAAATATCACTGACAATAATTGTTGGTTTAAACTTTAAAGCATGCGAAACGCCGCGCGTTTAATAAAATGTATAAACCCAAATCTAAATAATTTAAATATCTTTATAAACCGCGATAAAATAAGTAAAGTAGTTTCATTATAATGAGTGAAATTCACGTAAACATTAGACAATTAAATTTAAATTAAACAATAATATAAACAAGAAGAATTCTAACTTTTGGCGTATGAGGAGATTTTCGAAACTTCTACTTATTACTTACATTGACTGTAAAAATAATTACAATAAGTCCGGATATAATATCTTTAAATAAAACAGCTAGCGCTATATTTTTATTTCAAACTTGTGTGATATCTATTTATGACTGTCACCATGAGAAATATCCATGTATGGTCTATTGATTAATGGTTAAGAGTATTCTACCCTAGCTCCTTATTAGGAACTATGTACGAGTCTCTCAACGCTAAAACGAAGAACTGATATATAAATACATGTAGTGAAGATCATATTTACAACCGCTTCCTTAAGGGTCTGAAGTTATATCGTGTAAAATGTAAAGAGATAGTTTCTCTGGGGGCCTAGCGGTGGTACCTCTCGCTCAAATAATACCGCCGTAAAGTGACAGTTATGCTGTCGCGTTTCGTGCGGTTTGTGAGTTTCCGGTGGCCCATTGGGGGGATAGGGAAAAGGAGGGGAACGCATCTGCATATATAATATATACTCTGGTTATGTGGATGTTAATGGGCGTTGAATTCGCAAGGCTTCGGCTGTTCGTTTGCCCTTCTGAGTTCTGTGCTATAAAACAAAAAAAAAATATCCCTAGCTCGCTTTTATGCCTTCTTGTGTTTTAAAGTAACATAATATATAATTGAATTTATTTCATTGATCTACAGTAGAACCTCGATAACTTAAAAACCTCTTAATTAAAAAATAATATGTTCCCTTCCCTTAACCTATCATTAATATGACCCTTAGACTCCATACTCTGTCTGTCAAATATCTGTCAAATATGTTGCCGATAGCCTATTCGGAACTTATCTGGAGATTGTGAAACAGGCCCTTAATAACTTAAAACTTCTATAACTTAAAATATTTTGTGTTTCCCCTGGGACTTTAACTTATCGAGGTCCTACTGTATATGCTCGATTACGTTTATTCATTTAATCTTACTACACCTACGCAAGAGGCCGAAAAGTACGTTTCATGAAGTTATCACCCGCAATCTGAACTCTATGCCTTATCTCCGGTGACGTACGTCGGACCCTGAATGCTGACACCATTCCGTTAATCGACCTTAATAATGATAGGAAAATGTTATTACTGTACCAGTTTTCTGTATATAAGATTAGATTAAATAAAGTTATTAATGAAAATGATGAATGTGTCTTCGGATGTCGAATATAGGTATTAATTTTAATAATAATTGTTTAAAAAACTAAAAAAAACACGCTTTACAAGTCCCTCCGAGTCTCTCCGAGTTCGCACACTAGCTCTATCTCTCTTACTCGCATGCAAAGGATGCGGAAAGAAATTAATTAATCCTGGCGAATCTAATTGGAATAAGCAGATTTTGTAATCGAATTATTGCATTGTCACCGGTCTTTGACAGGTGTGCAAAGTTTAAATTAAATCTGATCGTTCTAAGTAGGACAAAATCGAGCTTAAAGGAGTCGGTTACAAACATACAAACAAACGTACAGGTGAAGCTAATAAAAGCGTGTTAAAAAAGGAAATAAGTATTATATGTCCCACTGGGCACGCGTTTCCTATTCTGTAAAAACCATTTCGATATCGAGCTTCACCTGAGTGATAGAGCTCACTTTACGCTCACTTCGAAAGCGAACTTTATTATAGAATAGCCCAACTGGTAAAGACTTTGTTGGGCTATAGTTTATAGTTTACAGAGACTATTAATCTCATCAGGCAGGTATGTTTCGTGTTCAGAATTCAAACGCAAATTTCACCCGTTACATTGAAATAACGGTTTTTTTTCGAAATTTTTCATAGATTGGTTTCCAATAACTTTTAAAACCTCAGTCCTCCCGTGACCATGGTCGCTGTAAAGTATCCGAAACGTCGGGCATAATATAAAATACTTAATAAACCGCGATAAAATCCGAAATAAATCTTAATAAACAGTGGTACAATCTAATATACAAAATTGGTGATACGAGCATAGCTTTCGCGCGCTAGTAAGAGACATGCCATTTGGATATTTTTTCTTTGAGGCTAAAAGCTGCTGTGGTGGAGTTTATAGGCGTAAGGTAATAAAAGCCTACGTAAAATTTGGCCCTGTCGTAAATCGTAAGATATATCCACGCTTAATGCATAATCTAATGGCACAGATTTTTATACTTTTCACCTATAATAATCATCATCATCATCAGCCTTATAATATATATCTAGACGCGCGGGAGCGCGGCAAGCCAAGTTCAGCTGGCGAGCGAGCGTACGTAAAGTAATATTACACGAACCATTTGGCGCTACTTTTTACTCCCTCATAACTCAAAAACTATTAAACATAATCGTATCAAATTTGGCACATATATTGAGACCTGCGAGATAAGCACGTACTCCAAATTTCAAAAATATATCTCAAACGGTTATTTAGATATTAATGTCCAAAAATCGTGATTTTTATCACTGACATATAGATCAAAACTAAGTCCCAGTTCCAGATGACCTAGAAAGTTAAAATTTGGCATGATGATAGGTAATAAGGTGCATACAAAGGAAAAAATCTGAAAATGGTAAATTTTTATCATTTTATTATTATTTTTTACTTAATTGATTCTACCTATACATTAAAATTAACACCCAGTTCCAGATGACCTAGAAAGTTCAAATTTGGCAAGCAGGTAGGTAATAAGGTGCATACAAAGGAAAAAATCTGAAACTGGTAAATTTGTATCATTTTATTATAGTTTTTCACTTAATTGATTCTATTTGGTACACAACTTATACACTTTAATATAAATGCTTATGCGCACCACAATAGGGTTGAATATGGTTTGCGGTGATTTGTTTGGGCAACCGAGCAAGTGCAACTGACCGCGGCGCTCGTAAGTCGTAACTCATGGAAATGTTCTTAGAAATGCATTACATTAATAATTGTGGTTATATTAATTTTATTATAATATAATTCTTTTAGTAAGTACGTATGGTTATAGGCAATAGTTTAAATAAATAAATAAAAAATAGTACAGTTATAATAGTATAGTTATATATATAAATTAGTTAGTCATGGATGAGCATTAAATATGTGTGTTATATAATAAAAATCTTAAATATAGGTTGTATCAATATAAAAGTATTAGGGCCTGTTTCACAATCTCCAGTTAAGTGCCCAGTAGGCTATCGGGAACATATTTGACAGATATTTGACATATACTCCATACTCTATCTGTCAAATATGTTGCCGATAGCCTATTGGGCACTTAACTGGAGATTGTGAAACAGGCCCTTAAATAAATAAATATATTTCCCTTGTCTGGTACCAGTAACACAAAGGAAAAGTGACTACGGAACAAAACGGAAAGTGACTACGGGACCAGATTGACGTGGTGTAAAAAGCGTCCATAGATAATATATTATTACTATTATTATATTTACCTAACTCTGATTAAGTTTGAGAGTGAAAATTCATTGGTAACAAATTGTTTTTCTTGAGAATTTAATAGATTACAGGGAATTGTATAATGAGTCGTACCATAGAAAATAACACAAAAGAGACAATTATACCCCGTAAAGGTAGGAAAATACGGTAGTTAAAAAAATTTTGGTATTAATTTTTTATAAATAAGTAGTACCTAGTACCTACCTGCCTACTTGCTAATAATTTAAGTACAAAAAGTAATGATATCCCATCAAAAACATAAATGTGAAATGAAGAGCCAAGTTCATTATTAAGATATTATATGCCTTGTTGTTGAGTCCAACGACAAAAGAAGTGAGATCTAAATGGGTGCCAAGTTCAATGGTCAGTCCTGAAATTTATTTATAACAAAATAAAATATCATTTCTTCTTTTAGCTTAGGATAATATATTGTAGCCTAAGGTCTGACTTGGCTAGTTTTCCTGTAAGAATTATATTGTAGCTTTCGCAAGTTCTATGCCAGTTACTTGTCGGTTCTTATTTTATTATTTCGAAAATTTGGCTTGTTAGTAGAAACTAGCCATCGAACATTATAATTTGTATAGGTATGAGAACTAGCCAAGTCAGACCTAAGGCTACAATACATTATCCTAAGCTATAAGAAGAAATGATATTTTATTTAGTTATAAATAAATTTCAGGACTGACCATTGAACTTGGCACCCATTTAGATCTCACTTCTTTTGTCGTTGGACTCAACAACAAGGCATATAATATCTTAATAATGAACTTGGCTCTTCATTTCACATTTATGTTTTTGATGGGATTATAGTCTATACTAAATTTACTAATATTTTAAAGCTTGGCGTAATTTTTTTGTTAGTCGATAATCATCAGAACCATTTCGTAGGGCATTGTTTATACATTTGAACTTTTAATGATAGATGCATTTTTTTTGGGAGATTTTCTGTTCCCCAAAATAATGAGTTATTTCTTTTTATGTGTATTTTTTTTTTGCAGCAAGCTCAATTATATTACTTGTGTCATAAAACAGGAACTACAATCCGTGCTTAGTTAAACTAACGTTTCGTCAAAAGGTGAAGGTGGTAAAAATTATCACACTTAGATATTGAAAAATTAAATACCATTAAAAAGGCATTAAACTGTACATATTTAAAATTAAAAACCTGAACTTGAACCTATGTCATTAAAATACGAAGTGGCATCAATTCGTGTGTGACATCACAGGTTATTCACCTCGCGAGAAAAAATAAGGCACTAAACGATGCGTCACACGATTCTAGTAAAAAAACTAACGTCATTTTCGTTTGAATAAAATATCGATACGGTACTTAAAATTTTGGCGAATCTCCGTTTCGATATAAGACTACTGCTTGGGATTTGTTGAGTAACGCCTGATTTGATTTCCGAAACGATGGTCAAAGTGTATGTCAGTTGTCAACTAACATGGCTTTAATGGCGGTTAACATACGAATATAGAGACTAATTTGATAGCTTTTCATTGTAGTGGCCATATCAACTGACAGGCCGATCAAAGTAATTTAACTATGCTTCTAGCAACTAATTTGAAACTTAAGAAAAGATTTGACAGTTAATTTGTGAATGTTTGCGTTGATCAGAATTTCGGAAACCGGGCGTAAATCATACTCATATTATAAATGCAAAAGTTTGTGAATGTTTGTTACTCTTTCACGCAAAACCTACTGAATGTATTTTGGTGAAACTTCATAATAATTTAGCTTATACATCAAATTAACACATAGGCTATAATTCATCCCCGTATTCCCACGGGAACGCGGGGCGCTGCTATACTATATATAAATGCCGTTGTAAATCTTAGTTAACGCGGGCGAAGCTGCGGGCAACAGCTAGTTAAGAATAAAGGATCTTTTACATTTAATTTCAACAGATTTTATCGCGGTTTATCGGAATTTTTACATGCCCGACGTTTCGGCTACTTTGCAGCAACCATGTTATCGAAAGCTATAGAAGTGGTTTCATTGTAATAAGGACAACTCTTGCAATTATTAGATAAAATATCTATAAACGATTAGACGAGCCACATAATGGTAAGTGGTTAGCGTCGCCTATCAACATAAACAAGTGGTCCAGAGACAAGCCATTAAAAGTTAAGTTAATTCTTATAAGCAACACGCGAATTAACTTAAATTTTACTAATATCAAATAAAACCTATACAAACGTATCGCTTTCTAACAGTTACGAATGCCCCTTATTATAATGAAGCAAATTTAACGGGTTTTGACATCAACTAAGGGGTGTGTAATCGTCAAAGATGGCGGTAACGAACGTTAGTGACCAAAGAGCGTTGTTTTTAACAGACGTCAAAATTTAACGAAGTCTCTAACGTTAACAGATTATTTGTAACAACCGATCCTGAAACTCAATAAATCCCGATAAAAACCTTAAATGTTTCTTAAAACAAATATGTTATTTATGACGCATTATTCTTCTTTTGAGTATAAGATAGTTTTATTTAAGTATCCGCTGAGAAGAACGGCTAATAATAGTGTACGGTTGAGGAATTGTGTAAACAATGCTATTTCTCATTACATACGAACATCGCCCGCGGCTTCGCTCAGACTAATTGCAGAATCAGATGCAAGCTATACACATCCGTAGATATGAAACTCTTGTTACAAGAAAATATTAATTAATGTAATCATATTTAATGCTGTGTTAGCCGGCTCTACACACGCTAAAATTGAAGGAAATTTCTCCAAAATAAAGTGCCTGAAAACCTTCTAAAACAATGGATAGGTATGCAAAGTAAATATGTATGTATAATATTATAAGCAACAATCGTAAACCGTAAAAATATAACTACGAATTTCTAGTGAGAGCGAGGTAGTTGTGATTTATTGAGTAAGTATGTATATACTACTATATACTATACGTATGTATATAGTAATAAATAAAGTAAACACACTTATTTTTACAATTATTTTATATTCGCGTAAATATCGCATTAAGATTTCTTATTGAATTCATGTAAGTGTGAAAGATAATTAATTCATGACAGGCAATATAAGGCCAGAAAAGATCATTTTCACTACATACGATTATCACAGTATCATAACGAATAATACCTGGCACCTGCTATACCTGATCTGTGCGATATAACCCCCCCCCCCAGGACCTCCCATTAGGAAAACAAAAAGTAAATCAAACGTCCTCTAAAATGTCAATGAAAAACAGCATGACGTCGTCTGTGTCTTTAATCATACATAAATATATAGATAAAATATTCACAAAATTTACGTTTACTCAATCCTACGAATATGAAACTAACGAAGAAGCAAGAAAACTTACTACTTAATATAATTAGAAAATGGCATACGCAAAACGGTAGAGTTATAATAGGAAACAAAACATGACGCTAAGTGCAGCAGCTAGTAGCTACACGCGATAACTCGAGTATTTAATCATTGAGCCATGATATAGTGATAATCATCAGCGATTGTTCTGGAATGACTCACGGTCATCAAGCCGGTAATGCACAAAATACAAGTGTTTCCGCAACGCCATATAACCGCCGCGCTGATCCCGCGTAACGTGACCTTTCTTCGTTTCCTGTACGGAAGTCGATGTTTTTGTGCTGAGACTTGAAGGATTTGATGACTTTGAACTCGTAAGGTCGAAAATGAAAAATCCATGACGACAGCGTTACTGTCTGTACCGTCTGTCTGACATAAAGCGTTGAGAGCTCCGAAATACGGACTTTTATGTATGTAATACTAGGGGTGCCCCGCGGAAACACCCGCGTACGTCCCATTCCCGTGGGAGTGTTAGAAGTTATAAGCTATAGTATTTTTATAGTTTCATTAAAATCCATTTAGTAGTATTTACGTGCAAGAGTAAGAAACATCCATACTTACAAACTTTCGCGTTTACAATATTAGTAGAACATAAACTATTTTCGATGAGTTATCCTGTGGCAGCCTGTTTGCGACAGTGGCAGTGGGCTGGTCACACAGTCAGGAGTACGAATGCCTGATAGGCCAATAAGATAGAGGAAGAGGTCGGCCGTTAATGAGGTGAGAGACGATCTCTGTACAGTGGCCGGTCCGTGTTGGATGCGAGTGACAAGAGATCGGTAGTCTTGGGGTTCATTTAGGCCTTCTGTTGGCCTTAAGGCCTTTAAGCTTCATCGGAAGGCAATGCATGTATAAAGGCTAATGGCTGTATAAAGGTTAATGACGATGTTGTTTAGGAGAGTCTTATTAGGTTTTGGTTTAACTGACTAACCGACGGACAAGGGAGTCAAAAGAACAATAAGGTATAAGGACTCGGTTATGTCTTTTTGAGGTGGTTGGGGTGGAACATGCAGGTTAGCAATAGTACTAATATTATTATTAGTGCGATTACTAACCTGCACATTCAGCGACTAAAATAACAAAGAATATTATGGTCCAAATATCTGCGATTTCCATTTTCTTGGCAGGTCCATATAATGTTTGGAATAAACAGATGAACCATCCAGTCACCCAGTCGCCAGTTCACCCAGAACTAGCATTTATCTTTCATGTCGACACCAAATGAACCGACACCAAACCATCTTGACAGGCAAAAGGCGAACTCATTTCTGTCTTGCACTTGAATTAGTCAGTTTCGCCACACAGATAAGTTGAATAAACTTTCCTCGTTTTGAACATACGTTTTTATATAACACGAGTTATATTTATATACACGTCACAATCCGTCGGTCGGTCTGTTGGACTTGTCTCGTGTCTCAACCTTGAATATACTATATGCTTTGTTAGATAACTCCGTTTGTGAGAATGCATCCCGGATTGGCTGAAGCATCGAGCACATAACCCATAGACTCCTAATAACAGAGGAACGGGTTCTGGCGACACATCTGACTTATAGTTCCGATGTAAGCCGTAAACAATGTACTCAAATTATCGTGTCGTCTCATTCTTTCCCGTTGCGAAATATATCCATTTCTTTTTAACGTTCCGTGATTGGTAATGTATGACATTGAATTAGCTAATCACAGCATTGCAACCCATTTAGTCTCACCTCAGCTAGTTGCCAGAATATATTTTATACGAAAAATCAAACATTAGGAGTCTATAGGCTGTGTGGTCGATGGGCTGAAGGGATGAGAGTGAAGTGTAGCGGTGATGCTAACGTCATAGTTATGTTGATATTTATTTCCTTGTTGGTAAGAGATAATAGTATATTATCTAAACATGTATAGAGCGATAAAGCTCAAATACAGCAAATACCTTTTTCACCTTTTAGAACAGTTCGTAAACCAGATCTGATGAAACAGTTATGAGGTTGTATTCGGGGCACGTCAAATAAATTTTGTTACTGGTTAGCGTACTCTGGTCTCTAGATGAATACTGTGTTATCTAGAAAGAGTTGGAACTTTCTCGAACATAGGAGCATTTCTATACACAATAGTTCGGAATACTCGTAAGAGAGTTATATAAATCTGTTATACACAAAGAAAATGTGTGTATTTTAGTTGTTATTGATTTATTCTGGTGCTGCCAAGTTATGTAAGCCGTCTGCGATTTTCAAATACCTTATTCGGATAGTGATAAGTTGTGAATGGTAATAAAATTGCACTTTGCATAAAGTAAAAAAAAACATGTTCGCACGCGGTTAAAGTGAAACCTTCGCAAACGAAACTGCGAGAATTATTCGAGTGTAGCCTATTATAGTAAGCTGTTAACGTTAGTAATTATAATATAATGGTAAGCTAGGAGTATTATAATAAGGGTGTTATTTAAACGACTAACATAATATTCGTATTTTTGTGAGCAGAAAAATATAATCTGGTAGCAGAAATAGCTAATTGAGCGGCAACTTATGTTCAGCAAACATTTTAAAATCAAGCAGCAATTTTTGTCATTTTTTATGGCTGTAATTATTTTTGAAAGGCATATTAATTAAATGAGGGGCAATGTGCTGCTCCTGTTTAATAAAATTTTGGTAAGCACTCGGAGGGTAAGCAAAAAAAATAATTTTGTGCTGCTTATATAAGTAGCATGAATATAACTTCAAGCAACTTTCTTTTTCATTAAATTCTGCGTTATAGCCCAGTCCACAGGATTTGATGACGTCATGATTTGAATTAATTCCCTGGTCCTTTATTAAGAATGATAATATAATTTATTAATTTCTTATTCAATTTTTATACAAAATTTTAGTTTGTAAATCGTATTTATAATTATTGTAATATCAAAAAATATTATTTAAAAATGTATAAACAAACAAAAGAAGAAATTCATAGATAATGGTATGAAGAGGATTTGAACTTACGAACGACAGCGTACAGCCTGAGCGCGCGCGGACAGTGTTAACCGTAGAGCTGTACGTCTTGCTACAAATATGTTTAAAATTGTGGATCTATTCTTGCGTATTGAATGTTTTAATTTGATTTGATTTTTGTAGGTAATGATTGAATTGAATATTGCAAGTTTTTGAACTGCTTGTTTATTTTACACACCACCTACAATTTTTAATACCTGCATAATCTATCTACTATCTACATAAATCTACGAAACTGAAACAAAATAAAATCTTGAAGAAAAAAAATTCATCATCATATTATCAGCCTTTAGTGGACGGACCACTGCTGAACACAGGATTTGACGACGTCATGACCTGAATTAATTCACAAGTCTTTTATTAAGAATGATAATATAGTTTATTAATTTCTTCTTCAATTTTTATAATTTTGTTCAATAACATACTTACAACACCATCTAGCGATAAATAGCGCAAACCTACACCGGTGTGAACACAGGACATAAAATGTAATGCAAAGAAATGTGCCGCTCAAGTAATTATTTTGCCCGATTAATGTTTATTATGCGAGGTCATAATATTGTAAGCTGCTTATTTATGATTTAATTTTCGACCATTATCAAAATTATTTGCGGAACAAGAATTGCTACCAGCTTTATTTTATTGCGCACAAAATCTTTGTATGCCAACCAAATTATTTAAATGCTGATTTTTTTTTGCCCCTCCAAAATTTATAATGCCGTTCATTTAATTACTTCCCTTATAATAAATACTATGAATCTGTATTGTATGTTATTGCGCAGTCTCAAAATAAAGTAAGGTTTTATTAAACTTTATCAGAACGATGCAAATAAATTATAACATAATATTTAAAAATGCTCTTTCGCACGAGCGATTAATAAACGTCGCGTTAAAACCCGACATTTACGCGGGTTGCGAACTCTCCATGCTCAATTCGATTCAAAGTACAACGCTCAACGTCGAAATTCCAACAGCGCCTGACAAAAAAGCGCTTTAGTGTCAACTAATCCGAGTATCCGTTTGTGTCGTGTAAAAGGTTTTTTTAACGCTTGGTTTCAAAAGCGTTCGTTTTTATACAACGTGACTTCTCAACGAGACTGCGATAAATCAATTAGATAATATTGCCAATTACATAACCAATTAAATAAAACAATTAATCAATCAATCAATCAAAAATATCTTTATTACGTAGGTACAACTTGTACACTTGAAATAAGTCAAAACATAAGTAGTCAATAAGTAGTAATAGTATAGAAAAAAAAAAAAAAAAAAAAAAAAACTCGTTTGAGATGCAGGATCCCCTAAGAAAAACGAGAAAAAAACTTAGGGGTTGCTCTTTTGTCAATAAAATGAGTACATAATATTTTATAAATACAACATGTAACATCATATCTTAAGAGTGAGTGTCTTATTCCCAAGGTGTGGTATCTTCAATAAAATCTTTTATTTCGTAATAGGCTTTACCACACAAACGTTCCTTAACAATTTTCTTAAATTTATTAATGGAAAGATATATATATATATATATATATATATATATATATCTTTCCAATGGAAAGATATATATATATGTATACATTGTCCCATAAACGAAGTACTAACTTTATTCAGTCTAAAGAATGGAACATTTATTTTTGTTTCTAGTATTTATATTGTGGTTGTCGCATTTTTTTACAAATTCATTAATATTTTTACGGACATACATCACATTAGCAAATATGTATTGAGAAGCGACAGTCAAGATGGCAATTTCTTTAAATTTATCTCTCAATGATACACGGGGGCCTAAACAATATATGGCTCGAATAGCTCGCTTCTGCAACAAGAAGATCGTATTAATATCCGCGGCATTCCCCCACAGTAGAATGCCGTAAGACATAATACTGTGGAAATATGCATGATATACTAATCGCGCCGTATTTTCATCCGTGATGATTCTTATTTTCTTAACTGCAAAAGCTGCAGTACCGAGCCTACTTGCCAACGTGGCTATATGTGGCGCCCATTGTAGCTTAGTATCTATGGTAATTCCGAGAAATTTGGTTGAATCCACCAAGTCCATCACCTCTCCGTTAAGTGATACACTAGTTTGCACCTGCTTAACATTAGGGAGCGTAAATTTTATCAGTTTTGTTTTATTTGTGTTAAGCAATAAGTTATTGGCGCTAAACCAATGCACCATGTTCGAAAGAGCATTGTTTACCTCGTCAAAGACCATTTGCTGTCGTTTAATTTTAAAAATTACAGATGTATCATCAGCAAACAATACAATTTCATGTTTATCCTTCATGAGTGAAGCCAAGTCATTTATATAAACAAGGAAGAGAAATGGACCAAGAATGGATCCTTGAGGCACCCCCATTTTTATTTTGGTACCAGAGGAACTTTTACCATTTATAATTACTTTTTGAGTTCTATTATTTAAATAAGATGTCAATAGTTTAAGTTCAGCACCCCTGATACCATAGTGGTGCAATTTCCTGATCAACGTCGCATGTTCAACACAGTCGAAAGCTTTGGACAAATCACAGAATACACCTAGAGCATCCTGGGACTCCTCCCAAGCTGTAAATATATATTTTAGAAGATCAACTCCCGCATCTGTTGTAGATCTACCTTTAGTAAATCCGAATTGCTGTTTATGTACTGTACTATTTAGTAACTCATGCTTATTAAAGAACAGTAAAAGTTGATTTAAAATATTTTTTTCGAATATTTTACTGAGAGTTGGAAGAATGGAAATTGGTCTGAAATTCGAAGGGTCTGTACTGCTATCCGATTTAAAAAGAGGTAATACTTTACTGTGTTTCATTAAGTCAGGAAATTCACCACAATCAATACACTCATTAAATATGATAGCTAAAGTCGGTGCAATGATATGCACAATGTGTCTTATAATTTTTACAGACATGCCCCACAAATCTGTAGTATTCTTAACATTAATTAGTTTAAAAGCACTGATAACATCTTTTGGGCAAATATATTGAAATTTAAATACATGTTTATTTTATAGGAGAAGATATAAGATTTTTAGTTGTTGTCAGTGGAACATTAGCAAAAAAATCGTTAAAAATAGTTGCTACCTCTTTATCAGTATCTATTCGCTTATTATCAATATATAAGGAATATTCAGTATTTTTGTATTTATTTTTCCCAGTTTCTCTATTAATTATGCTCCACGTTGTTTTAATTTTACAATCCGATTTCGAAATAATGTTTTTAATATGTAAAGATTTAGCTTTAAGACATACCTTTTTAAATATTTTAGAGTATGTTTTTACATATTTCTTAAACGCTTCACTAGT
This sequence comes from Lycaena phlaeas, assembly GCA_905333005.2. Classification (NCBI taxonomy): domain Eukaryota; kingdom Metazoa; phylum Arthropoda; class Insecta; order Lepidoptera; family Lycaenidae; genus Lycaena; species Lycaena phlaeas. Next base: position 7,005,495 of record HG995182.1, read on the forward strand.
GTTGTACGACCTCTCATCATAAAGTTCATACAATCTCTGCCTACTTCTATGAATTCCTAAAGTCGCCCATTCATTAAAAGGTTTAAGATTTTTTGCATTGACTGTTTTTATTTTAGGTGCAAATATAACGTCAAACTCATTTTTTATTAAATAAAATAATTTACCATACAGAATATTTGGGTCTTTTTTGTTGCAATCAAAATACGAGAGTTTAGCAGTTATATTGCACCTAAGCTTCTCAATACGATTTTCGTTTACAGGGACAAACGTTACTTTCTTTTTGTTATTATTTTCCTTAGATATGTTTTTAAATGAAGCTTGCAAGCCACAATGATCTGAAGTAAGTTTATTAATAACAGATTGACTGTATGGTTTTACATTACTAAATATATTATCTATACAAGTAGCTGTGGTGCAAGTTATTCTAGTGGGTTCTAAGAATAAGTTACTAAGGTTATATGATTTAAATAATGATATGAATCTGATAGTGGTAGGATTTTTTTCTAATAAATTAATGTTGAAATCACCACATATAATTAAATATTTCTTTGATACACATAACTTGACAAGAACTTCTTCCATAATTTGTTCAAATGTATCATATAACCCACTAGGAGGTCTGTATACGCTTACAATAATAAGACACTCAAGCTCTACACAAGCTATTTCAATAGTGCGTTCAACAGACAGGCTCACAATATCTTTTCTTTCTTTAGCTTTTAGATTTGTTTTGGTTAGTATTAGGGAGCCACCTCGTATTGCATGTTCTCTGTTAAATGAGCTTGCCACCTGGTGATCACTGAGATTGATAACTTCATTTTTATTTAACCAATGTTCGGTAACACAAAGTATGTCAATACTATAACATTTAGTAAATAATTCTATTTCTAATTCTTTACCGACTATACCTTGCATGTTTTGATGCACCAGGTTAGTATTACAATAATTATTTCTATTTGTTTCTGTAACCTCTGTGGTTATGATTTTATTACATTTATTAATTTTATTGCAAGATATAATTTCTTTTGTCTTATTACCTAGTTTAAATTATTTGGAACGAATTCCAAGCTTTGTTGTGTCAATAAGTGACACTGCTCAATAGGAGCAGTGGTCTGTTTAGCCAAATCCTTGGCTGGATCTATATACAAAAAAGTGGATAGCGAAAGTGCTATTTGTCGTTTAAAATAATATGATAAGTCAAACTTATCGTTAGTCTTAAAAATAAATTTACTATTAATTATGTTATTAATGTCAATTATTTCTAACTTATTAGTATAATTATTATTTGAATTTATAACTACAGAATTATTATTACATGATAAAGTATATAATAATACATTTAATTTATGTCTTAATTAATACCGGTTCTCTCTGTATCGATAAACATCACAGCGGAAAGAAGAAAGAAGTGAAATGAAATGGAAGAAAGTTTCTTCCTTCCTCTTTTCTTCTCTAATGAAAGGGCAATGTTAACAAGAAGGTCGCGAATGGAACGCCAAAGGGCAGGTCAACTTTCAATCTATAAGAGAAATACAGTGTGCAGTACTCCCGGCTACATGGGTACCACCATCGTGCTTCATGCCATGAAACAGCTTTGCTGTATTTCAGGAGAAGGACAAGACGTATAATTACTGGCACGGAGACAACATCTTAGGATAGGCAACACAAATAAAATGTGCCTGGACTAGTTTCGGGTAAACTAGTTTTTATTCAATGGGTGACGTTGACCACTTACCATCAGGTGGCGCGTATGCCAGTTTGCCTTTAATATCCAAGTAACAAAAAATATTGAAAACTAGACTTTCGTCCTGGATTAGGTCCAAATTAGACGCAAGTTGCGCGGGACTACTTTCAATTAACAAGCAGAATACGTGCAGCTGTGGAATTCAACAGAAAGAATCATATTCCAGCTGAAACAGGTGTGTGTGCGATTCACACACGATAGAAGTGAAACACATGTTAAATGCTCAAATACAAGCAAGTATTAAACAGTGTGCAATATACATACACACCGACATTTGCTCCCTCGCTCTTTTGTATTTGTGTCTCTTACCTGTCGTTTTTTCCGTTGCATCCGGTTTGAAATCACAACGATTCTAAAGAAGTTTCACTTCAAAAAAATTAATGAACATCTTTTTTCATGATTGATGATTGATGATGTGGCTACTATCTCATCTAATGGAAAGTGTCATCTAGTGGAAGTGGTATCTGTTCACTCCTGTCTAGAATATCCTCAAGTCATATGTATCCGGAAAGACACGCTGGCGTCAAATAATTTAGCAGTACATAATATGATTAATGTGGAATCGTACTACTAATCTTTTATGTACTATTAATGCTCATTATTAAGAAAAATATCTCGTGATATAACATTCGAGTTGATTTTACTTGGTAAGGCGCGCCAATGACACATCAAAAATTGTAAAAACAAACGTACAGCGCCAATGTATTGCTACAAGAATATCTCTGTTGACGATAACGATGCGGTTTCTACAATGTTGCGTTCCGTTTTCATTTCAAAAATGATTACACTATAAACGCTACAAGAACGTCTCGATACAGAAGGTCAGGGCGTGCGTTTTCTTTGTGAGGAAGCTCCGAACCACCGGGTATTTTTAGACGAGGGCAACGATGCGATGGTCACATGTTTCATGACGTTACAATACGGTCGATATAATGGACAATTAGCGGCACAATCGACGTTATATATAATCATTTTATAGGTAATGGAAAATGTTAATCGCCCAAATCGTTGGTAAGACGTAGCTCCCGAAAATAATTTCAACGCTCCCTCCATCCCATTCGACATATATTCGATGAACGTGGGCAAAACAAGACGCAAAACGGCGCCGCTAATGAACAAATATTCGGCGAAAGTATAAAATAAATCATAAAACATATACAACACAAGTAAAAAGCATGATTTATCCCAATTCGCTAGATAAGTAGCATTACTATCGTTTCTGAAAATAAGGAAGTATGAATACATATAGTTACGGAATAAGTAGCTAAAAAGGACACTTCTTTGGACTTAAGTGCTATTGGCTCGGACTAATAACTCGGACGTGGGACAACATGCCGCACGTGATTCAAATAGCCTGATGATAATACATCCTTACTAATATTATAAATGTGAATATAGAAATGTTTGTTACGCTTTCACGCGAAAACAACTCAACCGATCATCATGAAACTCTGTACATATATTCTCAGAGGCTCTAGAGCTATGAGCGACGGTGGTCCAGTGGTGGACGGACTCGGCCTCTTACGCGAGGGGTTCCGGGTTCGATCCTGACCCGTCCGTGTGTGCCTTGAAATAGGTTTTTCTAAATTTCTAAGTGCACACGAGACCATCGTTCGCTCACCGGTGAAGGAAAACATCGTGAGGAAACCTGCATGCCTGATGAGATTGAAAGTCTTTGAAGGTATGTGAAATTCACCAACTCGCAATGGGCCAGCGCGGTGAACTGTTGGCCCATTACCTTCCTCTGGGGTAGTCCTTCGAGGAGGGAGACCCGTGCCCAGCAGTGGGACATATAAGGGTTGATACTTATACTTTACTAGAAGTAGGACACTTTAAAAAAAAGTATTTTTTTAAGTATCGCGGGCAACAGCTAGTAAATTGTAAGCATTTTGCAAATCTATATTATTTGCCACAAAATGTTTTTCCATAGAAACTTACTTTGTTGTCTTTGAAAGTAAAAAAAAACAATTTAATCAAAAATATTCTGATCCAAGTTTAGGAGTCAACGACCGCTTGTCCTCAATGGGTTTGTTCTAATTATATGACAATTTACTATGCATAGATTCCTGATTAGATTAAACTGTGACTAATTGCTATCGAGCTATCCACAAAATTGTTTTTACTTTTTTTCAAAATTGTCTATAAGAGGTGTGTCCACTAGATATTGGCCTTCTCATATCAACGCCAAGGTCGACTTGAACCGGCTATTGCACAGAAGATCAAACCATTAGTTGTGCGAGGAAGCCACCGTCTTACTCTACGCGACGATTAGCACTTTATAATTTTTAACTTTATCTGTGGGCGGTATGTGCTGTACCACGCTCCCCGTTGTATGAGTATCAGGAAAAGGCAACGCATGAATGAGATGCCTGGTGTAGTCATACTATTTAATGTTCATGGGGGGGGAGTCTATCACTTGCCACCAGATGGCTTGTTCACCTACCAAACTAATAGAATAAAAATCTTTATACAAAAAGGAACAGCGCAGACTGCGGCTGCGTTTTCCGCTTTTGCCAATGTTTTCCGCGATTGCCAACATTTGCGACGGTCATTTTACACTACTATTTTTAGCTAAATAGAATACATTATTAATAATAGGAATATATAATTTATCGAGCGACGATTGATTTGTGATTTGAGGTGATTGATTCGATCTTGATGCCTGTGGTGCTTACCAATGGGTTTTAAATTTACACGTTACGAACATTAGACTATCGCTTGCTTACCGGTACAGGAAAACTGGCCTAACATCCTCGTCTGATTTCGTGGAGGAGAAGCGTGCCCAGAAATGGGACCGATTGATATAAAAGAGTTGATATTATTGTGTAATTGATGAGATTTATAAAGCTACTCTGTAATATGCTCACTAAAGCTGTCATAGAACTTATAGAAAGTTGTGTGGCGCTATGAAAATGGTGATGATGAAATTGGAGAAAAATGTAACATACGTTATTCCCCTTTAAATTGTTAAGATAATATTACTTGCAGAAAGAAAGGTGAAACCGCTTCGAGAAGACCTCACTAGAGGCTAAGTTAAGTAGGCCACTCGGTCAAACATTATGAGTTCTTATTGTTGAAGACTAATACAAATATTCTAACCTTAACGGTTTTATAAACTTGTTAGAATTGTTTTGGCGCTTATTAATTCGATGGATCCGGCTGCACGCACGAAAAACATGACTCATGCGGCGTTGCCTCGCTCTGAGGCGTTCCATTTAAGGTTTGAAGTGCAAGCGAGAGCGCGGAACGAGCGACAAAGAGGCACAATCGGCCCATCAGTATTTTCTTATGACGGTGTCACGTTCAACTATCGTCAGTAAATTTGTTTTTTTTAAGTGACAAATGCAACTTTAAAGTTGTAAGCTTCCGTTGAGATTTTTTTTAAATCCAGTTCTCATTGTGCATCCCTTAGGCACTAATGTTTTAAATAAACTATCAACCTATTACCGTCTTTAGAGATATCTGTACTGTAGGGTTTTGTAGCTTTACGCTTCCCTTGAGTCTTTTTTAAAATAAATTTGTCAGCTAATTCTAGGGTGCGCTTAGCCTTTCGTGTTATTATTTTATATAAATTTGCCACCGAACTCTAAAAATGGCACAAATACGAAGTGGTGAGACTCGTTTGCCCCGTTAGTATCTCCTTTGACAGGACCGTTAGTGCCACCGGTTTGGCCACTTTCACTTTCTCTTTGTTTCACAGTTAATCTATTTACAGTAATACTTTTTTAGTAACCGTTAAGCTGAAACAAATCGTATAATTACACTATCTTGATCTATCCATGATCCTTTTACAGTCACTAGTTCAGTAACAAAAGACTCGCATAGATACAACTCCAAAAATACTGACAGTATCGACTGAATACAATACAAGCATTACCCATAGGCCCATCACTCAATCCTATCGCCGCTAGTCTTTTATAGCCGGTAACCACCAAATGACCCTTTGATACGATCTCCAGGAGCCCAAGGGATACGTTGATCATCCTAGGGGAACACAACGAACTTAATTAGAGGAATTCAGATGAAATTGAAATATGTGAGTTTCGGGATGGTCAATCTTGAACCTCTTCCTACTTTTCTTCCCGGAACACGAGAAAGATGCATCATAGTACGGTGATGCCCCTTTCTCTTTCGCTTGTTGTCTAGGTGCATCATAGTACGGTGATGCCTCTTTCTCTTTCTCTTGTTGTCTAGGTGCATCATAGTACGGTGATGCCTCTTTCCCGTGTGTGCGGGCCCCACCAGTATCGATGAGTCTAACTAGATATCGTTACTTTTGGTTCGTTTCGTTTTGTTTTTAACTCGACGGCTCAAGATATAAAACCCGTCAAGTGACTTATTGTGTTGGTCACGTTTGAACCCTGCCCTTGAACACCCAATGTTTAGGGTTGCCAACGTCATTTGCACCCTAGACAACAAGCAGAAAGTCATGATCAAATAAATCGGTAATATTTTTAACAAAACTATTTTCTTTTTTCTTTTTAGTGCTTAGTGCAAAATGGAAACCCTAAAATCACTCAAAAATTTAAAAAGGCAACAATTCTTTTTGCGTTTTATTTTTACTTTTCAGGCCATGCCAACACTTTTTTTCGAATGGACTTATGCTGTTGGCCTTAAGGCCTTTAAGCTTCATCGGAATTCATGCCAACACTATCATACCTCTTGGTTTACACAATCATTCCAAACACACCCGGTATATTAGAGTGATTAATTTAGTTGATCTATCTATAAAATAATTCTAGATTAGAGCACACACTTAATTAAGGCTTTTAAATTATTCTGTGACCTTTAAGATTAAAGTTTTTCTATATCAACAACCAACCCTAACACCAAGCTTTTGTGTTGTGGCGTTTGAAATGGCTTCCCTTTTAATGATAATCGTATTCGAGAAGGCTTACATTAAATAATCGATAAAGTAATATCGATTTTTATGTATAATATTAGTTATCGGTAGGTAGTTGGTACGTACCTACGGCGGGCTTATTTTATTGATATCGATTCTTGAGTGTAATTGATAAGTTTTGATTGACGACCACCTAGACCACTAGAGAAGTTGTTCGCAAAATATTCCATGTTTCAACATCATAATTAGCGGTATTTATCTAACGAATATCTCTTAAATCTTTATATCGCCGATTGTATTCATAATATTATGTTAGTAATGCAAATATATTATGTTAATAATGCGACGATGATCCAGTGGTGGGTGGACTCGGCCTCTTATGCAAGAGGTTCCGGGTTCGATCCTGACCCGACCGTGTGTGCCTTGAAATGGGTTTTTCTAAATTTCTAAGTGCACCCGAAAATACGAGATCATCGCACAAAACATCGTGAGGAAACCTGTATGCCTGATGAGATTGGACGTCTTTGAATGTGTGATGATTTTAAGACCCGTGCCCAGCAGTGGGACACATGCTACTGAACAGCTTCTGAGTTAGTCCTTATTTGTCCATTTTTATGTCTAAGTATTCTATTTTGTTTTGACAGACACGCTGACAACGTTGTGATCCTCTAAATCTGGCTAAGGGTTCCCTTTTCCAATTTTCTAGTACGGAACCCCAAAAACTTCATGCGAAACCGCGTGCAAAAGTTGCATCCGTGTTCTTTTATCTATCAACGTTTGTTTCCTAGTACACGTAACGTATATATAAGGTTAGACCGTAAAATAATTTATATAACCAGTTATGTTCGTTGCAGCTGAACCGTGGCCCGCCTCGTAACCGTGCCGATAAATTGTGTCTGGACTAAACGAGCGTGCTGGTTTTTTTAGTTGCGTAAATTATAGATGCTTCGAGAAAGTCTGGGAAACTTCTATATTTGGACGTAAAATGTGCATGGTTTAAATAAATATTTCTTGCTCTGACAGGAATTGCAAAATTTGGATGATCATGATGAGGAAATGCGCATATTTTTTTTAAGTATGACGTGATAACGATCTATCTTTTGTCTAAAGATAGGCAAAGCAGCATAACCTTCACATCACATAACCAAGGACCAATCAAACAGGCTGATTACCAGTCGGTGTTGCTGTACATTTATCAAACCCGACGCCATGAAGCCGTGGAAGTCACACTCCACGGCTGACGGGGGGCAACCCCCCACTTACTATATCACTGGGTGATACCAACCGGCTCGCACGGCACATTTAAAGCTTGAAGTGCAAGCGAGAGCGCGGAACGAACGCAAAGAGGCACAATCGGCCCATCAGTATTTGCACCTCACCAAAGGATTCCTCGCTGGATTTTAGTAGGTAGAGCTGCGTCCACTTACCATCTTTCGGGCGCAGCGAGTCCCACATACCCACCGAGTCCCATATAGTTGGGAAGACCCACTCCTCAGCGGGATGCGTCAGTGCATTTTCCGGCGTAAAAGAAAAAAAAGGCTAGCTGCAGATAAACTTATGTCCTTGGGCGACGCTGACCGCTTATCAGCTCCAGTGTCGCCTGCCAGTTTGTCCATCAAACTGACATTAAAAAAAATGCCTATCACCTATTTGAGCAAACGATCTATGGACAAAATGGGACAACAGTGGAAATTTTATGTGCGTAATATAACAAGCGCAATTCAGCTAATAATAAAACAAAGACACGGTACAGTTGTGTGTGACATGTAGTGACGAGATTCATATACGTTTAAGTAGTACAACAAACTAGCTCAAACAACGCCTTTGCTTGTAATAGTTATATTTGAAGTTCAATCCATACAAGCTTTGATAACCCTATCCTAATGCAGCCTCTTTCGGTCCACTGCTAGACCAAAGGCCACTTTCAATGAACGCCAAGACGGCCGAATGTCACGCATTTCGCAACAGTATTCGTATCAACCAAGTATCCATGGAAACACGTTAAAAAGGACATGCAAATATGTGCATCGACGCGCCCTCCACTTGCTGACGGTACTGCGAGGTTCGCTTACTCGTCTCGATGCGCGTGTCTACATGTGGACACACACACGCATACAAACTAACAAAACACAAATGCACATACACGCCCGCGACGCGGCGTTTATATTGACAGCACTGCCAGGTTCGCTTAGAGATCATTTTTCTTTTTATTCGTAGTTTCTGTACTATAATATATTTAACTAGCTGTTACCCGCAGCTTCGCCCGCGTGAACTTAGGTTTACGGATTTATCATGTCTGATGATGATCGTTTTCTATTTTACTAATTAAGTACCTACTAAGTTTTTGTATTAAAATGGATATAATATCTTGAAAATAAAGACTAATATCCCTTCGCAGACTTTTAGGCATAGGCATATTTAGGGTACTATTATTATAATATTATTCCACCATAGTATTATGTTGATCATAATATTACGTCTACCAGAGTTTATACACTACGGCCTTAGACACCGGACAACCGCCCGTTCAATCACGGCAACACGATTTATTTTCTTGTGCATTATTTTGATTTTGCCATATCTCCTAAAGTAGTCATTTAATTTGCATGATGTAAAGGGCAAAAATAATCTTCATGAAGTGCTCAAGGTAATTAATTGATTTAAAATGATAAGTATTCATATCGTATTTGTGTAAATAACTTTTAAACTTTCGCGTTATAATTGCCCATTTTTTAAAAGTATTAAATGGATATAGTATGATATCCCTAAGAGATAGACATATGCCATCGCGGACTTTTTTGTAGACCTATTTAAGATACACAATACCACCATACATTATTTTGTTATATCTCAAACGGTTTAGGCAGCGTTTTCGTTGAAAACTCCCAGACGGCCTATTTTTTTCCGACACCTCCAACAATTATCGTTATATCTAAGGCAATGTATATAAAAACTTAATAAATTATGTACATAAACCTTCCTCTTGAATTGCCCTATGCATTAAAAAAAATCGCATCAAAATCCGGTGCGTAGTTTTAAAGATTGAAGCGTACAAAGGGATATAGGGACAGAAAAAGCGACTTTGTTTTATAATATGTAGTGATATTTAAAGTCACTGAGCGTCTAGTCTATACTATGTATTTGTAATGAGGTTATGTTTGTGTTGTGTTGTTTGTGTGTTGAATGTAGGGTCTTCAAAACACGTCTGATTATTTAAATAATAATCCTTACCAGTAGTTATATTATTGTGTTCTATCACTGAGTGGCATATTCTTATACTCTATGGAGTATCCAGACTAAATATAATCATCGTCAATCCGCCGTTTGCCAATTCACCCGTAAATCATAGTTAACGTGGGCTAAACAAATAAACAAAGTGGGCTAAACACTTGCAAATATTTGTTATTATCCTTGTACTGTCGATTGTGTGTATGAAACAAACGTTGTTTTAAAATATTTTTATTTGAGACACATTTATTGACACACACTTCGTTTCCGGTGACGTCGTTCGCTCAGAGATCGTTTGAAATATTTTCCCCATCTATCTTATCTTATCTTATTAATATATATAAATCTCCTGTCACAATGTTTGTCCTCAATGGACTCCTAAACCACTTAACCGATTTTAATGTTTTTTCTTTTAAATGTGTGCTTTTCTCCAACTTAAAAGATAGGATAGTTTATCTCTCAAATTTGAGATTGCAATTTTATTTATTGCAAATTAATTGTTTTGACGGAACGAAGTCTGTCGAGTCCGCTAGTACTAATATAAAGAGGTAAAGTTTTTGACTTCGTCAGGCTGTAGGGGGTAATCTAGTTCTACTGAACCAATTTTGAAAATTACTTTACCGATAGAAGGCTACGTTATTCGTGAGTGACATATCCTACTTCCTACTAGTCCTACTAATATTATAAACGTGAAAGTTTGTAAGTATGGATGTTTGTTACTGTCACGTAAAAACTACTGAATGGATTTCTATGAAACTTTACAGTAATATAGCTTATACATCAGAATAGCATATAGGCTATAATATATCCCCTTACTTCCACGGGTATGTGAAATATACGGCTGAACCCCGAGGGCGCTGCTAGTATCATATAAAGGTATTTTCTCGTCCAAACGCTTGCATAATATTGTTTTGGTTCGAAATATATTCAGTTATGATAAATAACATTCATGCAGAAACTACACAGATATCACAATATGCATTATATTTTGATATCATCATCACTATCAGCCTCTAACATTCCATTGCAGTACTTAGGTCATCCTCAGTGAACGCCAAGACGACTTTTAAGATTTTAATATGCCTAATCAAAATTAAAATAGTTTTTGCATTTTCTATAATTTCTAACATTTCTATAATGTTTTAGGATGGTAAAAAGAAAATGTAATGTAAAAAGTAAGAACATATGAGAAATACATTTAGCAGCTTGATGTAGATATTTGTTCACATATTGATAAAATAAGTATATACTTCACATGGGAAGTGCTGATCGATATGAACGTTTTTTACATAAACAAATCCAATTTAGTAGTGCACGGCTCACAGATTAAAAAAACAAAATGGTTTCCATAGTTTGTAATAAAAACGCGTTCATTAAATTTTGTTAGCCTAATTTAGGCTGATCTCTTTTATAAAATCAAATCGGAAGCAATGGACGATGGAAAACTAACGAATCTCGAATTACGCACGTATTTTGAACTGGAAGTTTATCAGATTCGACTTAACACATGCCTCATGAAAAATATAATTTATTCCTACATATTGTGTACTATACAGTATACAGTACTCTTTTCACTTGGGCGTTTTCTAATACATTCATTGTATTCATAGTAACGTATTGTTATTTGGTTTGCCGCAGCTGGAAGCCTCTACTAATGAACGATGAGACGGACAGCAGACCAATCGCATCCAATTCGGGCCGTCCACTATCGTCTAGACCTCCAATTAGGATAATGACCTCCATAATGGTCATACGACCCAATTCGAATGTGGATGCGCGGTCATCTTATTTGTATAAAATTATAAATCAATGATGTTCGATGAATAAAAACTTTATCCAGCATCAGATGGATTCATCCCGATAATAAGAAATGATAGCGAGTAGAGAACTACTACATATTATTAGTAAGAGAATTCGAAAAGTCTAAGGACAAAATACTTGATCCTAGTAACTTTATTTTGTGTGATATCATTTTTAGAAGTTATAAGGCGACCTCTTTAGAAAAACGATCACAGTCTCAGGCGCCTATAACTTTTAAAGTGGAAGCACGTCGCCTACTTTTTTTATTATAGGGATATGGGAAGGGAAAGAATAATGGAAACTGAAATGAGACAGAACAATAGTTTTAGGATAAAGATATGATAAGTCTTTAAATTGTCGCTCAGAAATCTTGTTTTATCAACAATAATCTGTAATCACTTTCTCATTATACACGGCATCTTCAAGTAAGCTTATCTTCAAGATTGCACAACCGGTATCAAGGCTTGCCCACTGAGAAGAAACGGCGAAACAAACTCAGCAAATCTAATATTTTCAAACTCTATAACAAACTTTACATAACCGCTATGTCATTTCCTTAAAGTATAAAGATATAGATCCTAAATATGCTTTATCGTAATTTCAGAACGGCGACCTGTGCATATCGATACTGCACCCGCCCGTGGACGATCCACAGTCGGGCGAGCTGCCCTGCGAGCGCTGGAATCCAACACAGTCGGTGCGCACCATCCTGCTGTCAGTCATATCCCTGCTCAACGAGCCCAACACCTTCAGCCCCGCCAACGTGGACGCCAGCGTCATGTACCGCCGCTGGAGGGACTCCAAGGGCAAGGACAAGGAGTATGAGAATATTATAAGGTAAATATCACGACACACGTGACACGTCCATAAATTACGTGAGGTGTTTTGTTTTTAAATTTTTACACGTTATATTTTCTCCATGTTTGTTCAACTTGAACCACGTCATCTAGGTCCGATATATAGTGTAGTGTTTGTAGTTAGTGTATAGCTATATAAATAGTTATAGACACGATCTCGTGCTCACGGTACGGGTGGGGTGGGACGCACGTCACTACAGCGAGAGCCATGGGCGAGAGCGGACGTGCGCCTGCGACCAACAAGTATCGTGTGTTGTCGAGCCCGTGTAATTGTGGTATCGGTGATATTCACAGAGTATATATATTACATATAGGAATCCTTAAAAGATGAAGAGTTCATGCGTTCTAATCAGCTTTTACCAAATTGTGACATAAACAAGCCTTCACACAGCAGGCGTCTAGAAAATTTTAACGCGCGATTGCGGAACACAACTGCTCTCTGAGTTCTGACTGTGTAGGTCAATTTTACATTCAATCTCAGATGCTTATACGATGTGATGTTAGCTCACGGTTCTTGGTCACGAATGTTTGCGATGACGTAAAACTGTTTTGGTAATAAAGGTGCAGTTACACTAACCTTTTCCCAACCATATTTTGGGGTCAGCTTCTAACCGGATTCAGCTGAGAACCAGTATTTTAAATGGAGCGACTGCTTATCTGACCTCCACAACCCAGTAATTGGGTGATACGGTACACCATGGTAAGACTGGTTGTCAGACTCGAGCTTCTGACAACTCGTGACGACTGACAAAGATCTACGAATGACAGCTTTAAACGTGCTTTCCGAGGCACGGAGGAGTCTCTTTATGTAAAGATGGTCGCCCATCCACGGACCAACCTCGGCAAGCGTTGCTTAACCTGGTGAATCAATCCGTGCAGCAATTACCACTGAGCCACGAGCTTATTTCTTAATTCCTCTTTGTATAGATCTCAAAAAAAATATTTCAGTCGAATACAATTAATTTTGGATTCGATTTGTATTAAATTTTTATTTTGCTTTTTTTGTGAATAGCACGCCTTGAGATTGCTTCAATAGTGGACATGAATGTTTAGTGTCAAATTGTCCCCAAAAACAAAGAGAGAATCAGGGAATTGTTCACTCGTGCATTGGCAAATAGCCAACATGTGAGCGATTTGCGTGCGAACTTCACAAGCAGCAACACTTTCATGACAGGTTTCCTCACGTCTTAGTTCAACACAAAGCGAGATAATCCCTATTTGAAGCCGAGCATAAACTTTCTAGCCTTACTTCTTTAGCTTTTGTATCCAAAATAAGGTTATTCATGTTGTTTAATATGCACATCAAGCATTTAACCGCATAGAGGAGTAAATATCGTCATCAGCGTTTATCCGTTCACTGCTGAACATAGGCCTCTCTCAATGAACGCCAAGACGACCCCTTGTCACTCGCATTTAACACGTTGTCTACTCAAACAGGGCCTCCACTCCAAAATCTTATTAGCCCATCGGCCACCTGTTCTCCTAAGCGTGTGACCAGCCAGGTAACTTTAGTTCTTTTGCCTTCGTTTCGAATCCTTTCTGCGAAAGAAACACGCAACAGTATTGTGCCATAAGCCATCAAATCAATGTCAACCAATCATACGAAGGTACGGCCAATCGTTGATCAATGTCAATAAACTGGCAATATTTTTTTTGGATTGATCTATGCTAATATAATGCTTCGTCTGTTGTGGTGTGAGCCGGTTGGTTTCACCCTGTGAAGTAGTATGTGGGGGGTTACCCCCCGCCAGCCACGTGTGTGAAAGTCACACTCCACGGCTTCATGGCGTCGGGTTTGTTCCTGTGCCTTGGCAAATTAGAGTGCAGAACCGGAGCAAGCCGCAACGCTGATGCACAATTTTGGCGGAATTTTATTTTTATAAACCCATAACATTACCGTTCTATTCTGGTCATTTATTATTGCTCGATGAATATCAACGACTTACGAATAATTTAACATTACAGGAAACAAGCCCAAGTGGCGCGCATGGAGGCAGAGAAGGAAGGAATAGTGGTACCTTTAACATTAGAAGACTATTGCATTAAGACACAAGTTAAATCATCAACACAAGAACCACAGGTGAGAATGTCATTGCATTATCTTATACAATGGTGTAACTACAGGGTGGCAAGTCGGCAAAATGCCACGGGCCCAAGCTGAAAGGGGCCCCCCGGTCGGAGGAGAATTCCAACTCCCAACTTTTTTTTTTAAATTGTGTCTTTCCTAGCATCCGATGAATTTGCTACGGGCCCCGAACGGTATAGTTACGCCACTGATCTTATACCATACCTAATAGCAGCGCCCGGCGGCTGGAGTGCTTAATTGGTAGTAAGTGGGATTAAGGGGATAAATAATAGAAAGAAAGAAAAACGTTTATTTGCCCACACTAGAGACAACAACAGATACATATAGGTTATGTTAATAACAATGATGAACCATAAACTAAAGTATAGCTTATGTGTTATTCTGATGTGTAATCTATATTATTGTAAAAAGTCAAGTATCAATCGATATAATATGTCCCACTGGTAGGCCGTGCCTCCTCGAAATTAGAGGAACCTATTGTCTAAAATTTTTAACAATTTCGAGTTCGTACAGGCTAGTACGGGCATTCTAAATTGGCCGTTCTAAAGTTAGCCATGAATGACGTCACAGCGTGGTTTTTTTTTTCAATATTATTTCTAGCTCCTTTCCATTTTTTTAATAAACTAGTTTTGACATATATTATCGCTGTTTATTATTATTTTTTACATGACCTACATTACATTACTATCACGGGAGTAGTCAGTCCACAAAGTTAAACAAAAACCCTAATATCAAGATGAAAGACTCCAGCCTCGAAAATCTGATGCTTACCATCTCTAAATTTATGAGATTTAATCCATTTAGTAATTTGCAATTGTTCTACGGATAATTTGATGTACAAGATTAGCGAACAGGCACTTTCAACTAATAGAAAAGATACGTAATAGGCCTTCAGATATTTCAATACACTTAAGTGATACATAAAACGGAGGTTAACACGAAATACTCAGTGACGTTGCTTGTAAAATTTAATTTTTACGACCTAATCTCCGACACAAAGGAAGTTCTTGGTATGACTACTGAGAGTGTCCTGCCATATTTTGATACATTAATTAGCAAAGGCTCACATGACTTTAAGATTTATATATTTTAGCACAGATTTATAAATAAATATAGATGGAGATGGCCGAACACGCGAGATACGCCACCAAAGCGAATACAAATTCAAAAGCGATACAATCTAATAGACGGTTTGAGTACGATGCTATGTCAAGCACTTGACAGTGGTTTTTGAATTTGTATTCGCTTTGAAGCGTCACTCGAGTGTTCGATTCTCCATTGAACACAGATGTAATATATAACATTGCTTGTTTATTTTCCTTGTCTACTAATTTATTATTATCGTATTGAATTGTTATCGTTTCATCGTCCAGTTATAGTCCGTTTCTGGACGTATTTCTGCAAGATGTACATCGACGTGTGTAATATTTATCTAATCATGGCGGACCGTTGCTAAATACATTATTTATTAAGTAAAATTTCTTCTAGTGTTTTGCAGAAATATGAAGATGCCTTAATTTAATGTTAACTTAAATGGGAGGGATTGACTGCGCGAGGCTGCATGGGTAACACCCTCTTGCTGTATCTAGTGCAACAGCTTTGCTGCACTTCGGAGGGAAGAAGAGACAGGCAGTATTGAATATCGATAGTCGCCGAAAGACATCGCTTGTTTGACCTCCTATGCAATTAAAGGAAACATTAAAGACAAATATCAAATAGTATTCGATACTTACAGAGTATATTTATTTTCAGCTGGATATGACAGATTTCTACGATGATGACTACGATGACCTGGACACGGACTCCGAGGGCGAGTTGGAGGGAGGGGAGGGGGACGGCGACGACAGCGGCAACGGCGAGTCGTGAGGCCACGCCCCTTTTGCAACTGAGATCTCCCGCAATCGCGTGCGGACGACCAGACAACTTTAGTATTGTATGGCATTAAACATGTTACAATTTAATTCAACAAAAAGTATTTGTTATTTTGCCATAGACAACATTGAAACGTAACGAAAAGACCACAATATTGTATTTTATGTTTTTCAATGACAATTTTTTTTCTTTTCACGCTAACCAAATTCTTTAAAACCTATTTGTTAAATATTCTTTCAGTTTTGTCGTAGCAATTTCTCTATTATCTCAAAATAAAACAAAAATTTGATCACTAATTAAATAACAAATTTTACATAAGTACTGTAGAAAGACATAAAATACAATATATTATAATAGAAAAATAAATCATACAATAATATATTATACATGTACACACTCAATACGAAACTCGATTACATGAAATGATACATTTTACATATATCCCTATATATATTGTAAAATTATATCATTCAAAACATAATTTATACATACATATTATTTGTCTACGTACATAATTTAATTTTTAATTTTGATTAAAAAGTCAAGTCAGAACTATGGCAAAAAAAAACACAAACCTACATACCTCACAGTCATGTCATGTTAGTATTGACTAATCTGTTGCTTTAAAAAAAAAACTTGCCAAATGTTGAATATTGATTCACTGTAGGTTATATTAAAACCGGCAAATAGTAAAAGTCAATAATTATTGTTAGACAGTAGATGCTTTATTATGCGTCAATTTTGACGGTTCCATTAAGTAGTGTTGATATTATCTGTGGAATATAATGCGCATTTGACCAATGAGTTTCTGACTTGTTACACTTATTAAATAAATATTAATTCTTCCTTAGCTCTAGGTTCAAGTACTACGCTGAATTTAATTAGTAAAAGTAGTATTTTGCGGGCCAAATGCCTGTCTTTAAAAGTGAAACTGAAACAATAAAAAAAGAAGAAGATTATTTTAACATGGCGCATGTCAAAAAAAAACTTAAAATGGCGGGTATAAAATTAGGCAAGGAAATTGTAAATTCCATAAATCTATATCGGAATATATTATGTACGATGAATATTAGTCTATCTTTTTACCTCGTGACTGATAGTTTTGTGACTTTAAAGCCTTTTAACGGTCTCTGTTAATCGATAATAAGACATCTCAGGAGCTATTTTAGCGCATGTGATAGTACTTTTAGCGTAAACATGTTGGACCTGTATGTGTGTGTAGACAAGTAGAGGTCGCTAGTGTGACATTTCGAATGTGTAGTACGTGTCGAATGCCAAACAATGAGTCGATTGAGTTTCTGCGTCCCGTGCCTATTGCTTGTACTGTATAGATTAATATTTGTAAGTCATTTAGTTTGAATTTATTTCGGATTAGATAAGTAATCTTATTTTACTACACTTATAATTTTAGTGTTGCATTAAATAGTTTATTTTATAGTAGATATGTTTGTGATTGTCATATACAATATGAGCTAGTGCCGCTTATGATCTATGTTTTCACGCTGTATACTATTTATTATTATTTTATTACGCTTTTTGTATATGTGCTGACTGCACATGTAACATCACAATGTCAGGACTTTGAACGCGAGAAAACCATTTTGATGTTTAGTATAATTAAATTCCCGTATTTATCATACGGATACGGGGCCTTAAACATGACCTCATATATTAAAATATGACTTAGTTTCTATAAGATACTACGGAAAAGAATTAAAACTACGGACAAAAGTCCATCGGCATAAGTTAACGATACTTCAAACTTATCGGGTTTTAGCGGATTGAAATTCCGTGGTAAGTATTTGTTGGTAAATATAATACGTGTGCTCAGAGTGACGTCAGAAAAGATGTTCTTGATCAAAATATGTGTAAGACGGATGGATATATTGACAATGGTCACTTTAGAGTGATTACATGAGTGGATAGAAATAACTTATAGCGTTTATGGGCGAACATTTATGAATTATAACACAAATACTTTACGGCCATTATACCGGATCCACACGTTTGTGGCTTGCCGCAAGCCCCAAACCTCCACAAGTCACAAGCATGTGGACGCATCGCAAGCGCTTGCGGCTAATTCTCTTTTGTTCCCTTGGGGTTTGTGCACAATACCGACAGTCTTCGGATCGGCCACAAACCCTTGCAAACCTACGCAAGCCAAATCAAACTATGTATCCACACGTTTGAATTTGTGAGAGCTTGCCGAGGCTTGGCACGCGTGCGGTTCCGGTTTTCATTATAGTGTCTGAATAGAAATAGTGTTGCCCGAAGTCGAAGGAAATTATTTAAGACATATTTTCATGAGTAAAACCATAGAGTCTGCATAGATTTTTTTGATGAAAGTTTTGTGCCTGGCATGATAGCAATAATTGTAACGAATTGTAACAAATACGTGGATACATTTAAATACATCGTAAATTTAAGAAAACTATATATACACTCGTATTGTTATATAATAATAATGTGCTAAATTAATGTTATGTACATAATTCATACAGTCATAATAAACTTGTACAGAAAACACGCCTATCGTTCCGACATAGATGTGCTCAAAATGTTACTAGCAGAACCAAGTATCCAAATTGTAAAATTATATATGCATGTAATATTAATATACAGGAACGATGTTCCTTAGTTAAAATTCAATACTTATACCTAATATTTAGTTCACGTAAAAATCGCAATTTCATAATTTATATTATATCTTATAAATTGAAAGTGCTTTCTACATAAGTTCTCTCTATTTTATTTTTATAGATTTGTAATGTTTGTTTTTTGACAAATATCTTTGACTTAAACGAATTAAAACTTATTGTAATTGCAAAAAAAACAATACACTGATAGTTATAGTATTTCTAAACAAGAAAATTTTTAACATTTTTCACCAAAATTGTAATAAAGAGATAATAAGAATAGAATGTCATTTTCCACTGTAATTGTTATAAGTCTTGTGGTAAAACGCACAAACAATAATAGACGTGGTAACCCTCAATTTGCATTGATATTAATTTAAAGTTGTCTTAATGAAGCGCGTTTAATAGACGATAATATATCGGCTTAGTGGATTTAAGCTACTTTTAGGTTATATCGCTTAGGGTGTTTAAATAACGTCAGTAAGTAGTTACACAAGTTTATTTGTAATTATGAACAATGCCTCTCAGGGTTAAAAGTGAAACTTACTTACATAATTACTTCAAGATTCTCACGCGATTTAGACATGACTTGTCAAAAATATAATCGTGAAAATCCATATAAAAAAAACAGACACAGTTGAGGTGTTGAGAAAACCTCATCAATCTGGGCTGAGGGATGTATAATTGACTATGGCAAAAATCCAGACTTTATCAAATTTAAAAGAAGAAGAATGCGAGCGATACAGCAAAGATACGTAGCTCAACTCATGCATGAAACTTCGAATGTTCTCGATGCTTTTCACATTACTTAAATTTTAATAAAAATCGTCCGAAGTTAATCATTAATTTAAGTAAGTAAATAAGTATATGTAAGTGGTTTGGAAAATTACAGTAGAGATACAAGAGAATGTTAATATCATAATATACAGTAATAAAGATTGAATGCAAAATTGTTGATTTGATTTTATTTGTAGTTTATGTTCTATATTATGGTGTATATGAGGATGATAATTAATAATATCATGAATTACATTATTTTTTGGATGGTTGTGGCTTGAGGATCGTGATGATATTACCTGTGAGGGAAAACATTGTGAGAAAACCCGAATTGGGCCAGTAGACTGAGGCTCAATTGTGTCTCTTAATGGTGACGTGAAGAGTCGAACCGCGCCCAACGAAGTATAGATATAATTAATCCGAACGTAATGTTGAACGAATGGTCACAATATAGGAGACAGAGTTTTTGCCTAGTAGAGCGGGCCTTTTTTAAGTACTCGTTTAAATCTTTACGCGGGAAGTATTGTGGCGCTGATTGGTCTAGCGCATCCTGTGGAAACGGGAACTAAGATCTGGGTTTATTATTGTGTATGTTTATTATTATTACTTCGTGCCACGGCTCTTGGCGTTTCTCCGCAGACTATTTTACGACAGTCCTGGCAGCATGGCCTCTGGTCTTAGCGGGTACAAAAATAAAGGAGCGGCGGAAATCGCTGGAGCGCACGCTTGTACCTATTCTTTTTCAGTTTCCCATTAATTAATTATTGTTTCCAATTTTGATGGAGTTGGAGTGTGATACTTAATTGATGGAGTGAAGGGTGAAACCGCGCTTCAAAAGGCTTTTTACGCCGTTCCTCCGCAGACTAAATGTATTTTATGACAAACATGCCCTCTGGATTTAGCCTGTTGTTTACAAATATGGCATGTGGTTGTGTTTTTTTCGGTTTTCCATAATTAATTATTATTTTCTATTTTATTCATTTGGAGTGGTTTTATAATGTGTTTGGTTTAAAAACGCAATCTGTTTATATTGTGATTGGTAGGCGATTCCTCTTCTTTAAAGATTTTGTTACCTTGAATAATTATGGGCGTTTTCCAATTACAGCACAAACGCGCATTGTGCGGCACAATGCTCAAAGTTGGTGTTCCAATTACAGCACCGCATCGCATTTTTGAGCTCTCATAAAAGTAGTGCTTTCGCGAAATGCGTGCAATTGGCCAACTGTGACAGAAAATTAACAAGTGTTTTTTCTTTAAGTTGTTCATTTATCGAAATGTTTTATTTAAATACTATCGTTAATAATATTATTTATTGTTAAAAAATATACGCGTACGTGCACAAAAATATTATTATAATGTTTCAAGTTCATCTAAAAAAAAAAGGTTTTAGTAATCTTACTAATATTAAAAACGTGAAAGTTTGTAAGTATGGATGTTTGTTACTCTTTCACGTAAATACTCTGACGAAAAGAATGGATTCTATTGAAACTTTATTATAATATAGCTCATATACACCAGAACGAAATATATAAGCTATGATTTATGCCTGCACTCCCACGGAAATGTGAAGTATGCGAGTGAAACCGCGGGGCGCTGCTAATAGTATAAATGCTTAAAAGTTCAAAATATGAATTCTTAAAATACGTACGTACCAGATGATATGCAATACCTAGTTGATAAAGAGATGATTTAATTGAAAGGTATATAATTGTTTTAAAACTCATTAAAAAAAATTACTCAAAACAAAAAATGTTAATGAAATAATCAAAATCCAAATAACTTAAAATAACCGTAAATAGCTTTCAACCAATAATTATGTATACCACTTTATTTACATTATTAAGGTTATTGCCAACTTTTATGAATATTTTTTATTCTACCCTGAACTGAGCACACTCTGCTGGCGCATTTTAAAACTATCGCGTTCCAATTAAGCAACAGCATTGTGCGGCACTGAGTCGCATTATGCTCTGTAATTGGAAAACACACTATAACTGAATCATGGCTGATTATTTACAAACTAATGCCTTATACAAAAATAAAAATATAAAAGTCTGCTGTCGCCTGCCCTGTCAGTTTTAAGTGTCAACCATGGATGTATAGTCCGCGCCACTTATAAAGTCCTGCGACTAATGCCCGAACTAAATTTGACAACATTGACATATTTTAAATTGTTTTACGTGAAATTTGGAGCATATATAAAGTGAGGTGTAAAAAGTGAAGGCCGTAAAATGATCATTAAAGTGAAATAATTTTGTGAATTAGAAAGTAAAAATAAACAACAACTAACCCCGTTGAATAATATGTTTATAAATGTCACTACCATGACAGGTAAATTTTAGAGATGCCAGAATCACTTATTTTTGCCTAATTTATGGTTAAAATATTATCATTAACTCTATACCTACATTTATCTTATGATATTTTATATGAATAATAAATACAAGGTAAAAGAATTAAATCCTTGCTCAGATGAATTATATTTTCAGGTGTTTCTGTAAAAAAGGTCGAATAACAAAAGAAGTAACAATGGCAGCAATTACTTCTGAGAAAATCGTCACTCCTGGCAAAAGCCGAACACATCCAAGAAGCTTGTTTTAGAAGAATTCTACTAATCAGTTATACGTAAAAAATACGAACGAAATATTTACAAAAAAATGTTTTATTTTACTAAAACCTAGCAGGGAGATTTTTATTTTGCTGCTTTAATTATTTTTGTCATTATTATCATCACCAGTCTTTATCAATCCACTACTGACCATAGGTCCTATAATTATTTAATTTTTTTATTGTACTAGACTACGTGGAAAATCATTACACCATAAATTGGCAACATTGAGTTATGAGACCGCAGCGCCGCGTCTATCGGACTTCTAAAGTGGCGAGGACTCTAGTATAATAACAGGATGGCTTACTCGGAAAAAATGTATTTACGAAAGTGAACACTAACTCAACGCATTAAGTATTATATTCTAATGGGCATTACACAGATGCTGATCCGAGCCGAGCGGGATAGCAATATGTTAGAAGTGTGTCTCGTTCTTTTATCTTGCCAGCTTAAAAATGTATTTTATTAAAAATTTGGGCTGATCAAAAATTTCATCGAAAAAAAATGTCTTTTTAATATTATTTTGACAATTGTATGTCAAGAAATTGTAATTGAATTTATTTATTTAAATATATTTCCAATTCAAAAAGAAAACATAAATTATTATTTTGCTTATTTCTTTTATTTCTTATGGTAGCCCAGTTAAGTGTCATCTTGACATTTTGTATTGTAATGGTTGCTATGGTTACTTAAATAACATAATTAGTATCAAACTACCATAGATATATAAAAAGCATAGATAGAGGATAATAAGTTGAACAAATTTCATAACTAATACGCTCTTTACTCTTACGGCAAACTACCTGTGTTGAAACGAGATAGCAATATGTCTTCAGCTCTATCTTCAGGCCATGCGCCCCACATTGCCTCGGCGGCCATATTAGTTGGTAGCCAGCTGGATACCAAACAAGCTGTTGTGTTTTGCTAATCATTTGTGGTTTTTTGTATTAAAAGTGAACTTTTAGTTATATTTACGTAATTAACAAGAAATGTGGCGTGTGTGGTACCAGGGTATTCTCACCAAATGGGTGTACTAAGTGAAAATAATTCAAATGTATCATTCCACCGGTAAGCTTAAAGACAAATATTGTTAATTTAATGTTTATTAAGGTATGAAATACCTGTAGATCTTATTGAATTTTGATCATTGTAAAAGCATGTATTATTTTATGCATTTATTTTTGCGTATATGCATCATCATTACATAATAATTCTAATTATAAATAACACAATCTGATATTTTGACACTTTACATACCAGATAGTGTTGTACGACTAGTAACATGAAATATCGATAACGTTCGATATTTAATTTAGAAAGGCTATGGTAGGATAAGCTTATAAGTGAATCTGCTTGCAGCGAGTTTGTCCTTGTAATTTTTATGGATCGTGTAGCTCTATGCTGGCTAGTTAATTACTTGCTGGTGCCAAATTCACTGGCTTTTACTGATATTTTTTATTATAAATAGGTTTTCGACTGACTCCTATTTCTATAAGAGAAGAATGGATCAAAAATATAAACAGAGGCGAGGAATGGAGTCCCACACAATACTCTGTCATCAATCAAGGATATGCTCTGCACATTTTGAAGAATCTTGCTTTCGTCAGGGATACACCCGAAAAACTCTCCATTTGCATGCAGTGCCAACAATATTTGTTAATCACCCCCTATCATATCAACCCGTAAGTGTACATGTTCAGATTATACAAGTCTAATGCACAAAAGTGCTAGTACTTCTAATACTTATTTGGCTAAGCTAGTGTGATTTAATCAAACAGATAATATGCAACATTGACGTATTATATTGTTTATTGAGTTCATGTCAGCTTTGACAAATCTATGTTCTGAAGATAAATATACTGCTTTTCTGAAAAACAAAACAAGGAACTCTTGGAGATCCCTTTTTTATTGTTTTAAACAAGTTTTAACATGATAGCTGACAAAAGAAAAGGTATCAAACCCATAAAGGAGACTGGCGGCTTTCGGCCTGAACTCCTACAGAAATAAAACGTTTAGGAAAAAAAAGTAGATTTTTACTCGTATCTATTTTATGTAGTAATATTTTCAGAGAACTTGTCTGAGTTGAGAAAAAAATATTTTTATATTTCACCCATGATGTGATAATCGATACTTGCAAATAATCGAGCGACACCATTTTACTTTTATCACATGATTCATAATATTATCCTTCTTTGTGGCTTTTATCAAATTGGTTTTTCTAGCACTTACATTACAACATTTAAGATAGGTATATCTCGCAGAAATGAGGTATTTTATAGATTTTATTTTATCGATTTGTATTATTTTTTGTAATCGATTATGGAATTAATACTTTAACTAGTTTCTTTAGGTTGGCAACACTACTTGACAGCAGGCTGTCATTCTGTTGATCGCCATTTGCCGATCAATTCGATCAATTTAATATTTTCGTTCTCTTGCTTTTTCTCGCGTCAGCGCTACGTAGATCATTTATTGTTGTATCGTTTATTTTTGACCTCGGCTTTGTATTTTGGACTATATACCTTGCATAAACGTTGACCTGGCGAATTACCATCGGACTTTGGAATTCTTAGCTATTTTGGATTGTGACTACTATGGAACGGTTACGCTGTGCTAATTGCACCATATCTACTCAACGATTGAGGAGGCATGTATTGACTCCATTGGAAAATCGAGAAATACTGTCTTTAATAAGGCAGTGGCATCCTAATCGCACGGTAAGCTCTTTGATAATACTTTATTTTATTGGGTACATGAATGTTGCTAAACCAAACTGACGATAAAGACTCTGCCAGTACTTTCATGGTTTGAAATATTTTCATTTCTAATATTTTGATTATAAATATTTTAACTTACCACTTTCTTTATTTATTCTTTTTACAGATTCTCAACATAGATCATATATGTCATGAATGTTGGAGATCTATTAATAATGCCCTTTATAGAACGGGAGATGTACAAACACCAGTTTTGGGACATCATCAGGTTTGTATTAATTGTGGTCGATCTCTTATGAAGGCCCGCTTGCATAGACTACAAAGAAGTTCTGAGAGAGATATACACATATACAATGTTATTGCAGAGTGGATTTTACCTAATCAGGTAATTATTTTATTTATTTATTTATTCTTATACTTAAAATACTTTAACTAAGAACACTTAAGTTACTAAAAAATGGAAGGAAATACAAAGAGCTTAGCTCTAAATTCTGAATGATTACAATTAAATGAGATAAGATCATATTTACCAGTCTCAAACATAAAGCTTTACTTACATATCACTAATACAGGAATATTTGAACACTGTAGTATGCTTGTAAGTTAAATAGTTTTTGCTCCCAGCAAGCCTCAGAAGTATAGTATCACAAATTGCATGCATATAATACTAACTACTTATCTTTGACTGGATAAAACATAGATTTTTTTTAATGTCAGGTACAACCAGGAAACCTCATTTGCCATCCTTGTTGGATGCGAGCTGATCAACACCAATATTCTGCCCCGTCAACATCACAAGCTTCATCCTCTTTAATAGTTGAAGGAGTTGATGACAATCAAGCAGCTGTGTCCCCACCACTACTTCCAGAAGTAATTCCAAGACCAGAAATACCAAGCCCACCTATGCAGCTGAGTAACATTATATTGCCAAATTACACTCGGTCTGCTGATACAGAAAATAGATGTATTTTTTTAAATTGTGAAGACCAACATAGGTTTATTGTACCTCTATCGGTTAGGAAACGTTTACTTATGGAATTCAATTATTATGTCCCACGAAACTGTCGTATTTGTCGAAATCATTTAGTTGGGGATTGGGACACAGCAATCACAACTGGTATTCAGTCATTTACTGCTGAATATATAGAAGATATTTTTGAAGTCTTAAAATCAGACGATGCACACCTTGATTTTGCAAATATAGGTGAAATGTCTGATAACATAGTGTATTATTGGACAGGATTTTCTAGAGACCAGTTTATGGAAATCATGTCAGAAGTTCCACAATTGTCGCTTATTAAAAGGGGAAATACTGGGCTAGCTGCATATTTAATAAAATTAAGAACAGGTGATTCAGATGAATGACTTTCGAGTTTGTTACATATTCCTAGAAGAACATTAGAAGATTTGATGGCCAAAGTGAGAAATATATTGAGGCAGTATTTTGTGCCTAATCATGTAGGTTTAGGTCATTTGACTAGACAAAATGTGACAGAGCGCAATCTATTGATTCCTAATGGGCTATTTGGTAATCCTAACAGCAGCCCAGAAAATAGGAAAGCTATTATTATTTTAGATGGGACTTATGTCTACATACAAAAAAGCACAAATTATTTATATCAGAAAAAGACATATTCTTTGCATAAGTATAGTAACCTTGTAAAGCCCTTATTAATTGTGACTACTGATGGATATATTATTGACATTTTAGGCCCCTATCCAGCCACAACTTCTGATGCTCAAATCTTAATGAAAGAATTACAAAATGCTGACAGTGCATTAAGGACATTTTTCCGTCCAGGAGATGTGTTCATTCTGGATAGGGGCTTTAGGGATGCAATACCTCTATTAGAGCAATGTCGTTATTGTCCATATATTCCACCCTCTCTAGAACCAAATGAATCTCAGCTTTCAACATTGCAAGCCAATAAAAGTAGAGCAGTGACGATTACTCGATGGGTGGTTGAAGTAGTAAATGGGAGATATAAAAGGGATTTTAAAATATTTAGACAGGAATATTTTAATGTAGCTTCACACCATCTTATGACTGATTTTTTATGTGCTAGCGCATTAATAAATAAGTTCCATTGTTTGATAACAGACAGAGAGGATGCTGGAGACATATTAACAATTATTCAGAGGAATATGCATGTTAATAATTCATTAGCAGATGTTGTTTTTGAAAATAATTTAAATAGAAGGCGAGCTCAATTTTATGGTATAGATGCTAGTAACAATAACCTCCAAGATTTTCCTCGACTCTCTTTATCAGAAATGTCACTAATATGTTTAGGCAGTTATCAAATAAAACAAGCTCGATCTTATTATGGTGAGCATGTCAGGGCCAATGGTTGCTATACTATTGAAGTGTGCCGTGAGGTTGATGATAACATGTTGTTAGGACTTGTCAATGACAACGAATGGTTATTAAGAGGAAAGATACAGAGTAGACATGTTAGCCGGAAAATATATTTTGTGTATATTTTAATTAATAATAACTTGCCTGGCAGAGAAGCAATTTCGCAATACTATTGCAATTGCATAGTGGGAAAGCGAACAGTAGGTTGTTGTGCGCATATTATGTCTATTATTTGGTACTTAGGCTGGGCTAGATATCAAAATAACATCCAACCTCCGGCACAATTTCTGGATAAAAAAAGACGTGTGGCACTCGGGGACTGCCGCGGTAATGCTATTGCATAGCATTTTGTATCAACTTATGCAATTATAATTATTTATTTATTTTAATTATTAATGCAGTATTTCTTTTTCTTTGATATTAATTCAAGTTACACTTTTTGAGCGTGGTGACCGATAAGAAAACATTTTTTTTTCCTTTATTAAATAAATAAAAAAATATAAATATTTTAAACAATATTAACTAATATTGTTTAAAATATTTTTATTATTTTACAATACATGTGTTATATTTTATTGTTATTCGTGCGAGCTTCGTAGTGTCGTACAATACGTCTAGTTGCAAGCACACAAACACCGTGTCGAAGACTGCCGAAAAGAAACGACGTTAGACGATGCATGGCCTTCAAGTCACACCTCCGTGCCCGTCGGAGTGGGGAGCGTTAGGTTTTATTTTCGTTACGGAATTTCTGTACTCGGTCCCCGCGCTCAAGGCCCGCGATAGAAGCTATGCAATAGCTTAATATTATTATGTTATGATAGTGAATAAATAAAATACTAAATCAAAAAGTGGTTTCTATTTAATTCCTGTCTGACATAGACTAAACACACAGCAAACAAACCGTTATCTTTTCCATCACCTTTATAATTATTATATAATACAATTAATCAGTCTCTTGAAAAATACATTATTATAGAATGTCAAAATATCGAGCTCCAATACACACCACAAACATGGCAAATATCCTGTTTTAAATGTTATATTTAGTAATACAAAATTCTTATTTATTTAGAGAAATTGATCAGTTTGGATCAGTTGCGCATTTGCCTGAACTGTATCAAATCTGTCATTTACCCTGGAACGAACGACGACAAAAGCAATATGAACGTCTTACTTGTATAATTTTCACTTAGTGAAATAACGTCATTTAAACTATCATTACTAGCGTAGTAATACAACTAACTATACAATATATTATACTTTTTAAATACAACTCACTGTATTTAAAGTAATAACGGAAGTTATCGTGAATAACATAAGTCATAACCTTTTACCTTATGTCAATGTTATAAGTTATTGTCTTATATCTTTTATCAGACAAGTTTTACGAAAAAATGACAGCCATACATGGTTTTCTAAATAATAATACTATCAGACTACATAAAAATTATCCGTGTAGGTGACCAGGCCGAACGTTCCTAAGAAACCCGCCAGTCTCCTTTAAAAGAATGCCTTCATTTTCATTTCTGTGTTTAGTAGGTATATTCAGAACGGTTTTATGTTTTGCAGAAATTGAGAAAAAAAAGGAAACTTATTGCTAAGTATGATAATGATTCAACGGCAACAACTTCAAGTGCTACTAATTATGAACAACAGGTGAACCATTTATTGAATTCATTTTATTTTTGTCAAATTATTACAGTTGTTACCAACAACAATTTTTTTGTTTTCATATAAGTATCAATAATATACAATCTAGCAAAAATTTATATAATATGATCATAATTCATTAGAACATTTTCAATCATTTTGTACTAAAAATGAATAAATTCAGTCATAAAAATTAAATTACCTTAATAATTTTCAGATGTAATAAAAGTAGAATAAAAATTATATTAATATAATTATTTTAATAATGTTTTTATTTTATTTTTTATCGCGGTCCAGCGTTCTCCTATACCAAAATTTTGTATAGAGACAGTGAAACCCCAAAGAGGTTATAGGATAGTTTTTAAATTACTTATTCTATGCAGAAAAGTTGCTACTAGTTATTTGATAAAATAAAAAAATTAAATTGATTTTTAGGTTCAATGGATTATTTTATATATATTATTTAAATAAATGAAATTATGAAATAATTGAATTAAACTAAAAATAATTTCAACGAATTATTTATTTTATTGGAAATTTTTATTTATTTTAATAAATATATTGTTTTTAGCTAGAACAGTATAATGCAGAGAAAAAAATCCATGTGTTACCAGTGGTAACTACTGGGATTTTCTTACTTTCTATTACTATTACTATTTCTATTACTAGGATTAAATTTATTCCTCCTCTTCAACAGATCTTAGGCCATGATTATGTAGGTATTTTAAAAGTACAAGACTGATTTTGTTTTTATTTTCATTTGCAGATTCTATGTGCGGAAGAAATCGGAGAGAGCTTCCAATTTATACAAAGTTATACCAATATAACAAACTCGTATTGTTTAAAGGATTATAATATGTGCAAGTGTTCATTTAATAAATAAAAAAATATGGGTATCTTCATACGTGTTTTAATTTACTCGCTTTAACCCTATTATAGATGTAGCTAAGCTGTCATAAATTAACTATATAATAAACTATAATTGATAAATTATAGTCTATGTGTTATTCTGATGTACAAGCTATAGTATTGTAAAGTTTCATTAAAATCCATTCAGTAGTTTTTCCATTAAAGAGTAACAAACATCGATACTTACAAACTTTCGCGTTTATAATATTAGTAGGATATTTTATCCACAAAAGCTTACGATGAAGGTTGCACAACACTAATCCTGGTGACATTTGTCAAAAATATAGTTCAAAGAAATGGCTCCATTGAACCATTTGAGACCAAGTAGAGTAGCCATATCTGTCTCTCTTTATCTTATGATGTACTTCTTAAGAAAATAAAGGACAGCTTTAGCTACTCAGATCCTCCAAGATACACGCTATCTATGCTTTTTATATATCTATGCAAACTACTATGGTGACCATGATTTTTTGAAACGAAGTTCCTTACGGCAGGCTTGGAGGGGAATAATAGCAATGCGAAAAGCAATGGTCAGAACGTGAGACAGAGTGACTCCGTACTAAACTTCCCACGTTCCTAATTATTTTAATCAGTTTGAATCCATGGCATCTTTAATTGTTTTGTAATCTTAATTCAAGAATGCGTTATAATGAGAGTAAACCTAAGATTTGCAGTTAATATTTTGTGATGATAATGATAACTCGACCACCTGATGACGGATTCCTGTCAAGTCTGTAGTATGGAAGTATTTGTATTATGTATTTCGTAATCCATCTACTATTCTTCAAATTTTAACCATTGCTAATGTTGGTATTTTCGTTTATAAGTATAATACTTGTGTCAGATTTTTCAAGCACCCTAAATGCATTCAAGCTAGCTTGCGATATCTGCCGGGGCTAAACGCGCCTTTTGAAGAACTTAAAAACTCGAGATTTATAATATTATGGCAGACGTGGTAAACTCATGCAGCGCTTAAAACTGCATACATCAAGTATGTACTAGTAGGATATAAACCTTACAAAAAAAAAACCAATAAAAAAAATTAAAATTAAATAAAAATTTTCAATACCCATTTCCTGACAGTTTGAATTTTTGAAAGACATTTGTCCCACCTGTCAAAATCTTATTGTCACCTTATAAGAAAGGGACACACTCCTTAACACTGACTATCTCTGTCGGCTCGTTTTTCTGTTACGAGTGCTTGGTCCTGTTATATATTATTACATAGATACTAAGAGTAAGTACCTATAGAGATCGTCATAGCGTGACCGCACAAGAAACAGCAATATTTTTTTTCAGTGTGACCATATAGGGGAATTTTCCCTATATGGTAGGTAATTAGGGGAGTTTATGTAAATGTACGTACGACAACAGCCCGAGTTGACCACTTTGGACTTTTTACTATTAAATATAAATTTAATTTTTAATATTTATTAGGTATCATATTATATAGTTTCAATAATTTTACTACAATACTTGTTGCAACCTCTTCATAGGTACGGTAAGTTTTGTGTGTCTGTATGTTTTTATTACATATTAGGCAAACGACCAGTCAGATCACCTGGTGGTATGCTATGTCACTAGACTAGGGAAATGAATACTTGCGACTTGCGATATTAATAATACTATTTATAAATTCGGACACTCTTACTTTTTATCTGAAATGTTTATACTACGCTAGAGGGTTCTTTTTCGGTAATAGAGATGGTTTTTCTCAGTAAAAGGTTTAACATGTAAGTGAGTAAGGTCAGGTTAAACTGTAAATTTATATCCTGATCTGTAACCGTGTGCACATTATAGTATAATTTATTTGCAATAAAAATAAAATACATTTTTTAAAAGGGTGTTATTTAAACGACTAGCATAATATTCGTATTTTTGTGAGCAGAAAAATATAATCTGGTAGCAGAAATAGCTAATTGAGCGGCAACTTATGTTCAGCAAACATTTTAAAATCAAGTAGCAATTTTTGTCATTTTTTATGGCTGTAATTATTTTTGAAAGGCATATTAATTAAAAGAGGGGCAATGTGCTGCTCCTGTTTAATAAAATTTTGGTAAGCACTCGGAGGGTAAGCAAAAAAAATAATGTAGTGCTGCTTATATAAGTAGCATGAATATAACTTCAAGCAACTTTCTTTTTCATTATATTCTGCGTTATAGCCCAGTCCACAGGATTTGATGACGTCATGATTTGAATTAATTCCCTGGTCCTTTATTAAGAATGATAATATAATTTCTTATTCAATTTTTATACAAAATTTTAGTTCGTAAATCGTATTTATAATTATTGTAATATCAAAAAATATTATTTAAAAATGTATAAACAAATAAAAGAAGAAATTCATAGATAATGGTACGAAGAGGATTTGAACTTACGAACGACAGCGTACAGCCTGAGCGCGCGCGGACAGTGTTAACCGTAGAGCTGTACGTCTTGTTATAAATAAGTTTAAAATTGTGGATCCATTCTTGCGTATTGAATGTTTTAATTTGATTTGATTTTTGTAGGTAATGATTGAATTGAATATTGCAAGTTTTTGAACTGCTTGTTTATTTTACACACCACCTACAATTTTTAATACCTGCATAATCTATCTACTATCTACATAAATCTACGAAACTGAAACAAAATAAAATCTTGAAGAAAAAAATTTCATTATCATATTATCAGCCTTTAGTGGACGCACCACTGCTGAACACAGGATTTGACGACGTCATGACCTTAATTAATTTACTAGTCTTTTACTAAGAATGATAATATAGTTTATTAATTTCTTCTTTAATTTTAATAATTTTGTTCAATAACATACTTACAACACCATCTAGCGGTAAATAGCGCAAACCTACACCGATGTGAACACAGGACATAAAATGTAATGCAAAGAAATGTGCCGCTCAAGTAATTATTTTGCCCGATGAATATTTATTATGCGAGCTCATAATATTGTAAGCTGCTTATATATGATTTAATTTTTGACCATTATCAAAATTATTTGCGGAACAAGAATTGCTACCAGCTTTATTTTATTGCGTACAAAATCTTTGTATGCCAACCAAATTATTTAAATGCCGATTTTTTTTTGCCCCTCCAAAATTTATAATGCCGTTCCTTTAATTACTTCCCTTTTTAAAATAATTTGTATGATATACTGGCCTTTAAATAAAACTAATTTGGTATGCAATTCTCTCTTCGCTTTGAGATGTTTTTTTCATAATAAAATGAATTCTCACCTCAAGATATCTAAGAACACTTGCCTTAATTACCAACGACAGATGATTGTCGAGTGGACTTTGTTCCAATACGTGATTCCTTAATTTCGCAAATACATTAGAATCAACTAATTTTTTAAAAACATTGTCAATCAACTTTGGCAGGCCATTTTTATTATTAAAATAAGCATTACCACGAGTGATTAAAATATGTCTCAGAGATTTTTCTAGAACTCCTACCTTACCTACATGCAGTAGGCAAACTTTTATTACTTTTTACTTTGATGACCTCTATGGCTCAATGGTTAGCGCGTTGGCGCTCAAGCCGGAGGTTGCGGGTTCGAATCCCGCCAGGGAACAAAAAAGTTTTCTGTGTTCCTGGGTCATGGATGTGTATTATATAAAAAAAATCTTAAATTTAAGAATTAATACAAAAAATATTAAATATATGTATTTTCCGTTGTCTGGTACCCGTAACACAAGTCTCTTCGAGTACTTACCACGGGACCAGATTGACGTGGTGTAAAAAGCGTCCATAGATATTATTATTATTACATCTTGAGATGGATAATGCAATCCACCAAAATCTCTTTTTTGAATAAAACTTGGATACTATTTATGAAAAACAATCGGCAATCGCGAATAGACATTCCTCACACTTTATTGCTATTTTATTTACTTTACTGCTTCTATTTTTTTTGGTATGAAATGTTTTATTTAATGTATTTTATAACATTTTACTAGTATCAAGTAAGTCAATACATTGAATTAAACTTAAAAAATAATAAAAGTGGCAATTTCTGTTACTGTAAATAAGTAAAGGAAATTTAAGACGTAAGGAGATATAAATTAAATTATGTGTATTGACATACCAAGATATTGTTAGCATTATAAATATTTGTTTTTTTTTCTCCATCTCACAACTGAACAACCTGTTTTTTTTAACATGGACAAAAGGAAATCCGTAACCGTAAGGTAAAAAAAAAATCACATCATGGCAACACTACACCTCGAACAATTAAAGGTTATGTTTTAATTAATTGTTAAAATTCTACATGCAATCGATATTTAATAAGTTACAACAAGTTGAATTTAAATTAAAACACGACATTATAATCAATTTATTACTACATTCATAATATATTTTCACATTATTAAACAACTTACGAGTGCAATGTTAATCCATCAATTTTTGTTCACTGCGGCTTTTACACCCTAAAATTTTGCAACTCAACACTGCGCATTAACTCAATTCAAATAAATCGCAATAAATCACTGTTTCAAGTTGTGTAAAACTATTAAAATCTCCGAAAAACAAATACGTACGTATTTGTTTGGCAAGAATACACAGTTTGCCAAATAAAATATTTAGTCACGGTGACAGGGACAAAAGAAAAATATTCTGTCTCTGTTTCTTACACTAAAATTATAACTTGTAGTCTCACTCTAACTCGTGACGTTTAAAATAGGACGACCTCTGTAGGTATTTACTCTTAGCATAGATATATAAAAAGCATAGATAGCGTGTATCTTGGAGGATCTGAGTAGCTAAAGCTGTCCTTTATTTTCTTAAGAAGTACATCATAAGATAAAGAGAGACAGATATGGCTACTCTACTTGGTCTCAAATGGTTAAATGGAGCCATTTCTTTGAACTATATTTTTGACAAATGTCACCAGGATTAGTGTTGTGCAACCTTCATCGTAAGCTTTTGTGGATAAAATATCCTACTAATATTATAAACGCGAAAGTTTGTAAGTATCGATGTTTGTTACTCTTTAATGGAAAAACTACTGAATGGATTTTAATGAAACTTTACAATACTATAGCTTGTACATCAGAATAACACATAGGCTATAATTTATCAATTATAGTTTATTATATAGTTAATTTATGACAGCTTAGCTACATCTATAATAGGGTTAAAGCGAGTAAATTAAAACACGTATGAAGATACCCATATTTTTTTATTTATTAAATGAACACTTGCACATATTATAATCCTTTAAACAATACGAGTTTGTTATATTGGTATAACTTTGTATAAATTGGAAGCTCTCTCCGATTTCTTCCGCACATAGAATCTGCAAATGAAAATAAAAACAAAATCAGTCTTGTACTTTTAAAATACCTACATAATCATGGCCTAAGATCTGTTGAAGAGGAGGAATAAATTTAATCCTAGTAATAGAAATAGTAATAGTAATAGAAAGTAAGAAAATCCCAGTAGTTACCACTGGTAACACATGGATTTTTTTCTCTGCATTATACTGTTCTAGCTAAAAACAATATATTTATTAAAATAAATAAAAATTTCCAATAAAATAAATAATTCGTTGAAATTATTTTTAGTTTAATTCAATTATTTCATAATTTCATTTATTTAAATAATATATATAAAATAATCCATTGAACCTAAAAATCAATTTAATTTTTTTATTTTATCAAATAACTAGTAGCAACTTTTCTGCATAGAATAAGTAATTTAAAAACTATCCTATAACCTCTTTGGGGTTTCACTGTCTCTATACAAAATTTTGGTATAGGAGAACGCTGGACCGCGATAAAAAATAAAATAAAAACATTATTAAAATAATTATATTAATATAATTTTTATTCTACTTTTATTACATCTGAAAATTATTAAGGTAATTTAATTTTTATGACTGAATTTATTCATTTTTAGTACAAAATGATTGAAAATGTTCTAATGAATTATGATCATATTATATAAATTTTTGCTAGATTGTATATTATTGATACTTATATGAAAACAAAAAAATTGTTGTTGGTAACAACTGTAATAATTTGACAAAAATAAAATGAATTCAATAAATGGTTCACCTGTTGTTCATAATTAGTAGCACTTGAAGTTGTTGCCGTTGAATCATTATCATACTTAGCAATAAGTTTCCTTTTTTTTCTCAATTTCTGCAAAACATAAAACCGTTCTGAATATACCTACTAAACACAGAAATGAAAATGAAGGCATTCTTTTAAATTTATGGGTTTGATACCTTTTCTTTTGTCAGCTATCATGTTAAAACTTGTTTAAAACAATAAAAAAGGGATCTCCAAGAGTTCCTTGTTTTGTTTTTCAGAAAAGCAGTATATTTATCTTCAGAACATAGATTTGTCAAAGCTGACATGAACTCAATAAACAATATAATACGTCAATGTTGCATATTATCTGTTTGATTAAATCACACTAGCTTAGCCAAATAAGTATTAGAAGTACTAGCACTTTTGTGCATTAGACTTGTATAATCTGAACATGTACACTTACGGGTTGATATGATAGGGGATGATTAACAAATATTGTTGGCAGTTGGCACTGCATGCAAATGGAGAGTTTTTCGGGTGTATCCCTGACGAAAGCAAGATTCTTCAAAATGTGCAGAGCATATCCTTGATTGATGACAGAGTATTGTGTGGGACTCCATTCCTCGCCTCTGTTTATATTTTTGATCCATTCTTCTCTTATAGAAATAGGAGTCAGTCGAAAACCTATTTATAATAAAAAATATCAGTAAAAGCCAGTGAATTTGGCACCAGCAAGTAATTAACTAGCCAGCATAGAGCTACACGATCCATAAAAATTACAAGGACAAACTCGCTGCAAGCAGATTCACTTATAAGCTTATCCTTTTTTTTTTTTTTTTTTTTTTTTTTTGTTGACGCAGCGGAAATCATTTACGACCGTACCAGGGCCTGGGTAGGCGCGCTGGCGTGTGTGGGGACTCGCATTTGGGTGCCCTACCCCACTAAAACCGCTGCGTGAGCCTTCAGCCGCTATACTTGAGGGTCCCGGATCTGTGCAGGCGACGGGATGCCCTCAGCGACAGACTGGTCCCGGCAAAGACCAGATTCTCCACAATACGGGGACTGCCCGGCTACGACTTTGACAGTCCCCACGACGTCGTGTCTTGAGCTGGACCCGGGTTCCCATCCCGAGCCCGACACGAGCACAGGGGTGTTACTAGAAGCGCATTAAGTAGCGCCTCCGACGCACCCCTGTTCGTCGTCCACGGGGGGAGGCCTCGTTGGCGGCCTCCTCTCTCACCCGCTCGTCGGCCTCCTTCTGGGACATTACTGTCTCGCAGAAGGAGGCCGTTGCCGTCCAGGACTCGTCACTACCGAGCATCGCAGTGATGAGGCTCGGCAGAGACAAGTCGCCTCCGACAACAGACGTCAGATCGTGACGCAGCGCCGCCCATCTCGGGCACACCTCGAGGGTGTGCTGGGCAGAGTCCACCACCGCGCCACAATCGTGACATTCCGTCGTCGGCTCCTTGTGGGCCGTCCGACACAAGTAGTCACCAAAGCACCCGTGCCCGGTGAGAACCTGCGTCAGACGGAAGGTGAGGGGCTTGCGCTTGCGGCGCATCCACTGCTCTAGGACCGGGCGCAGAGCAACCGTAGTGCGTTGGCCATACGGTTGACGCGCCAAGTCCTCCCCCCACCTCCGCAATAACGCCTCCATTCCGAGCCGGCGGACCCGTAGGACCCCGTCGTGCGGTAGGCTCGAGCCGAGAGACCTCCTATCCGAGACGTAGGAGTGTGTCTCGGCCAGAACCTCCGCCACGAGTTCCCACGGGGGGTCGCCGGCCAGAGCGGTTGCTGCGGCCCACGATACCGTACGGTACCCCCGGATCTGTCTCACTGCGACGACCCGCTGCGCCTGGCGCAGCACGGTCTTCAAGCTCGCAGTGAGCTGACCCGCCCAAATAGGGGCACCGTAGGTCGCCATACTCCGGCAGACTCCGGAGTACAGCTGCCTGCAGGCGGCGCTGGGTCCTCCGAGGTTCGGGAGGAGTCTGCCCAGCGCACTCGCCGCCTTCACGACCTTCGGTCCCAGCGTTTTGAAATGCGGGCCGAAGGTCCACCCTCCGTCCAGGATGAGCCCCAGGTACTTGATGTGCGGGCTCATCCGGACTCTCACCCCTCCGATCTGGAGGGCAGCACCCGGTGGGGGTCCTTTCCTCCCGGTCCCGCGGAAGAGAAGGGCTTCGGTTTTCGATGGTGTTACCCGAAGCCCCAACCTCTCTATGCGGCTGATCACGAGGTCGATGTTCACCTCGGCCAGCCGCGCCGCCTCCTTGAATGTCTTTCCCCGGGCATACATCAGGGTGTCATCCGCGTAACATATGACACCCGACCCGGGGAGGAGACGGCCTCGCAGGACCCAGTCGTACCCGATGTCCCACAGGACCGGACCCAGAACCGATCCCTGCGGAACACCGCAGCCGACACGCCACCACTCTACGGACCCGCACCGGTTCTCGCAGGCTACCCTCCTGTCGGAGAGGTACGCGTCCAACAGTCTCCTGAGATAGGGAGGCACTCCGAAGTAGGCCAGTGCCTCCCGTATCACATCGTGCGGGAGACTGTTGAAGGCATTCGCGATGTCCAAGGACACCGCGACCACCACCTCCCCACTGCGTTCCGCCTCACCCGTCACCGCCCGCAGGCGCTTGAGGGCGTCGATTGTGGACCGGTGTGCCCGAAAC
Organism: Lycaena phlaeas; assembly: GCA_905333005.2. Taxonomy (NCBI): domain Eukaryota; kingdom Metazoa; phylum Arthropoda; class Insecta; order Lepidoptera; family Lycaenidae; genus Lycaena; species Lycaena phlaeas. The sequence continues at coordinate 7,044,303 of HG995182.1, forward strand.
CCGTATTGGAACTCTGAAAGTCCGGGTCCCGGGCCCTCCTCCATGTGCCGAACGAGCCGAGAAGCCACCACCCTTTCTAGGGCCTTCCCAGCCTCGTTCAGCAGTACCACCGGTCGCACCGACGAAGCCGAGTCCGGTGGTCGCCCCGCCTTCGGAATCAGGCAGAGCCGACCATCCTTCCACGCCTTCGGGAACTGACCGGACCGCAGGCAGCGGTCGAATAGCTCCCGAAGGCTGTCTCCGAGGTGCACGAGAGCGATCGCCAACACTTTCCCGTGCACCCCGTCCGGACCCGGCGCCCTCTTCTTACTCTGGAGGCGGGTCAGAACCGCCTCCATTTCAGCCTCCGTGACGGGTGGCGGAACGCCCTCCTCGTCCGGCGTCTGCCTCTGCCGAGCCATCCTGGGGGGTGTGTATCCCCCAGGTGTGTCGGGGAATAGTTCCCCGACAATCCGCCTCAGTTCGCCCGGCTGGAGCGTCTCGTTGATGGGGGCCGACTGGGCGCGGAGCTTGTTCCGCGCCCACTTGTACGGTCGGCCCCAGGGGTCCGCATCGAGACCCCCTACGAGCTCCTGCCAGGCCTCCTCCTTGGCTCGGCAGATCGCCTGCTGCAGGGCCTTCACCTTCTCTACGTAGACCCTGCGCAGCCTGTCGTCTCTGTCGACGTCCTGAGGGCGCCGACGCCTGCTCCGCGTGTATTGTCTACGAGCCGCGTTGCAGGCGGCCCGTAGGTCGGCTATGTCGGCCGACCACCAATACAGCGCCCTCTTGCGGGGCGGACGTCTCCAGCGCGGCATGGCCGTTCTGCAGACCGCTGTGAATGCGTCGCAGAGACGGTCCGCCGCTTCGTCCACCCCTAGCTCCGCGAGCGGCGGGAGGCTCCATCTGGCCACTATAGCGGCCTCTTCGGCCAGTTCCCGGTTGAGCTTTGTGAGTGCCCAACGGGGAAACTGGCTTTGCCTCCCGCCCGACGACGACGACGACGATGGCGATGGCGATGACGCCGGACTGACGGGAGTCGGAGACACCTCGAACCTTATGTAGCGATGGTCCGAGAGAGTCTCCACTCCCGTCACTACCCTCCACCCCTCCACTCTGCGTGCGATGGCCGGCGTGGCGAAAGTGACGTCCACCACGGAACCTCCCGACCAACGCACGCACGTCTGGACTGCCCCTCTGTTGAGCAGGGACAGCCCGGCAGCCAGCGACCACTCCTCCACTTCTCTCCCTTTCGGGTTCGTGACCGGATTGCCCCAAGCCGTGGACTTGGCGTTGAGGTCTCCGGCCACGATCACCTGAAGGGGAGCTAGCTGCCCCACCAGCGGCCCCAGAACGTCGAGAAACCGTTCCAGGGCCGCCAAATCGCGGTTCGGAGAGAAGTATACTCCTATGTAAGCAACCTCTCCCCGAACCGCCGCCACGTACCCGCGGCCCCTCGCCTTGACTGCGAGGGGGGGGCCGGCTCCGGGCGTCGCCACGATCGCCACCGAGTTATCGCTGTCCCCCGCCCAGTTTGGTCTGGGGGGCACAGCATACGGCTCGGCGACGATCGCAACGTCAATACTCCACTCCGCCATGGACTGCAGGAAGAGGTCCTGAGCCGCGGCGGAGTGGTTGACGTTACCCTGTAAGACGCTGAGATGCCTGGACATTATTCGGCCATCTCAGCGTCAGCCGACACCACTTGTGTTCCCCCTGATTTGTGGAGGGGGAACTTCCCGCGAATAGATGGGGGGTTGCACGACATGCCCCCCATCACGTGGCCCGACGGCCTCCCTGCGTCGGCGCACACCGCACATCGTGCGGCGGCAGTGCAGCCGGCCGCCTTGTGTCCGGGTTGACCGCAGCGGTAGCAGAGATTGCTACGGTCAACCCCACCCGTGCACGCACTGGCGACGTGCCCCATTCCTAGGCACCGGTAGCAGTGCCTGGGGCGCGCCTGCAGAAGGTGAATGCCAATTCGGCACCACCCTACCGCGACACTGGCACACGCCAGCAGCTTTTTGGCCGCTGCCACCGGTACTTCGACATGGGCCGTGCCCAGAGTCAGCTGGCCCGTGCGGATATTGCGCACGAGTATCTGACCCGGGTCACATCCCCCCTCTTTCGCCAGTGCTGTGCAGAGGCGCTCCGCGTCGACGGCGTCGCCCAGGCCCGAAATCCTCAACTCCGCCTTTTTCTGTGGCCTGAGCACTTCCGCCTCGTCGGCGAGCACCTCCCTCAATTTAGCGGCGAGAGCGTCCGCCTTCTCGCCGCTTGTTGTTCCGGCGACCTCTATTAGGCGTGCCCCGGTCGCTGACTGGCGGATCCGGAGCGGCCCGATTCCCAACTCTTCAATGTTCACCATTTGCTCGGCCTTTTTAAAGGTCGAGTTATAGGTCTCCCCTTTTGCCGCTGCCTCCGGCCGCAATTTGACGATCACGGCCGAGGAGCGGGGGAGCACCAACTTCTTCGGGGCCTCTTGCCCTTTTCCTGCTGGTGACACAGAAGCCACCGGTTTCTTTGTCTGCGGCGCAGGGGCCGCTGGCTTCTTCGCCTTTGATTTGCGGCGAACGACGTCCGTCCACGCTTCCCCCGCCTCATCTTGAGGGGCCTTTGCCGCCTCAACCTCCTTCTCCTTCTGGGCTGGTCCCTTCGAGGTGGAGGGGCCAAATGCGGTCCACGCCGCTTCTTTGCCCTTCCCCTTGCCCTTGCCCTTTCCCTTTGTGGATTGGGGCAAGGCCGGGAATTCGACCTCACTCGGACTCACCGCCATTGCTACTTCAGCCTCGGCAGCCTTCTGCCCTTTCAACTCCGCAATGGCGGCCCTCGTGTTCCTCGCCAGTTCCTTTTTGTCCCCCGTTAGTGGGGGTCTCACGGGAGGAGCGGCCGGGAGCTGTAGCGCCGCTAGACGACCGTCGATAATATTCCCGACCATTTGAGCGACCTCCTTCATAAAATCGGCCGTGTCCATTGCCCCCTTGTCGGGAGTCGCCTTTTTGCGGCTCTCATCGAACTCACGCCTGTATGCGCGGATCTCCTCCCGAACCAAGTCTAGTTCCCGTTGGAGCCGTCGGTTATCGGCACGCACTTTACGGCACTCCTCGCTTTCTGTGCGCATCACCAACGACTCCACGATCTCCTTAAGACCCCCTGCGGCCTTTTTTATTTTGGCAGAATATCCACCTCTGAGGTTGGCAGATTTCCCGGTGTACCCCAGGATCACACCTAAGTTTGTCTCCGCAGCCGACATGAGGGCCTCCGCTCCCAGCTTCTCGACATCTAACCCAACTACGGGCTCCAGAATCTCCGCTGTTACCTCCTTCGGTTTTTTAAAACAACGCCGATCCAGAGCATCCTGAAACTCCTCCTCCCGCTCCTTTTCGACTCGCTCCCTCATCGCCGCTCTCGCGTGGGAGAGGGTGTGGGCTTTCCCCCTCTTTGCCTCTGGCTGCCACCTCACCCTACCAGCTCCTCCGGTCTCGGTTTCCGAGCCAGACCCCCCAGACACCTCAGAGTACAGACGTTTGTGTCCGGCCTCCGACTCGGACATCGACACCACCGCAATGTCCTCTAGGACCACCCTACTCTCTTGCATGAGACATTTCTCCATCTCCCCCTTTGACCAGATCGGTCCCCCTCCTCTAAAACTATCGCCTCCCGACATGCCTCAAAAGAACACTGTCGAGAACACAATAAAAACACAATAAAACACAATATTTACACCAAAAAATTAAAAATAAATTAAAACGACACAAAATAAAACGAAAACACGACTTCTCCCACAATAACACACCTACACAAATAAAGTTCCACCACAAAAACTGATAAAAGCCTTAAGATTACAATAGAAACTAAGAAATAAAAACTTAAAACTAATGTAAACAGACTTCTCTCAGATCAAGACTAAGCGAAAAAAGCATAAATATGAAGAAAAAACTAACTTATACTTAACCTACAATAATGAAAAATACACCAAAAGAAAGATAAAACAACCCCTAATATCAACCCGACCCCAGTAGCCACCTCAGTATGAAAGCAGAAAGGCCTCGCGACCAAAACTGATTTTCACCTACGTCGATGACTACCGAATTTTCCCCATACAAATTTTAACACAAAAATCCAAACTCTAAAACTAAAATTTCTCGGCAACCCGAAGGCGTACGCAAGAAATTTTACCACCACAAGAAAGACCTCAGCGAGAGCTATCGAACGCCACCGATAACAGTAATCTACGACTATTTAGCATACGCTTTGTACCCGGAAATGTACTGTCAAATGTACTGTACTTATAAGCTTATCCTACCATAGCCTTTCTAAATTAAATATCGAACGTTATCGATATTTCATGTTACTAGTCGTACAACACTATCAGCCCGCCTAGCATGCGCTCTCTTCACGAGAGAGAGACATAATGTCTACATCGAAGACATAATGTCTACATCGAAGACATAATGTACTAATGTCTACGGACGCAACATGACATCGTAATTCTCTCGAATTTTGTCGTTTAAATAAGAGAAATTTCTCGATGTCAATACATATGGACGAGAAGGGACGAGAAAAATTATAAACCCAAATATCTTACGTAACCCCTTTTTTTTTCAGAATATAATTTAGCCTATGTTATTCGTGGATAATGTAGCTTTCGAATGTCGAAAGAAATTTTGAAATCGGCACCGTACTTTTTGAGCCTATTCATTACAACCAAACAAAAAACAAAGTTTTCCTCTTTATAATATTAGTGTAGATTTAGGATTCTCTTATTACGCTACCCATTCAAATCACGGCAACACGATTTATTTTCTTGCGTATTATTTTGATTTTGCTATATCTCCTAAAGTATTCATTTAATTTGCATGATGTAAAGGGGAAGAATAATCTTTATGAAGTGCTGAAGCTAATTAACTGATTTAAAATGATAAGGATTCATACAGTATTTGTGTAAATAACTTTCAAATTATCGCGTTATAATTGCTAATTTTTTAAAGTATTAAATGGATATAGTATGATATCCCTAATAGATAGACATATGCCATCGCGGACTTTTTTGTAGACCTATTTAAGATATACAATTCCACCATACATTATTTTGTTATATCTCAAAGGGTTTAGGCAGCGTTTTCGTTGAAAACTCCCAGGCGGGATTTTTTTTTTCCGACACCTCCAACAATTATTATTATATCTTAGCTAATGTATATAAAAACTTAATAAATTATATACATAAACCTTCCTCTTGAATTGTCCTATCTATTAAAAAAAACCAAATCAAAATCCTTTGCGTAGTTTTAAAGATTTAAGTAAAACTTTCGACGAGTTTCTCTTCGGAAGAGATATGTCTTTTTGTCGTGGCGCGCATCTTAGGCCGGCTGGTATGTAAAGTGTCAAAATATCAGATTGTGTTATTTATAATTAGAATTATTATGTAATGATGATGCATATACGCAAAAATAAATGCATAAAATAATACATGCTTTTACAATGATCAAAATTCAATAAGATCTACAGGTATTTCATACCTTAATAAACATTAAATTAACAATATTTGTCTTTAAGCTTACCGGTGGAATGATACATTTGAATTATTTTCACTTAGTACACCCATTTGGTGAGAATACCCTGGTACCACACACGCCACATTTCTTGTTAATTACGTAAATATAACTAAAAGTTCACTTTTAATACAAAAAACCACAAATGATTAGCAAAACACAACAGCTCGTTTGGTATCCAGCTGGCTACCAACTAATATAGCCGCCGAGGCAATGTGGGGCGCATGGCCTGAAGATAGAGCTGAAGACATATTGCTATCTCGTTTCAACACAGGTAGTTTGCCGTAAGAGTAAAGAGCGTATTAGTTATGAAATTTGTTCAACTTATTATCCTCTATCTATGCTTTTTATATATCTATGTATTATTACGTCCATTGTGTCAACAATGCAGGGCTGCCAGATTATATAATCGGATACAAAAATTGTATAATATGGTTATTTTATGTATCTAGTTCGTATAATAGATTGCCTCGTATAATTGGATACAAAAATAAAAATTTGAATAAAAAAAAAACTCAACATGGAAATTAATCAGAAACATAAACTGTAATGGGTTTGATGGCGAAATAACAATCTACGAAGGTAAATTATTTAGTTTCTTTTTCATATTTTAGGTAAGTCAAAATAACTTAAAATAAATACTTGTATTTTTACAAGTATTATTAACAACTTTGTCGCTTTGTGTAATGAGATTTGATTCGGTATAATTTCAGTGACCGAACGGTATAAAATAAGTTGGCTCTACTAGCAACCCTGCAACATGGTGTCAACTCAGTCACTCGTCAGTAATCAGTGTGAAAATCATTCATTGAGAATTGAGCAGTATATTTTGGACTTTAAATATACAATTATAATTATTTTGCTCAGAAATATGAGTTCCTCAAGTGATTTATCTCAGTCAAATGAATATTTAAGTTTTCGAAGTAGTGTACCCCTTCGAAAAATAGTGGTAGATTCAGAGGGTTCCAAGGTAAACAATAATTTATAACAACAATTTTGACATAAGTTCATTAATGTAATTAATTACTTAAATAAGATAAAGTTTTATTGTGCTTCTCACGTAAACAACTAAGCGTTACTTGTCATTAGCGTTTTTTTGTAAATAAAATTTTTCATTTATTTTATTCATTACAGACTTGGAAAATTTATGATAGTGGACCAAAGTCAGTGACATGTCCGCTTGTGTGCATTCCGCCCGTTTCTGGCACTGCTGATATATTTTTTAAGCAAATAATGGGACTGAGTACAAGGGGGGTTCGTGTTATTGCTGCAGAACCTCCATCATATTGGAATATTAAGGAATGGTGTGACGGTTTCAGACGCCTCTTAGACTGTCTCGAATTGGACAAAATACACTTATTCGGAGCATCCTTAGGTAACTCTAGAATGAAATATAACTATATTAATACTAATAATTAGACAATGAGTATTACTAAATACTAATATCAGTTTTGTAATCTATTTATATCTGTGACTTTAGAATAGGCCACTATTCTTATATTTATCATACAAATAGACTGTAATTATATGATTTAAACCGTCATTACCGAGCCCTCTAACAGCTAATTGATGTTGTTTGATGATGTTTGTTTATTTAATCTTATTTACGTAAGTAAATATTTCTTAAACAAATATTGATGCTAGAATACTCATATTATTAGGAGGTAAAAATAAATTAATATAAACTCTTCTGATTGTAAGAACTTTATAGTTACCTTAATCATTATAATATTATTGAAGTATTTTTTTGTGAATATAAATTATTTGTATAAAAAAAAATTATAGTTTTTATATAGGTACCATTCTTCAATTTTCTTTCCTCAATTTCAATATTTTAAATTTATTATCTCACCTAGATTCACAGTAAAATTATTACATTTCATTTGGTTGAAGAATTCTGTCACAATATAATAATAGTTTTTCTGAAGTTCAATCATTATGTACAATATGAGCACATTTCTTTTTCAGGTGGTTTTATGGCACAAAAGTTTGCGGAATTAACAAGAAGCTACCCTCGTGTTGCATCCCTTGTTTTATGCAATACATTTACAGACACTTCCGTTTTTGAATATCATGATTCTGCTGCTTTATTTTGGTTACTCCCGTCACTAGTACTGAAAAGAATGCTAATGGGAAATTTCACAAGTGAAAAAGTTGATAAAAGAATAGCTGAATCAATAGATTTTATGGTGGAAAGAGTATGATTTTTTTTTAATATTTACCAAACATACTGCATTAAAAAACTATAGTGGTTTTTTTATTTGGAGATTTACATGCTTCACCTGCTCAATTTCGCAATTGGAAAGAATTTCTTTCTAATTTTTAATTGTAGCCATAATTGTCCCCTGCCACACAAATTAAATCTGCAAGCTCAGGCACACTCAAGTTCTATTTTATTAGAATAAAACTATTTATATCTATTTAAAGTGGTTGGATTTTAGATTAATAGTAATATAGTCTGAGACTGCATATGCCAATTTTAAAATTATTATAATCATCATCAAATATTTTCTTGTTTTTAGGTTTTTTCCTTAGCATTCATTTAAAGGAGCAATACGCACAGTCTTTTTTTAATAAAAGATTTATTATGACTAAATCATGATAAATATTTTTTACAGCTGGAAACACTTAATCAATCTGAGTTAGCATCAAGGCTAACTCTTAATTGTTCACCATGCTATGTGCAACCACAGCTTTTAACTAACATTCCAACCACTATTTTGGATGTATGGGATGAGAGTGCTTTAAGCTCAAAAGTCAGAGAAGACCTCTATAAATCATATCCACAAGCAAAACTTGCTCATTTAAAAAGTGGTGGTAATTTTCCTTACCTGAGCAGAAGTGATGAAGTTAATTTGCATTTATTGGTAAGTAAAAGGGAATTATTTATTACATTTTGTAGTTAAAAACAACAACAACAACCTTAACCTTCTGAAATGCCAAAATTCAAGGCTATGACGAAAAAATTGCAAAACCTCCCAATATGCAAACTAATTTATACCATATATCTACTCGATTATATAAAGTTAATACACTCCTTAAACTCTAAGTTTATACTCTTCCTCAAAACATATCCGGCACGAAGGACCATGTTTCCTTCGTTGATTTTGTTTTAATTAAAAGATTTTGAAAAAGACGTATGATAGGTTTACTTCTATAATTATCCTTACTAATATTATAAATGCGAAAGTAACCCTGTCTGTCTGTCTGTTGCGCTTTCCCGCCTAAACCACTGAACCGATTTTGACGAAATTTGGAACATGGATAGATTAGAGCTTGAGAAAGGACATAGGCTACTTATTGTCGCGAAAAAAAGCTTAGGTTTAGGGGGTTGAAATAGGGGATGAAAGTTTGTATGGAAGTTCGTCATTATATATAGAAGATGACGCCATTAAACTTTGCATTTAGGCACTTGATAAGAATTAAATAACCATAAATAATTATTTCACCGTTTTTAAGATTTTTACCTATATGGGCATGAAATAGGAGATGAAAGTTCGCAGGGTAGTTAAAAAAAAGTGCGCTACTCCGAATTTAACGCGAGCGAAGCCGCGGGCAACAGCTAGTTATTATATAAATGTTTAATTTAGCTATAACCAACCCAAACCATTTAGAAAATATGATACCAAATTACAATTTACAATAAAAAGTGCTATTCTAATTCATTTAAGTTCACATTTTAGTTTTTCTTTCTTTTATACATGTGTCATAATTTTTTTTTATAAATACATCTTAAATATATTTACTACAATCACAATCGCGTGAACAACGCACAAGACCTTAGTTTGTATTGAATATTTATGCATCGCTTTCCTTTGACGGTGAGTCGAGCGACGCGTAGTATTTACAAGTTACGCCGAGTATTGCTTTTATTTATCTCTTTTCGAGTTGATGAATATTTCATTTTTTTAAGTCTATTAGCATACAAATTTAATTTATTCATTTCTATTGTATCTTATTTGTAGATTCATTTGCGCCAATTTGATGAGACTGTCACGTCTGCGTCATATCTAAGTCTGCTCAAAACGTCAGGACCACAAAATCAGTCTGATGAGGGATCAGTCAGTTATTATAATCAAAAAGAAAAATTTGTCAAAATATCATGAAAAAAATATATAATAATAATTAATTGTTAATTATCGTTGACTAAAGTGATATTTTGTAAATTTATACTTTAATTGAAAAGTGAATTTATATTGGTTATATAATGCAGGAATACTACTAGCTCTAGTCTAAGGAAATAATATTTCTTAATGTACTTACGTTTCAAGTACATTTGTTAAAGATTGACAGAAATGTTGTTTTCAACATGGTGTTTTTGAATGTGAATTAGAATTAGTTTTGTTATAAATGTTGTATATGGATTTATAAATAAAAGATTTTTTACACGAGAAATAGATGTTTTTATTCAATAACAAGCATAAATATATTACTATTAAGTTTCCTTCTTTTCTAACGATTGTTTTTTACTATCCGCCCCTGCTTTTATTGCTCTTTCTCTCTCTTCATCGTCTGAATAATATTCGGCTAAACTATTGTCATCGTAGGGAACAGGCTGGCCAGCTAGTGTGGTGCCTTTCTCCGTAAGATTCAGCTTGTAAAGTGGATCGTCATACATTATTTCTGGAACTATAGGCTCTCCTGGGGACACATGCTTATTGTGGGCTGACACTGTTGAATATATTGACATTGCCTGAAATAAATTTATAGATATAAAATGAATGCAATGAATGCTTAGACCCCTGAAACAAAAGAGTTGACTGTCGAGACTTGTTATGAATTCGACCACTATGTATGTGTGTAGTAATTCAGCTCTTAAACTTAAGGACCGACATGGAAGCGGTTTCTTAGGGGGTAGGGGGGATTATAACATTAATTACTTATGTAATCATCATAATTATAACCTTTTTTCTGTCCAATCTTAGAAATATTCTTATGATAAAGGTCGACAGTCTTAAAAAATAATTAAGCAAAATTAAATCATGAAATACTCTGTGTGTCAATAAACTGTTTGAAGAATTTAAAACATGTTACTGTAACACCATAATTAATATCTCTCTTAATATGAACTGTAGGCATCAAAGACTTAATTTCATCAGGCATTCAGGTTTCCTTAAGATGGCTTCTTTCACCAGTTAGCAATCAATATCCTCATGATGAGGTAGATGACAAGTAAAATCAAAAACTTATTTTACACATCTCTCAATTCGAAGCCAAGCTCATTAGTCATAAGACCATCGTCCTTCATCGTCATTCTACTAATAAATTATCTGTAGTAAATTCACCTGTGCGACTAAGTTGGGCACATCTCCCGCGTTTGATGGTAGGATGAGCGTGTTGGTTGTTCTCGCTAGCTTGTTGAACGCCGCCACGTACTGCTCAGCTATTGTCAATGAAGCTGCATTTTTGCTTTCCTGTAAAAATATTAATATTGATATAAAAAGTATTTTAGGACATAAAATTGACGTATTATTAAATAAATAAATAAACAACGTAACATGTACTGGGATTATATTATATAGGGTACCTACCTACATTATACCTTGCAGAAAAATTGAATCTGAGATTTCATGATTTTTTTTAGTCAAGCGTAACGTATATAATAACGAAACGTAATTGATACATTTTAACCAGAATTTCCGTTTTTAATTGGATCGCCTCGTTTTTCGGCTATTTATCATTCTGTCCCTCAAGAAAACTCAACATTTTTTTAATCAAATATGAACTTAGCTACAGATTCCATTCTTCCAATGTGATTTTGGTGTTTTACGTGGATATAAAAACGTGAAATTTATTACTTAAGATCATATAGTCACAAGTATAATAAAACAAACGTAAGTAAAACTGAACCTTGCATAATGTTTTTAGATCTAAACCTAAAAGTTATTAGCCAAACTAAGATAGTATTCTTTCGTAAGTCATCCGAGCTATCGTCGTTTTTCTGCGACATTTACACGGGACCCAGAGGAGAAAAAGGGAACATTCTCGCGGTTTCAAAACAGTAGCTATTGTTTTGTAATGTTTACGCAAATGTTAATCATTTTAATGAAATAGCTTTTCACAGATTTTTATATGCTGAGAAAAGGAGGAGTCAACCTTTCCGTATTTTCTTTATTTAATTTACTTTAGCTTTATTGGTATAAATATTATCATCTTTGCCAGGAATCAATGCCTTATATTAATTAGTAGAAGACATACCGGTTGTGAGAGTGCTCCAGCGATCATCTGGAGTCCCTTGGCGCGGGCCTGAGCCACGGCGATCATCGCCTGCGCCTCTCCTGACGCCTTGTTGATTTGCTCCTGTTTTTCAGCCTCTGTAATGATATTATAAAAATTGTTATATGAAAAGCAGATGGCACATCTGGTTTGGATATTCAACGATCATAAAAATATACTTGTGTTACCACAAAAAATAAATTCTATATAGCAGTCAACTAATAGCAAACTGAAAAAGAGTCAAAGTCAACAATTTTATTCAAAATAGTACCATCAAAGTATCTTTTTGAACGTTAATTGAGTCTACCACCGGCTCCAAAGCAAGAACATTATATATCCCACTCTGAAACTGGCAAATCCATTTGGGAGCTAAAGCCAAAGAAGAAGAAGAAGAACATAAAAAGACCGTGTATTACCAGAAGCCAATATTCGTGCTTGTCTCTTTCCCTCGGCCACGTTGATGTCGGCGGCGCGCACTCCCTCCGACTCCAGTATGGCCGCTCGCTTCCTCCGCTCGGCCTCCACTTGCATCTGCATAGCCTCGTGTACACGATTTGGAAGTTTTATATCACCTATAAATAACGTAAACTATAAGAATATTAAGTCTCGAAAATAAAATATAAACTCAATTATGATTATTATTAACGAATTACAAAAGTAATATTATATAGTTATTTATTATATTATAAGGTTTTGTATAAAATGGATAGTTCAGACGCAGACTTTCTGCATGCATATTTAGGATAAGTACACTGCCCGTTCAAATCACGGCAACACGATTTATTTTCTTGCGTATTATTTTGATTTTGCCATATCTCCTAAAGTATTCATTTAATTTGCATGATGTAACGGGTAAAAATAATCTTCATGAAGTGCTCAAGCTAATTAACTGATTTAAAATGATAAGAATTCATACCGTATTTGTATAAATAACTTTGAAATTATCGCGTTATTATTGTCCATTTTTTAAAGTATTAAATGGATATAATATGATATCCCTAAGAGATAGACATATGCCATCGCGGACTTTATTGTAGACCTATTTAAGATACACAATTCCACCATACATTATTTGTTATATCTCAAAGGGTTTAGGCAGCGTTTTCGTTGAAAACTCCCAGACCTATTTTTTTCCGACCCCTCCAACAATTATTGTTATAACTTAGCTAATGTATATAAAAACCTAATAGATTATATACATAAACCTTTCTCTTGAATTGAACTATCCATTAAAAAAAACCGCATCAAAATCTGTTGCGTAGTTTTAAAGATTTAAGCGTAAAAAGGGATATAGGGACAGAAAAAGCGACTTTGTTTTATAATATGTAGTGATATATTTGTTTGAGAGTAAATGATTTGAAATATGTTTGATCATTTTCAAATATATAATTATTAAAGATTAATTGTATATTTATAAAATTTTAATTATCTATATTTATACTTTGAAGTTTTTATAAGTAGTGAGGTATATCTTAATAACATTACTTAATTAAGTGTACTCACGAATTTCATATCTCAAGCATGCAATTCCCCACGCTTCGCTGGCCTTGTTTATTGATTCCACAATTGATATATTAAGTGATTCTCTCTCTCTGAATACTTTGTCTAAAGATATTGTTCCCAACTCAGAACGCATAGTGGTTTGAGCTAATTGCGTTATGGCAAACTCTGGATCTTCTACACCATAAGAGGCTATAAAAAAATTAATTAATTAACATATTAAAATAAAGGAGGGTATCTACTAAGAAGCAGTTTGATTTCTTTGTATAGTCTCTTCTAAACAACCATAATTTCAAAGATGCTATTTACATAAAAGCCGTGGTTGAATATATTATTATTATTGATACATACTCTAAATGTTTATCATAAACATGCAGAGTCAAATTACATTTATTTTTTATTTATTGAATAAGGAAACTGGCAGAAGTGCCACCTAATAGTAAGTGGTCATCACTCTATAATCTATATGAACATAGACTTTTCTTTTTATGACATGTGTATGTTTTGACATTAAAAACCCGCATTTTGTGAATGATTCGCTATTCTCCTTATTTATTCATATATATTTTTTACAACTTGCAAATATTTATTCAACTTAAATATATTATTATCATAGTTCCATAGCTGGGCACCGTTAATCAAATAGTTAACTTCGTTAATCGTTATTCCGCTACAAAAAAGTTAGCTTCGTTAAACGTTAAAAAGTTACATTTCGGAAGCATTAACGGAAGTTAACGTTAATCGTTAATCCGTTAATATGTATAAAATTGCATTTTTATATCATTGGGTTAGAAAGCTTATTTTTGTTGGTTAGCTTAGCTTAGTTATGCAGTACTGTTTCAGAGATTCGAGACAGAGAGCAATGATATGGGTCTCGCAGTTAACAGGAATAAGACCAAAATTATGGTTGTAGACCGTGCCGGTAAATTGTTTAGTGTTACCAACATTATCCCAGGAGAGAGGCGTAACCAATACTACCAAGACTCGGTTAGTGCGGGCCTTAATATTCCCTATTTTCTTACATGGAGTGGAGACTTGGACAATACGAGCACGAGAACAGCAGAAGATCGATGCATTTGAGATGTGGTGCTGGAGACGCTTGTTGAGGATATCCTGGACCGCCAAACGCACCAATGTATCGATCCTTTCACAGCTCCGGATAAAAACCCGCCTTTCTACGATTTGCCTACAGCGCATTATGTCCTACTCTGACCACAATAAGGAAGGGCGATGAGAGCCTTTAAAAACTGATTGTTGTTGGGAACACGAAAGGTCAAAAACCCCGTGGACGGTTCCCGGCGCGATGGAGCGATCAAGTAAAAGGCCCATCTTCAGAAACGTTTTATTCGGTTGTCAGAGGCGCGAAGAATAGGCACCGATGGAGGCAGATTATCCGCATGAGGTGTGAACCATCCACATCCACAGATGACCACAATTTTCATATTTGTCGAAACCTATTTTTCGCGCCACGGTGGCATGCGGTACCTACTGTATTGGATTAACGATTAACGGACTTCTGCATAAATAACGGAAGTTAACGAATCCGTTAACATTTTTGAAAGTTAACTTAAAAGTTAAACCGTTAATCAAAATGTTAACTTCGTTAATTAACGATTAACGGATTAACGAGTTAATGCCCAGCTATGCATAGTTCCATATAAGTATTATTATATTCATATAATAATGTGTTGTTTTTAAAAATGACCCAGAAGGATAATCAGAAGAATCATAATTACTTAGCTGAAAAAATATATTTGCAATAACAGTCCATTTTCACTTTGTCTATTCTATCTCCTAATTATGTATTACTTACTTTTTCTTATTATTTGCAATGATTCATTTCAGTTTATGATTGAATCTTAAAAAATATTTTCTATCAATTTTTGTTAAATAAATCTCTAAGCTGTATATTCATTATAAGTGAACATGTACACACTAACAAATGGGATTCTTATTGTCAATATTTCTCAATTTTAGTTTGTTATTTATCATTATAAAATACCTGGCTAGTTGTTATGTAAATGACAAAAAGAGATGGATACCTAGCATTTTCTTTGGTTTGAAGGTAGTTCTTTACAATGTGTCAAACATACTGTTTAAGATTATGAATTTTAAGATATTTTTTTTTATTTTTTATCAATAGACTTACCTAAATACGGATCAACAATCCTCAAATATAAAACACCGTCAATACTGAGAGTGACATTATCCGATGTTATGGCACTTTGCTTTGGAACATCTATTGCTATTTCCTTAAGACTTTGAACATATTTGATCCTGTCAATTATTGGCCATAACAGATTGAGGCCTGGTTCTAATAGCCTATGGAATTTTCCCATTCTTTCGACAATCCATGCCTGAAATAATAAGTCATTAAAAATTAGCAACTCCTACAAGAAATAAAATAAAATATTATACTCATAAAGTATAACATACATAAGAAAACAATAATCATCATGAAACTTTGTACACATATTCTTGGAGGTACTAGATGTAACCTAATAGAGAGAAGACCAAAATAAAGAATCAGTGCAACCAGTCATGGTGATTGGAGAGTTGATATTCATGTGTTTATAGATATATTATATGCAGCCAATCTACATGTAGATTGAGAACAGTGAAACTTTATGTGTTTAACTTTAAATATAATTATTATGGTGTATATTTAAAAAATTTGTCATTCTAAAATTATCATTATTATACAATATTAGAGGAAGAAAACAACAATGATGTGAAAATTTTAGGTGTATATTTCTTATTTATAATTTGCGCATAGCAAATTTATATTCATGAATTTAAAAAAATGTTGACACAATATTGTATCATGTTACATTATGTGCCCTGAGTTTGAATCAGTATAATATAATAAGTATTATAGTATAACGATATAAATACGTGTAATTTGCATAACAATAAATTGTAAATCGTTTATGAAAGCTATTTATATAATGTTTCTATACTAACCTCTTGTTGTGGAACAAACATTATTATAGTATTAAGTGGAGTAGTAGAACGATTTCTTGCCGTCCCAGTAGAAATTCCGTAGAGTAATCGTGCTTCATTTTGGTGCTCGAACTTAAATATATTCTAAAACAAGTAAACTTTTTAGAATACATGTTATTTGTTAAATATTAAATACAAATTTATCTTTCATACCTTTGACAACGCGGCTTTCGAGAGAAATAGCCTAGACCGGGAAAACATTTTTTCTTACGTAGTCTCTTTTATTATTTACCCTATAATCTTTTTACTTTTTCGTTAAAATGATAACAAAATTACATTCTTTAAAACAAGAAAAACCGCACCAAAAACCGAATATGACAGTTATCCTGTTATTGCTTAAATTATCAATGTCAAATTATAAATGACAGCTAATAATGACTACTATTGAATTATGAATCTGTGTCTAATAATTTATATATATCACTGTTTGATCAATAATTGAGTTATTGTAAATTAATCTTCATAACAACTGTTACTTCCAACTTGAATTCTATAACATAGAGTAAAGTGATACTAGGGAAAATTATATTAGCGAAAAAGTAATGGAGAATAAGACCCATGATAGCCTGATTGAGAGTAATGATGATGAATTATTGCCAAATATCCCTGCTCGATTAAGACGTTTAAAAATACAGCAGGGTATTCTTGTTAAATCAGTAGGATACTTGTATTCTAAATATATAAATGAGGAGTCCGATTTGATATCAAATGACTGTAACACTAATAGTATAGAACTTAAGAAATACTTTGATAATATTAATGGGACATTTATTGAAATAAAAAATCTGTATGAAGAAATAAGACTTTCAACTAAAGCTGATACGATCAATCCTTCAGGTAAGTTCAAATTATAAAAGAAATCTAATTTGTAGTTAAATGATACATGCTGTATTATAATAAACCCATCAAAAAAATATTTTCAAGAGGATGTCTTTTTGGTCCACTTGGATAGTTGGCCTTCACTGGATTAATGATTTTTTTCGTAAATCAAGCAGAGGCTGAAATTACTCACGAATATACAATATTAGGGGCCATCCATAAAGTACGTCACACGTCAATGGGGAGGGAGTGTATCACCTAAGTGTGACATCGTGTGACAAGGGTCACGGTAGGGTCAATAGTTTTGTGACGTCACATGTTAAAATTTAAAATACTAAAACGCAAAGTTTGGATGTGAATTGAAAATTAAAAAAATATACGAACTTGATCTACATTTATTAATAATTTATATTATTATTTTTCAGTATGAAATGTTGGACTTTATGTTGATTTTATTAGATTATTATTTAATAAAAATAAGTAAAAAATGAAATAAGCTGTTTTCTCTCGATTATTTACAGGGGGGGGGGGGGACGAATTTATAAAAATGTGACAACCTGTAACCAGGATGGAGGGAGGGGTTCAAAAGTCCTAAAATTCGTGTGACGTACTTTATGGGTGGCCCCTTATATATTATTATCAAAATTGTTAAAAAATAAATCTTATTTTGTTTGTTTTATTTGCAGTTGCAAATTTTGAACGTTTTTAAGTTATTTTTTTCCCCGATCAATTTCTTTAAATTCCCAGTCGTATTTAATTTATTTGTATTATGTACCTACGTTTTCAGATATTGACCTAATAAAAAAGGATATGCTTGCATTAGAAATAAAAATTAAACAATTTAAAGATTTAATCCGATCGGAATTAGATAAATTACGTAATGAAGAGTTATCACTAAAGGTAATTGACGTGATAATAACTTAAACTAATTATTTTGTGTTTATAGATGTATAATAATCTTATATTTTTTTTAGGCACATCGAAACATCAATAAAAAAATTAAATTCTCAGACCAATCTAAATATAAATTAAGCCCACCCAGCCCAGTCAAGGTTTTTATTACCTCACCATTTAAGTACACGGTAAGAACGAAAAAATATTTGAACTTCAAACTTTAACTTTAAAATGCTAATAAAGCTTTTGCTAGAAATCTTCTATAGTTATATATTAATTTTATAAAGAGGAAAACATATTTTTATATTTGTATATTTGTAACCACAGATTTATTTAAATATATATTTGTAACGAATAAATTCAAAACTTATTGGACCGATTTAAAAAAAAAAAAAACACCAATAAAAAGCATCAAAGAAATCATCTCCGAGTAATACGAACTATGTATGATTTTTTTATTAGCCTATGCTGACCCACAGTTGGGCTTCCTCAAGTTCGTCATCTTTTTCGTGGTCGACTTCGGCGACGTCGTCTATTTTTTCACTCCCAATTTGCATCCATTTGTAGTGTTGTTTGCCCAGCGATGGGAATGCATTCGGGTGATTTGACCCGCCCAGCCTTTTCCTTTTCTTTTTTCCCTTTTCCATTGCTTTCTCTTGCCTGTGTTCCTTTCGAAAACAGTCAAGAGAAAGAAATGGAAAAAGGATCAAAGGAAATCAGCCCCAGAAGATATAAGTACTCACCAACATAGTGTATTTCTTGCCTATCTACCTCGACCCTACGTTTTGTGTTTTTAGTCAGCATTTGGGCTTTGGACCAATACATCTTTAGGCTCACACCAAGACTTGCAGCGCTGAGTTAGTATTAAAAAGTTTAGTCAAGTGTAGTAGTAAAATAGGGGCTCCGATCTCAAGTTAACAAACAATTCGGTAGTAATACCTTCTTCCCCAGGCCTTCTATTGTCCCCACCACGGTTCAGGCCTTGTCGTGGCGGTGGGGCTCAGTAGCCCGGGGTGACCCCAATACCTTGGGCGAAGCTAATTGAGCCGAAGGGCTCTTTGTACCCCTCTTAATTATAAGAGGGGGCAAAAGAGGGCAGGGGGTGAGGACGGGAACCTCACCTTATTGTACTGTCCCGACCTTGGGAGGGGTTGTTTTGTGGTGCGGACAACCCTGCTGTGGAGCTGGCGTCGGTCCCCTGAGGAACTGACTAGCCGTCGAGGTGCACTTCTGCTTGTAGATCCGGGGCATCTAACCAAAGCCGGCAGTGGTAGCACTCGCAGGGTTTTTGTGGGTAGAGCTGCGTCCACTTACCAGCTTTCGGGCGCAGCTAGTTCTACATTCCCGCCTGGGGAAATACCCACTCTCCCGCGGGATGACTAAGCGAATTTCCCGGCGTTAAAGAAAAAAAAGGCTGTAATAATTATTAGCATCTCTCCAAGTACCTACAGCTGTATACGTAAATTAACGTGGGCAACGTTGCGGGAAAGAGTATTTTAAATATAATGAGCGATCTTCACTGGTCCTATCGACAAAAAATTGCATTATGGTATTCATAATGGAAAAAATATCGGGTTTTAGTATGCAATTATAATCATGGTTGCTTTGGATTTGTGGGTTACTTTGAGTTACTTGGATGCTACCATCATCATTGAAACACGCATTATAGTGTATATAAGTTTGTATTATAAATAAAAAGACTTACAATTAATAAAACTAAAATTCTCATTTACAATTGAAACATCTTGATCATAAGTTCTATTTTATAATAATGACGTTGTCAAATTTATATTTTTATTCCACTCCTTTCGCACCTCCTTTCTATGAAAGTAGGTGCGCTATCAAATTTGTCCGCCACACCACCCCCCTACGGAGAAGGAGAATCCGTAAAAAAAAAGGAAACTCACCTATCAAAAGGCTTGGAGAAATGGACTCTACGGCCAGACCGGGTGGTATAATGTGGTGCAGGTGGAGTAGAAAAGGTAGGCGTAAGTACAGGTAGCACAGGCGGTGAAGGCAGTGAGGGAGCTAGATTGGTTTGCATAGGTTGAGGCACGGCAGCACATGGCAATGGTGCTGAAACTGGATAATCTAAAATGTTCGTATGCTCAACAAAAGCTGGCTTGAGCCTGTCGACACTCACTGTAGTCGGTTTACCTCTTACATCTATTGACATAGTCTTGCCGTCCTTAGCTCTCGAAAGAACTTTATGAGGGCCGGAATAAGGAGGTTGTAATGCACGTCGAACAGTGTCAATCCTGAGCATGACGTGTGATGCGGTAGCGAACTCCTTGAAAACGAAGGGAGATGATTTTGAATGTTGTGTAGTCGGAGTGGGTCTCAAACTGGACATGTGCTGTCGTAATTTGTAGACAAGATCCGATGGGTCCTCAAAACCTGACTCTCTGGAGGCTACTAATAGTTCCCCAGGGAGCGTTAAAGATTCTCCATAGAGCAGTTCCGCTGCAGTTGCCTTAATATCCTCTTTGTAAGCAGACCGCATCCCAAGCAAGACCCAGGATAACGCACTTAACCATGAATCACCGTGACACATTAGAGACGTCTTAAGCTGCCTGTGCATGCGCTCAACGAGCCCATTGGCACAAGGATGATAGCTAGTTGTGCGAATACGCTTAGTACCGCACAAGTCAGTAAGACGTCTGAAGAGAGCAGACTCAAACTGTCGCCCCTGATCAGTTGTAATGACAGCGGGAACTCCAAATCGAGAAATCCAACCAGCCACATAAGTACTAGCTACTTCTTCCGCAGTTATACCAACCATTGGCCAAGCTTCGGGCCACCGACTAAATCTATCAACTGCGGTGAGACAATATTGGAAACCTGAACACGGTGGCAATGGTCCAATAATGTCAATGTGGACATGTTTGAGCCGTGATGTAGGGCTAGAGATGTGTCCAGGCGAAGAATGAGTATGCCGAGTCACCTTGCTACGCTGGCAAGCGATGCAAGTCTGGCACCAACGGCGGCAGTCTTTGGCAATGCCAGGCCAAACAAAACGATCAGTGACTAACCGAATGGTTGCTCGGGCACCAGGGTGACTTAAATTGTGTAACTGGTCAAAAATTTTTTTTCTCATTGGTTCTGGAACAAATGGCCGTGGCCGTCCGGTGGACATATCACAAACCAAGCTAGTGTTATTACCGGGGACGGCAACGTTCTCTAGTTTAAGAGAAGAATTGGCATCCTCACGATATTTTTTCAACTCGTCGTCAAGATGTTGGCAAGAAGCAAGGGCCGAATGATCAACCTCAAAACTAACAGCTTCGATGCGGGACATAGCATCCGCTACGGTGTTATCGATGCCTTTCACATAGACAATGTCCGTCGTAAATTGTGAAATAAATGAGAGTTGGTTTAGCTGTACCGGTGGAAGCTTATCGCGTCGCTGCGCAAATGCGTGAACCAATGGTTTATGATCTGTATAGATACGAAAATGTTGCGCAACGAGATAATGTCGGTAATGCTGGACACTCTCGTAGATTGCGAGAAGTTCTCGGTAATAAGCTGGCCACTGGGATTGTCGAGGCTTTAGCTTTTTACTAAAAAAACCTATGGGTTGCCAAGTATCACCAACTTTCTGCTGGAGGCAGGCACCAACGTGGGAGCTAGATGCATCAGTAAAAAGCCCTAACTCGGCATTTGGCAATGGATGAGCCAAAAGAGTTGCTGAAGATAGACTGTCCTTACAAGTCTGAAAGCATTTTTCAAGCTCAGGCGTCCAGGAAATCGGAGTGGAACCTTTGCCTTGGGTTGCCACTATAGTTTCAATTAGCGGTGCTTGCACTTCTGCAGCATTTCGCAAAAATCGGCGATAATAATTGACCATCCCAAGAAACCGGCGGAGTCCCTGTACAGTCTTTGGAGGAGGATAATCCTTCAAAGCCTGAATACGCTCAGGTGGTGGACGCGTTCCGTTGGCAGAAATGCGATTCCCGAGGAAGGTTACCTCAGGAACACCAAAAACGCATTTGCCTGCATTGATAACGATACCATAGTCTTCGAGGCGCTGGAAAAGGGTACGAAGGTGTTGAGCGTGCTGAATGGCATTGCGCGAGTACACCAAAATGTCATCGATATACGCAAAGCAGAAGTCAAGACCTCGGACAACTTCGTCTATAAAACGTTGAAATGTTTGGCCCGCATTGCGCAAACCAAACGTCATGTAATTAAACTCGTAAAGTCCGAAAGGCGTGATGATGGCCGTCTTACAAATGTCATCGGGCGCGACCGGAATTTGCTGGTAAGCCTTTACAAGGTCAATGGTACTAAATATAGTACAGCCAGAGATGTTGGCGCCAACGTCAGCAATATGGCGGACCGGATAGCGATCAGGGATAGTGCGTGAATTTAATGCGCGATAGTCCCCGCAGGGTCGCCAGGTGCCATCTTTTTTTGGGACCATGTGAAGGGGAGAGGACCATGAACTTTTCGATGGCCTAGCTGTGCCACACTGTACCATGTCATCAAAAACCTTTTTGGCTTCTTGAAGCCTTTGTGGCGCTAATCGCCTAGGACGACATGAAACAGGAGCGCCCTCAGTAGTCAAGATGTGGTGGACCGTGCTATGCTTCAACTCCCGAATAAGTCCAGGTGGCTTGGTGATGGACGGAAATTCCGACAAAAGCGCGCTGAATTCGGAAGTCGGGGCGGAAACCACTTTGACGCTAGTATGGTCTAATATTGCAACGGAGGCAACACATGACAACCCGGTGAGGCTGTCAACCAGTCTTTTACCGGCACAATCTGGCAATAGCCGATAATGTGCCAAAAAGTCCGACCCAATAATAGCAGTATTGACGTCGGCGATAATGAAACGCCACTGAAAGGCGCGACGCAGACCAAAGTTGAGAGACAATTCAATGAAACCAAATGTGCGAATCTCACTACCATTCGCTGCTGCGAGTGTGTAGTTTGATCGCGATGGCTTATTTGCTAGCCATTGGTAAGGATAGCAGGATAGGTCGGAGCCAGTGTCTATCAAAAATTGACGCTTAGAAATTATTTCAGTAACAAAGAGTCGACGACTTTTTGGTAGGCAATCCGTCGCCGTCTCTACTGATTGCCGTTTGAGTTTACCGAAGGAGACGGTGGCGTCCACGTACACGGCTGAACACACTTGGCTGCCTTGGTACCATACTTGTGATGGTAAAAGCACATTTTGACCTTGGCAGGGGTCCGCGAATGACCTCGATAGTTTGAGGAAGCGCGGGACCTATCCCGGCCGCGGTTCGATGTGAGGGCAGCAACTTGGCGTGTAAGATCATCCAAGCGCCGTGTAATATCATCAAGAGATGTAGGCGACACTGAAGTACCTGCTGCAAAAATAGATGGTCCTGGAGGAGCTATAGCAGGTGAGACCTCTAATATTTTGTCGGCTAATTCAGCAACTTTGGCAAGAGGGAGCGCGGATTGAGCTGCCAAGATTGCCTGTAAATGCTGTGGGAGGCGACGCATCCATAGTTGACGGATCAGATTTTCATCCGTAAATGAAATCCCAGCTAACGACCGAAGGTGCCGTAGAAACTGCGAAGGGCGACGGTCACCCAATTCCTCATCACTAATAAGTTGACGGACACGTTGCTCCTCGGACGTGGAAAGTCTACGTATAAGCTCTACTTTTAAATGATCATACTTATTCTCAGCCGGAGGTTGCAGTACTATGTCCTCAATTTCACCAATCACCCGTGCATCCAACTGAGCAACAACCTGGTTATATTTTGTTAAATCAGCAGTGATGCCTGAAATTGTAAACTGTGCCTCTACCTGTGCAAACCATAACGCAGGGCGATCGGGCCAGAAAGGTGGAAGTCTAACAGCCATTCTGTATAATGAGGGAGATTGGTCGGTCGAGAGTGCGTCTGCCTTGTGTGGTTCCATTATATAATAACAAAATCAATATGGTAAAATATTATGCTAAAATAAAAACAGAGTTAATACACACAATAAAATACAGCAATAACATAAAACACAAAAACAATAATCAAGAGTAAAAAAAAAATGTAAACTTATGTCAAATTTACGAACACAAATATTATGAGAAATTATATATAATACAAATCCGATACACCTTAAATTAATTTATAAACAATTATTCTCCTAATAGTTTATAAACAAAAAAAATAATAATCTTAATCCTTCTTTTTAAAATAAAATATGTTATATCTCGAAGTAAAAGTTAATGATTATTGACTATTATTAAATATAATAAGGATACATGCATTGGTCTTCATTCCTCCGGATGCTGCTTGTTGCTTCAAAATTCTGAATAACGTCCTGTATCAGGTGCACGAAAAGTTGAAGATAGTATTGCAAAGGCGCCGAAGTTGAAAGCCGCAATCTCAAAACCACATGAAGCGTCGAGGAAGTGACGATGTCTCTCTCGGAAAGTCGATGACTCTGCCTCTATGATGGCGCGTTTAGCAGTGATGATCACATCACACCATAAAAACGCTGGAGACTCGTAGGTTACACGTAGAATCGGTTACACGTAGAGTCGGAAGGTTGCATGTATAGTCGGGGTCACCAATTGTGGGTTACTTTGAGTTACTTGGATGCTACCATCATCATTGAAACACGCATTATAGTGTATATAAGTTTGTATTATAAATAAAAAGACTTACAATTAGTAAAACTAAAATTCTCATTTACAATTGAAACATCTTAATCATAAGTTCTATTTTATAATAATGACGTTGTCAAATTTATATTTTTATTCCACTCCTTTCGCACCTCCTTTCTATGAAAGTAGGTGCGCTATCAAATTTGTCCGCCACAGATTCATAACTCATTTATTAACTTAATGGCCCGCTAGATCCTGCTTGTCTGCTTCTGATTAACGTTCTTTTATTATTAAATTATTCAGGAAGTTCAACAATTTCAAGAGTTTATGAAAACTTCAAATCGTCATGGCGGATGGAATGAGTATAATCATAACAGATTTGTTCATATCTGGAACGGTTATTATGATAGCGACGCAATCCTCGAAAATTTTATGGGATTTGATGAAAATTCTGAAATCGTTCAAAATTTTACAGAAGAAGTCCTTTCTAAAATATCAGGTACGTATAATACACTTGACAAATTGAACTTAAATGAATTATTTTCAAATTTGTATTTATTTTTATCCTAGATCATTTTGTAGACCGTTTTTTTTTCAAAACGCAAATCCTTTTTTTATGTAGTATCAGTTCAGTATATTATACCCTTATTTTTGTATACGTGTTTCTTCAAATATAAACAAAAAATATTATTTTAAGAATAATAATTTCATCACCATCCTTGCAGGTGTAAATCGAAAAGAAATAATTTCGCATTGCGAATGGTACTTGCAATACTTACGACTGTATGAATGTCAAAAAAACGCGCTCAATAAATGGAAAGAGAACAGAAGTAAAATAAAAAAACATAGAAAAAATCGTGTAAGTATGTTTGGATGTTATTAAGATCGTTTGCTTTGCGATGAGAGAAAATACCGTGACGAACATAATATGGCTGATGAGATTATAGTCTTTGTGAAATATGAATTTTACGAACCGATGGTATTTTTATGTTGTACAGTGGAAACCATCACATAACATACTTAGAAGCAAATCAAATTATTAGAGTTGTTAAAGTATATTATTATGAATAAAATAACGGAAAGAACATGAGCGGAACTCTTATCTATATCCGGCTGTAATTTCGAATTTTGTTGGTTGTAAGTTGTAACCCATTTACGCAATTGCAAATCTAAGATGATTATGATGAAACGCTGATTGCGTTTGAGAGTTTTTTTTCTGTCCATTCACCCCTGGCGCCCCTCAGAAAAAAATCTTGGATCCGACATAATTTTAAATTTCAAATTTAATAGAAAGCAAACAAAATAACGAAGTACTTACCTACCTATTGTAAAAAGTATTAAAAAAATTTTTTGTTAGATGTGGTTGGATGCGCTCGTATGAAATTGCCCCCTTTGCGTGGGGCACCTGTGTGCACCTACATGTAAATGGGCATTGGGTGAGCTTGTTCACATTCTTGTTTATGTTCCGAATGTGACTTACGTATAGTCCGGTCATTTTAAACATAAAAATAGTGGTCAAATAAAAAACAATCTGACAGAGCCAGTTAAGTTTTTCTTTAACATTTACAGTTCGCTATCAGAAAAATTAAGAAAACCCTCAAATATTGACCTTTGACCCCGAATAACTTTCGTAGCGCTCATGAGATCGAAGGGGACTTTTGAAGCTTTTTTCTGCTGGTTACGTTTATTGGCATTTCTAATGCTTTCCACGAAAGTCTGACCTTGTTGGATTTTTTAAAATTTCAATTGTCTAAAATTACAGCACTGCTAAGTACCATGACCTAGTTTCCGTATTCAACTAACATTAAAAAAAATTGCAGGTTTCTAACCAACACAGGATAAGCGCACCGATGAAAACGAAAAGAGAAAGTCCTAAAAAGCTAAGGCAGACTGAACATAGTGGTAATAACATTTTGTGTTGTAATTACTTTTGTATTTTTACGGTTGATTAATATTTAGGTTTAAAGCGCTTAATGGCCTCAAATGCAGTGACCGATTTAGGCATGATGCCGCCCTAGGCCCTGTTTATTTTGACGCCCTTAATGCAAGAAAAAAGTAAAGTATCAACCCTTAATTATTATGTCCCACTGCTGGGCCAGGGCGAAATTATTAAGATTTAATCATTTATAAAAGCTTTATATGCATGTGATATTCAGTAATGAAACAAAAAGTAAAGAACATCATTCGGTAAAGACTATAATTGATCTTTAAAAAACAATCTTATTCATAGAATGAAAAGTAAATAAAAAAAGTGAATTGTTATAGGTATATTCTAAAAAGAATTCTTTACAATAATTAATCCAAACTCATTTTCAAAGGCAGTCTTCTTTACTTTTTTCGTCTCTGAAATTTTGGCGCCCCTCAAATCATGCCGCCCTAGGCCCGGGCCTCACGGGCCTATACGTAAATCCAGCACTGCTCAAATGCGTAAGGCTACACCACCGTAAGCAGGGCCGTCTCTAGTCCATGAAGCGCCCGTGTGCAAACATTACCCTAGCGCCTCCTAGCAAGGGCGGGGTCAAAATGAAATGGGTACAAAGTACAATAGTACAGTTTGTTCACGGCCAAGGCCACTTAAGGGTGAGGACTCCATATTAGTATGAATCATTTATCCTGCAGCGCTGAGTAGGGCTCCGTTGCGAGTGGCGCTTGGCGCCCCTAGGACCGCGGCGCCCATGTGCAACGCACACCCTGCACCTAAGGGAAAGACGCCCCTGACCGTAAGGAGGAAGGAGATCCACGTTGCTTAATGCTTCAAATAGGATGCTAACTATATTTCTCTGCTTCTCCAGCACACTTGTATAGGAGTTTTGAGATTTTAAAAAATAGATAGATAGATAGATAGATAAACTTTTTATTCACAGTTCCACATTACACATACAAATTAAAAAGGAAAACAAAAACTAAATCTAACAAACAAAAAAAAATAACATAAATCTTTACAACGTTAATAAAATCACATTAAAATACAGAGTATGTGTGCTGCAGAATCGCAAAAAGGTAAGTAACTCAGTACTAAAAGATCAATCCGAAGAAAGATCGACTGATTTTCAGTCACTACCTGTTACGGTGAGAGAGCAATACAATGACCGACATAATATTCTAGATGTCAACTGTTACATCATAGAAATGTATTAACACGTATTCGTTTCAGATAGTAGTTTGATACTCTGACCTCCTATTATTGTAGCTAAGTAGATAATATATAAGGAATCGGTATAAATTAGTAACGTTTCACTGCAATTCAGCTAGAATATCGGAGTACGTAAACTTATTATTGGCACGATGATAATGATTATGATGAATAAAATTTCAATTACAGCGATAACGGTTTTTCAAACAAGTGATTTAGACATGGTCCTCCCGTGATCATGGTTGCTGTAAAGTAGGTATCCGAAACGTCGGGCTCATAAAAAAACTAAATAAACCGCGATAAAATCCGTAAAAAGTTGTTTCATTATAATGAGTGGAATTCGCGTAAACATAAGAAAACAATAAGTGATTTAGGTTTACCGAAGTCCTTATCAACGGTGAAAAACGATAAAATTGCAGTATTGCTAACACTAGGCCATTAATACTAGTAATTTGGGTAAAATGAATTTATGGATAAAGATTGTTATTTGATATTTCATAAAAGCGGGTGAGCTATACCTACTTGTAGTAGTGATGCATAGGTACGTAATATTATGTACGTTCCTGTGTCCGTAATTATAGGAAGTCTATATAGGCACTGTAGGGCTATTCTATAAGGTCGTTTTCGAATCTCGAAAGCCGCGGTGATATTATGACGAATTTGACAAATTTGTATTCTTTAAACCTGGACTATCTATCTATATAAATAAAGTTCACTTTCAAAGTGAGCGTAAAGTGAGCTCTATCACTCCGGTGAAGCTCGATATCGTAATGGTTTTTACAGAATAGCCCTACTGAACTGAACGCTCCCAAGCTTAAAAAACAGCATAAATTTCTGATATTAGAGTTATTTAGTGGGGTTTTTAAGTTTTATTGAAAGAACTACTTTCATAGCTGCTTAACTCGAACATAGGATGTTGAAACAACATTGGTCATTAAATGATGCTCATGATGAAGGAATCACTGATTGAATATCACATAAAGTATGTCATACTTTTGTCCAGGATGACAGTAATTTGAACAATCTTTCAATTGGACAAACATCCTCCATGTGTTAGTATGCATCTTGCGATTTTGTTTATGTTCGGTTTTTGCGAGATTCGACTTTTAAAAATATCGAGACATCTCCCGTCTTTTTAATTTTATAATTTATTACACTAAGGGCCTGTTTCAAAATCTCCCGTTAAGTTCCTCTAGTATATCTGTCTCTAGAGTATCTGTCAAATATGTTGCCGATAGCCTATTAGGAACTTAATTGGAGATTGTGAAACAGGTCCTTATAGTTAATTATTTAAATTTAAGTTTTAAGACGTTTTTTTTATATTTTACGTCTTCTTTTTGATTTTTTTTTGATTGAGATACCTAATGCTTAAAAAATGTGAGATCCGAACCCTGTAAATATTGTCCTGCACTTACCCATGCCAGGATTCCCTACCCACAAAGTAAACCCTATTACCAAAATTTCGTTGTACATCTTTTACCAGGTTTTTTTTCGAATGTCCTAGGCCTGATGGCGGTGGCGTAACTACAGGGTGGCAAGTCGGCAAAATGCCACGGGCCCCCAGCTGAAAGGGCCCCCGGTCGGACGAGAATTCCAACTCCCAACATCTATTATTTAATTAGTAAAAAAAAAATTGTGTCTTTCCTAGCATCCGATGAATTTGCCATGGGCCCCGAACGTTATAGTTACGCCACTGCCTGATGGCCTTTAGGCTCAATCGGTAGGAAGATGACTCACCTAGAAAATATGATAAGATGATTTATTTTTGTTGCCGCCATAACAATAATTACTAATTATAAAATATTAAAGTATTTAATATAATAATTAATTTTTAAAAATCTATAAGTATTTAATACAACAAACGTTAAAAGTGTCTCTTGTTTTAGACAACATAATGGCCGTGCCAAAATCCTTGTCCTGACGATAACGAACACAACAAAAAAGTATCTAGTGTCGTGCAGCGGTTCTGAATTTATGTGCATACATAGTACATACACCAGTTATTCGTTTTTATTTATATAGCAAAGGTCAATAACTTTACAACGATATTGAAAATATCCTCGTCAGACATTAAAACAAAGAAGGTTATCGACTTAATTATGATCGTGTTTTAAAAACGATGCCAAAGCTTCCCACACATAAAACACCTACTTTATGATGTCAATATACTCATAACTTTTGATATCGTAAGCCAAAAGCTTTATAAGCATCATCATCACCATCATCATCAAATCGTCGAATTGACTGAGCAGCCCCTCTAGACAAGTGGCACAAACGCTAAATGAATAGAATAGAATACTTACGTCTGATTTCCTAACAGGCTGATCAACGCAAAAATTAACAAATCAACGGTTAAGTCTCTTGTTAAATACTTTTTTTTCAGATGGTGATATCTCATCGGAGATTGAAGAACTGTTTGAAAGAAATGTAAAAATTGGGTACGTATATTACGCTGGCAAGTTGAAATCTATATTTTGATAAAGAATATGTGTAGGTAGATTACCTAAAATAAGCCTCTAAAGTCAAAGCTTTTTAATTTATATTAGTTGTTTTATTTGTTACTATATAACTGTAAACAACTATATAAGTATGTGTACGCAAAAAATAGACCTTTTGATGTAGGTACCTAAGGCAGGTAGACGAGCTTAAATTTATTTTTACCCTATTTTATTTTCTTAATACATTTCCCTTACTGCTTAGGTACGTAGGTAGGTACAGTACGCGCAATTAATTTCTGCTGATTAAATAAAATGAACAATTAAATGAAGCTAAAGTCATATTAAAACTGGGACTCAGTGATTTTTGGCATGTATGCATAAGTTTTCTAAAACTATCTTACATGATATTATTTGATTGTTAATGTACCGCAATGAAGTATATTGTATCTATGGATCAGTGGTGTAGTGTGCCTTGGCGGGGCCCCGTATAAAAATTTGTTTGGGGGCCCTTATGAAGGGTAAAGAATTCTCACATATAAAAAAATTTGCATAGAATTAAAAGAAGTATGATCTATTCATCATAATTATTTATCTCTAACTTTTTCCAAATTTTTTACAAAAACAATTCAAAATAAATTAAATATACTTTACTCTCCTTGTCTTTTTTTCGGCAAACTGATTTATTTAATCATTTATAGCTGATGATGACTTTAGTTTTTCTAAAGATTCTTTCTCTACGGACAATAGTGACAGGTCTGATAGGCGTTTATTTCTCAATATTTCCCATCGAAGTTCTTAGGCAATATCGTCGGGGGTCTCCGTGGCTCGGGGGCTCCGTATAATTGTTACGACGCGGCGGTTGCTATGCCCCTTCTAAGGATTCCTTTCAACCAACCCTATTTTCTACTGTAGTTTTATTTTAAAATTGTGTTCTTTTGTCAGTAATCAAAAACAATCAGATTCCAAAGACGAGGAGAAAACAAAGAGGAATAATAAAACATATCAGTCGAATTTAATGAAACCAACAAAACAATGGAATTATAGATGCAGTGACAAAAAAGAAACTGAACAGACAATCTGCGATGTTGAAAAATTAAAAAGTCGGTATGTACAATATACCTTATAAACAACAAACGTTATAAATGTATGATATTATTATACCTAAATTTTGCGCAAGTTCAGTTGATTTTGATATTTAATACTGAAATGATGTTTTAGTACCTATAGCCCAGTCCAATAGATTTCAATAACGGAATAGCCCCCATAGACGACCATTTCTATGAACGATTTCTACTTCGTTTTAAACGAATAGAATGCAAATGGACTAAAATGACATTTGGTTACCAATTGTAGATTCTACTCCTTCGGCCAGATTACATGTCGCAATCTAGCGTCATTTCCATACAATAATAATAATAATTATTATATTCTATTTATTTAGCGTTTGTGCATTGGTCTAGGTGAGAGGCCGCTTTAGATAAGTGGCACAGGCATCGAAGTTATTCAGTTGCGTATTATAATGAAAGTACACAAAGTTACCTATTCTGAAAGTCATAATTGAGTTAATAAATTATTTTTACTTAAAAAAAATTGTATTTATTCAAATTTAATTTTTTTTACTAAGCCGAGCCCATCATTGTCAACAAAAATAAAGATTTTTTTTTCATATTAAAATGTTTTATTTTTGCATTTAACATAGTTATAGAAAAAATAATAAATTAGACAATAACATTTATAAGGCTAAAGATTCAGCGTTTGGCCGCTATATATATTATAACGTACCTGATACGATAGTAACTAGCAATTGAGCAGTGAGCTTCGGCCTGACCCGATATAGGTACCAAATCACTCACTTGAAAATCTGGGCTTTTCCCTATATATCCCATATTTTTTTTGAACGTGACCTCAAAAGGGCCTCTATTGGGTAATGACTTCAGCGATAATTTTTGGCGAATTCCTAAATCGAGTTACAATCGCTCGTTATGTGGTTGAATGGATGGTCAAAATGGATTTAGTTTCTCCTTTTTTATTGTAAAACAACTAGCGTGTTTTACAATTTACAGCTTACATAATAATATATAATCTGATTGGCAGCGAATATTGTTGTGGACTTTTCTAGGTGCGTAGAGTTGGAAGCGATAGTTGATTGATATGGACGTGAAAGGTGAAACTACGCCCTTTGGCGTTTCCCACCGTTTCTCGAAATTAAAGCCTAAAAAGATAGCTTACTTACTTATACGACAAACTCGATACTCGACACTGGCAATGTACAAGGCGCAATCTATTAAAAAATTGAAAGTGACAGATTACAATTGACATATGACACTTGACATGTGACACTTGTCAACTAATGTCAGTTAATATTAACCTCAATCAAAAGGTGATAAGCGTTAAAATAAGTTAAAAACGAAGTTTTTCTTATTAGAAACATATTTTTAGATATTAATAAATAATGAAACATGAATGAATAAAATTCTAATAACCGTTCCAGTTTATTAAAATTCTTCTTTATACGCGATCTTATGCTAAATAATAATATTTTTGTGCTTATGAAATATTGAAGTTCAAGGATTACATAATTGGTGATCAATTTTACTTTATTTTTATTGTTTTAAAATATTTCACAAGATGTCCTCGAGATACCGAATATTTTGGAGAAGACTACTCCAGATGAAAGTTAATTATCGACATGTAAATGCAATAAAGTTTCCGAAAATACCACAAACTTCTGTAGCTACGCCATTCACTTTGGGATTTTCACTTCTAACATTGATTGGTTTGGAAAAGAAGTTGAGCCCAGAAGACGAATTAATATTAACAATAAAACATTGTGTACTCTTTATACAGAGAAATGAATTTGACAAAGCAGAACAGCTCTTACATGTAGCTTTAAGACAAGCACAACAAATGCAACATCACTCGGGTATCACTTACATATATGATGTAATGGCTAATTTAGCACTAGAAAGAGAACAGTATGAAAAGGCTAAAAAACTTTTCGTAACTGTTACTCAAAGGATAATGGCTGATGGGGTTTCTGAAAATGACCCTAAAGTTATACATTTGAATGCAAAATTAGCAAGAATCAGTCACATGCAAAAGGAATATACCACTGCTCAATTAGGGTTTGATTGGTGTTTAGAAAAACTTTATAACATTGTAAAGGATGATCCCTGTGACGAAAACAAAAAACTATTGGCCATGACAGAAGACTGGTATGGTCGGCTATTTTTAGAGTGCAATAAAGTGGAATTGGGTCGTACATATTTAGAAAAGGCTTATAATAACATGAAAGATCTGTCAGATGTGGAACCTGAACATTTGGTCATACAACTCAATGATATGGGTACTGTTTGTGACAGGTTAGGTGCTGTTGATGAAAGTATCAAATACTTCTTACGGGCTATTGATCTTGGTAAAAAGCTGCCAGAAATGAATGAAATTGGTACTTTTTATGTGAATCTTGGTCGGGCTTATATAAAAAAACAGTTAATAGATGAGGCAAGAAAGTCATGTGGATATGGATGGAGACTAGCTGTAATGAACAAAAACCAAAACATAAAAAAAGAAGCTGAACTTTGTATAGATGAAATAAAAGCCATATCCTAAATTAATATTGTATATTTTCATTTAAATCTTATTTCTTAATTTAAAACTTGTCACAAATAACAAATCTAAAAACTGGTGAAATGAGTATTATAGAACATATTATAACTTCAAACAGTCCAATTACAAAAACATAGATTACAATTTCAAAAAGCAATTTTTTTCCTATCTATTGTTATTTGGTACCTGTGACTTAATCGTAAAAGTGAGGAAAAATCACAAATGCATTAGTAATCTAGTTAAATGCATTGAAAAATATTTCTGTTCACTTATGTATTATTTATTGCTATTAAAGAAAATAATTATAACTTATGTTATTTAGCACTCTCTTTTGATACACTGAAGGGTTCTGCAACAACTTCTGTTTCAGTGTTAGCAATCACAATATCTTTCACAGGTCGGTCGTTGGCACCAGTTACAGTTTTTTCAATTTTGCGGACAACATTCTGAAAACAAAACAATATTTTACTAAGATAAAAGTACTACTACCATACATCAAACCCATGGAAGTATATTAAAGTTTTAAGAGCACATGATATTTGCCAACAGATAATATTGTCTCAGGGTTGGTTTCTATATTGTTGACATTGATAAAGGAATCTCTCTGGTAGTTACAATAAGAGAATGAGTATATTTAAACACATAATTAGGTACATACCATGCCTTCTATAACTTTTCCAAAGACAACATGTCTGCCATCTAACCAAGGTGTCTTGGTAGTAGTGATGAAGAATTGTGATCCATTTGTATCTTTTCCAGCATTTGCCATTGATAACCAACCGGCACCATAGTGACGGAGCTTGAAGTTTTCATCTTCAAATCGTTCACCATAGATACTACGTCCTGTGAACATATATTTAAGTTAGTTACAATTTTTTATGATACTCTGCTAACAGAAATTTAATAATAATAATATAATTAATAATTTAAAAATAATACCATTAGAATGCATTCATTGAAATAACAATATTAAAAAAAAAACAGAAACAAAGAATACAAACTAGAATTAATATTGAAACATCTAGATTAAACAATTAATTGTGTCTAAAAATAGACATACCTCCAGTTCCATCTCCTTTAGTGAAGTCTCCACCTTGGATCATGAAGTTGTCTATGACACGGTGGAATTTGCTGCCCTTGTAACCCTCACCCTCAGGCTTCTGGGCTAGCTGGAAGAAGTTGTCAACAGTCTTTGGTACTGTCTTTCCAAAGAGACCAATGACTATAGTACCAGCCGGCTCACCACCAATGGTCATGTCAAATTTAACCTGAGAACAAAGAAAATATTCAAACATTTACAAAAATCCTCATGCACTATAAAAATATTACATTTAAATAATAATAGTTATTATTTCTTTATTTAAATGCTGAAGACAAAAAGTTTTTTTAATGATATATTGTTGGTACTAAGTGTATAGGTAGATTACAAAAATCCGCTGCTGCAAAAAATTGTGTCAAGCTTAGGTCAGCAACCCTATCAAACCGTTATCCGTTACTTTAGATAATTTAACAAATTAATTGGTTTAACATTTTTGCATATTTTTTTATACTTTAAACATAAAATGCGTTGTTTTTTAATTTACCTTGTGCGTTACTTTAGGTCCCTTTGGAGCTTCTTCAGTCCAAGCTGAGGAAACGAAAAGAAGAACACCGACGGCTGTTACAAGTAGACCCATGGCTACTAATATTTTTGTTTTCTTTCTTGTTATTTTGTAAGATTTAAGATTCCTACTTGTAAAGTAATATTTAATTCGTTAACACCGGCTACCTACTTGACTACTGCACTTTCGGTGTTCTGTGATAATAAAATTATAAAACTGAAAACGTCCACGTCACGACTCTTCTTCTTCTTCTGCAAAATTAGCTTCCTAAAGGATTTGCCAATGTCAGAGTAGGTGGAATGTGGAATATTGACGACAGACTTTCAACTTTGAAGTTTGATTTTTATACCGAATCCAAACATTTGCCGCTGGCCGCAAACTCCAAGCCCCAACAAAAACAAACGTTTGGACTTTGGCTTGATTTAGGTATCCAAAGTCCAAAGGTAGCCACCTACATGCTTGCGAGTGGGTTAGTTCGTTCTGATAAGGCAAGCACGATGGATATCGAAATTGTTGTATCAATTTTAACTTTTGGCTTGAATTATTTTTATTATAAGTACAGGAAAACTAGCAACAGTCATCGAAAATACGGCGAAGAAGAGGGTGGATTTTAGAGTTTTTAGAAGAATGAATAAGTTTTATATGTGTTTAATTTTTGTTACATTTCCAATTTCGTGTTAAATCAAAAATAGTAAAATAAACTTATGTTTTTACCAAAAACAAGCTAACGTCAGTTTATTTCACAACAAATTACGATAAACTTACAACATCCATTCATCACGAGGGCACAATTAGCGAGACTTAAATAGGCACAAACGTGTGGACGCGTCGCAAGCTCTTACTTAATTCCTTTTGGTTTGTGTACAAAATATCGACACTCGTCGGACCGGAGCATGCGTTCTTTAATAATTAATAGGCGCTAACTGGTTCGCTATCATAGTATCGTTACACATTCGACTCTAGGGCAGCCAGTGGTAGAAAAAAGAACTAAGATCTGGGTTTATTATTGTGTATGTGAATACTACGGAAAAGCCTATATCGTTCGAACTCCTTATATCTATACTTTGTGGGTCACACATCCTTGCCAACCTACACAAGCCAAGACAAACTACTTACCGTGGCTTGCTAGGCGTGGGGATGCTGGCTTTAGCCTGTCGGCATTGGCAATGCACTGAGTGAAATCCATAAAAATATTATATGTCAATGTCAAAAAATTGACATTTGAGATTTGACAAATAAAAAATAGCAATTGCTTGTTCGCAAATCGCAGCGAAGTGCGAACTTGAAAGAAGTTAGACATAATGGTTTTGTAGTGTTTATTTTTTAAGGTGTCGTCATTTGACTTCGTTTTTGATTATTTATAAAAACAATATTCAAAGTGAACCTTATAACCAGAAATTAATATTGTTTCCATATAATGTGCGTGCAAAGATGACGTTACGTTGCTACAACTAATTTGATTACTATAGACTGCATTAAGGATCTTGAAACAATTTCGTAACACGAATGGCTAGCAGTGATATTTAAGTGAAAATGGATGTAACAAACGGGTCAGATTTCCCACCTGTTACAGAAGAATCGTTTTGTAAATATGTTCTCTATTATGAGTTAAATAACTCAAGGTAATTAAAATCCTATATACCTAAAGTTATAACTACACAATACATTGTTTATTATAGAGTATGTCTAACCTTGCTTTTGTTTTGCAGGGTTCGAATCTGGGATTTAATTATATTAATACCGAATGCATTGTTTGTGTTATTCCTAGTGGTTAGATTTAACAAGGCCCAATTAAAGTTGAGAGCTACCAGTAGTCCAATATTTTTGACATTCTATTCACTAGTTTGGGGCAATGTGATTGTTAGTTTGGTAAGATGTGCAGTATCCATGACCGTGAACGCAGCGATGCCCCTGGGTGGTCTTGTTGACAAAATACTATGGGTGACTGTTCGATTTTTTTTACTAGCAACCGAAATGAGTGTGGTCATATTTGGATTAGCGTTTGGTAAGTGTATATTTAAATTACTATTTAAAAATATTTATTTCCAATAAATATGACCTACTATAGTCTTATTTAAATTGTAAAACAGCTAGATAGCTGATAACAAGATCTCTATAAATATTTATGAATAATAATACACTTTTAACCCAGTTTTATACTAAAATCATAATAACTTGTGTAACAGTTGTTAGATACAGGAAATAAAACATAACAACTATTTAAAAAACTATTAATACATATAAATATGATTTTCATAGAATTTTATTTAAGAAATATCTGCCACTGTTTGGGTTTTAACTTATAGAATAATGTAACTCTATAACACATTTCAGTATTTGTTAGCTACAAACAATAGTGCTCTAAAAATCTCTAATTGTCTTAATACACTTATTGTATTTCTTGATTATCAGCCCTGTTTTAATAAACAGCTATTATTAATATTGAAATTATCTTATTTTTTACATTTAAATAAGTCATTGCAATACAATGCTTTACAAGAATGTTTTGTCTTAACAAAAATATTTTTTTCAGGGCATATGGATAGCCGAAGTAGTATCAAATATGTGCTACTTGCCACATCTCTCATATCTTTCGCATTTTCGGTGACACAAGGTACACTGGAAATAATAGTTCCCAATGATATGTTTCATATTGATACCAGGGATTATGATCTATTCGGGCACGGAGGAATGTTGTTCTGGTTTACGTCATCGCTTGTATTTGCAATAATATACTTTATAATATTACTCTTACCTTGGGTACCACTCAGAGAATATTTGGCCTTACCATGTAAGTAAACCTTTAAATTAATAATATTTTTTAATACTATAGCATTAAAAACAATCCAAATCCTATATTGCTAATTTCTTAAATTTACGAGGTTGTTTTACTCTTTATGATTCAAATCTCGACAGCCGACTGGTTGAAAAGTTAGGCTATGGGACAGTGGACACTTTACACAGCGGATGCAGGTGTGAATTCCCCCAGGTTTATAATTTTTTTATGATATATATAGATATCTGCACTAGGTCACAAATGTTTATTATGTATACATTTATTTATTATATACAAATATCTTAAATTTATTTCTATTCTCAGAACCCATATCATATATTCTTACGAATTAATCAGTTCACATCATGTGATCATTGTGTAGTATTTAAAAAAATAGTTATAAGTATTTTATAAGTTTTACCACCTAATTCATAACATATTGTATAATAAACAAATGTAATTTATGTGGGAAACTTTTAACAGCCATCTGTAACAATTATGTATTAAAATAATTTCTGATTAAATAATAAAATTAAACAGACAGCTTAAGTTGAAAGGCTTCTTTTTGTTAAGTAAGAAATGCTTCTTAGTTCAAGGTTATCAACTTTCAAATTGAAACAAAAAATTACTTATAATATTAGAATATATGTTTTGTCAATATTTGTTATGCTACATTATAATTCTCTAGATACTTAATAACAAATACATGTTATCATACAAAAAAATGGTTTAGCTGATGATATATATATAGCTGAAGAGTTTGTTTGAACATGCTAATCTCAGGAACTATTATTCAG
The DNA here is from genome assembly GCA_905333005.2 of Lycaena phlaeas. NCBI lineage: Eukaryota > Metazoa > Arthropoda > Insecta > Lepidoptera > Lycaenidae > Lycaena > Lycaena phlaeas. The sequence goes on from HG995182.1 coordinate 7,083,197, forward strand.
ATTTGAATGATTCTTTCTGTGTTAGATAGCCCATTTACCTATCTAGGAAGGCCATAGGCTATATATATATATATAGTGTTATATATCATCCCCACCATGTAAGATGCCATTGTAAATTTTATTTGACGCAGGCAAAACTGCGGACAACAGCTAGTGACATACATAATAATATAAATAATATGTTGGGAAAACTCGCACGTGGCCAAATGATTCCAAACCAGGCAGAGCATCCAGACAACTGATATTGACACTGACAAAAATAATGATCATGCTAATCACACAAAGATTTGTTCTGAGTTGGGATCCAGAAAGTAGGGACTAGGGGGTTCCCTACTTCCTGGATTAGCAGTCAAGGTCTCTAACCATGTTTTCCTTGTTGCATTGTCATGATCAGGTGCACTTAGGAAATTAGAAAATCCATTTCAAGGTACCACAGGGTAAGAATTGAACCTAGTCCTTTCATTCAAGACTATACTCCCTAGGCTCTTGTTAGTTTAATAATCTCTCATAAATGATTAACCCACTTTTTACACGCTTTTTAGCTTCACTTGTATGTCAGTTTGTCAGTTTGTCAGTTTGTCAGTTTGTCAGTTTGTCAGTATGTCAGTATGTCAGTATGTAACTCTCCGTGGGTAATCTGCGCGCCTGCGGCCTTCCTTGGTTCTGATAGCCGTTTCTCAGGCTCCCTCTCCGAAATCGAACTCTGATTCCCGGTATTGTTAAAACTAAAAAGTAAAAAAGAAATAATAGTTTAAAAAAACTAAAAACACGCTTTTTATAGAAACCCAAACTAAAAAATAGAAAATAAATTTTAATAAATTTAAATTAAGAATAGTGTTAAAAATTTCAATAACTATAAATTAATAATAGTGTAAATAAAAAAAAAATATTTTATTTTAAAAAAAGCGTGGGGTGCATGGTGTCAATATAGTTATAAATATTTTATTGACAGATATGAGTAGAGTGATTATCATTTTGATAATATCTTAAAAAGCACCCCACGCTTTTTTTTAAATAAAATATTTTTTTTTTATTTACACTATTATTAATTTATAGTTATTGAAATTTTTAACACTATTCTTAATTTAAATTTATTAAAATTTATTTTCTATTTTTTAGTTTGGGTTTCTATAAAAAGCGTGTTTTTAGTTTTTTTAAACTATTATTTATTAAATATTTAAAGTGGGTTATTTTTTCATAATTTACAATCATTGCAGATAATAAATATTTTTTATAAGATAAGATACAAATTTATATAATTATACAAATTTATCATAAAAATGTTCGTTTTTAATAAGTACTAGCTGTAGCCCGCAGCTTCGCCTGCGATAACTAAGGTTTACAACGGGATCTAAGTACGCGAAATAACATTTTTTACACCTTGTGTCCGAAAAACCAAAATATCTTACGGAACACTATTTTTAATCAGAATAAAATTTAGCCTATGTTACTCGTGGATAATGTAGCTTTCGAATGGTAAAGGATTTTTAAAATCGGTCCAGTACTTTTTGAGCCTATTCATTACAACCAAACAAACAAACAAAGTTTTCCTCTTTATAATATTAGTGTAGATGATAGAAAAATTTATATTACATGTCTTTGTAGTTTATGCAGGTTTTATATTATTTTTATAGTCCAGGTCATGTTTTACGATTTCCTTGTAATGAATTCAGTGTCTTAAGTGGCATGATAAGACTGTGTTATATGGAACTGTTTATTGAGGTTACATAATAGTATAATCTTTCAACTACTACCCCGTTATCTTAATAATGAAGTAATATCAACAAGTACTTTTATACATAACAATAATATTTTAAGATTGTATATCAATTTTAAATTTAATATACAATCTTCTTTTGAATTTCGAAGTGAATATGTATTACCTATGGTTGAGTTTTTGATTAACTTTTTTACTTAACAAAAACATTCGCAAAAAGTGTATTGTTAGGACTGGTTAGTTTAAATTACCTTAGTCAAGTTACAGTAGTACATACTTATATTATTTGAATAATTTATAGTTCTAATAAATACTGAATTACCGCCTCCGATTGAGGCCTCGACCTTGTTTTCACCAGTGAATAACAGACTTTTTTCGGTGTTTAAAAAGTATCGAAAAGAAAAAGATTGCCAGCATTGAATGTGTTAGGTTAGATTAGGATTTTCTATTTAATAGTCAGCTTTTAAATTAATAACTTTAATAACATAACCACGAAGTATAGATACAAGGAGTCCGAACGGTATAGGCTTTTACTTAGTATTCATGTACACAATAATAATGCGCTATATAGTACGTACCGATACTATTGTAGCGGACCAATCAGCACCACTTCCTTCACTTCCACTGAGTTTGTTTCGCCGGTTCTTCTCAGTGGGCTTGCTTTGGAACCGGTGGTAAACTCAATTGACGTTCAGTAAGTGATTGATGGTACTACATATTTTGAATAATTTTTTTGATTTTAACCACAATACATCCTGCGTAAGGATTTAAACGAGAGTCTTGAAAAATTGCGACCGGCAAAAATCCTGTCCCCTAAATTGAGACCTTTCCTTCAACATTACTTTCGGACTCCTTATATCTACTTCTAACTTCGTGTACATAACCATATATTTCTAGTGCCTACTCGTATCTAGATGACCCTTCGATGAATCGCGTATTTTGGGATAGTAAAATGTCTTTGTAATAGTGTTCCATCTGTTCTTTTTGCTTTGTGAAAAAATCAGACAACAAAGTGGTAATTAATTAACTACCTAAAGGCATATATATGTATGTCCTCTTTATATTTAATTGTCATTATAGATTAAAGATTTTAATAAAGAAAAATTAAAAAGACTATTAAAATTTTAGAAGTCTTTCCGTGTTTGTGTGAAATATCAGAAACGTCGGGCGATAAAGTCTTTGTAGTTGTTTCATTGTAATACGTAAAAGGGCCCAGAAGTCTGCTCGGAGCCCCCAGACGTGTACCGGGGGCCCCGAGACATGTACTACGCTCCCGACGTTAATCCCTACATAAGCCATACAAAGCGCACCCTTCCAATCAATATTTGCAATTCGATCTTAAACTTTTCAGCGAAAATTTCGTTCTACCTGTACGTGCTGTTGCTCGCGTTACTGGACACCACGCAGGCGGTGGGCGCGGGGCTGCTCACGTGGGGGCCAACACAGCCGGGCCTGTGCATTGTTGACGTCACCACTTGGGTATACTTCTCTCTGTACACGCCCCTTGTCTATCACACATTCTTGAGTGAATTCTTTAGGTAAGTTATAAATATTGTACTTAAGTCTTTTAACTAGTTATCTTGTACATTAGTAAAGGTTCATCTTATCATATCACAGCCCTGCTGGGCTTTCATACCTTCTTGAATGAATATGTTATCTTAGCTCAGTAATAGTAATATAATAAAGAGGTAATATTTGTAAGTTCAGATTAATCAGGTATTGGTAATCTTCGAAATTACGTATCAGAATTTTAAAAAAAATAGAAGGAAAAAATGAGGGCGCCACTATCGCACTTAGGTCTAATCTTAATCGGAAAAAACTAAGAGAATTTAATCAAATCGTTAAAAATAAACGAGAAATAATAATCACAGCTCAAAATCTTGCCTTTTTGCCTAGTAGTGTCAAAAATATGAGTTTCAATTTAGTAAAAAAATAGTTATATTCTAGTAATAGTCATATTCTTTTTTGCCAAGCTGTATCTCGTGAAATGATATTTAGACATGTGTTGTGGTTATTATATTATTTATGGGCATGGTAATATCCTCAAAATATAAGTAGGTGTGGCCAAAGGACTTGTATCCAGCTCTTAATAAAAAAAAAAAAATATTGGTGTGTAATATAACCTCAACGTTTCAGTGTCTCTCAGCCGAGCATCATGTTCTCGTACAAGGCTCAGATGGACGAGCCAATAGACGACGACCAAGTGTCTCTCCCGCATCAGCAAAGTTTCAGCTCACTCAAAACTGATTCCGATTATATTTACCAGGTAAATACGTTCATAGTAATATCATAAGATCATGTTTCTAAGTTTTAGGTGTATTTTCTTACTCATCAAATTAAAAAAAAGTGCCTGCGTACAAAGCACACATGACAGAAGTAAAACTTTAATTTCTAATATTTAACTACTAAACGAATACACCAACCAATAGCATTGCATCATGCTACGTTCGCCCTTTCTCACTCTCTCTCAATCGCTCTCTCCCTCTTCTTTGACAACGTTGCATATCTTCGTGACGCGTTTCATCCATAAAAAATTGGTTGCCTGTAAAGTCGGTATACGGGCGAAATTTTTACGTGACAACGACTTTGAGTGGTAAAATAATTTTAATGTGAATATTCATTCGTATAGTAGGAAGAAGGATGAAATAATAGTAACAATTTAAAACATTTATTTATACAAAGAATTATATTTAAAACATTAATTTATACAAAGTATAAATAAAGTAAATAAAGTATAAATAAAGTAAATGCCTTTCACTTTTTATGTCTGTCTCTCTCGCTCTTAGGCGGGCTAACCATGCCCGAGTGGAAGGGACGAGTGCCTCTCACTCGCTCTCATTGTGAGCGCATAACGTAAGCGGAGCGTAACGCAGTTTCTTGAAGTGTCACCCGGCAAACCAATTTATAAGACGTTGTCACGTCAAAAATTTTACTCTTATGAGCTCAAAGAAGTTTTACTTAAAGAAAAACGTGTGTGTTTCGGAACGCCGGACAGAAATGATAACTTAAAGTAAATAATATAAGTTAAACTATTAATAATTGGAATTGTTTAACTTGAGATGAACCTAAGTTATTACTTAAATTTTATGTATTAATATGAGCATGTAAGGAAAGGAAAAAATAATATAATAACCAAAATCAATAATACCTAATATTAATAACAACAATAGTAATCATAATAACCAAACTAATGAAAGGTTAGAGTGAGAAAGAAGGAGCCCGCCTACTGCTACCGTATGCGAGGGAGAAAGAGTAGTCACATACACTAGCGCCGTAACGCGTTATGTAACGAATCAGTTTACCTTCCCATAAGAACTTATCAGTTGTCACTTCAAAAATATTTCCTCAATAATGTTATGTTACCACTGAGGCTATAATAAGCGTTATAATATAAGCGCATGTGTCCGTAAACATTATTCAAGAGTATAAGCAACCCACGCACCTCACTTTTTTGTGCAGGCCTAATAGTAACTTGCCTATGACAAAGAATTCAGACGTACATAGAAGGACAGTTCTTATGGGCGCTTTGAGGACAAACTCTGCGATGTAAACGTCCGCTTGGCGGCGTGACGAGAGGGACACCGCGATGTCCCCAGCGTATGAGCCTACGAGAGCGAGCGAGTGCGAACTGGGGACACGTCCCCAATAAAGTCGGCACAAAAAAATCCTTAAGATTTGTGCTTCTATGTGCGTCTGAATTCTTTTCCTATGCATCGTTTTAATGTGATTAAAACAATAATGGTCTTACTTCTAAAAAAAATAGGTATGTAATACTCAGCCACCTCTTAGTCAAACAATTATTAAGCTATAAATCAATGATTAATTTTGTTTACTTATAAACATTGATTAGTTGTTTCCTTAGTGAAGAAACAAACAGAAAGAACGATAAATAAATTTATCACCAAACAAGCAAACGCAAGTAATACGATCAGTCGTCCATAGAACAGCCGATTTATGTAAAATGCCGCCATCTTGTCTCTTAGCGAGAATTAAACTTAAATTAAACTGTCTCAGTAGTGTCAAAGAATTCAGACGTATAGTCCATTTTTATAGAAGTGACCAAACTAGTAAACAAACCCTGTCGATTCGTAATTTACGATTTTTCGGCTTTTATCACTCACTTTCACAACACATTAGCTTACGGACATTTGTAACACTCCATTTACTACTTATTTCACTAAAAACAACTATCCATCTAGCATTAAAACTCTTAAAATCTTATAAAATACGAATATCGCGTGCACAGATATTTAATAAATTTGAATATGACATTTCATCTTACTTTTTTTAGAAGAGAACTAGGGATGGGGTCATTTCATTTTAGAGGTGATCGTGTATAAGTGAATGAACAAAATGAACAATAAAACAGGCCGTGTTCTGTAGTTCAGATATTTTAATTACAATTTATTAATAGTTTTTAAGACAATGTTACTATAATGCAATTTGTTACTAAGTCGATCAATTTTTTTAAAATGTTGGGAGCAAAAAATGCTTACAAAATATAACAAAATAAGTTCAATCTTTTACATGAAATTGTTTAGTTTTTATTTTATAATATGAGTATTTTTGAATATCAATTTCAGCTTAAACATTTAACAATGTCCCAGATAATATAAAAATATAGCACCGGCATGAAAGTTCACGATAGTTCACAGGATTTTTTTTTTGTAACTTTAGGACGAGACTAAGAATGCGAAAAACGATGTTAGCAGTCATTAATTGGTTTCGATGTTGGAAATAGTGCGCCGCTGGCGCAAGGTTTTTTAACCATAGTAAATACAAAAAATATAATAGGGTTGACTTTTTTTTCTAGGCCAGGCCGCCTTATTGTATTCAAATATCAATAGTGAACAAACACATAATGACATTTTACATAAAAGCATCCAAAATAACTAGCGTCTCTTTTGTTTCCTTATCTTATAGAAATTATGAAAGGCTTAAATTGCACGTGTTCCTAAAAAAACATTATTCTTTCTTTTGTCCATTATATTTTTATAGGTGATTGTGTATTTGAGAATGAGCAAAATGAACAATAAAATAGGCCGTGTTCTTTACACACATTTTAAAAATTCATAAATGCAATTTATTAATAGATAGAAGGTAAAAGATTAATAATTACGCACATCGGCAGCGCAGATGGATTTTTAGAATGAGCAGAGTGGATTTTTGAGGCCAAAAAACATGATGGGGATTACCACAGTGTAATGGATGCTCATTACTTTGAGAAGTGGTTTAATACTGTTTTAAATAAAGTGGAGCCTGGGTCAGTCATATTTTTAGACAATGCACCGTACCACTCAAGATATTCTGTCATAGTGCCTAACATGAGTTGGTGGAAAGCAAACATACAAGCGTGGTTGCTAGAAAATAATATAAGTTACCATGAAACTGAAATAAAAGCTGAACTCTTAACAAAGTTTAATAAGAACGATTATGACAATAAAAATATTGACGAAATGGCAGCCCAAAAAAATAAAATTGTCTTACGTCTTCCGCCCTATTATTGCGAATTAAACCTCATAGAATTAATATAGGCACAAGTAAAAGCTTACATATGCAAAAATAACAAAAGTTTCAAAATGGCAGAAGTCAAGGAGCTTTTAAGAAAGTTTAACTCGAATAAGTGCGGTGTCATGGAGGAACAGTATTGAACATGTAATAAAAGAAGAAGATAAAATGATGCAGCTTGACGGAATTATAGATGCTGCATCAGACGCCCCAGGCTTCAATATCTACGTCTCTGGAGACTCTACCGATTCATCAGAAAGTATGAACAGCATTTAATAAAAAATAAAATAAATAAGTTAATTATTGGCGTTTTACGTATTCTAGTATTTTCCTTTAATATTTTCATAAATAAATTAGTTATAATAGTTTATTTATCTATTCCAGTCGAAGAGCAACTTATTTCTATTATTATTATTATATAATTTTGTACTTCTACTAATTCTTCAAAAAAATATTATTATAAGTTAATAATAATATATTATAAGTTTTTGAAATAATTTTAGCAATAATGTGTTGTTGAAATATCACTACATATTATAAAACAAAGTCGATTTTTCTGTCCCTATATCCCTTTGTACGCTTAAATCTTTAAAACTACGCAACGGATTTTGATGCGGTTTTCTTTAATGGATAGGACAATTCAAAAGGAAGGTTTATGTACATAATTTATTAAGTTTTTATATAAATTGACTAAGATATAACAATAATTGATGGAGGTGTCGGAAAAAAATTGGCCGCCTGGGAGTTTCCAACGAAAACGCTGCCTAAACCCTTTGAGATATGACAAAATAATGTACCGTGGAATTGTGTATCTTGAATAGGTCTATAAAAAAGTCCGCGATGGCATATGTCTATCTCTTCGGAATATTATACTATATCCATTTAATGCTTTAAAAAAATGGGCAATTATAACGCGATAGTTTGAAAGTTATTTACACAAATACGGTATAAATCCTTATCATTTTAAATCAATTAATTGGCTTGAGCACTTCATGAAGAATATTTTTGCCCTTTACATCATGCAAATTAAATGAATACTTTAGGAGATATGGCAAAATCAAAATAATACGCAAGAAAATAAATCGTGTTGCCGTGATTCGAAAGGGCGGCGTATGTATACAGAAAGTCTGCGAAGGGATTTAATGTGTCTTTATGTTCAAGATAACATAACATAATATCCATTTTAATATTAAACTTAGTTAAGTATTATTAAAATAGAAAATGATCATCGTCATACATGATAAATCCGTAAATCTAAGTTCACGCGGGCGAAGCTGCGGGTAACAGCTAGTTAGAATATAAAATTAATTATACTTTTGTCTATGGCTTATTATTTTTATTCATTAATTTGCTCTTTGTGTCACTTCACTAAGCTACACTATTACTCTATTTGTCTATGGCCGGAAGTACGCCATATTTGTTTACACTTTTGGTCACTTCTATAAAAATGGACTATATATATAGAAGAACAGTTCTTACGGGCGCTTGAGGACAAACTTTCTGCAACGCAAACGTCCGCTTGGCGGCGTGACGAGAAGGACACCGCGATGTCCCCAGCATATGACTACGAGAGCGAGCGAGTGCGAACTAAGCCTGCTGGGGACATGTCCCCAATAAAGTCGGCACAAAAAATCCTTAAGAACTGTTGTTCTATATACGTCTGAATTTTTTGGTAGTGTTAAAATTTGATGGCCATTAAAGCATCATTTAATGACTTCTCAAGGCCAAATAGTGTTTATAAATAATGAGATTTTTCTAATCAATTAGATTAGCAATTGATTAAATATTAAGAGAGGTTTATAAGTGAGGCCGTTAATATTAGTATGAAAGTTTTTGTCTAATATGGCGACACATATTGTAATGAAACCACTTTTATCTTTGACTCTCCTACTTTCAAAGTTTGTTTTATTACAATGAGTGAAATTGTCTTGGTGACGTTATACGACTAAAATCTACTAATCGCTGAGAATAGCGTGCTTGATTCGGTCGTGTGCCTTCAATAGAATGACGGATACAATATGATTTACTTGCGCAATTTGTCCTTTTTTGTAACATTTCATTCTGTTTTCATTAAGAAATAATATGAGTGACATGGAAATATTTTCACTAGTTTAGGAGCGTTATTTGTGTTGCGCGTATGTGTCATCATCATCTTCTTCTTTTTCTTCTTCTTCCCGGCCATTATTATTCCCATTAATTTGGGGTCGGCTTTGTATGTCTTGTGTTTCCATTCTCGGGTCACTCCACTCTCCTCCATATGTCTTGATCTCATTTAGCCATCGCTTCTTCGGTAACGAGAAGTTCAGTAGTAGACGGATTGAGGCTGATGATGATGATAATGATGATACCATTACATGATTGAGTCAAAAGAGTTCTCTTTTTTTTTTACTTTTACCTGGAAAATTTGCTTGCACTTGCTTGCTCTTAGATACATATTCTGCTAGGTATCCTTTCGAGATTAATAATTTAATTTAGAGTTAAGTTTTTTTTAGTTACGAGCATCGATCAAATATACCCTAGATACACTGTTACCTTAAAATCCGAGTCGAAAAAGTGTCCCATGCTACGTCAATGCTAATTTGCAAGTCAAACAGTAAAAGTCAAATCCTTTTCTTTTATTTATGTCCTTATTCCTTAACAATAACGTTCTATTTTCAATGCTGGGGTTTCGCGCTAATGGCATTACAGAATGCGCGCATCGAGAAAGTCGTAAAAATGTATTACCAGAGACCACACTCACAATTGTGCTTAGAACAGTTTTAAGCACAATTGGATCGAGACACTTTTTAGCGCGGTATCTCGATATTTGATCGATGGTTACTAGTAATAACTAAAACTTGTAATTTTTCAGCAGAGCAACAGCGTGTACGACAGCACACTGTTCGAGGCTGGCGGGACTACCCCCATGAACGCAGTGTACAGTGCGTCCTTACAGAGTCCAGACTCGATCGCCTCCGGCCAGTCCATAGACATGGGACCGGCGTTCCCGTCCCAGAACATGATATCCACATAACATATACGATAATTACGAATCCAAAGAGTCAAAACTACCTATAAGGATCTAGACATAGATTTTAAAGCTTTTTACTCGAGTAGCAATATTTTGATGAATCTCTTTATTTTCGATTTGTGATAGAGCAGTGAGATATGGGACAATGAGATCGGGTTAGATGTTAGATATAAACACATCCATCCACATTTTAGTACAGTAATGCTGCAACAGCGTATTAGGTATAGTTTCGGTTCACAGCGTGTAAAGTCAAATTAGCAGATTATAGCACAGCAAATGTCACACCAAAAAAGCCTTTTATATAGTCACTTTGTCATTTGTCTAATGTGAAATGTATTATGCTAAATGTTATTTGATTATAAAAGCTATTCCTTTTGTTTTAATTGGTGAATATTATATACGTTATGTCATGCAAATAAATATAAATTCGCTAACGTGACAAAATTGGCTGCATAAAAATAGTGTTGCCACTAGTACAAAAGTTGGTTATTAGTGGCAACACTTGATGAATATTAAAGCACATATGAATTTGTGTTGCCATGTAGATGAATTCTCTACAATGCGCAAAATGTAGCTTTCTTTCATTTGGCTTCAATCGCTGTACTGAGTGCGAGAGAGAGAGCAATACCATCGCACTGCTCACGTTTTACCGCCACGCTACAGATGATTTTAGAGATTCTACTGTAGTATCTATCGCATTAAGATATAGAAAATAATATTAGTAAAGCGGGTAAAGTATGGTTTGTATAATAAACGATTTTTATTATTAAAAAAGTATAGAATTAACAGAAACATAGAATTGAATTCCATTAGTTGAAGTTAAATTCCCTTGTCCTACGAAATATAGCCGCCAAAAAAAAATAGCCACGGTGAAAATGAACACTTCTTATATCATATACTCTATAGTTGACCTCCCATAGAGATAGCAATATTTAAAAAATAATTATAACTATATTACATTAAAAAGTTATTACTATGAACTTACCACACTTAAGTGTTTCGTTAGATGAACTTTAATATAAGTAATTCAGGACACAAGTAAATAGAGGTTAATATTTATATAAAAACATAATTTTAATGTTAAAAAATAGCCATTCCTTTCTCTATAATTATGCAAAGAATATAGTATGTATGGGCTATATTTACTTAACTATATAATATATATCTATCTAATTCTCTGTCAAACTTATGACGTCATTTTGCCATCACCTATAGCGTATATGATTTAAGCCACGTAATTTAACGGTTGCATATTGTCAATTAGAAATTAGCGCCTTTTAGTGTTACGAAAGTGCGTTGATTTTATTTCCATTACCCCATAAAGATTTATAAAATAATTTCATTCTCAGTCACTATTTCAGATTTACTGTATATTAATACTGAGCAGTATTTTAAAAGTTTGATTAGTTTTAAGTTAATCATGGATCGGATACTGAATGATACTTGAATGATTTTTGAAAACAATGTATTCTTTAGTATTGTTCAAAATAATGTTGGAAAATATAATATGTAGTAGCAAATGTAAGGATACTAGTATCTAATTATAATGTCTTTTAAATAAAAAAATAAAATATCAAATACATATTATATTTAATAGGTCTTGTACATTTTTTGAGCAATTTCATATTTAAATAAAAACCCAGAATTCTTTAATATAATATCATAGACAATGGTCTATGGTATCTATATGTAATAATAACCTTCTTTATGATTCATATGAATCATATGTCATATTCACACATTTCTGAGGAGAGCAAGTCAAGGTATATAATATAATACTATAGACTATAAGGTAGTCGAGACTACTTTATAAAAATTTTAAAGTGTGTCTTTTCCCCGCTCTCGTCTGTTTTTTTTTCAATATTTTTTAAACAACGTCTCTAGACACAATATTTTCGGTTTCTCATTGAAAGTGTGTCAAAGACAATCTAACTGCAAAGTTATTTCTATACTAATGTTATAAAGAGGAAAGATTTGTACCTATTTTTGTATGTTTGTAATGAATAGGCTCAAATAGTACTGGACCGATTTCAAAAACTCTTTCACCATTCGGAAGCTACATTATCCACGAGTAACATAGGCTAAATTTTATTCTGACAAAAATAGAGTTCTGTAAGATATTTTGGTTTTTCGGGCACAAGGTGTAAAAAATGTTATTTCGCGTACTAAGATCCCGTTGTAAATCTTAGTTAACGCAGGCGAAGCTGCAGGCAACAGCTAGTAATAAATAAAATGCGCTTTGAATTCATGACAATATCAAATTGTAAGTTTTAATATAGTTTAAATGGAGTGAAGTATTTATTTAAAGTTATATTTTTAACAAATAAATCAATTTAATTAATTGCTTTATCAAGGTATATGAAGATAAAATATTTTTGGTCCTTCATATTGACGTGTAAAATTATAAACTAAAGGTTTGTTTCTAACTATTCAAAAATGATTCTAGAACATTCAGTATGAGATTTATGTAATTGTATTTTATGCGTCGAACATAATAACCCGAATAGAGTAGTAATGTTATGTTTTGTATGTAAACGTATTCTGTCACATTTGTGCTGCGTTGCTGCGCTGGTTTTGATCGCTGATTGGCCGACTGGTGGTCATTAATAGATGATTGGTCAATGAGACGTACATACAAATCGTGGCGGATTTTATGCCTCACATTATTACTCTATTCGGTTATATGCTCGATTATTTTATGTAAAGAGTGTAGTGCTATTATAACGATTGACATAAACTATTTTACTGTGATGATTAGCCTACCTATTTTATTTGTTGTTATATAATTTTTAACACTTTTATTTTGTTATATTTAAGTACTGTCAAAATTTAAACAGTGTAATGTTTATTTGTTGATTATAAACGGATTTATTTATAAATATCTCATTGGGATCCTATAATAATTAAAGTTGTATTTTGTTTAAGACATTCACAACTAATTTAAAAATACATATATATAAATTTCGGTTTGACAGTTCATCATCTTCTTCTTTAGTTATTTTGCCAACAATAGCAGCCTTTTGTTTTTTGCAAATTGTATTAAAATTTTTCTTTATGTAATGCTTGTTGTTACTGAAAAAGAAAACATGCCCAAGAAATGTGAAATATTTATTATTATTATTCTTATATTATTCGGTAATTGGTATAAGTAATGTTTTGTTTTTTTTATAAATTTATTTAAATTTTATTTACAACGAATTTAAAAACATGAAATTGCCAATTATAGCTTTCCATAACTATAGTGTTACTGTCTTGAATACAATTTGATTTTCGTTTGTTTAAGTGTGAGTTTTATATGTAATATTAAAAAATATTTACCTTAATTTAAAAATACTTAAAAAAAACAAGTCGTAGACAATTTTATTGTCACTTACATTTTTAATGCTATTAGTTTTGATGCAGGTAATGGATATAAATTTTAATGAACTGTTAATTTCTAGTTTTATTATTGGCAATTTAATCGTCTGCAAAATATTCTGAAGACTCAGTGACTTGTGCATATGAAACTCACACTTGTTTTATGTTTATTTGGAAATGTCTAATTTTAGATTGCACCGCCCAATATAAAATATTGCCTTTATAAAAAAAAGTCTATTTCCCTTATTTAATGTGATAACTTACATGTTCGTACGCGTACTCATGTGAAACTTATTTTAAGTGATATTTTGGTTGACGGCGTATATTTTTGTTATTTTCGATATTAAGAAATTATTAAAATAATGATTTTAATTATACTTCAAGTCTTTTTTAATTGCCCCTTATATACTATTTTCGTGTTGAAGTTTTAAAAATATTCGCTATAATGCTGGGTCAAGGTAAGGTTCCGGCGGTCGCTGTCCTGCGCCTAATTGTGTTGGATGATAGTATACAATATATAATTTAGGAATTTGTGGGAGCTATATTTAGATAGAGATGCTTTACCCTCCTTTTCCCTTAACCGTAAAGCTATAGCCTAGACACTTTACGCCGGTATTATGTGAATGAGAGGTAACTCGATAGAGCCGGCCCAATTCGGCTGAAAAGTAGCGGGACTTTTTACTATTTATGATTTCAAATAAATATCTTATTTCAATCAATAAATAAGAACAACAGTTCACCTAAAAATATATTCTGTTGGGACATAATACGCTGAATGCTGACACAGTAGTTTGGTAAGGCGACGTGGAACTGAGACACAGTTCGCCAGTCTCGCACCGGCCGGGCAGTAGGGAGAACGCATACTGGACAATAGGGAAAACGTATAGTTAATTATAAGTATCTCTAGTGTGTTAGAGGAATCAATATATCATACATACAGACTATTGACGTTTCTTTTATCCTCCTAGCAAGTCATATAATAATAGTGCAAAGAAAGCGCTAAAATTCTATCACTGTTAATTATTTAACAAGTGTATTCAAGCCAATTGTTACAATTTAAATTATTTTGTGAAACATTGTTACCAAGTTTTTTTTCGAAAACGTGTTTTGAACATAATAGAAATTAATTAATGTATACAATTATGTCCATGATAGATTAATACATATGAGTACATTAACTATGACTTATTCTACTAATATTATAAATGCGAAAGTTTGTAAGGATGTTTGTTACTCGTCAAAAACTACTGAATGGATTTTTATGTTACTTCATAATAATGTAGCTTATACATCTATGTATAAGCTACATTATTATGAATGTAGGCTATAATTCATTCCAATATTCCCACGGGAACGCGGGGCACTACTGTATTATATATAGTTGCCGTTGTAAATCTTAGTTTACGCAGGTGTAGCTGCGGGCAACAGCTAGTTATATATAACTTCCGTCTTTGTGTTCGTTTTGTTTAAAGGGGATTTTAATGCTAAAGTCATAATATCTACATAGTAAAGTAATATACGAGTGTATATTAACTATGAGCTATTTATGTATGACTTCGGATAGTTTACAGCAACCATGGTATATATATTTTGCCAACGTTATTATGTTTAGCCCTTCGAAATTCCCTACGAATTGAATTCATTTGGTCGTTTACTTCTCTTATAACTAGAAGTCTTTGCCTGCAAGTTGTGTGGTTTAGGAAGCCTCTGTTGATCAATCCAACGTCAGCACAGTGAACAAAGGTTTTGAGACATTATTTCACTTAAATCTAAACAAGTAAAGCCTTTAAATGTACGGAAAAAGCGACCAATTTAAAGCGACAAATAGCATAGCACATTCATAATTCTTATGCTATCACATCTGCATTTAATGATGTGACCTGAGGAACATAATATACTAACAAAAGATGACGATGGTTATATTCATGAGCTTTCTTGAACATTTATCAGGTTTTACATAATCATAATCCTTTATCTGTCCACGTCCACATAGACCTCCCTTAATGAACGCCAAGACGACCGAACCTTTGCCACTCACATCAGACGCGGACCGGCCACATTATTATCAGGCAAATCATATTTTATAGTTCCCATAGTTAATTTGTAAGCATAGATTATTCTCTAATTAATTATTACTGTAAACTTAGATCAATAATAGATAGATGGAGTGTCGCGCGGAAAACACGTCCAAAAATATAGCGTCCAACTGTTGGCCTCTAAATGCTTTCTCCGTGTTTGTTTACGCATTATTGTTTTTATTTAAGTATAATGAAGGTTTGTGTTAAGTGTAACGAGATTAAAAAGGATTATTATGGGAGAACTGTAGTAGCTGGTATCACTATTCACGAACACATGTTTGAAAATGTTGGCCAGATTTTTTTGTTTTGATTGTAGGGCGACACTCCATCTAGACATATTTGATATTAATGATCTAAGACTATAAACATAGGTAGAACAATAAAATATCAAAGTGTATGTACAACGATTTATTTTGAGCAATCATTTCTGTAGTTCTTCTTGTATGAATACATGCTTTAAACAATCAGTAATTGACAATCTCTGGTTTGCATCCAACATTAACATTTTCTCCAATAACTCTTTCAATTGTCCAACTTTTTTTAGCTCATTAGGCAAAGGATTTTTATAACCTTTAATTAATTCCTTGTATAGATCTCTTGTAATGTTTATGTTACTTATTTCAACAACCTTTTCTCTTCCAGTAAATTCATCTTTTTTATGTAGAAGGAAAGTACTATTATAATTAAAATGTTGATCCTTAAATTTACTTTTCCGTAGCAATCTATTAGGTATTTTACCTTTCAAGTCCATAAAACATTTTATCATTCCATTATTGGAACTACCAGTAAAAAGGATCTTTCCCGTTGTCATTTCATAGATGGTACAAGCAGTTGACCACATATCTATACTAGTTGTATATGGTATACCCAAAATTACTTCAGGTGCTCTATAAAATCTAGACACTAAATATGGTGTAGGTTCATTATTATTTTCATTAGCAGCAGAACCGAAATCGCACAATTTTAATATAGTCTTCTTTTCATTAATAAGAATATTGTCAGGCTTAATATCAGCATGTATTATACCAATTTTCTTTAAATGACGTAAAGCAAGAAACATCTGCCGACTATAGCTCATTAGGGCTTTTACATTAATCCCATGATTTTTGCCGTATTTTTTTAACACACTTCTTAAATCCATGTGCAGACATTCAAGGACCAAGCATAGATGACCTTTATGCATAAAATGGGAGAATAGCCGTACACAATGGTACTTATCTTCAGGGTCTGTTTTATTTATTTCTTTTAAGAAGGCAACTTCCTTTAGGCCAGTTTTGTACATAAGGTCATTATTTCTAATGATTTTAATAGCAACATCAGGTTTTCCTGGAACATTGCCTTGTGCTTTAACAACATTAGCAAATACACCTTGACCAAATAGATCTCTAATGGTATACTTATTGATAACTTCACCTATATTAATTTTAAAATATCCCTCTTCATCATCCCAATTGTCAGTTAAATGGCTTGAATTGTTGTCGTCTTTACTTTGTACAAGTTTGTCAGTTTTACTATTTAAGAAATCGTCTTCTGAAAACATATCAGTAATTTTATTTGATTGTTTTTGATTATCTTGAGAATTATCCGAGTTGGTTTGATTTTCTTTATAGTTCAAATCTTTAGCTGTATTATTTAAAATACTATTGTCACTCTGTGTAAATTCTGTTTTAACTTGTAACTGTGCAACTAATTGTTTCCGCTGTTTTCTTCTTTGTTCTATAATATATTCTTCATCCTCAGAATCTAAATGTGCCACTAGCGCACTACATTCTGGAGACAATTCTTTAGTTTTATTTATCTTATTAGTAGAATTCTCATGTTTTATTTCACTTTTATTTTTAACAGGTTCATGTTTATGTTTTCTTTTATGTGATGATTTGTAATAATCTTTTTTTACATCATTATGTTTAGAAATTATATGAAGTTTTTCTTTTATAGATTCCCTTTGTTTTAACAACTCTTCAATGCTAGTGCTGTAGCTTGGTGGTAACGGTGGTGTTTTTGATTCTGATAAATATCTCTTTTTACCCTTTCTCTTACTTCTTTCATCTTTGGAATTCTTAGATTGGTAACCACGATTGCTTTTATATGTTTCTGCCATTTCTACAATGCAATAAAATAAATTTAAGCAGAAATTTCATCTGATAACTCTCTGCATCTGTAATGAGCAAAATTAAGTGTGGATTTAATTATAAATCGCGTATAATTTCTAAAACTAGTATTGACATTTTTATTTTGTTATAAAGTGATACCAGTTGTCATTTTGTTGATAGTTCAGTTAAACACAATAAATTTTATTAAAAAAATACACTATTAACAAATGACATATGGTGACATTAAATTTGAAGTACTGTTATCTGTATCAATGATTACATTTCCACCCTTCATCTGTACTTTTCCAACATTACTCAGTTTCCACAACTTTTCATGTTTCACATTGCTTTCTTGACTCCTTTTAATGCCATCAGTCAGATTGTCACTTTATTTGGCCATCCATGGTTATCTATATTAAAAATTGAATAATTAATATAAATATTTCAATTTATAAATACAACAGATAAATCAGGTTGAAAATGAAGTAAAAACGTATCTTTTTTACAAATGTATGCATTCAAACACTTATTACATACAAACTGTTACCATTTTATAGGTTTTACACTTACTTGCCTGTAGTATTAAAATATATTATACAATTATTTATAATATGTATATAAATTGATTCAACACCTAAAAGTGCCTTTTCTATCAGCATGAGTCATATAAGGATTCATTTCAATAATGTGTGTTCTATAGCAAGCTGTAAATAGGCACTTTAAAATTAAAAAATATTGTATAATTTAGATTAAAATGGTAATCAAATAATCGAAAGTCTGACATGTTGGTCATTGTTTAACAATGATAATAGTTAACTGGTACATCAAGATGTATGTTTTATATATTTTAAAATAAAAATATTAATACAAATTTCGATTAGAATTAATTACAAATTATGACAGATTTCATGTTCATATTAATAGAGATAAGAATATGATGGGCCTTCCATCCCAAAGAAAAACCTTCATCTACCAATCTCTATTATTAGTGTAACTATTTTAATGATAGTACACATAGCATGAATGTTATATTATTAATACATGAAATGTATTCAATTATGTACCTCAATTTTATTGAATCTGATTTAACACTTGTTGTAATTGAAAAATTGTAAGAATTTAAAACAAAGCCACATAATACACATACATACATACATGTATATTATATTTTAAATGTATGTTATAATTTAAATAAAAGCCAGTTGTAGTAAACATAATATATAAGTGTTGAACATATGTAATATAATGAGTATAAAAATATGTTCTTTATGTTCAAAATAGCTAATTTAAATGTTCTTTTTCTTTAACATTACAGGCAGGTGATATATTTTATATTAAGTTAATGGTATGGTGTCTAGGCCTAGTTAATGGTGTCTTACCCTTTGACTAATTATAATAATGGAGGACTTTTATGGAATTTATCATGTTTGTCAAGTTTTTAACATGCCTAATATTTCAAATCCCTTACAGTAACCATTGTGTCGGGATTACTGAGGTGTCAGTAGTCCAAACATTACAACATTGCATTAACATGGTTATTGTGAAGTATCTGTAACGTTAGGTATAAAAAAATCTTTATAGGATGCAGTAAAATCATTACAATAAAGCTTTTAACAATTTTTCTATCACATCTCAAAAAAAATGTAGGTAGGTACACATATTGAATTCATTTCTGTATCCTATTCATGGTATGAGCACTTAGATGTTCCCTGATTATAAAAGATATTACATAAACATACTTACGCTTATTTAAATATTAAATATTATTTAATTCAATCTGGATCACGAGTAATTTTTACTTACTCTTTTATACTGTAATCAATACAATTTTGAAAAGGAAGGAACTGTTATTTTCACTTTAATTTCACACAATAATATCGTTGCAACAGTTACAGCTTAGTCAATTATTATGCTATTGATGTTGAATACTTATACATCTAATTAACTACTAGCTCAAAGCTAAAATAACTACAATAATGCAGTAAGGTTTAGATTTCACACATTTAAATCTATATTCTGTAAATTAATAAGTTTTGACGAGCGTTTATTTAATTTTAGCCAAAATACCGTAAAACGTTTAATAATTATATATTGACATTGACAAATAACAAGTGAAGACGTTGACAAATGACTAATGAGTAATAACATTTTTTTGTGTTGTTTAAGGCATTGGTTTGTAAACTATCAGCCGTGAGGAAGTTTTCATATTCGAGGTAACAAAATCTTCAAAGAAGAAGAAGAAAAACTCTTTAGTCTCTTATTCATCCATCCAGAACTGTCCACCAATGGACGTAATAATATATAACAGGACCAAGCACTCGTAACAGAAAAACGAGCCGACAGAGATAGCCAGTGTTAAGGAGTGTGTCCCTTTCTTATAAGGTGACAATAAGATTTTGACAGGTGGGACAAATGTCTTTGAAAAATTCAAACTATCAGGAAATGGGTATTGAAAATTTTTATTTAATTTTAATTTTTTTTATTGGTTTTTTTTGTAAGGTTTATATCCTACTAGTACATACTTGATGTATGCAGTTTTAAGCGCTGCATGAGTTTACCACGTCTGCCATAATATTATAAATCTCGAGTTTTTAAGTTCTTCAAAAGGCGCGTTTAGCCCAGGCAGATATCGCAAGTTAGCTTGAATGCATTTAGGATGCTTGAAAAATCTGACACAAGTATTATACTTATAAACGAAAATACCAACATTAGCAATGGTTAAAATCTGAAGAATAGTAGATGGATTACGAAATACATAATACAAATACTTCCATACTACAGACTTGACAGGAATCCGTCATCAGGTGGTCGAGTTATCATTATCATCCCAAAATATTAACTGCAAATCTTAGGTTTACTCTCATTATAACGCATTCTTGAATTAAGATTACAAAACAATTAAAGATGCCATGGATTCAAACTGATTAAAATAATTAGGAACGTGGGAAGTTTAGTACGGAGTCACTCTGTCTCACGTTCTGACCATTGCTTTTCGCATTGCTATTATTCCCCTCCAAGCCTGCCGTAAGGAACTTCGTTTCAAAAAATCATGGTCACCATAGTAGTTTGATTTACTAATTATGTTATTTAAGTAACCATAGCAACCATTACAATACAAAATGTCAAGATGACACTTAACTGGGCTACCATAAGAAATAAAAGAAATAAGCAAAATAATAATTTATGTTTTCTTTTTGAATTGGAAATATATTTAAATAAATAAATTCAATTACAATTTCTTGACATACAATTGTCAAAATAATATTAAAAAGACATTTTTTTTCGATGAAATTTTTGATCAGCCCAAATTTTTAATAAAATACATTTTTAAGCTGGCAAGATAAAAGAACGAGACACACTTCTTACATATTGCTATCCCGCTCGGCTCGGATCAGCATCTGTGTAATGCCCATTAGAATATAATACTTAATGCGTTGAGTTAGTGTTCACTTTCGTAAATACATTTTTTCCGAGTAAGCCATCCTGTTATTATACTACATCCATGTGTCCACCACAATATTCACCAACCAGTCACATATGAACTGAATTTTAAAACAAACACTACAGAAAACCGCTAGAACATTCCCATAGAAAAACGTTCCAGAACAATTCTCAACCGTATTCGCCAACCGATCACAATATAAATCGATTGCGTTTTAAAACAAACACTATAGAAAACCACTCCCAACGAACAAAATAGAAAATAATAATTAATTAACGGAAAACAGAAAAAACCTATGCATGCCAAGACATACTCTGTATCCACACGTTTGCATTTGTGAGGCTTGGCAAGCGTGCGGATCCAGCTTTAAGCGGGATCCGCACACAAGACAAACTCTGTATCCACACGTTTTAATTTGTAAGGGCTTGCATAGGTATGCAAGGGTTTGTGGCCGATCCGACGAGTGTCGGTTTTGTGCGCAAATCAAAGGGAATTTGCCGCAAGCGCTTGCTACGCGTCCACATGTTTGTGCCTTGTTTGGAGTTTGCGGCAAGCCTCAAACGTGTGGATCCGGTATTAAGAATTGTTTCTATGGTTTCTTATAAAAAATGTGAAAAATGCAAACTGTAAAGTATGAATAAAAATAAATTGACATTACATTGAACCTTTTCATCTGTTTCTTTAATTACCATTTATTTTATTTTAAAAGCCGGCAGACAGCCAGACAATCCGGCATCTGGCAAGTATAATTGCAAAATGTCAATAATTATAACCTCAAATTCATTGAGGTAGTTTTTGTCTATAAATAATAAAATTAATACTTAGTGAATAAATATATCAATTATTACAATGTCATTATTTTTCAATTCTTTATCTAAAATACCAAGTAAAAGTATAAGACTGATCACTCCAATAAAGTATCAAAATATTATACAAGGTAAGAAATGGTTATAAATGAAACAATAATTTGTATGAAATTAGCTTTTTAATGTATGTATTGCCTTTTAGCTCAAAACCTCTACACGACTACATCTCTAGGTGTTGATGGCTATCTTCAGGCCAGAAAAAAGATGAAGGAACAATTTGGTGATTTAGTCGACAAGTTTAGGAGTAAAATGAATGAATTTGTCGTATGTCCAAAAAGTATGATTTTTACTGAAGATTTAAAAAACATGACCCACATAGCTGAGCCTACAGACCTTGATTTAATTTTGAAAATGATCAAGAAGTAAGAATTACATAATATTTACTCAAAAACATTTGCATTTACCAAAGTTGCTTATGTGACCCTTTTTGTTAATGAACCTTGGCTATTGATTTCAGATTTAATACACAAAAAACAGAGTTCAGATTTGGTTCCTTTATCTTTGGCCCCATAGTCATGAGAATGTTTCACTTTTTGGATGCACCAATGGAAGCTCTGACGGTGAGATAAATAAAATCAATACATTGAGAAATATGTATGAAAGCACGAATGCAATCTAATGTCCGAATACTGTATAGTTATACTGTAAAATTTATAACAGTCTATGAAAGTATTCATAACTTTCACATGAGGCATAATGATCTCAAAATTTTAATCAGACGAACCAATTGTATTAATTACACAATGAAATATAAAATTAACTTTCTTAATAAAGTGTGGGGCTACCACACTTTATTAAGAAAGTTAATTTTATATACAATGATTTATTTTAAATTAACTGTAATTATTGACATCTGATTTACATATGAATCTGTTAATGTGGAAAATAGTGCTATAGACCAAGATACATGAGCTGCCAGACATCGCATATTTTCTTATGGACAAATGTGGATGATTGAGTAGTATTCATGTGTACTTACATTGTACACTTACTACTTGGTAAAACGGCCAATTTCCAGGTATGAGGTGATTAAGGTTAATTGGTGAAAAAGGTAAGGTAAATTCTCGTGGGTGGGTAAATTCTCATTTTCAGGTATGTTTTAGACAATATAGTTAAAAATAAGTCTTCAATACTCCGTCAACACTTTCCGTCGGCCATATTGTTTACCAGACGCTCGAAAGCTCCTTTAAAATTAATTACTTACCATCACGTAAAGCGTCCACATTTTGTCTGTCCAAAAATAATAAGTGTACAGTGTAAGTGTAAATAAGTGACGTCTGGCAGGTCTAGCATCTTGCTCCATTGACTTAATTCAATGTCTGTAAATTTAAGAAACTATTACTGTTAATTAAAACTTAACTGCCTTTTTTACTAATATTTTTTTATATAAAATTTCAGTGTTTCAATGACCCTGATAATGATGGTTTCTTTGATCAACTGATATCATTCCAAATACTACTAGACTTACTGTACATTCATGAGATGTACAATGAGATGTACCAGGTGTTTGAGAAGGTGCAAGAGAAGCAACTGAATATGACCAAGTACCCTAAATATGTTGTGGTTTTAATGTTAGCCGCATGTTATAAACAGGTAAGGCAATAATAATAAACACCATACTTATATATTTTTTTATTGTTGCGAATGTTCTGTACGTCTGTATGTGTTATTATTAGGTATGAAACCGATATTGAAAGAGCAGGGTAGGACAAGCAGTGTCAGTGTCAGATTACTGATAGGCTTGACCTCAATCTTAGGAGAAGCAATAAGATCATGTGTTTATAATACAATATTTTGGGTTCTGTTTAGTCCGGACCAATTTGCTTTTGGCTTACATTCTATTTGTACTTAGTACAGTATTATAATATGCCTCTGTCTGTTGTATGTTGATGTACAGTACATCTTAATGCTTAAATAGACATTTTAAATATGTGGTTGTTGTCGGTGCATCTTTGAATAATATTTTTTTTTGTAGAACACACCAAAGAGTTTTGAATATGCCACAAGGCTGTGGTCAGATATGATTAATGTTGGTACATTGCCAGTACGAAGATCTGCAACATTTATGGCAGGTTTGTACTTTCTTGTTTACCTTTAAGTATAGGTTTGAATACTAAATATATAAATATTAAATATAGTATCTTAGAATAAATAATCTATAGAATAGTATTCTTTTGTTCAATCAAACGTGAAATTTAAAAATTAAACTACAAATATGGTGTCAGTAAAGTACCATTCGGCGTTCAGCACTAATCGTTAGAATAGATATTTAAAATTTGAATATGTGCTATATTTCAATGTGATTAAAGGCCTCATCTTTCTTTACAGAATTAATTAGTTAATCAATTAGACCATTGGGTTTATTGGATGTTGGACTATAATGATGGAAATTAGTTCAGTTTTGCACAGTTAATAGTAATGCAATTTTTATTTTCAACAGGATTAGCTTTAAAACAAGGCGCTCCTCACATAGCCCTCGAGTCAATATCACAACAGAGACCTCACTACATTACAATTAGGAACATCAAGGTTAGCAAAATAGTATTAATTATTTTCTCTAATCTATTTCAAAAACCGTCATCTTGAGAAGCGTGGTGGCAGTTCATACATACATAAAATAATAATTTAGTAGGGATTGTGTAATTTAAAAACGAAGATTTTTCCACTTAAAGTAATTATTTTAATCTATGAAAAGAAATACTTATTGCAGTAACATAATATTGCATGTATAGTGCGATATTGCAGGCGACAGAATAACCTGCTACGAATTTTTTTGCGTTCATCATATCTATAGAACTCCTAGTTTTAAAGCAAGCGTAAAAATGGATTGTGAATGCGTTCATTTTAAGATTAGATGATCACTAAAGATATTAATTTCAAAGGAATTACTTACTTGTTTGAATTAAAAGACAGGTTGACAATTCTTTAGTCATAAATCTTAATGTATAATCATCACTACATATTATAAAACAAAGTCGCTTTTTCTGTCCCTATATCCCTTTGTACGCTTAAATCTTTAAAACTACGCAACGGATTTTGATGCGGTTTTTTTTAATAGATAGGACAATTCGAGAGGAAGGTTTATGTATATAATTTATTAGGTTTTTATAAACATAAGCTAAGATATAACAATAATTGTTGGACGTATCGGAAAAAAATAGGCCGCCTGGGAGTTTTCAACGAAAACGCTGCCTAAACCCTTTGAGATACAACAAAATAATGTATGGTGGAATTGTGTAGCTTAAATAGGTCTACAAAAAAGTCCGCGATGGCGTATGTCTATCTCTTAGGGATATCATACTATATCCATTTATAACTTTAAAAAAATGGGCAATTGTAGCGCGATATTTTAAAAGCTATTTACACAAATAAGGTATGAATTCTTATCATTTTAAATTAATTAATTGGCTTGAGCACTTTATGAAGATTATTTTTGACCTTTACATCATGTAAATTAAATAAATACTTTAGGAGATATGGCAAAATCAAAATAATACGCAAGAAAATAAATCGTGTTGGCGTGATTCGAACGATTGATATGCATAAAGAAATACAGAAAGCGAAGGGATATAATGTATTTATAATGTCAAAAACTAAGTAATTATTAAAATAGAAAATGATCATCATCAGACATGATAAATCCGTAAATCTAAAATCACGCGGGCGAAGCCGCGGGTAACAGCTAGTATGATATAAATCTAGCATATTTTCTACTGTATAGTTTTCTTCTTTTACCTGTAAGTTTTCCCAAAATTGTAAAAATGAAAATAAAATATAGGTAACTTAAGGCGCTGAACAGGGTCAAATAGGCTTCACCTAAACATATTTTAAGCAAAATTGACACGGTTTACGGTCGTGATAAAAATATATGTTAAACTTCATCATATTTCTAAGTTCTCTCAAAAGTCAAAAACACGTTTTCTAGAAATTTTCTCGATAAAAAAAAATCCCAATTAAGCAGTGTTTAGTGCACTTTTAACGTAAATATCGCCTTTACTTAACAATATATGTTGGTAAAATTTACAACAGTAACAGATAATATTATTATAAATTTTCGTGTTAATTTATATTTTCGATTGCTTTTCAGATTTCGATAATATTAACTGTTTTCTTATATTAATATCCATAGCCAACGTGCTCCATGATGCCACCATCGCGCTTCTCTTTTACTTCTATGTGATTCGACAGTAAGCGCTGAGGCGCGTTGCTAAGCGGACCTATGTCATTTTTCACAATGCAACGCGCCGCTCGCGAATTAATATTTTTGCTATATAAAATTGTATTTAACAAAGATATAATGCAACGTGCATGCGCAACGTAAGTAATTTCGGGATAATTATTAACAATATAACAATAAATATATTAAACTAAATATTACCAATGGCATAAGCGCCATCTATCATTGACCAATGTCAACAATTGACCTTCTATAATCTGATCGCATCACGGATCCTACTTTGTCAATAAAGGTGTAAATAAATAATATACTTTAGTGTGAATAAGAGAGAGAAAAATAATGTTAAAAAAATGCGAAACAAAAGAAATAAATGGAGACTAGAAAATAGAAGATTTATTATGAAATAAAAACACATGCTCTCGTGGTGGACGGACTCGGCCTCTTATGCGAGGGTTCCGGGTTCGATCCTGACCCATCCGTGTGTGCCTTGAAATGGGTTTTTCTAAATTTCTAAGTGCACACGAGGCCATCGTTCGCTCACCGGTGAAGGAAAACATCGTAAGGAAACCTGCATGCCTGATGAGATTGAAAGTCTTTGAAGGTATGTGAAGTTCACCAACCCGCACTGGGCCAGCGCGGTGGACTATTGGCCCATTACCCTCCTCGCCTGATTTCGAGGAAGGAGACCCGTGCCCAGCAGTGGGAAATATAAGGGTTGATACTTTACTTTACTTTTTTTTAAAAACACATGAATGAAGTTGTAAAGTAAGTACCTATCTAATTTACAACATTTATTTATCAAAACACGCAAATAACGCATTTCAATACAATAAGGAATATTTTAGTACAGTCCGTACATACATAACTCTAAATTCGATAATTTACATAATGAACGAATAGCGCAATGGTTTAGTGAACGAATTACGCTCTGCGTGCCATAATGCATATGTTCAAACCTCGGTCAGAAGCGACTTTTTTTTGGTGATTTTTTTATATAATAATTTTCGCCTTTTCTCATAATTATGTTCTTTTTGGTGTATTTTCTATTTTTTCAGTTTTTCACCTTTCTATTTTTTGGTAGCAAAAGTAACTATTTTTTATTCTCGCTAACAATAAGTACCTACCTAAGTATTTATAACTAATATTACATAATATTGTTTCTGTTATTTTCCTTCTAGTAAAAGAAGACGGTTGACCATTAGTTCGAGTGCAAATGATGTCCCATCAAAGAAATGAGATTGGAAAAAAAAACCAAATAAGTAGTGTTTATCCTTACGAATATAAAATATTATAAAACTTTATTGAAAGACTTGTCGCGTTCTACATTCGGCCAGTACCTACCTAGTTCCTACATATAAATATTGCTCGTTTGATAAATCGTCGTTTTTAACATTTCAATTGACGTAAATTGTAATTATGAATACTACTAGTAAGGCAAATGTAATTTCCGTAGGAACTTTATTTTTTTCGGGATAAAATAATATAGTCCATGTCCTAATACAAGGTAGGTACATATACGCCATCACTATTTCAAATTTCAGCCAAAGAGTTTCAGCAGTTTTTCTTTCAAACTCACTTTCACATTTATAATATTAGTAAAATGATATTAGGTATATGTAAAAAAGAGGTAGAGGTACCAAAAATGAAGCACCTAAAAAAAAAACAAACATTCGGTAAGTTTTGCATTCTCGTCTCCATAGATCTATGACAATCTTAGACACGGCATAAATGCAAATCCTGTCGAATCAGTATATTATTATGATAGTACATACATATGATTGTTACATACAAGGTTTTATTCATTTTGTCCTACACATCTATGGAGCTATTCTACGGTGATAAAATTTCACAATATTTCTACCTACATTACAATTTACAACATATCGGGTGTATTTGGAACGATTTGAAAAAAATAAGCCTAATAATATACTATTTATATGCTATAATATAATGCATATGTCGCAGTCATCTGGTTGAATCAGTCATTTGATTGTATGACTAGCGCATTCATCGAATGATGACATTTAATTGAATGACTAGGCTGTACGTTGATTGAACAAGCGTCGCTCAACGTCCAACTAGATAGCGGATTGTAATATAGCCCTTTGAACAGAGCGGACGTAAAATCAGTCAGGTGATTGTAATTTAGTTTATTCTTTTCCTACCGCGGCGTTAGTAGTCACCAAAACAAATTTTGCCTAAAACAGCTCGCGCAGATAACTGATCCTGTGATTATATATTTATCGTTTTTTTACCTAAACTCTTATTCCACAATGTGACAAAGACTTGACAATTTTCTGGAGTCACAGAGACTTCCATATTTTAATACATTACTTTTGAAACAATATGATATATTTATAGCCTATCTTAAGACTGGAAATACAATATAAAATCATAATAAGTTGTGAGGTCATGTCATATCCTCATTTTTGTTATGTAAAGGAAGTTACCTTTTAAGTTGCGGACTTATAATCACCCTAAACAAACATTACAAAGTCTATAATATCTATAGGCTATATCCCATTCAACGACAATGCTAAATGACGTTCAGTCAAGACGTTGAACGTTACATTCAACAACTTGACGAGTTGTCCTTTCAATTAAATGTCGTCATTCGATGAACGTGCTAGTCATACAATCAAATGACTGATTCGACCAGATGACTGCGACACACACACACACACACACACACACATATATATATATATATATATATATATATATATCTCAGAAACGTTTTTTTTTTAAATTTTTAGCACTTATGTATTTTGCATGCGCTGCATAACATATGCACGCTATGAACTCTCGCTGACCGCGAGAAGCGTGCGGTGTGGGAGTTCGTACACCTCGAGCGACGCGGTTGTGAGTCAGCTGTTACTATCTGTTTTATTCAAAAAACTATTATTTTAAAGCATTGTCATCAAATGCTATGTCTCTCCATATTATATCAATAATTTGATAATATTTTGACAAATATTATCAAAATAAAATCACGAACTTCGGCTTAAAGTCTGTATCATTATGTTTACCAAACCAAATTATAAAAAAGTCGGTTTACGGACGATAGTTTGACGTGACAACGTCAAAAATTACATTCTGCACGAACCGAACTGAGCCGATCACACCTCTCTCTCGTTCGGACCGCGCTCTCGCTTTCGGAACGCTACATGACGTCATCGTTTTCGTGCGTGCCCGTAATATCGGGTTTTTAGACTTTGTCACATAAAACAAGTTAGAAAAGACAGCCATAAAAAATTATAATTTCACTTTTTTTCACTTCTATCATGTCAGGCCACGCGTACACTATTATACCTCTTCGTTTTTAAAGCGTTCCAAATACACCGTGTATATGAGACCCCGGGCGTGTCCAGCTATGTATTGCACCAAATGATAAATTCGATGCCAATGATTAGTGGACTCCGGACCTGTCCGATTGCAGGTGTAAAAGTACGAGAGGACTGCCAAAAACTTTTTAATACCTATTTATCTTCAAAATATTGCACTTATATATCGTGAGACCTGTACGATACTATTTATCTCATATGAGTTGACGCTCTTTTCTTCCGACTTGACACCTCCCGCGCATACCTAACAACGTTGTCGTTCATGCTATTATAATTTGGATCATCCCAGCTAACATGCACGCCACGATAATGATTTCTCAACCCCTGTCCTTGTTTAATGTTTTATCTCTTTTCTTTTTATGTCTACCGTAGCTAACATACCTACCCGTGATACTCTTCTAATGCATATAGTAAAAAGTGGTTATTTTAATATTACAGACAGACGCTCCAATTTTATTTATATCTATAGATTAATTTCATGTTCTTAATTCACGGTATAAAAATAATAATAAAAAATATTCGGTAATAGATTTTTATTATGATTTTTAATCCATATAAATTAAAAACTTGAGAGACCAAAATGTGAATACGTATTAAAAAACAACAAACAAAAGTGTAGATATTATCTCTCTCTCTACACGACCCCCCTCCCCCCTTCCTATTCCTTTAAGGCTAACAACGCAGATTCTTATGGGCGTTGTTGGTGAGCACTTCCCATCAGGTGCGCCGCATACCCATTTTATCCTCTTCTATAAAAAACCCGCGCATGTATTACATACAACTACAGAAATATTATAACTGACAAATTTAACGCAATAAATACTCCTTCAAATGATGTGTTTAAGCATTGATTATAATTTTTAAATTTGTAATAGTAATAATAGTAAAAAAATAAAACTAAAAATATCCGACTTTCTTATTGGCCCTATCTATTTAATTGCAACGCTTCTGAAAAATATTATGTATTATTTATTAAAACGCCATCTATTGGTCAACTTACTTTCATTGATCACAGACAATGCTAATATTGCAATATGCAATGCTGTAATAGTTCGATCTTTTACCGCTTTTTTTAAATACAAGCTATGGCGCTGTGCTTTCGAAGATATTGTGGGCGTGGTTTAAAAATTGAAATCGCAGATCATTCTATTCAGCGTCTTAAGCAAAGCAAATGTATTATTGAAAGTTTTGGTGATAATTTTCCAGGCAATGGCATTAGCAGATATGGACAGAGTTGACGACGCTCTACCCATCCTGAGAGGCGTGTTGGAAGTAGACAGACCAGATCAACAAGACAAACACACATTTTTTGAAGAAACGGTGAGTTGTAACAACATTTTTTGCTTAATGCATTAATAATAAAATGCACATTGTAAGGCGATATTTCTATAATATTTCATAACGCAATTATGCAAGACTGGTGGGAGGAATGCACGGTGCCCTTTTCCACGGGTGTGTGGGTACCACCATGTTTGTTTCACTCGTGAATCACCTTTAATGTTTGTGTGTTTCGGAGATAAGCCCTGACAGGCAGTGCAATAACTAGCACCAAGATTTAACATCTTATGTAGCGGGATAGGAAACACATAAATAAGTTTCCTGGGTTAGTTCCGGGTAAACTAGGCTATGTTCATGTCCCCAGCATGGGTCAGGCCTTGTCGTTGCGGTGGGGATCAGTAGCCTAGGTTGAGCCAGCACCTTGGGCAAAACGAATTTGGGTGAAAACCGAGGGACTCTTAGTATCCCTCTTATAAGAAGAGGGGACAACAGAAAAGGGTGAGCACAGGAACCTCATATCATCGTACTGTCCCGACGTTGGTAGTGGTTGTTCTGTGGTGCAGGGCAACCCCTCTGTGGAGGTGGCTCAGTCCCTCAGGAAGCCAGAGATAGAAAATCAAGACGAAGGCGAATATAACAAGCGAGTCATACTTACTTACTTACTTACTTACTTCTGTGGCTCAGCGACCCAAAGTGGGTCTTGGCCTCCGAAACGAGAGACTTCCACCGGTCTCTGTCCTGCGCAACCTCTGACCAGTCCTCAACCCCGAGCTCACGCAGGTCAGCCTCCACCATGTCCTTCCAGCGATATCTGGGACGACCGACTGGGCGCTGTCCAGTCTGTTGTCCAAGATATGCTCTCAATACTCCCCGATCCTCCCCCATTCTGACCAAGTGGCCGAGCCATCGGAGGCGGTGGGCTTTTATTTCTCCAAGGATATTTGGTTCGGCCACTAGTTCTTCAATCTCTGCGTTCTTTCGGACTCTCCAGCTACCATCCTCCCTAAGACAAGCGAGTCATATGTGACAAAAAGTTTGGCTAACGGATTTAGTTCCTTCTGCAAATCCGCACACAAATCAAAATGTTACAAAAATTATGTGGTATATATACACCATTTAGGACAAAGTTAACTTCTTACCATGACAGTTACCTAATAAATTTTTTTAAAGAGTCCAATATGGCGGCGCCTATAGGCGCCATATTAGACTCCGACCGTCACGCGTCAGTTGTTGCGCGCTGTCAGCTGACAGTGTGTAGACAATAGACTACTTTTTCTAATTTACTTTTCTAATTACTCATTTGTGTCAGTGCTCCACGCTATTTTGTTTGTTAAATGTCTATAATGTGAAAAAAAGTTTAACTTTTACCGTGGTTTCATAAAACCTTTTTTTTTACAGATAATGAAAGTAAGAGAAGGAGTAGACAGAGTTAATAACAGAGATATCACAAAGGAGTTTGAGAACATAGAGAAGGCGCTGAGGGACAGAGGGCTTGTTGATAAACAGGTATTAACAGAAAATATACATAAATAAATTAATGCCCATAAATTGCCTTGGGCCAGCAAAAAAAAAATATTGAAATTAAAAAAATAGAGTGTTAAATGTTAAATGTAAAATTATTAAGCTAGCGAAGTATTTTCTAGTATCATCATCATTATCGTCTTATATCCGTCCACTGCTGAACATAGGCCTCCTTCCATGAATGCCAAGATGACCGATCCACTGCACGGATATGGTCTTCCCACTTAGTACATGGCCGACTAACACTTATTTTATCTAAACGTAAGCATCTCACATCATCATCATCACCATCATCATCATTAGACTTTTTTGTCCACTGCTGATCATAGGCCCCTCTCAATGAACGCCAAGACGACCGATCTCTTGCCACTCGCATCTAACAAGTCACCATCATCGTCGTCCTTTTCCGTCTACTGCTGAACATAGGCCTCCCTCAATGAGCGTCAAGATGCCCGATCCCTTGCCACTCGCATCCAACAAGTAAGTATAAGTATATCAAATCAAATCAAATAATATTTATTTTGTAGGCAAATTACATAGCACTTGAAACATGTCAATTTTTTTTTATAAGCTAATGCTAGATTCGTAAAGTAGCAATTTTCCTCAGAGAACAAGAAACTCTGTAGGATTGCTCTTTTTAAAATATAGTTTTACAATTTTTGTAAATACATCTAAATAACAACATGCTAGTTACATAAATTAATTCACATTTGCCTAAAATAAATAAGTAAATAAATTTGGACCCCGCAATATCAAAACAAACAAGAGGATGTTAATAAAAAGAAAACAAAAAACCAAGCGAGGTAGAAACTGCATAACACGACCAGCCACCACAGCGGCACCTTCACATAGGCCAGGACGCGTGTGCCAGCGTGAACCTCTTCCACATATTAGAGGGAAGTGGAGGACCCATCACACAACGCCACCACTGCAATGGCATAAGCGAGCATGACATGTCATACGTTTCACCTTTATACAAGTTTAATTTATCATACTGCAGGCTCAAAATTTATATACATTCTAAATAAATACAGCTTGATAGAAGAGCAGTTCAATCCCAAGGATTTGCGTCATCTAAATATTCATTAATCTTATAATATCCTTTTTTACTTAGTTTTTGTTTGATGACAATCTTAAATTTCTTGGGGCATAATTCCTGTATATTAGAAGGGTGTTGTAAAAGCGTATACATTGACCCACAAAAGACTTACTTACTTTGTTAAGTCGACTACTATGGGGCACTAGCTTATTTCTATTTCTAGTATTTACATTATGAATATCACTTTTTTGTTTAAATAGATGAAGGTTGTTTTTGGTATACATTAAATTTGTGAAGATATATTGTGATGTTAATGTTAATATATCAATATTTAAAAAAAAATCTCTAAGAGATTCCCTGGGACCCAATTTATAAATAGCTCGAATAGCTCGCTTTTGCAGAATAAATATGCGCTCGGTATCAGCGGCATGACCCCACAGCAAAATGCCATAGGCCATAAGACTATGGAAATAATTAAAGTAAACTAACCTGGCGGTTTGAATATCCGTCAGGTTCCTTATCTTTTTAACCGCGTAAGCTGCAGATATATACTAAATGCAAATTGTTTTTCAGACGCTCGACCAGCTGTTAACATCAGACATCACGGTCGTGGTTAAACCGAAGCAGCCGCTACAGCGGATGCCCAATATGGCGTACAACAAACGCAACGCGAGGCAGACTGTCATACCCTAGCTAATTTAGTTGTAAATAATATAATAAATTGTTATGTAAAAAATTAAAAAGTAAAACAAATACATTGAAATATGTACTTATTTGTGTTATTATTTAGTTGTTACCGAATCCAGTAGTCCGGGGTTTCTTTAACAGGTCCCTTATTAACTGTCCCCTATTATCATCAGCCTTTATCCGTCCACCGCTGAACATAGGCCTCCCTTAATGTATGCCAAGACAATCGGATCGATTTTGCTTTCGATTCTTGCCACTCGCATCCAACGCTTTTACACCACGTCAATCTGGTCCTGTGGTAAGGTACCGAAGAACTTGTGTTACGGGTAGGTACCATACAATGGAAATATGTATTTTGAAAATATAGAACATGGAAATACATATTTAATACTTTTATATTAAGGGGCTCCCAGACAAATTCGATCGTTTTCATATTCTTAAAAGTATACATTAATGTTACGTTAAAAATACCAAATAAATATATGTTGTAACTTAGTTTTAGTTTTTTAATGTTACTATTAGATAATTTCATAAAACTTTCAAAATAAAGAGTAATAATTATTTACCTGAACCTCTTTTCGCATACAAAAATCGAATAGGATTTCTAATTATACAACTCACAGTAGTGAAATATTTTTTTGTTAGTGAGGAATTATGTACTTAATAATATTTGAAAAGTCGTTTTTTTAAATGTGCAGTTTTTAATCAGAAAATCGTAAAAATCTAATTTTTGCTTCGAATGCGCGCACGGGTGACGGCCGGCAGACGGCCAGAAGCCTCCGAACGTGGAAGTCATGTCCGTTGTTGCTTTAAATCGCTAATTTATTTACTGCTTTTATTCATTATTACATTTTTAGTGATCATTATTCATTATAATATATCAAATGGCAGTATTTTAAATTATGTTGTTTTTGTTTAAAAACCAATATGGTGTGTAATGAAAGACAGTGCAGTTCACTCGTGATACAAATAAAACCTTAATAAATGTAAAGTTAAATATGAAAGACGAATGTGGAATTTTTGGAGTATGATAACTGTAGGGTTTTTATATTGAAAATATTATTAAATATTATAAATATGAGAACAGAAAGGTTTTAACAAAAACAGCGCCATCTAGCAATAGTTTTCTGACACGTCATATACTGCCATCTATCAGATAATAGATAGAAGCTTTTTATCATTATATTTATTTACACTAATATTATTATAAAATATAAAGAGAACAGATTTGTATTTTGTATTTGTGTGTGTGTGTGTTGTTTATAAATGTTTCTAATGAAAAAAAAACTCGAAAACTACTGTGTCTGCTATCAAAAAATTCTTTCAAAGCGTACACAAATTCAAAAGCGAACACAATCTAATAGACGTTTAGAGTACGACGCTATGTCAAGCACTTGAGAGCGCTTTTGTATTCGCTTTGAAGCGTCTCCTCCGTCTGTCTTTATTTATAAATCTGTGATAACATAACTACAAAAAACGTTATGTCAGAATAGAAACTATTTACATTTAAAAATTGATAGAAATAATTAGTATAGCACACCGTACATCATTACAATGAAATAAGTAATAAATATCCGTAACATAATAATATGGATGTAATAAATTAAATTATGATGTTCATATTATACGTATGGATGTTTGTTTGTTTCTAAAACTACTGAATAGATTTTGACGAAACTTTATAATAACATTATAACGTTTAACTAGATACCTTATACATATAATAGAACCACACATAGCTTATAATAATTTATCCTCGAACTCCCTAGGGTATGTCAAGTACGCGGCTGAAACCGCGGGACACCACTAGTGACAAATAATTTGCAATAAAAACATATTGAGATAATATAAACTATTTTATCTATCAAGTTGGATCAAACTGAATACTGTAGTTATTTCTTCAATAACAATAATCCTTACTAATATTATAAATGCGAAAGTAACTCTGTCGGTCTGTCTGTCTGTTACGCTTCCACGCCTAAACCACTGAACCGATTTTGATAAAACTTGGAACAGAGATAGATAGTAGGTCAATAAAAAAGTTTACAATACATGTTCCAACTTCCAACGATAGTCTAACCAAATTGTAAACTTATTTTGCATTTTTTCGAAAATTATATATTTCCGCACTAAGTTTTTTTATATCTAAAAAAACGTTTGTAATAACAAAAAAAAATAGATAAAATCATTTATATTTCTTCTCATCCCGCAATACTGTACATAAATTATATTATTTATGTTAGAGGTACTTTTGTTATTTTTAGTAGTTTAGTAGTTGTATACTCGTCTCTCACTCATTTTCTCAATATAATAACAAAAAACTACTTTTCGATAACATTTCTCAATCAATATCTGGAATTTGGAAGATACCTGACCTATTAATATTTTATAGGAACAGTTGATATATATATATATACTAGCAGCAAGAAAAATTTCGATAGCGCGATTCAGAACTAGGATGATGAAACTATATTATTACTAACTATAAAATTGGTTCATGCTACTTGAAGATTGTTCAGTGTATCAATAATTATCTAAAAGTTTATAAAACACAGTATTTTAGTAAATTGTTTTTTTATGTTTTAAAACATTCATATTGTGTATTTTGTATTTATAAAGAACTGCTCATCTATGATTTTAAAAAACATTAGCTTGCAGTTGGAGGGTATCTAACTTATTAAATACTAGCTGTTACCCGCAGCTTCGCCCGCGTGAACTTAGGTTTACGGATTTATCATGTCTGATGATGATCATTTTCCATTTTAATAATGACTAAGTTTTAAAATGGATATAATATGGTACCTTGAATATAAAGACATTATATTCCTTCGCAGACTTTCTGCATGCATATTTACTATTTAGGATACTATTACAAATTACACTGCACTCTCAAATCACGGCAACACGATTTATTTTCTTGCGTATTATTTTGATATTGCCATATCTTCTAAAGTATTCATTTAATTTGCATGATGTAAAGGGGGAAAATAATCTTCATTAAGTGCTCCAGCTAATTAACTGATTTAAAATGATAAGGATTCATATCGTATTTGTGTAAATAACTTTCAAATTATCGCGTTATAATTGTCAATTTTTTAAAGTATTAAATGGATATAGTATGATATCCCTAAGAGATAGACATATGCCACCGCGGACTTTTTTATAGACCTATTTAAGATACACAATTCCATCATACATTATTTTGTTACATCTCAAAGGGTTTAGGCAGCGTTTTCGTTGGAAACTTCCAGACGGCCAATTTTTTTCCGACACCTCCTATAATTATTGTTATATCTTAGCCAATGTATATAAAAACTTAATAAATTATGTACATAAACCTTCCTCTTGAATTGTCCTATCCATTAAAGAAAACCGCTTCAAAATCCGTTGCGTAGTTTTAAAGATTTAAGCGTACAAAGGGATATAGGGACAGAAAAAGCGACTTTGTTTTATAATATGTAGTGATTTCGTAAGAACAGTTTGTATATATACTAGCAGCAAGAAAAAATTTCGATAGCGCGATTCAGGCCTGGGATAGTGAAATTATAATATTAAATATTGGTTCATATTTACTTGAGGATTATTCAGTGTAGCAATTATCGAAAAGTTTATTATTCGGTCTTTTTTTAATTGTTAATTATGTTGTAAAATATTCTTGTGTATTTTGTGTTTATAAAGTAAATAAACTTATTATAAATATTAAACTTAATATTTTTATCTTTATTTTACGGAATGGTAACATTACTTTTTGTCCGTGTACATGTTCTAGTAGTACAAGCTATTAGCCGCTAGAGGCGATGTTTAGGTTATTGAACTGTACGTAATATATATGAGGGGTTCGCGGGTGGTCGGGAGCTGAAGAAAACAAAACGCGCAAGGTCATTGAGACGGGTGAGCCCCTTAATACATAAACATAGGATTTTTATTATATTATATTAAAAATACACCCATGCACCAGGAACACAAACTTTTGTCCCTGGCGAGATTCGAAGCCGCTGCCTTCGGCTTGAACACCAACGCGCTAACCACTGAGCCACAGAGGTCGTTTTCTAAGCTTCAGACCTTTCTTTCAAATTTTACATTTCTAAGGGACTTTTAAGGGACTAAGGGAAGAAAACGTATGTAGCGTTTTCTTCACAAGTCACGGACCTTCTACACCACTTTCAGGAATCCCAGCTTAAGAGTAATGTATGTAAAATATAACCCCGCTGTAGCCGTAATGACTTAGCAAACTAAAGAGCGAGTAAATTCACAATATTTAGAAAATGGAACAATAATATTGTGACCTTATAAATCCCCTTTTCTAAATTCTTCCCCCTAAATTTAGGGAAAAAACCCCCAAGTTGGCATCACTGGCCCATACCCACTGGACCAAGTCAACGAACTTTTGAGATGATTGATTTGAGATCTATTTCTTTGGTTCTATATCTAAACGACTTCAGAGATGAGTGTTATAAGAGTTATAGGTTTAATTTTACAAAAGAGTTTTTTGCGCAGGTGATAATAGCACTTCACTATGTGGAAGATGATTTTCGTGTAAGTAGTAGGGCTTTTATGTATGGTCGTTTTCGAATCTCGATAGCGGAATCCGCGGTGATATGACGAATTTGTATTCTTTAAAACTCGACTATCTATCGATATCAATAAATTTCGCTTTCGAAGTGAGCGTAAAGTGAGCTCTATCACGCAGGTGAAGCTCGATATCGAAATGTTTTTTTCAGAATAGCCCTACAGAGCTTGGTTGGATGCGAGTGACAAACGATTGATCGTCTTGGTGTTCATGAGCGAGGCCTATCTCCACTAGTGGGCGTATAAAGGCTGATGATGATGATGATGATCATGATGTCAAAGAAAAACGTATGAGCCAGATAAATTTTCTTTTTCCGGCGTTCGGGCAACAATCTCTCATATTGTGTCATAGTTCGTCAAATTTACGGCCGGCCCGGTCGCATAGCGCTCGGATCGTAATTTCAAGGCAAGAATGTAGTCGATTAGAGCAGTATTTACTGTATTTACCGTAGTTTAGTTTTAGATATGGATTGGTAAAATGAAATCTATATTTTGGTCATGTATATCCCCGTCTGTATGTTATTATCACACCTTGAAAATATTAGAGTATAATTATACCTACGGACGAATTGCAGTTAAATATTACAGACAATATAATAAAAATAATAATATAAAATAATATATAATAATATCAACAGACAATAACCATAGTCTAGAGACCTTATTGATATCGAAACCACCAAAGACCCAAAGAAAGCAGGTCTCATTGGTTTGATCAACAGAAGACACCATAATCTTATGATGTCATGATAGCTCCACTTGTTTTTTTCGTTGTATGCTTTGGCTTGATTGGACAACCTTTTTTCTATCGCAATGGAAATGTTTTTACTCTCGGGAATGGGTCGTCCCCGGGGATATATGGAACTCGCCGCCACTCATAGCGGCGGTATACCGCCCTAAACACACTGCGAGTTACCTTCAGCCGCTTGAAGGAAAGCATCCAGGATTTGAATAATACAGTACACCCGCGACTGGCCAGTTAGAAAAGGGCTTCCTCCTAGGGGGAGCTCCGATAACTTCAAGCACCCTCGCTGACGCGGGAGTCCTTCTACGGGGCAGGAGATGCGCATAATGCCCCCACTGCACTCTCGTCCTACGTCGACAGAGCGGAACAGACCTGCGAGATGACGGTTTCGCAGATGCCTTCCTGCCAAGCCACATCGCTCTCGAACATGCGGTGCTACAATCGAGAACGTAAGGACCTTTCAAAACCCTAGCCAGAGACCGTACGCTGTGCGGGCCATCTATCCTGAACCTCTAGAATGTGATGGGCTGAGTTCTCCACATTAATGTCCCCTTGCCTAATCCTAGTTGGATTCCCATATACAGTGTGATTTTGTGAAGAACGGACATATTCAAGTAGCGTATAGAGCTAACGATCCTCATTCCAAAAATATATCACAAGTGGGGTCTTAATTTTTTTTCAAAATTATTCTTCACAATTGAATTAAAGTAGACACAGTATATTATTATTATCGTCTTATTTTATACCTACCACTAACTTCTGTCTAAATTTAGCGCGCAAAGTGCACGCGGTAATACAATAGGGTGACCATATTCTAAGTCCAATAATGCATTACTTACATTTGTCTATATTTTGTTATTTATGAGGTTTTTTGTGGTGTATATTAATTTTTTTTGATTGGTGAAACCAAGTTCTAACATATCCGTTCTTTAAAAAATCACCCTGTATAGTTTCTTATGAAGGGCATCGTACTCTAACCATCATTTAGATAGCCTTACCGAGATACTGCTCTGATAAACTTTACAGACCTATTTCTTATCAACGTGATAGTCACAAATGCAATCTGTTACGTTTGCATGTATTGGAGAGAAAATCCTTCGGAAAGTGTTCGATGGATAGAGCTTTATAAAGCAGACAACCTTGCTCGTTTGTCATATACAGACATGTAACTAAGGTGCGAGTGGCGCCCAATTATAATATTTCCTTTCTATATGTCCTTACACGGCCGTTTACCTGTAACAGGGATGCGCGTATGTAGCCAGTTTGTCTGCATGGGTATGATCATCAGGAAACTGCATTGTTGTCTCGGAAAGAGTGTAGGACAGGACAATAGGGATGTTGACACATCTTACAAATTCATGTAAAGTTATGTTTTACATATTAAATACAGTATTTGAAAACCCAAAATAACATTTTAAAAGTCTACCTATTTGTCTTAAAATTTAGAAAATTAATTTAAAATGCGTTATTTATCATGCATTATCACGTGACTGCAAACGCGTATAAGGCGATGACGTCACTGAACATTGAGTTAAGTACAAACTCACCTAACATAGCGCGAGCTCTGAATGCGGTGTGTGACGTAATGACGCTTGTAGCGTTTTAACGGCAATTTTAAAAACTATTTTTCTTTATTTCATTTTTTGTTAAAATTGGACATATTTCTTTACAAAGGTATTTTTTTCGTGTTTGTCTATAGTATATCTATCAAATAAAATCAATTAAAAAAAATAGTCAACATCCCTATTACCAGCACCATGACTTACCATACTTATTTTTTAATTTTGCTTTGAATATAACGTCTCAGCTCTTAGGTTAGGCAAATAAATGAATTGTTATCTGTCTGGATTATTATTGGCCTTTTTAGTCTGCCTTTAAATTCAGCTTTTTTAGTCTAGCCTTTTGAAATGCCTTGTACCTACTATCAGACTCAAATTTGGTCGGAATTTTATGTGTTAATAAATTTTGCCTTACTTTTGTTTATTATGTTACCACCAAAGGAAAGCTTTAAGTTCCAATGAGTATTTAGCGATTATATCTATAATATTCACTATGAAAGTTTTGGTTGGGGTTTAACTAATCTCAACATTCCATTATATAACAATAATTATTATACCTTGATTTTATAAAGCCTATTTTTCATGATCCTTTTAAGGCAAGAAATAGTCTCGTTTATTATCAACAGTACATAAACGTTAGTTTTCCAAGCTTATTCTGCTACGTTAGTATAAAGTAGCTAGACTAGCTAGAGCGACTGAATTATCTATTCAGTCGCTCTAGCTAGACGTAGCTGGCGGATTTATCCGTTAAAAGACCTTTTATCGATAAAGATTCGCGACAATTTCTGAACGCGCTGATTATACCTATTTGAAACCCCTAAAACGCGGGCCATTACGCGCTCTTTTATGCGACGTAATCACAAATATGAATTATCAAGCAATTAGGTACTCTTATTTTATATTTTTATACTATGCCGTGTCTAAATATTATAAATGCATCTGTATATGTTAAGTGAATAAAATTATATATTCCTACATAAGTCCTCCTGTAACTTGACTGGATATGGTTGCTATAAAGTATCGGAAGCGTCAGCCATGTAAAAAAACTTAATAAACCGTTACGTAAACAAGAAAACAAAATATAAAATGTCGAGATTTTGATTTTTGAATATACCAAGCAAAGCTTAGATCAATAATATATCTAGATAGAGTGACGCGCGGAAAACACGTCCAAAAAAATAGCGTCCAACTGTTAGCTTCTAAATATTTTCTCTGTGTTTAGTATCCGTCCCGCTATCTTATCTACCATTACATAAGCGATATAAAAACTAATGAGAAAGTAATACAGAAATAACAAAAGTATTTTTTATATTATGCCGTATGCAATAATAAACAATTTCTAAGTACGCGGGATATTATGGTGGGTTCTCAAGTAAAACCTTTAATTTTGTGGTTCGAAAATAGTTCTCGACATTTCCATGCTTCTTTCAAAATGTAAATGAGACTTGGGAGTTGGGTCCCTTGAAAAAGGACGATCCACTGTTTCATCACGTATTTATAAGTACAGAGCGCTCGTTTGAAAAGAGAACTTTTACGGGAACATGTCACGAAATATTACAATGGCATAAAGTAAAGTTTCCTTTGCACATTGGACTATAGTCGCCTACGGCTGTATTCATTGGAGTAATACTATATATACTATTGTTAACAATAAAAAAAATTAAAAATGTTTTTTTTTTTTACCGAAACAATACTAATTATATTATTGGAACAAAATATAAAGCCATTTAATACTCCCGGACACCTTCTAAAATGTAAATGAATAAGTTAGGTCAGGAAGCTACCTTAAGATATCTTATCTACGACATTTTTATACTTACTTTAAGCAATACTAAAATAAGTTCAAGCCACAATGTCTTATTTTTATGACAACTCAATATTGAGTGCCCAGCAGTGGGAAATAAAGAATTTATTGCTAATATTACTAACACAAAGCAAGAAAGAAAATCTTTCATCCTTCAAGACAAAAAGACTTATTGGCGATCTTTGTATTTATGCGTTAATCTTTATAAGTACGCAACGGATTTTGATATGGTTTTTTTTAATAGATAGAACATTTCAAGAGGAAAAATTACAAACCTGTATCTTAAATCTTTGTTAACGTTGGCGAAGCTGCGGGTAACAGCTAGTAAGACATAATCGCAAAGTTGTTTGAACATATTAATATGTATTGCGAACAATAGAGGTCACATTATTACATGAATGGCAGACGCTGATTTTCAGTGACTCCTCGCGTACACTCGCTTGGTGCGACGTCATTGCATTCCATTGCATTGCTTATATACATTTTTATGCGCACTGTAATAATTCGATAAATAAGTGTTTGAGATAAGAATCGAGTGGTATAAAAACTAAGTGGTTCCTTACTCTATGACTTGAGCAGTGCATACCTAAATTAAAACCTCTGCGAGCGCCTTCAGCCGGCTTTTGAGGGCCCCGGATCTGTTGGCCGCAGAAGCATCTCAGCGATTTTTGTCAGTGTAGAAAGGAATATGCCGTGGTGGTAAGGATAACATCCAAACTAACAAACATTGCCTCTATATTATCTACTAGCTGTTGCCCGCAGCTTCGCCTGCGTTAACTAAGATTTACAACGGGATCTTAGTACGCAAAATAAAAAACATTATTGGTTGATTTTGAAAAACCCAAATATCTTACGGAACCCTTTTTTTTCCAGAATAAAATTTAGCCTATGTTACTCGTGGATAATGTAGCTTTCGAATGGTGAAAGAATATTTAAAATCGGTCCAGTACTTTTTGAGCCTATTCATTACAACCAAACAAACAAAGTTTTCCTCTTTATAATATTAGTGTAGATTTAATTATAGACAGCATATAACCTAATCCATTTACGGCAAGAGATCAGCCGATTTGGCGTTCATCGAAGGAGGCCTATGTTCAGCAGTGAACGGATAAAGGCTGATGATGATGATGATGATGATGACAGTGATATTTAAACTATAACCATACGAATTTAAGAACTCCAGCAAAAATTTATAATTCGCTTAGATGTATTTATTATATTGAGAATAATTCAAATAATATTATATTAATTGCTTAATATTTGAGTCAGATGGATATTTGCATAGTTATTTTTATGTCAGTAATAATTATGATTTCAAACGTCAGTAAATATGGAAAAGGCTGTATTCACTATACTAGTTTTAAGGCATAGAACTTAGATTGACTATATTTGGCTATAA
This sequence comes from Lycaena phlaeas, assembly GCA_905333005.2. Lineage (NCBI taxonomy): Eukaryota > Metazoa > Arthropoda > Insecta > Lepidoptera > Lycaenidae > Lycaena > Lycaena phlaeas. The sequence continues at coordinate 7,127,390 of HG995182.1, forward strand.
ATATTAATATTTTTTAAAATTACATTTGACACTTGAGTCCTCCCGTGATGACGATTGTTTTACGGCGGTTTTCAATATCCTATCTATCTTAAAATTTTCTTATCTCTCGTGAAATTTTGACACATTTTCTTACAAAATATGTCAAAATTTTAAGATGGATAAGAAAATTTTAAGATAGATAGGATATTGTTATATTATATTGATATATCTTATATATTTATATAAGATATAAAACCGCCGTTAAGTAGGTACCTATTTGAAACGTCGGGCGTGTAAAAATCTTAATAAACGGCAATAACATCCGTAAAAGTTGTTCTTCAAACGCGGGTAAATAATACAGACATACACATTCTTCACATACGTGTCTATGAGCTTTCACATTGCATTGGAAATTAACCATACCCACAGTTTTTTAAACTTAAGTCTGCTGAGAGATGGATCTCTTTATTTTAATGAATTGGCCTAACTAATTAGAAAAAAGAAAAGAGGAAAAGAGAATTAGAAATCAAGTTCTAGTCCAGAGGTTCCCAAACTCTTTTGTTTCATAGACCACTTTCAAAATTTTCCTGCAGCACGTGGAACGAAAACGTTGCTGAACTTTTTTTTGAAGAATTGCTCGTTTAAAGATATTAATTACATTATAATAGTAAAATTCTCTTAGCAATATTGAAATATTGATAGGAAAAGTCAAGTTATCATTTTGGTCCTTCACTATCGAAACCAAATTAATTTCCATGGACGATTTGATTAATTTTCAATTTAAATTAATTATTTTGATTTTAATAATTTCATAATTTTTGCTTACGATTGTGGACCCCCATTTTTCGTCACGCTCATCGTGAACCCCCTTCGAGTCTTCCGTGGACCCCTGGGGATCCTCCTGGACCACTTTTGGAATCACTGATCTAGTCCGTTATAAGCATGACGTGTTCTTAGGTGATTACCGTCCAATTTTTTAATTATGAATCAATATTTGTTTTATTTATTTATTTATCATAAGTACATACATTATATTGTTTTACACATACTACAAAAAGTTTTACCTGAATGTTTTTAAATAACTGTTCTTCTAGCATCTAAACCAGGCCTGGCCTGTGCTCGTCAGCTACTTGTAATTCTTTAACTATATTCCTTATTAGAAGAAGATGTTTAAGTATTTAAATATAAATAATATAATTTGTAGTTCACATCATACAAGCATTTGTCCTGGATGGGAATTGAACCCACGACCTTCTGGTTTAGCAGTCAGGGTCGCTAACCACAAGACCAACAGGCCAGACACTTAAATAAAATTTCTTAACTATAACCGTGGCTTTTGCTACAATTATTCCACAAATTTGAAAATTATGATTAATTTAAATATGATTAATTGCAGGGCCGTGGCAGTGAGCAAGGCATGTAAAAATATGTATAACGAGAAAATACAAAAAATGTATTATGAAAAATTAAAATAATAAATATCTAAATAATTATTTATTAGTACATTACAATCAACAGACATAAGTCTCATGGGAACAGTATTTAAATGTCATTATTATGTCTACGAGAGTTAGTTGTATGTTAATCATACAAATATAGCGTCGTGTAGTTTATCTGTTTATTAGTGATTTATTTTATATATATTATCAGTGTCTAATTGTATATTTAGATCGAAACAATGATAATATTCAAACAGAACGTAGACTTTTTAACTTTGCTTTTTTATGTGTTGCCAATAGCGTTGCCTCTATTTTACATATATTGTCGATATAAATTGAATTACTGGAAACGACGTGGAGTACCACAGTTGCCCAATACGAATCTGATATTTGGACATTTCAAAAATGGTTTCCTATTCCGAACTGCTCCTGGCTATCATTTGGGAGAGGTCTATAAGGAGGCACCTAAAGACGCACCTGTTGCTGGATTCTACATCTTCCACAAACCCTGTCTACTGCTAAAGGATCCGAAAATAATCAGGCAAATTTTAATACGCGATTTCGACAACTTCTGCGACAGACACTTCGGCGGGCCATGGCAAAAGGATAGCGTAGGGATGAAAAATTTGTTCGGATTGAAAAACCCCGCCTGGAAATATTTGAGGAGTAAAGTGTCTCCTTTATTAACAAAGCCTAAACTTAAGCAAATCCTGCCATTCATGATGGAAACTAGTGAGCCAATGATGGAATATCTAAAAAAAGAAATTAATGACGAGAAAGGCAAAGTTATTGATGTGCAAGATGTTAATTATACGTACACAGCTGATTTTATCGGCAATATTGTACTAGGTCATAAGACAAACACTTTCAAGGATCCTGATAGTGACTTTGGTGAATTTTGTAAGTATTTAACAAATGAATGGACTTAAAAAGATATATTAATCAAACAGAATTAGCTATTTTAATCAACAATTTTTTTTTATCAAATTGTAATATTTTTTTTTGTCAAATCAACGATTATATTTTTTTTAGTTATGGACTTTTTCCGTGGATTCAAACGAATGGTGGCGCTGGTGATTGTATTTTTCATGCCTGAATTAGTGAAAATTATTGGAAAACCAGTGTTTGTAAACTCAACATTTGTACAAAAGCTATTTTGGAAATCCATTGAAGAACGCGAAAAAAGCGGCGTAAAACGGGGAGATTTTCTCGATTCAATCATTCAATTAAAGAACGGCGAACAAAATAATCTCTACAGTAAGTGAATGCAATTAACCTATACTTAAATACAGTTGGTAATAAAACAAAGATTAAGGGCCTGTTTCACAATCTCCAGTTAAGTTCCCAATAGGCTATCGGCAACATATTTGACAGATATTTGACAGATACTCCATACTCTATCTGTCAAATATGTTGCCGATAGCCTATTGGGAACTTAACTGGAGATTGTGAAACAGGCCCTAAAAGATATTTTTTTTACAGAATTCGAGGGTGAAAACCTATTGTTCCAAATAGGACAATTTTTCTCTGGTTTTGAATCAAGTTCAATTGCGGCAGCATTTACTCTGATGCAGTTAGCGAAACAGAAACCTTTACAAGATCGTGCAAGGGAAGATGTAACACGAGCTATCGATCAACACGGATGGACAATTGAGGCTTTCAATGAGATGAAGTATTTGGATCAGTGTGTTGCTGAAGGAGTCAGGCTGCATCCAGCCGTGTCAACTATAGATAGATACACCCGTGAGGATTACAAAGTAAGTGTTTAACAGATTAAAGAATACATATTTGTCCATATTATATCAAACAGCGGATACATTATTCAAATAGCGGATCTGTGTGAAATTATTTAGATTTGGTTTTTGAAATTGCTTCTCCATTTGTTAATTTTAATCCTACTTTAATATTATAAATGCGAAAGTTTGTGACGATGTTTGTTACTCTTTCACACTTTCACACAAAACTACTAAATGGATTTTGATGAAATTTCGTAATAATATAGTTTATACATCAGAGATATAGCCTATGTGTCTATGATTCATCCCCGTATTATTGTTATTTTTAAGTTATAAGGCTATTTGCGACAAGAAACAAGCACACTTATCACACCAATACCAAAAATATATTTTTATTTTCAGAAGATCCACTTTGTAGCAACCATTTCCACATGTTCAAGGATTGAGGTTGAAATCCTCAGCCCTTAAATAACTTTGAAAACAGTTAATTTTGAAACAAAGTACTAAACTAAACTATATAAAATATTATCTTTCAAAAAATACCTTATTTATATTTTAGATACCCGATACTGATATAGTTATAGAAAAGGGTACACCTATCTTTATATCTCTATACGGATTACACAACGACCAGAAGTTTTTCGAAGATCCTACTTTATTCAACCCGGAACGCTTCAGTGAAGGAACTAAAGTATCAGATGCTAATATTCCATTTGGTATTGGACCGAGGATGTGTGTTGGTAATTGTGTTTTGTTTTGTTACTTTATATATTTAATTTCAGAATACCCTTAAAGCTTATCTATTTCAATATCAGAATACATCTAGTTAAGCTTCCGTTCGCACTACGGTAAAACCCGACGTCGGCTTGAGTTGCGAGTTTGGCGTGCTAAATTAGATTTAAAATCAAACACTTAACGTCGAAAATCCAACAGTGCACGATAAAAAAGCGTTGCGCTTTAAAAATGCCTTTGTGTGAACAGATACTTGGGTATCCATCTCTCTCATTTGCTTTTTAAATGCTCGGTAAAAAAGCGCTCGTGGGAACGGGGCCTATGTAAAACTATTAAAATTGTAATAGTTGTACATAGGCTCCGTACCCACGAGAGAATATTGATAATCTGTCTTAGCAAAGAGTACTTATTATTTTAGTTACTAAATAATACCCATAGAAATCTAAATAGTAAAGCAATAGAAATGGTATATTGTGCGGTGATCTATGGAAACGCCTGTCGCCAGTGGGCGGGGCTACACCAAGCAATAAATTATTATTCATTGCGTAATACATTTCTTTTTGTGATACGATGCTCTTCTATTAGCATCGAAGATAAGAAGCAATGAATACATTGCTTCTTATCTTCGATGCTAATAGAAGAGTAGTAAGTATGATGCAAAAATTGGTGCCATCTACGTCACCTGTTGTGGCGACAAGGTCACGCGCACATTACCTTATTATTTAGATTACTATGGTAATTTTGGTAATAAAATCAGGCTAAATGATGGTACGTGACCAGCGCCCTTGAACATAATATTATTACTGAATGAATCAAGCCCAGTCTACTTATTTACGTATTGCCTATGGGTAAATTCGTAAGTCTTGGTGTTTTCTTAAGTCTTACTTTACTTCCGATGCACAATTTATGATACAAAACCATCTGAAAATCGTCCTTTCTTCGGACGACCTTACGTTTTAAAGGTACATTGATATAGTAATACTTAGATAGCTCACATAAGAAGGATACTAAATTTATCCTTTTTTTAAGGCATGAAGGTTGGTCAACTCCACGTCAAAGTGATATTGGCGCTTATTTTGTCTGAATACGAACTTTACCAGAAGCCGGACGTGACGACAGAATTGGACCCCAGAGCGACGCTTACCTCCGCCGCCGATGGAATTAATATTCAATTAAAGAGAATTAAGTGACTTCGTAGTAAAACTTTAATATAACGTTATTTAAATATTATGTTTGGAGAAATAAGAAGAATGTTAAAACATGTCATTATTTAAAGGTTTTGGTTACTCCTTGACCTTTTGTTACGGATTCTATAAAGTCAATTAAATAAATAAATTATTATGGTACCTTATCTCGTTGTTTTTCCCTTTTAATATTTTCACTACCTATTCAGCCAGGCTTTATCTGTCCATTGCTGTGCATAGGCCTCTTATTACCACTTAGATTTATAAAATTCATAATAATAATATTATATGCAATTGGTGCTAAAAAACCTAAAGTCTTTTTAAGATTTCAGTCTAAGCATTTGGTTTGGTTATCAACCAAATGCATATAAGATACAGAATCAATAAATTATTTTTTTAGAGCCACAAAGAACGGTGTTGTATTCATTGTAACCTACAAATGAGTTAATATATTGCCTGATAATTATTATAAACAGTAAAGAAATGTGTAACAAACATTCATACAACTTATAGACATTTGATCCATCTCTATTTGAAACAAGTTAATAAAATTTCATAAATAAATTCAATGTAACCAATAAAGAAACATCAGTTATTGGAGTTTATAGCTTGCCTTTATTACTTCTTAAATCTTTATTAAGATAATATAAGATTACTTTTGTATAGTTAATTTTTGGAATAATATTAGTTAGGATTGACAAAAAGATCACTTGTTTTAGAGTTTTTACGTGTGTTCTGTGTGTATGAGTGTTTTATAAAACATTAAAATTTGTCTGTCAATGTATTTCAAATTAAAATATTATTTTCCACACAAACAATGAATTAATGAACGATAAACCTTAACAGACTACGCGTGCAATTTATGAAATTGCTGACTTCAGATTTCAGAACGACCTACGGCAGATAATCCGCGAGCTTTCTATTTATTTTAAATCTATTTTGTTTCACAATAAAATAACATTACGTATTTTCTCTTTTGAAATCATCCCTTGGTTTGAAATCTAAGTATTCTATTTAGAATATTGGTTAAAGTGTAATAACTATGGTTTAAAGTGGATTACTTACATTTATTCAACTTCATTTAGCTCTTTTGAGCCAATTTCAGTAAATTTAAAAGAATTTTGAGTAGACTAAATCTAGCAAAATTAAAGAAAATGGTCAATCTATTTTCTTTCTTTCTTTCTAATGCAGATGTTACAAAGACGGGTCAACGAATTACGAAGCATTGAAATATGCTGTTAGCCCGTGCCATCGCCCCATCGACCACACAACCTACTCTAACTAAACTCCTAATGTTGCATTCTGGCAACTAGCTGAGGAGAGACGAAAGGGGTTGCAATGCTGTGATTACCTAATTCAAAGTCAAACATTACCAATCACGGAACGTTAAAAAGAAATGGACATATTTCGCAACGGGAAAGATTGAGACGACACGATAGTTTGAGTACATTGTTTACGGCTTACATCGGAACTATAAGTCAGATGTGTCGCCAGAACCCGTTCCCCTGTTCTTATGAGTCTATGGGTTATGTGGTTGATGTATCACCCGCATATTTTAATCTTACATCTGTATCGCTTAGGAAGCCTATTTCTTTGCTATGTTATATCAAAATTCTACTAGCGGTAGGGAAAAAATAGACTGGGTACTATCGGCTAATTACTCACGTGTAACTTTATTTGTATACCAGGAGCGCCTTCTTACGCGTACCGCATAAGCGTTATTAATTAAAGTTTCTGTGATATTATAATGATGTGTAAATTATATTATTGTAAAATTTCATTAAAATCCATTCGGTAGTTTTTGTGTGTAAGTATAACAAACATACATCTAATACATTCGTGAGAACTGTCGTGTTTAAAAATCGTAGAATTATCTGAACTTGGCCAATAATAAAGATAAATAAAGTGGCTAGGGAGCAGTGGTAATACAGCCCCCTTCGACAAGTGGCACAAACGCTAGGAATAGAATAGAATTTCAACTGGCTGTCAATAAGTATTATATTCTATTCGTTTAGCGTTTGTGCTTTTTGTTTAGGGGGGCATGTAGCCGGAACATTCTTCACTTTATTTAACTTAGAAAAGTAATAATGTTTTTTTAATTGTGATTAGACCCCACGTACATATCATATTTGTTTTAATTTTGGTGTTTATTAACAAAATCATACAAACTTTAATTATATAGACAAATCATACTATGTATATATTTTTTTCTTTTTAATTAATTACAGATTTCATACTTTTTGTACGTAGATTCGATCAATATGTACTTATCATAACAAACTGCGATGAATTCGGAAAACGTCATACAAATCAAGATGTAGTTGATCTATTTTACAAGTGTATAGTAACGACCTAGATCTGTATAGTAATGACCTAGATTATGAAGTGTTGCGGGTTCAAATCCCAAGGTTAGCTTATTATATTATGATAAGCAAATGATAAAACATTAGATATATAGGATATTTATAAAATATGAATAATATAATATAAATAAATATTATGTATACAGTGGTACAGCGACGATGGTCCAGTGGTGGGTGTTTTTTTTTTCAAAAGGTCTAGACTTTTAGGCCTGATGGCCTTTAAGCTCAATCGGTAGGTAGGTGAGCAGATGGCTCATCTAGTAAAATTCAAAGGGGGGCGCCTCCCTCCGTGCCCCGCAGGGGGCGTGTTATATCGCGCGCGCTACTATGGAGAGTAGATGTTTGGCTAGTCAAATCCAATATGGTAGACTAGTCAGCGGATGAGTGGTGGGTGGACTCGGCCTCTTATGCGAGAGGTTCCGGGTTCGATCCTGACCTTGTAAATGTTGTTGTTTGAGTGTGCCTTGAAATGGGTTTTTCTAAATTTCTAAGTGCACCTCAAACACGAGATCATCGCTCGCTCACCGGTGAAGGAATACATCGTGAGGAAACCTGATGAGATTGAAAGTCTTTGAAGGTATTTATGTGAAGTTCACCAACTCGCATTCGGCTAGCGCTGGAGGAGGAGACCAGTGCCCAGCAGTCTGACATAATATTATAGGGGTTGATATTTTACTTTTTTTATGTAATTTATATAGTATATAATATAGTAATAAATAAATAAATAAATAAATAGTGTATGTATTTATTTATTTATTCTTTATGTACATAAAAGATATTTAACGAAACAACATATTACAATAGTATTTATACACAGGTGTGCTTATCTCTTGTAGAGATTTCTACCAGCAGACCTAAAAACGTACGTGTAGAAAAATAAAATAATGCGGAGTAGTACATAAATAAGAATTAAAAGAGAAAAGGTTCAATTTAAATTACAGATCTATGTACAGATGTATGTAATTTATATGTCTGCCATTCTGTGATATTGCAAAGTATATCTTATGCGAAACAGTTTTATCTGTATTTTAAGAATATCTATCACATTTTCAACTATATTTAGGCTACATTGCTATCCTAGAAAGTTTGACAAAAGTTTGCTTACCAGAGAGTATTAGTCACTTCATTTCTAATATAAGCCTTATTTAATTTCATGTAAGATATTCTCAATGCAGGTTAGTACGTATCTTATTTATAGAAAAATTCAGAACACCATTCGGTTCTCTGTAAAAATTTTCAAACTTCATTTCATCAAAAAAAAAATGTCAGCAACGCAGTGGCCGATTTTAGGTGCCTAGAGAAGTTTTCTAAATTTGATTTTTATATAAGCGTTTATTCAATTTCAGTTTATACAATACATATTATTGTCTTGCTCTTAGTAAGGCTTTATGTTCTAAACTAATCTCAAAGAAATCCGATTAATGTTTTCGTTCCACAGTAAAGCCCTGTTTGAAAAATTATTAATAGGTAAATTTTAAGGTTATTTCTTTTTTATGCTGATTTAGAGAGAGATTATTCTGTACTTACATATTATATGTATTTTCATCATTCATACGGTCATTAAAAATAAAGTCTAGACATTAAAAGTGGAGATTTCAATTAGAATACTGATAGGTATTATCTTTTTTCACAGTCGGCCAATCAGAGGGAAATTTGTCGAAATTTGTTCTCATACAAAATACATCACAATATTAAGTACCTACCTACCACTCTATTCCGACTAATGCTTTAATGGTCTTTCTATAACACCGTACTGATAAACTGCTTAGATGCATTTTTTTCGGTTGGAGCTATGCTACTGGCCCTAGTAGCCCTAATGCTTCATCGGGTATGAGGTGAGCTGGATGGCTTCACACTATGATATAGTAAGTGGGGGGTTGCCCCCCGCCAGCCGTGGAGTGTGGCTTCCACGGCTTCATGGCGTCGGGTTTTTTCCTGTGGCGGATCCATGCCTCACCACCGTCGGATGAAAGTTTTATTTAAAAGGAGGTATCTATTGTAGGTGACTTTTTACTAAGGTGGTACTCTAGGTGTTCTTTTTATAGCATAGGAGGACAAACGAACAGCCGAAGCCTTGCGACTATCGACGCCCATTAACATCCACACAACCAGAGGTTATGCAGATGCGTTACCCTCCTTTTCTCTATCTCCCCCAATGGGCCACCGGAAACTCACAAACCGCACGAAACGCGACAGCATAACTGTTACTTTACGCCGGTATTATGTGAGCGAGAGGTACCACCCCGGTCGTGCCGGCCGAATTCGACTGCAAAGCAACATGACACTACCTCTTTACAAAGTTTCTTATAATATGTATTTTATTAAAGTAAGCTGAGCCGATTCTTGGAATTTGTACTCTTTTTTATTCTTTGTACGAAGTGCTGAAATCTTGATTAATTCATCCAGAAAGTGCTTATTTATTACTTTTACTACCACGTGTATGTAGAAAACAGTCTTCTTCGAATTATGAAACACCTGACATACCATACCATATTGAACGAATAGATGAAAAATAAATGGGAAGTCATTTTCACGATATTGAGAGCTTATGCCACATCAAATGTCCACATAAAAAGAAAATTCACTTAGCCACCTTCATGTCATTTTTAGGAGCCATTCAACGATACGGAAAACCATTTAATACGACGATGAGTCGGACAAATTTAAAGGTTCAGTTTAACCGGAGCTCTTGTTATACTGGTTAATAAAAATATGACAGAATATGATCATCATATCACATACGATTTCCTGTGTTAACGGCGTTAAAACTTAACTTTATGGAAGAATTCATCAAGTAGTTGAATGCCAGATCAGGACCAGCAAGGATTTAATACAACCAGTGACGTATTGCAGATTGCTGTCAATTAATATAAATAAATAAATAAAATGAATATAAAGTAACAATCACACAACGCTAATATAGCGAAGTGGTAAGTTCGTAAGAACTAGTGTAAACAGGGAATGAATGAATGAATATACTTTATTGTGCACACATTACTACAATATAAATGAATGACATGATAACAAAACAAAAATAAGCATGCGAACACAAAGGCGACTTTATCGCTAACAAACGATTTCTTCCAAGTAACCTTTGGGTAATGGAAATTATTATATAGAAAAATATAAGGCAGGTGCAACTATAAATAAGAGAAATTATTTTATATAACTTTAAAAAACATTTATGCATACAGCATAATGTAAAATAGATTTCATGATATAATACATATTATAATCATGGGAACTGATACATATTTAAGAAATGTACCCAAATACTTAAGACTTTTTACTTTTAGACTTTGTCTAATCAGGAGATCGTTTTCGTAATGAAAAGATACCGAAATTCTTCATCGTCTCAGAGTTATCATAACAAATTCCTAGCCAGTGAGATATAGGCAAGAATGAGTGATAGCCAATAGACAGTTTATGTTTTTTTCAATGTTACTTTGTCTATAGGTATATTGAGGTAGGTATATAATATAACGTCCATGGCGCGGTCCAGATATCTATATTCAAATCAGCCACTTTTGTGCAAGATGTTCAGTAGCCTGCTGACTGACTACTCGACCAGGACGTCCAATAGCTAATAATAGTCAAAATCAAAAAAAAGTAGTCAAACAAATTGTCAAAAAATAATCGCCATTTTGATTCGAATCGTTGATTCGAAATTCAAATATCAAAGCATTAGTCACGTTACGTTTAATCATCCTCTATAAGATCAGCAATATCGCAGCAATCAGGTCAAATAACACATTTAGTGTCCAGTTCCCGTGGTGACGGGTGTAATTACCCCGAACTCCACCGGGACAGGTCGACCCACTTTGAGCTTTAAAAGTTGTAATATGGCACTTAAACTTCCATTTACTAAGTTAAATACCACCAGAGTATTAAGTGCATGGTGCATATATTTTGTGATATGCATGTTTGATGCGTTCTAAATATGTTTGGGATAACGTGAATTCAAAGGGTAAACTCAATCTGCTGTTTGATCTTCTTCAATATTTTATGGCATATCTTTTAATATATAAATAAAGCTAAAGCATGCAAATATAGGAGTCTAGGCACTGAATATGATTTTGTCCCATTCGGTGTTGAGACCCTTGGTCCGTGGGGTCCTAACGCTTTAAGGCTTTTTACAGAAATATCAAAAAGGTTAGGCGACATTACCGGAGACCGAAGAGCTGGCAGCTACCTCGGACAAAGAATTAGTCTAGCTATACAAAGGCGGAACGCTGCCAGTATCTTCGGAACTTTGCCTTAAGGGACTTTTTTTAATAATATATTTAGTCATTATAATATGTATGTTTTTAGTTTAATTGTTGTATTATTAATAGCTATGTATTGTAATGTAATAAAAAAATTTTGGGTTTTCACATTTAAATAATATATTAATACATAATGTATATTTCAGTTGGACTAGCTCGTAGACGACGTCATGATAAGTACTTACACATATTATATCGTTTTAAAAACAGATATGAGATACATTTTTTTATTACAATCATCATCACCTTTCGTCCATCCATTGCTGAAGATAGGCGTCCCTTAATCAATAAGACGACCGATTCCTTACCATTGGTATCCAACACGCACCGGCTACTGCAAGGAGCAATCTGCAAAATCAAAATGCAAGCTGCAACTTAGTACTCTGGCGGAGGTTTTAGTTTCGAATCCTATCTGCCAAAGAAACACCCGGCATAGCACGATGAATTTAACGACGCGTAAAAGAAGACACAATGAAAAGTTTTAATTGTGCAATTAGTCAAAACAGTAGGTAATTTACAAAATTCTTTCGCCTCAACGTATCCCAATTAAATCCAAAATAAAAATTGTATAAATTATAAAACAAATATTAATTTACTATAGATGATTTACAAATGAACAGTGGCCGGTCCGTGTTGGATACGAGTGGCAAGGGCGTCGTCGTCAAGTAGTCTTGGCATTTATTGAGGGAGGCCTATGTTTAGCAGTGGATGGATAAAGGCTTATGATAATGATGATGATGATGATGATGATGGTGATGATGATGATCTAGAAACAGATCCGGTCAGATAAAACGAGCCAGTACCGACTAGAACCGGTTAGTTCCTGATTACAAAATGAAGCTTGTTTGAAGAATGTTTTAATTAAATTGTTTAAATAAAAAATATTCATTTAATATTCAGGCATGAGAAAAAAATTAAACATACATTGTTTTAAAATATTTTTGATGTTTTAAAATTTCATTCATGAAAACGAAACAAATTTTCCGGATTTTATGGCGGTTTATTAAGATTTATTATCTACGTGTCCGACGTATCTGATACTTTGCAGCCTTTAGGCTTTAGTAACCTGCATTGAAGTCCGTAAAGCTTTTGCTTAGAAGTATGTAAAAAAAATGACTTGAGAGTCACCAGAGTTTAAAGATACCATGGAGCCTTTAGCGCAGAATGATTCCATGAAGGTACGTGCAATAGAGCCACGAAAGGGAATTCGTTCTTAAAGAATCAAATAAAAGCATTGGACTTAAATATTCGTAAATTCTATAAAATATTTTCAAAATAAATTTATTCTTTGTTGAATGTAAAGAACAAAAAAGCCTTACTTATTGCTAAGTGTCTTTTATCACCTTGCGTTCCTTCTCTTTGATGTCCGCTTGTGAATAATAAAGGTGATAAATAATTTCCTACTGTAAAAAGGGTCTCTGATAGCAATTTAGAGTTGAAATAAATTAATTCTGATTTTGTTATAGTAATGGTTTTAACGTTATTGTTTTGTAATTTACATGCGTTTCAGGAAAATATCAGTCACGGGAGGACTGGCAGACTACTAATAAAAGATTAAGCCGGAACCGCACGTTTGCCGAGGTTTGGCAAACCTTCACAAATTCAAACGCGTGGATACAGAGTTTGTCTTGGCTTGCGTAGGTTTGCAAGGATTTGTGGCCGATCCGACGAGTGTCGGTATTGTGCACAAGCAGTGTGTGGTATTACATTCCACAGGAACATATTCATCATCATCATCATCATTAAACTTATTCCTGGACGTGGGGATCGTTAAAAGTCGCAAAAAAATATATGGCACTTTTAGGTATGCAAAAATCTTTATAGGCTAGCGTTACCGACATGCCAATGTGGCAGTATTTAGGTCATTGTGAAATTATATTTTTTTATGATTAAAATTTAAAATTTTATCATGTTTCATTAGTTAGTTTTCACTTCTGTCGGCTGTGTATGAACCTTTTTTGTAATATAAAAATGGTTTATTAGGTGTAAGAAATGGACTTACTAATATATAACATATTATATTATACTGTATACTAAATCCATGGTGTAAGATAAGATCTACGAAACTATTTTTTTTTTCACCAGTACAATGTTAAGCATGGATGTAGTATAATAATATATTATACTACATATTATTACGTCCATACTATATATTTTTACGTCCATTATGTTAAGTTATCACAGAGTATATAAGATATAAATGTTATTTTATATAGCGTCGTCCCGGGCGTGGCTTTATCTAAATTAATAGGTGGACAACTATTTATTATATAAATAAAATTAGAAAAGCAATCTCCATGATACGAGGAAAGAGGATATAAGACGTTATTTAAAAATATATTGAAGTTTTAATTAAGAAGTTGAGAACTAGAAAGTACGAATGGAAAATCGTGCTCAAAGAATATGATTCAAGTTAATTTCATTTTCCATAAATTTTATTAGTGGCACTGAAAGGGTTTTATAGTCGTCGTCAAGTGTTATAATGGATGAGTTTTGAGATTTGAATTATAGTTAAAATATGTATTTTGTCTCCCGACAGGAGAAATTATTTAACTCATATTTTGCAACCTTAAATTTCGCTTAGGTCAGATACTTGCTTGAAATACCTCTTTTTTGATATCCCAGTGGAAATGCTTTCGGACCATACCAGAGCCTTGGGTAGGCATACTAGCGTGTGTGGGGACTCGCATTGGCGTGCACCACCCCACTAAAACCACTGCAAGCGCCTTCAAACATTGTAAGAGTCCTGGATCCGCAGGCAACATGATCACCTCAGCGACTTGATATCTGTCGTGTCCTAATAATACTTATATCATCATAGAATCATATTATATTTTCTTTTGAAATTTGAAAATTGAATTAAGTTTCTACGATTTTTGCGATTTAGCGGCATTTATTTTACTTTATTATTCTTATTGTTGGGGTAGCGACGATTCTCTTGTGGGTATGGGCTGGGCCTGTTGAGTGAGAATCCGGGATTGATCCTGGTCTATGAAATAGGGTTTTCTGAATGTCTCCGTGCACATCATCATTATAACCTTGTTTGCTTACCGGTGAAGGGAAACTTTGTATGGAATCTTGTATACCTGATGAGATTAAAGTTTTGGAAGGTGTATGGAATCGGTGAACTACGGTCTATTATAATACCCTCCTCCTCTGATTACGAGGAGGAGGACCCGTGCACAACAGACATGTCTGGGGTTAATATTGTTATGATTGTTGTAATTATATTAGTGCGGATATTTTAATGTATTTTTTTTTCCTTTTTTATGTGTGTGATGATGAGGTTGGCTATGTGCATTGCGAAATTAATTATCTCTATGAACCGAATCAGTTTTATTACAGCGTTGAAATTTGCAGATATAAGTTGCATAATTTACAGGTTCCCTAGGAAGCTGCGCTGTATGAAATGAGATTTACTCCCTCGAGCTTGCTTAGTTGATAGTTTAATATCAAAGCTAGTAGGTGTACCGTTTATTTTATAGGCACTAGTTCTAATCGCAAGTTTAAATTAATGTTTTAACTTTGATTTTAACTTCAGGTTTCATGTGTCAGATGCTCGAAAAGCTATATTTTGCTAATTACTACCAGAAGTTGGTAATTTTGCTAATTACTACCATTTAATACATGATATTTTTTTGTGTTAGTTGTATTGTCAAACTGGCAGGCGAGCCTCCTGCTAGCAAGAGGTCTACATTAGCCATGAACATAAGACCTGGAACTAGCCCGGGCAACTCATCTATGTGAAGCCCATCCTGAGACAAGATGTTAAGACTCGGTGGCATTAATTACTCTGCCACACACTCTTAATTACTCTGAAACACAGCGTAGCTGTTCCACGGGAGAAACAAGCAAGATGCAGCCGGGAGCGCGACACGTCGCATTCCTCTCACTAATATATAAAGTTACAAAAAACGTTATCCATATATCAAAAGTAGTATCCCAAAATATTTTATGACCATAAAATAATGGGAAACATTTAAAAAATCTCTTTTTAGTTAAGCATAAAAAGTAAAAAGTAGACTATAAAAATGTTTCCGCCCGGGATCGAACCGGGGGCCTTCTGCGTGTTAGGCAGATGTCATAAGCTACACCACGGAAACTTCTATTCTATGTTGCGTTCCATATTTAAAACTTAGATCATTAATCTAGATGGAGTGTCGCCCTAAAATCAAAACCAAAAAAAAAAAAAAAACTGGCCAATATTTTCAAAGATGTGTTCGTGAATAGTTATACCAGCTACTACAGTTCTTCCATAATCATCCTTTTTAATCTCGGTACACTTCAACACAAACCTTAATTATAAATAAAAACAATAATGCGTAAAAATTCATGCGTATTCTATGACAGTGGGACGGATACTAAACACGGAGAAAGCATTTAGAGGCTAACAGTTGGACGCTATTTTTTGGACGTGTTTTACGCGCGACACTCTATCTAGACATATTATTTATCTAAGATTTAAAAGTAATTATATATTTTAACGTTGTCCTAAAGTACAAAATAAAGATCTATAAAAAGTTAATAGAGACGCTACTTTGCGGTATTCAATAAAAATATATAATTATACATATATGTAATATGTAATTCTGCTGTCCGTTTGTATTACGAGAATATTCTCTCGAGTAACCCAGTTTTCTACATTACAATAACTTATACAGTTTTCTGTAACAATACTAGAAATGGAATTCATTATACGCACAAGGTAGCTGCAGCATAAATTTTATTTCACAGCCAACTAAGAGTTTCCTTATAAAAGCTCTTCAAATTGCCCTTAATATTCACTTCCGTAGCTTTCAAGTTGGTAATTGATATGCTGTATCAATTCCTGTGCTATATCGTTTGAAGATATATATTTTTACGTTCTACAGAAATTTAGCGTATTCTAATAATATATAATTATTGAAGCATTGTTTCTTCTATGTGTAAGTCATTAAATGTTTGTGCTAATAAATTAAAGTTATTGAACTTAAAAAAAGAGAGCCATATTCCGTAGTTTTTGGTCAGGACGCAAAAAAGTACTAGACACTGGGTACTCATTTGTGAGTGAGAGTGCAACCATATTTGCTACACTTATTTTATGGCTAACATATTGTTTTATAATATTATGTTCGATTTGGACTTGTTCTATTTACAAGCGAGTGTACCACAGCCATGTTGGTTTCCAACAAACTCATAAAGACTTACAATAAGAGTCCTAATATATCATTATTATTATTAGATGGACATGGATGGATAAGAGATGGAGTTGACGATACAAAATTTTCGGAGTTAGAAAATAAAATTGGCATTTTCAATGTTAAGTATTAAGTAACGCCATCTACATATTTTATACGTCTCAATTTTCATATTTCCTTCGTTATTCACATCGCGCACAACTGGAATAGAACGATAATGTGTGTTTTGTATGGAAAAAAATTCCGCCAAATTTGTGGTGCGATGCTGCACCGGTTCTGTCCTCTGATTGGCAGGCTAAACGTCGTTTTTGGACGATTGGCCGATGGGACTTACACACAGAATTGATATTACGTCAGTGAGAAATCACTGAATAGATTCAGATT
The DNA here is from genome assembly GCA_905333005.2 of Lycaena phlaeas. Lineage (NCBI taxonomy): Eukaryota > Metazoa > Arthropoda > Insecta > Lepidoptera > Lycaenidae > Lycaena > Lycaena phlaeas. The sequence goes on from HG995182.1 coordinate 7,144,649, forward strand.
TTTATGGTTCACATTAATATATAATACACTATAATAAAACTGAATGGCGATATAACCATCACTTTAAGATCGACAATTTAAACTGTCGATGACGTTATGGTCTCCCTAGATTTACTCATTAATTTCATGGTGTTTTTAAACATAATTCATTCAAATTGGAACACATAAAAAATAAAAGCAATTGTAGTCCACAACCACCGAGGCGGAATAATTACAAAGTCGTTACTTCCATTTATTGCCTCAAATATTGTCCAATTCCCATTTTATTTTTTTTTTAACCTTTCACTGCTGAAAACCAATAAAATTTCAAACTTTCGACTTTCTGCCTCGTACATAATTGAATACTAAAACCTAAGACATATAGTCCTCGCCACTTTAGAAGTCCGATAGACGCGGCGCTGCGGTCTCATAACTCAATGTTGCCAATTTATAGTGTAATGATTTTCCACCAAGTCTAGTACAATAATTTTTTTTAATAATTATAGGGCCTATGGTCAGTAGTGGATTGTCAAAGACTGATGATGATAATAATGACAAAAATAGCTAATTATAGCAGCAAAATAAAAATCTCCCTGCCAGGTTTTAGTAAAATAAAACATTTTTTTGCAAATATTTCGTTCGTATTTTTACGTATAACCGATTAGTAGAATTCATCTAAAACAAGCTTCTTCGGATGTGTTCGGCTTTTGCCAGGAGTGACGATTTTCTCAGAAGTAATAGGGATGTTGACTAATTTTTGTAATTGATTTTATTTGATAAATATACTATAGATGAACACAAAAAAAAATACTTTTGTCAAGAAATATGTCCAATTTTAACAAAAAATTAAATGAAGAAAAATGGTTTTTAAAATCGCCCTTGAAACGCTCCAAGCGTCATTACGTCACACACCGCATTCATAACTCGCGCTATGTTAGGTGAGTTTGTACTTAGCTCAATGTTCAGTGACGTCATCGCCTTATTGGCGTTTACAGTCACGTGATCATGCATGATAAATAACGCATTTTAAATTAATTTTCTAAATTTTAAGACAAATAAAGTAGACTTTTTAAATGTTATTTTAGGTTTTCAAATACTGTATTTAATATGTAAAACATAACTTTACATGAATTTGTAACATGTGTCAACATCCCTATTGCTGCCATTGTTACTTCTTTTGTTATTCGACCTTTTTTACAGAAACACCTGAAAATATAATTCCTCTGAGCAAGGATTTAATTCTTTTACCTTGTATTTATATTCATAAAAAATATCATAAGATAAATGTAGGTATAGAGTTAATGATAATATTTTAACCATAAATTAGGCAAAAATAAGTGACTCTGGCATCTCTAAAATTTACCTGTCATATCAGCGACATTTATAAACATATTATTCAACGGGGTTAATTGTTGTTTATTTTTACTTTCTAATTCACAAAATTATTTCAGTTTAATGATTATTATACGGCCTTCACTTTTTACACCTCACTTTATTTTATATGCTCCATATTTCACGTAAAACAATTTAAAATATCACAACTTCTTACTCCAGACAGACGTCAAGATGTCAATGTTGTCAAATTTAGTTCGGGCATTAGTCGCAGGACTTCAAAAGTGGCGATGACTCTACACGATTATGTTTTGCTGAGGTTGACAACTACACTGCCTCGGACTTCCGAGGCATTTTGAGGTAAACCTATATTAGCCAAATATTGCTATTTTATTAGCCAAATATTGCTATTTGTCAATTGTGAAACAAAAACGTTGTAGTTATGTGGTAAATATGTTGCAAATAGCTTAATTGGAACTTTATTAGGACATTGTGAAACCAACCCTTAGTTTTTAAATTTTATTATTATGTAATATCTATTATCCACTGACATTATTTCGAAAATATAATTATTGTATTTTGAGTATTAATTACTGTCTTTGTTTGTATCTGTATTATTATTGTTATTATGGTTATGACATCTTAATTCTTAATATTTAATTGCATTGAATCTGTTAATAATTTGATGTGGAAGATGTAATTACCTGTAATTAAAAGTACAGTCAGTAATGAATATGTTAAGTACACTAATTGTTATGCATGGATTGTATCTTTTGTTGGTAATTCTAATGAAATAAATAAATAAATAAACCTAACAAATGCCAAACACCGTTTATTTTGGCCGGAAATGCAATCGAAAAGTCTACCTATGTCCGGGTTTATCCGGACGCCTGGCAACTCTAAAAAAAGTATCGACCCTTTATGTCCCACTGCTGGGCACGAGTCACCTCCTCAAAATACGGCGAGGAGGGTGATGGACCATAGTTCACCGATGCGTTGGCCCAATGCGGGTTGGTGAACTTCACATGTCTTCAAAGACTTTCAATCTCATCAGGTATGCAGGTTTCCTCACGATGTTTTCCTTCACCGGTGAGTGAGCGATGGTCTCGTGTTTGGGGTGCATTTAGAAATTTAGAAAAACTCATTTCAAGGCACACACGGAGCGGTCGGGTTCGAACCCGGAACCTCTCGGATAATAGGACGAGTCTACCCACCACTGGACCATCGTCGCAACTCTACCTGTGTAAATATAATAAGTCATTTAACGCGCTGTTATCCATAGACATCAAACAAATCTGAAAAAATCTTATTGTCTTTGATATTCCGAGTAATGAAAAGTTTGTATAATATCGTCATTATCATCCGTCTACTTTTTAACATAGGCCTTCCTCAATAAACACAAAGACGGCAGATCCCTTGCCACTTGCATCCAATACGGACCGCCCACTCTATGTACATTAAGTAAATAGACAATTTATTTTAGAAGAATGGATGCATCGTTTTCTTACGTAAATTTGACTCATTATAATGAAACAACGGAAACAACTTTTACGGATTTTATCGTGGTTTATTAAGATTTTTACATGTCGGACGTTCGGAAAACTACTATGGTCACCGTATTTCTAATTTTGAAGCGGAAGAAATTGCAGAAAATAAAAATTATAATATAGTTATAACCTTTATGGTTTATATATCGCAATCTTATTGGTTATTTTATGACGAACATAAAGGACGGGAGTGACAATTAAAATATATATCCTCGTCCTTGGCTTCTATTCCGTGTTTGTTATTTATTTTCCATCTTCCCTGACAAAAAATTAAAAAAAAAATATCCTACACAGGACAAATATTTTTAAACTTAGAATTCGAACGTACCGATATTGGCCAAACAAACCCACTTTCCCACGTTTGATATTGAGGATAAGAAAGGCTTTGTGTAGCTCGGGTCGATTCTTCAGGTTAAGCTACGCTTGTCGTGGTTGGTTCGTGGATGGGTGACCATGCCTCAAAAAGCATACAGCCGTCGTCGGACGGCTGTCATTCGTGGATCTTTGATAGTCGTTACTGTAATAAAATCATATGTACCGACACTTAGGGCCTATTTCACAATCTCCAGATAAGTTCCGAATAGGCTATGTAACGAGCTAGCGCAACGTTACAGAAGTGACAGCAAATCAAAAGGTCCCTAATCACAGCTTGTCTATCGTTCCATAAACAATATAGTTCTATAGTCAATTGTCAAACGGACTTTATAACTAATTAAGTTTTAATTTAGTTTATTTGTAATTTTGTTTAGAGATTAGATTAAATTATTATATTTATTATTATAAATTACAAGAGGTATTTTAATTTTATTTGAGAAAAAGATGTAAGCAAACAGTTATTGAATTTTGGAATGTCGCTAGTGAGCCAACAGAGTATGTCAATAGTTGACACTAGTTAACGATAGATGGCGCTTATACCACCAGTATGCTTAGATTAAACATAATATCCATTGCTGAATCTTTAATTTAAACCTAAAATCATGTAACGAGCTAGCGCAACGTTACAGTACCCCGCCAAAAAGCGTAGGATTTTGCCTACTACAGCAAAATCCGACTAAACTAACTACCTAATAAACTCACTGCAAGATAATATACTGAACTGCAGTCATACATACCAACTATGCATAGAACTAAACTTACTACACTTCCATCCTATACATACATCACACCTATACATACATCCCATCACATACACTCTTGCATCTCTCATGATATCTTTAAGTTAATAGTAGTAACCTAAAGATCCTTACATATAGAGTAAACAACCCAGCCGCTGTTGACTCAATAAGTTAGTTTAAGAGTATTAATTAGTATTATTTAGTTTAATTAATACAGCATAGTTTAGGTACTAGATGTTAAATATTAAGAGTTTAAGTTAAGTTCAAGTTAGATTAGGTTAGATTATTTAAATATTTGAATTTAAGTTAAAGTTCAATTAGGTTTGTTAAAATAATTTATTTAGTTTTATTTAAGTAGGTTTTATGATTTATAGTTTACTAATTTAATATCTTTAATATGCCAGTCACCTAGAGGTTTACCTGACATATCAGCAAGTGTGTAGACAAGTGGAGACTTTTTATCAATTACTTTACATTTAATGAATTGGATAAATGCAAATAAATCTTAGTAACGGTTTCAGCGGTTGCTCTCTTGATTGTAAAAAGTAAGCAATACATACCAAAACAACAAGTTACAACTAGAATAAAATAGTTGATTTTAGTAGGGGTAGAGTCCTACAAAATCAATACTTATAACCTAAAGAATAAAGATATTTGATTTTAGTAAGATGTAGGGTCCTACTATATCAATACTCTTAACCTGAAGAGGGCTAGGGCAGCATCCTCGCCTCTGATCAGTACTTCATAGGTTAATTCGTTTTTGTTTAGCAAAAAGAATTTAATGAGGTAAGTCTCCATATTATCTAGCTATCAAAACTATTTATGTTATGCTATAGAAAACAATTAGGTTATGTAGGTTAAAAAATCTTAAGTAGTTAAAAGATTATTGAACGATAGATCAGCTGTTTACAAGTAGTTATAGTTAAATAGTGTTTTTTACAAAGCAATCTCCCTATTACGCTAAGTGACAAGTGAAATGTAAAATATCAACGATAGAAGTTTATGAATTTAAAATAAAAATTGAAGATCAACTAAGTATTTAAATAATTTGAAAATTGAACTTGAATTTACTAGTTAATACTAAAGCTTTGCGAACTTTTACGTATCACAATAAGTATTTAGTGTTTTTATAGTAATTTCAATAGTATTTAAGACAAAAGGTTAGATAATTAAATTTTGACGTCTAGCACGACCGAAACAAAAATATTGTAGCAAAATATTATTATATAGGCACAAAATAAGGAAATATAGATGAAATAGTAACAAACAGATATTTATTAGTTAAATAATTACGTACCAGCTCGCTCGGCGTCACCTCACGCTTACAACATTTAGTATATGTGGGTATATAGAAAAAAAAATTTTAGATACTAATTTTAGAAAAAACACTATATTTCCTTAAAAATACGCTATCAGAACTTGGGCAGGCCTTAGAAAGAATACACGTTGGGCGCCAGCTGTCGCGTAGGGGGTGGTAGATGCCCCCAGCGAGCACGATAGAAAAGGGGGTTCGGACAAGTCTCACCTTATCTCGAGCCAGAAACTTTCTTTAGCTGGCCCACGTTCCGACAGCGTATTGCGTAGGGGTAATAAAGGAGGAATCACTGGCCTGACTGGACTCCTGGCGATGGTAGGTTGGCTGCAGCTTGGGTCTTCACGCTGGGCGTTCGGTTCAGCCGGCCGGCTGTTAGGTCTTCTATACTTGGATATTTAGTCTATCCGAACTGTGCTCCGCGAACTCCCAGCGGAATTCAATAAAATTAGACGAGGGTTAGCCTCGGCTTCCGCCAGCCACGAAGTCAGGACCAGAAAAAGGCCAAGAGGTCGGTTAGAAGTGACAGCAAATCAAAAGGTCCCTAATCACAGCTTGTCTATCGTTCCATAAACAATATAGTTCTATAGTCAATTGTCAAACGGACTTTATAACTAATTAAGTTTTAATTTAGTTTATTTGTAATTTTGTTTAGAGATTAGATTAAATTATTATATTTATTATTATAAATTACAAGAGGTATTTTAATTTTATTTGAGAAAAAGATGTAAGCAAACAGTTATTGAATTTTGGAATGTCGCTAGTGAGCCAACAGAGTATGTCAATAGTTGACACTAGTTAACGATAGATGGCGCTTATACCACCAGTATGCTTAGATTAAACATAATATCCATTGCTGAATCTTTAATTTAAACCTAAAATCATGTAACGAGCTAGCGCAACGTTACAGCTATCGGCAACATATTTGACTGATACTCCATACTCTATCTGGAGATTGTGAAACAGGCCCTTAGAGTCACATGAATCTAGCAAGATTAATAAAAATAGTTCCTGTTAATATTTATTTAACAAAAGAAATACATAAAATATTAAAGTTCGAAATTTCAAAATGTTCTAGAAAAGACGGCTAAGAATAAGTAACTAATTCCGTGAAGCAAATTAGGTAACCTCTAAATCTGCTAGTCCTGCCTTGTCCTTCTCAACGGAATACAGAAAAGCTGCTACGAAAGAAACATGGGTTGTAGTGATGGATATTTTCAAATTTGTGTTCTAATTTCGATCTACATAGGCAAGATATTACTCATTTTATATATCGACTTAGCTCTATAATACATTTTTTTTACAATAATAATAAGCTTATTTTAGCAGTCGTATTTTTCAACCTAAATTCAAATATAATGCAAAAATACGAACTTATTCAAACGTAAGAAAAGCACGTTAACAAGTTAAGAACAAATGCCAATGGTAACGCAATTAGTGTTTTTGTCGAAAGTTCCAGAAATCTGATAAAATTTCCATTTAGAGTTATGAATATTTCATTTGTTTTCAGTCAACGCACGACAACAAGGGGACGACAATCGAATCAGGTTTATAGCACTTATGTTTTCATATCTTCCGCTTGAGGTACAATAGAATGACAAATAGAGGGAAATTATTACAAATATGTTTTTTCATTCCTTGATTTGAGGGCCCCAAGCATAAGCACACAATCGTTGAGTTAGGGAAATATGTTTGGAAAGATTTTTTAGAAGAAATTTTTGTTTATAATATCGTTAACTTTTTTCTTTACCGTTTTTATTTTATAGAAATCTACATTAGATATTTTGAAATCAGGCGAGGAGGGTGCATAGTTCACTGATGCGCTGGCCCAGTGCGTGTTGGTGAACTTCACACACCTTCAAAGACGATCTCATCAGGCATGCAGCTTTCCTCACGATGCTTACACCGGTGAGCAAACGATGGTCTCGTGATTGAGGTGCACTTAGAAATTTAGATAAACCCATTTCAAGGCACACACGGAGGGGTCAGAATCGAACCCGGAACCCCTCGCGTAAGAGGCCGAGTCCACCACTGGACTATCGTCGCTTTTACGAATTTATTCTTATATAAATATGAAGTTAGGAGGCATAATATGTATAATTGTGTATAGATTTTAATGTATAACATAATCATTTATGTAGCTATAGAAAGCGATAGACATGTTAATTATGGCAAAAAAATATGTAGGAGACATGATAAAGTTATACAGCTTAATGTAAGTTTTATCTTTTACGTTTTTTCATAATATGCTAAAATTTTGACAGTTGAATATTTTATTATCAGGGCTGCCAGGCTTTTTTTGGGCGGTTTTTAGAAATGTTACAATGCTCCGTCTCTTTTAATTAGTCCAAAAATTGTTTAAGTATAATTTTTTAATTATACCAATATGGTTTTATAGAATGTAAACTTAAAATATATTTTAAGTTCTAGATAGAACAATAAGATATAATGTCCTAAAATATAATCCATTAATTTAAAAACTTCTTTAAGCGACATCCCTGAAACAATGCACCTTTACGTAAGGAACATTTATAAATCAAGGGTTTTTAATTATATTTTTCACCAACCCACGAAAAACCTTGATATCAAGCCTTTTTAACCATGTCTGATTATTTGTATTTTAATTTACTTGGGTTTGACAGCCCTAGCTCATGAATAGTCTGTCAAGCGACATCTGGCGCTGGGCTTAAGAAGAACTTTGATTAATGTAGGCTTTGTCTGCGCCTTTGTCTCTCAGTTCTGTTAATTTGCAGCTGATCCTGGTAAAGATTTCATTTATTATCTTGATTTTACGCTTTAAAAAGTTTTTTAAAAAGAAAAAAAAAATTTGGTTATAAAAAGTCGTTTGTAAAGCTGTATTTCAAGAATTTCCCCATAAAATGAGAAGAAAAACCTAACCTAACCATTATATTATTATGTTAAATTATTTAAAAAAAATATTTCTAAATAACCTACTTCAAATTTCTGAACCGTTTTTTATAATTTTTTATTTAAAAGATCTTGAAAGTGTACCTACTTAGGTATTTTGATATTCTTTAGGAATTTTGTTTCTGTAAGGAATTTTCAATATATGTTTAAGTATGCGATGAAAACGGTTTCAAAATTGCATGTAATATGCATTGCTATGCGAATTTCCGCTTATTTTTAGTTTATTCTTTTTGCTTACTTTCATAATATTATTGCTTATTGTTTTGATTAAGTGACAACTTGTTTTGGCTAACCGCATACCGATTATTGTAGGCTGTGAATGAGGCTGATCCGTCACACGAGAATGAAAGGCTCGATCGGGTGAACTCGGGGCCGCTTAGAGCCTGAACGAGAAAGGTACAGTCAGTTGCTCTTCACTGCTGTGTCGCTGTGTTTACTATATTAAATTAAGTATTCAATTGTTTTAATTATATTATTGATACTTAACAATTATTATTATTTGAACAATCATTTGGTTTACATTTTTGGTTTTCACTCTGATGTGCAGTTTTAAGCAGACAAATATATTTTATGTTTGTTTTTACAGCTTATTCTGATAAAGTTACAAATTGAATTATTCATAGATGATAGATCTGCATTTTATTTGAGCTATATTGTAATATTTTTTCTCTTGTCTGTATACTTTTTTTTTTATCTGTGTACAATGTGCTTACGTGTGTGTGTGTGTGCGTGTGTGGGTGTGTGTGTTACATTTTATTTTATTAACTGTTTGTTGCGGTTAATTTCTGAAACAGCTAAGCGATTTTGACAGGAATCTCAAGGGAAAATAGAAATAGTTCATGTTACAAAAAACAAAAGGCTGTTTACTTGCCTATACTGTTTAGTATAGGCTAGTAAGCAGTCTTTTCTCTTGCTTTGTGATAATAATGATTGTTTAATCATCATCAATCCAGACACGGTTGTAAATCTAAGACAGTGTTTCCCCAACTCTTTTGTTTGATAGGCCACTTTCAAAGTTTTCCCGCATCAGGTGGACCCCTTGCTGAGCTTTTTTTTTTCAAGAATTGCTCGTTTAAAGATATTTTATTATATTTATTAAAATAGGAGAATATTATAATATAAGATAGGAGAAGTCGCTTGACTTCATAAAAAGAAAAATGTTGGCTTCAACATTTTTCTTTTTGGTCCTTTACTCGAAACCAAATTAATGTTCATGGACGATTGTGCCCGCTTACGATTGTGAACCCCCATTTTTTGTCACGCTCACCGTGGATCCCCTTCGAGTCTTCCGTGGACCCCTGGGGGTCATGGACCACTTTGGGAATCACTGATCTAAGATAACACGGACGAAGCTGCGAGCAACGGCTAGTTCTGACTATGTTTATAACTCACTTAATTTGTTTCTTCAACGGAATGGGTTCTGCGATGAAATTTAATTCCCACCGGCTGAATAAGATTGCGGAATATGTTTTGCGGAAATATATTTTTATTCCTTTAATCTCGAACAAGGGTTCGGTGGAAATTGCTTTTGCGGCATCTAGCTGCGTTATAATTATTCAATTATAGTGTTTTGTTATAAACACCAGATGCAGAATGTCTATTTAATGTCTAGTACCTGGTTGACCGAGCATTTGCTCGGTACCCTTGGTGATAAAATACGATAGAATTTTTCTTCCAAAAAAATGATCTTAACAAAAGGAAAAAAAAACGTTCGGACTGGAGATTTGAACCAGGCTCGTTCGTATTTAACTGCCTAATTTCACCACTAAGCTACCATAACATAATATTTGACAGCGAAATTTACGTTCGTATTCTAATCATATTTTAGCGATGCCTCAAAACACGGATAAAAAAAAGTTTTCTAAGAATTTATCCTAGCTAGATCGATTTATCGCCGTTTTTAACCCTTGTATACAAAACAACCAACATTACGACTTAAACAAAAACAGGCGCTTTGGGATATACTGGCCTTAAATATCCCATTTATAGAGGAAGACTACAACCTATATATCATCCCTATATATATATATATATATAGAATTGCTCGTTTAAATATATAAGATGTGTTATGAATAATAAATATAAAATGGAATTATATTTATATGTAGACACGTAGTTCACGAATCATTAGCCAAGTCAATAAAGCTCTAGATCAGTGATTCCCAGAGTGGTCCGTGGACCCCCAGGGGTCCACGGAAGACTCGAAGGGGGTCCACGATGAGCGTGAAAAAAAATGGGAGTCCACTATCGTAAGCGGGGGGTCCATGAAAATTAAGAAAATTAATTTTTTTCGATAGTGAAGAACCAATGAGCCATTCAACCAAGAAGACCCATATTGGCTTGGACTTCTTCTATCAATATTGTTAAGATAATTTTACTATTTTAATGAAATATCTTTAAACGAGCAAAAAAAAAAAGGCTAGCAAGGGGTCCACCTGATGCTGGAAAAGCTTGAAAGGGGTCTATGAAGCAAAAAAGTTTGGAAAACACTGCTCTAGATAATTAGAAGTAATAGTAATCTAGATATACTAGAGCTAGTGTATCTCACTCACCTTCGTAATATTAACTCTCTCAATATTACCCTTGCGGTAATTATGAGTAAGTCCCTCTTAGTGAATGTCTAGACATGTAATCTTTGAGTTCAGACTCCTTAATCTCCACCAAGACACATAATGAACATAATGAAACAGCTTTTGCGATTTTATCGCGGTTTTTTATATTTTTTACGTTCCTGTCGTTTCTGATACGTTATAAAAGCCGATATTGATGAAGAGAATATATTGAATTACTCAGTTTTGCCATATTCTCTTTCTCACGTCGTCTACACTGCAGACTTTGAAGACGAAAGTCTCCCCGGCGTTATTCCCGTGATGACCTACAGTAGGGCTACTCTGTAAGGTCGTTTCCGAATCTCGAAAGCGGAATCCGCGGAGATATGAAGAATTTGACGAATTTGTATTCCTTAAAACTCGACTATCTATCTATATAAATAAAGTTCGCTTTCGAAGTGTGCGTAGTGAGTTCTATCACTCAGGTGAAGCTCGATGTCGAAATGGTTTTTACAGAATAGTCCTACAGGGCCGAAACGTGGCCTCTTAATTTACGACTAGTCCGTAAGTTTGCCGTAGCTCAACTTGCTATGGAACGTGCGATGTTGAGTGTTTCTTTGATATATAGGATTCGAAATAAAGACCTGGCACGAAGAACAGGCACGACAGGCACTGTTATTCCTGGCACAGAGACCTAATAATATTAAATAAAATTCATGTAATCTCAGGATAGATGACACCTGTTCGAGTTGCTTTGATTAGTGATAGTATTTTGATGATGATGACAATGATGATGATGATGATGATGATGATGATGATGATGATGATGATGATGATGATGATGATGATGATGATGATGATGATGAAACTTCCTTATGGTTATAGGCGACGCTGAGCACTAAACATCAGGTGTCTCGTTTGCTCGTTTGTCTATTCAACTAATATAAAAAGTTGAAAGCATAACTAGTGCAACTATAGTTTTAAGATGTAATAAAAGTAACAAGACTATGATCTAGTGCAGCGCTTCCCAAACTTTGTAGTTTCCTCTGCCGTTGATATATAAAACTAGCTGTTGCCCGCAGATTCGCCTGCGTTAAATAAGATTTGCAACGGGATCTTAGCGGGATGATATATAGGTTGTAGTCTTCCTCTATAAATGGGATATTTAACACCAAAAGGTTCTTACAAATCTGACCAATAGTTCTGAATTTAGGGTATTCAAACAAACAAACTCATCATTTTCTATATTAGTATAAGATAATATGTCAATGACTCAGGTTTGCCATTTATATGCTTATAAAAAATCGGTTGTCTGTAAAGTCGGTTTACTGACGATAGTTGAACGTGACAACGTCATAATAAAATACTGATGGGCCGATTGTTGTCGTTCGTTCCGCGCTCTCGCTTGCACTTCAAGCCTTAAATGGAACGCCTCAGAGCGAGGTAACGCCGCATGAGTCGTTACAAGTAACGTAAGAGCTCACTTTATTGTGAAACTTCTGCTTAACACAATCCTCTCTAGATTTCGAGGAGCATATTAAAAGCCAGCAGAGTCATATAAGGGTCTGCATGCTTTGCATATGCAACGAAGTCAATAAAAGACAACTTAAGTGCAATATTTTATTAAAGTTATAAACATTTAACATACATTATGGATATCAACATACAATGAGGCATGGATGATAAATTTACAATGAAAATTAGTTTTCTCCAAGTACAGAATGTCTAAATTTTCACATTCATTAAATTTAAATATAATATTAGTTAATATTAAAATGTTCTTATATCTAACAATTTCGATAAAATTTAAAACTACAAGCTTTTAAAATAAACATTCTTTAAAGTAGAAAAAAAAAATGTAAATAGCGAGTCTACTGAAGCGAAATATTTTCGAACATATTTATCAAAACCGACCTGTATTTTATACATTAAATACACGTTATAGGTATTCTATACATTACCCATAAGTAATAAATATAATAATAATAGTAATAATAATATAAAAATAATATTTAGTTATTTTCTTTAAATCTAAGCGACTTATCGTAGGTGTTATAACTATTATAATTTTTCTTCATGTTGGCGTATGCCGGGTAAAAGCTGATTATTAGGTTGTCGGAAAGAATTCCGCAATAGGGATGTTGACACATGTTACAAATTCATGTAAAGTTATGTTTTACATATTAAATGCAGTATTTGAAAACCTAAAATAACATTTAAAAAGTCTACTTATTTGTCTTAAAATTTAGAAAGTTAATTTAAAATGCGTTATTTATCATGCATGATCACGTGACTGTAAACGCCAATAAGGCGATGACGTCACTGAACATTGAGCTAAGTACAAACTCACCTAACATAGCGCGAGTTCTGAATGCGGTGTGTGACGTAATGACGCTTGGAGCGTTTCAAGGGCGATTTTAAAAACCATTTTTCTTTAATTTAATTTTTTGTTAAAATTGGACATATTTCTTTACAAAAGTATTTTTTTCGTGTTCATATATAGTATACCTATCAAATAAAATCAATTACAAAAATTAGTCAACATCCCTATTAGTTGGCATGTTCATCATAAGAACGCTTTAATCTTTAAAAATTAATATAGCAGGTTTTTTTTAAATCCTTTAATCCATTTCAGTGTCTATTTATGCTATATTTACAGACAATTTGAAATACTCTTTGGGCCATAGTTCACCGATGCGCTGGTCCAATGCGGGTTGGTGAAATGTACACCAAAGGCAAAAACAGACTTCTAATCTCATGAGGCATGCATGTTACATCACTATGTTTTCATTCACTGGTAAGCGAGCGATGGCCTCGTGTTTAGGAGTAGTTAGATTATAAAGCCGTTTTCAAGGCACCAGTTCGGGGTCAAGATCGAACCCGGATCCCATCGCTCAGGATGCAGAGCCTGTATAGGCTGAACTGAACTGAACCATCGTCGCTCATTCAAGTTCAGATATAACAACTTTAATTTTTTGGGGCTTGTTTTGATATCAGAATTCAGCAGTGCTATCCTATAAAAAAACGCAGCGCTGTCGCAACGCTGGACAGCGCTGTGAATTCAGCTTGGTATGGGCGCTAACGGCGTAACGCTGTGGGCGCGACGAGCTCGTCGCGGCGCACAGCCTAGAAAATGACTCTTACAGAATAGCACTGCAGATATATTTGAACTAAATTTGTTTGTAAATAGGACGTAGAATAGATGTAGCAAGTAGCAACTCAAGCAGACATAAAATTAAAATATTGGCTGACTACACATACTTAATAATAGTGTCTTGTTCACGCTTTTAACATTTTTTATGATCAGAAACACTTTCACCAAAGTTTCAAGGTCATAAGTAATCATACGATCTTTTAGTATTCGTATCTACAGTAAATATTTACATAAATTTAATATTAAATAGCGTTTTGTTTCCCAATATTTTGCTAACTTTAATATTTAAAACTTTACATACAATTTTGGCAACATCAATTTTTTTGCTGACTTTACAACAGACATTTTGATTTACACTAATTTTGGGCCCGATTAGGGTTGTCCTATACATTTTACATAGCTATAATAAATATATAATGTAAATTTATAACATTATTTTATTTCTTAATATAGGTACCTAATAAGACGAACCTTCACCTCGTTTTCAACAAGAATATTTATTATTTAATAACATTTTTTCTGTATATACACTTACGTAATATTATATTAGTAGTAAATATTAATAGTTTTTTTAAGATGAACTTTTTTAACGGAAAACAAGTCGATATTATATACAATAGAACACACCATATTTTTAGATCAGGTTTTAGATATTATTTTTAGGTAAAATAATAAAAAAAAATGTCTTCAACTCCTTAATTGAATTTGAATTTCCAACTAATTTACATGATATCTATTAATTTAATGTATACGTACACAAATAAAACTAACATTATAATTTATTCAATTACATGTTGCACACAATTAGCACACCAAAAATATATTAACATTACTTTAGCCTACTTATAGAAATAAGTTTATATATTTAAATTTAATATAATTTTATGACAATCCAATAATTAACTTTAACAATAAAAATAATGAAAATTCAATATACAACTTCAATGAATTTAAACTTAGTAGTAATTTAGTAGTTCCCTTAATTTTATTTAGCAGGAAAACATGAACCTACAGCGCAAGTATACAGTTAAATTTGAAAGTGTTTCATGACATATTTTTAATTTTAGAGTAGTTCTTGAATCCGGCAAGCTCAAGAAAATCTTTAGGTTATGTTTATGTACGCAAATTTTTAAGTAAAGTATTTGATTGTATGAATATTTTACAATTAAAATGTTTCAAACATTATATTAATAATATTTAATTTTAATCTTACTAACTAATATTTGATCTATGCCATATAAGACAGTATTTTTAAATTAATATAATAACACTAGATTATCACGATTATATTAAATTTAGCAAATTTAATAAAATTATTAAATTAATTACTTACTTGTTAATAATAAAACACTTTGGTATAAAGCGCAACCCTATAAGTAGGGTTAACGTAAAAAAACTTATTCTAGACCAGTCTTCGGATTTTAAATGTGAAAAGTGTGATTTGTCAATTAATCCTCTAGAAGCAAAAGGAACATGGCCTAAGAGAAGTAAGCAGATTGGAAAAAAAAGGGACAGAATCTGAGTGACAAGCTGTAAAGTTGAAAGTCTTTTACAAAAGGTAAGCAATAACATGAAGACTGGTACAAAAGTTACGTATATATTCATATTATTTATGTACGCTCGTGGCAGGTCCGTTACGACTTGTTGGGGATTGTACATAATTACTATTACAGTTTGAGGTAGAATTATAATCTCTAGGCTCTGTACCATTGAGTGGAAAAGTGTCTAGATGTCGGAAGATGAGTGATCGGTCAGATTTTTGGTTCGCAGGCGAAGCATCATTGGGGGAAGGGTAGTTCTGGTACGGACAGGCGGGAGAGGCGAAAGTGGCGTCCTCTTCGGGCAAAGTTCGCAGGCGGTGAAGCCTCCCCCGCCTCCCTTCTCAGACAGGCGAATGCTCCCCGCTAGCGCTTCCACTGGTTATGAAGTCCTGATGGAAAAAAATATAGAAAAAGTAAGTTCATATTTTTATAATTTCGAACTAATATTGAATTACACTTTGTTAGTGTGATAAGTTCGAAATCTTGAGATGAAAAACTAGCTGTGTGTAGCTAGTGAAAAAATCTTTATTAACACATGTACTATTCGACGAAATAACATAATAGTATTACTGGTAAATAAAATTCCTGATGAAGGATTTACATAAATTCTAGGAAAATTATCAAAAGCAAACAATGACGTCATTCGTACGGTATTTGCTTGCGTATGCTTACAATGAATTTAATTAAAAAATGTTTTTATATCGAATGACGTGTAATTTGAAAAAGGATACGTAGTTTCATGAAATTCAATGAAAAGCATATAAATGTTACTACTCGATAAAAGACTTTTTAAATAATTCGAAGTTTTAGGTGTCAATTTTTAGAATTGTTATTTGACAAGACAAATAAATGATTTGATTTGATTTGATTTGACGAACATAACAAACATATTATTAATATTATTAATTTAATCTGAATACATATTATGAATATTTGACAGGCATAACTTAATTAATAATGATGAAGGGACGTGGTGTAAATTAAACTACTGCTCCCGATCCATTACCTTTTATTACTGACTAATAATTATTGGATACACATTATATTTAAGTTACATATGATATACAATAGAACCTATAACATGCCACACCTCACCTCGGGGGCAATAAGAAAAAAAAAAAAAAATTAGGTTTACATTTTTTTTTTTTTTACATACTAGGCTTAAGTTACAAAAGGTTTTGTTCTATTCTTATGGATTAAATATGGTTTATTATTCTTTAATAGCTTAACATTAACACCTAAATCTTCTAATACAATAAATGGTCCATCCCACTGTCTACTCAATTTATCAGCAGTTTCATTTTTAATTAATATTTGCTGACCATTATTATAAGTTACATTATTTAAGTATTTATCATAAGAATATTTACGATTTTGTTTACTTAAAACTAAATTTTTCTTAGCGTCATGTTGCGCTACTTGTAACCTATACTTAAGATCTAAGGGATAACTATCAGGGTTATACAAGGGTTCTATATATTGATTAACTCTACACGGTATTACACTCGCTCTGCCAAAAACTAATTCAAACGGTGTGTACTTTGTTGCCGTATGGACAGTATTGTTGTAACTATAACACCAAAACGGTAACCAATGACTCCAAGTCTGTTTTTGGCCGTCACATTGTATGCGTAAGAAAGCTCCTAAACTCTTATGCGAATTTTCAAGCGCTCCTATGGATTGGTGGTGGTAAGCAGTAGATGTCAGTTGGCCTATTCCTAAAATTTGACATACCTGCTCCATAAGAGAAGAAACAAATTCTGTCCCACGATCCGTGGCAATAGTATTTGGCACACCAAATCTTAAAATAAAGTTATTCACTAATGCTTTTGCTATACTAAGGGTCTCCTTATTTCTAAGAGGATACGCCTCGACGAACTTTGTAAGTTCACATTGCAGACTTAGAATATAACAATTACCTTCAATGTCTCTTTCTAAAGGTCCTATCGTGTCAAGGTATATTTTGTCAAAAGCGTGTGAAGCAGTTGTAGTTATTTCCATGGGCGCCTTGATATATCTACAATGCTTCATTTGCTGACATTTTTTACATTTGCTAACAAATTCTTGGACGTCATTGTCTAACCCTGGCCAGTAAAATTTTCTCTTAATGTTATTCGTCATCCTACGCACACCGGCATGACCAGCTGTGGGTAAAAGATGAAAGTCATGTAAAATATAGTTTCTTTCTTCCATACTTTCGATTCTTTTTACTCCTCTTAATATAAATACTCGTGGACCGGTCCAATCCTTTTTATTTTTTATTTCCTTTAATACATCTTTTATAAAATTTTCAAATTTTTTACTTTTTACTATGCATAGCTCTTTAATATTATTTTCATTACAAAATTCTCCTAACTTAGTCACAAATACGTCTCGCGTGAAATGTGCCCTAAAGTTGAGATTAATATATAATATTTTTCTTTCTTTAAGATAAACAAAACATTCTTGCTCGATATCGATTTTATTTCCTTTTCTTAATTTATTTAAATCTTCAATTTCTATAAACGTCATTTCGACAGACTCGCTCGGCATTTTTAGTACCTCGACTACTTGTGGTTGATCAGGCCACGCTTCGTCAGGTTTACTAATGCTACTCGTATCTTCTTGCCCTAAACGTCTTTTCTGTCCTCTTGTCATAACTAAGGTAATATCTTCATTCAACTGCTTTAAACTATTTGAAGTTATAATAATTCTAGATAAAGCATCTGCGACACTATTATCTTTCCCTTTTACGTATAAAATTTTGAAATTATATTCTTCTAATGCTAATCTAAATTTAAGAAGTCGACTTGATGGATCTTTCATCGAAAATAAATATATCAACGGTCTATGGTCCGTCATAATTGTAAAATGTTTTCCATATACGTATGGTCTAAAATGTTTAACAGCCCACACAATAGCGACTAACTCTTTTTGAATAGTTGGATAGTTTAGTTCAGCCTTATTGAGGGGTCTGCTAGCATATGCTACCGGTTTCATATTTTTATTACATAAAACTGCTCCAACAGCTATGCCTGAAGCGTCTGTTTGAATTATAAACTCATTGTCTTCCGAAAAATCTGGGAATTCTAAGATAGGTGGGGTTATCAAAGCTACTTTCAATTTTTCAAATGAATTTTGACATTCCGCTGTCCAATTAAATTGTTCATATTTTCTAGTTAATTTATTTAATGGATAAGTTATTTCTGAGAAATGTTTTATGAATTTTCTATAATAATTACAGAAAGCTACGAACCTCCTAACTTCATCTGTATTAGTTGGTGTCGGATAATTTTGTAAAATTTTAACTTTTTCAGGATCAGGTAATACTCCATTTCCCGATACTAAATGTCCTAGATAAAGAATCTCTTTCTGTAAGAAGTTACATTTTTCTGGATTCAATTTTAAGTTAACTTTTCTTAATCTTTCTAAAACGTCTATCAAATTCTTATTATGGCTATCAAGGTTTCTTCCAAAAACGATTAGATCATCTAAATATAGAAAACATTTATCATAAGTTAACCCAGACATCGCTACTGACATAAGTCTGCTAAAAGCACTTGGACTGGTTTTGAGCCCCATCGGTAATCTTTTCATTTGGTACTGTCCGGTTTTTGTAGTAAACGCTGTGTACTCTCTACTTTCTTTATTTAAGCTTAGTTGGAAATAACCTTGGTTAAGATCTAAATGAGAAAAATAGATAGAACCAGAGAGTGAGTCCAAAATGTCGGTAATATTCGGTAAAGGAAACCTGTCATCTACAATGCAATCATTTAGTTTTCGGTAGTCTACAACCAACCTCCATTTATTATCGTTTCCAGACTTTTTCGGCACTAATAAAATAGGACTAGACCATTCACTCTTTGTTTCTTCTATAATATCGTTGTCAATCATTTTTTGTATTTGTTTATCTACTTCATTTTTTAAAGAATGCGGTAATCTATATTGTTTTACAAACACTGGACTAGTATTTGGTTTTAAAGTAATTGATTGCTCATAAACATTAGTAACTGTTAACTTATCACCGGGTAAAAAGAATACATCCGAATATTTGGAACAAATTTCTTGAATTGACTGTTTTTCTTCCATATTTAAATTATTGAATTTTAAAATATCTAATAAAATTTTAGCACGCTCTAAATTATTATAATTAGGCTCAAAGTCGCAAAAATCATAATCTTGAATTGAATAAATCTCAGGTTGAAACATAGGTAAAGTAACATCGTGTTCATTTGTATTTAAAATTTTTATTGGTAACCTATTATTCTTTATTCTTCCTATACATCCCGCAAGAAAAACATTTTCCGCCAATTCTTTGTTATGAATCACACAATCATCCTTAAAATCAGTATCTAACAGTAAATAATGAATTGATTCGCTACGCGCTGGTATATGCAAAAATTCATTCAAATATTCAATAGAATCATAAAGTGTTAAAGAATATTCTATTCCATTTTTAGACAACGTAATAATGTTTGTGTCTAAGTTGATATTTGAAGCGTGTCTACATAAGAAGTCTAACCCTAAAATTCCATCAGCCTTTAAAGGTATGTTATCGAAAACATGAAGCTTGATATTAAAATCAACACGTTCTTGCCTATCTAGATGAGTCAGATTAAGGTGAACGAATCCTCTGGAATGAATCTGACCACCGATACCATTTATGACTGTGTCATTTCCAATTATGGAACTGTTACTAGGTAATGCATCTCTCTTTATTACAGATAGTGACGCTCCCGTATCTACCAACCAAAAGTATTTTTTATTGCCAAAGTATAATTTTAAATATTTTGCTTTTCCTGTTAACGCCAAAATATTATGTTTTAGATCGAAAAAACTGCATTTCGCTATTTCCTGAGTTCACGGGTTCATTCCTATTAGATTGACTTGTATAAAATACACGATGATTATTACCACTACTACTGGCTCGGTCATTCGCGTAATTACCGTAACTCGATCGAGATTTGTTCGCTATTTGGTAACCCCTTGTAGAGGATCGATGCCCATTACCACGAGAACGATGAAATGATTGGCTACGAAAATTATTAAAATTACCTCTGCTAGAATTATTATTATTATATAAATTTTGATGGTTATATCCCCGTTGACCACGTCTATGCTGACTATAAGACTGTCCTCTGAAAGCAGCATAAGCTAGTGACTTACCTCGAGCTCGACGTGAAAAATTCATGATATTTTCACCTGTTGACGTCGATGCTGCCGTCAACTCCTCATCTTTTGCCGCCTGTATCGCGTCTTTCAAGTTGTCATAATTACGTGCAGCAATAATTGTACTGAGTCGAGAGTCAGCCAACCCATCTGCAAACCGTTTGATTGCCAATTTTTCATTAATAGGTTTTAACACAGAAAAATTTTGAGAATTGCCATCTGCCTGCGATATTGTCAGATCTGTAAATAATTTTTCAATTTCGGTACCGTATTGGTCAATCGTACGCCAACCCTGAGTAGTATTTTGTAATTTGGATTGAATAGCAGTAAATGATTTTTTAGGTAATAGTAAATCACGTAAATCTTTGACAAAATCAGTTGTTGATTGATACACATTGGGCATGCGCAATTTCGCATTTTCTGACAGTCTACTTTTCAAAACAAATGTAATAAGCAACTTTTTTCCGGAGTCAGACAACATTTCTGCATACATTTCTATAGAGTCAATGATAGCTTTAATATTATTTCCATTACTGTTCATAACAGGTATCAAATTACACGCTGTTTTTAAATCAAATTCCATGGTTGATGTTAAAATAGAATTTGTATCACAAAAATCGCTCTCACTATCGCTACTGTCGTCCTTTGTTTGAGAACATAACTGAATAATTTGTGAATAGCAAGATTTTATATTATCGTTCAATAATTCTAATTGAGTTAAAACATCAGATTTTAGGCCCTTCTTAGTATATAACAATTGGAATAGCTCCGTACATCTTAAATATATACTTTCTGTTTCCTCTAACTTATTTTTAATAACATTACCCTTAAACCTGGATTTTCCTTTCTTAACTAAATATTTTCTTATATTTTGAAGTTCATTAAAGTATACAATTAGGTCATTTTCCATTACATTTCACAAAATTAATAAACATTACAATAAAATACATACCACATTATTATAGTGAGTTAGTTATCATAGTAGGGGTTATACGTCACAGTAATGCTGCATGATATCTGAGTACATCGCAATGCACTCGATGTCCTTATAAGAAAATACACACGATTTCTTAGAACTAATATAGAACTTATTAATTATAGTATAATATTAAACGTGTTTTTGTTAAGTCTCTAAAATGTTCATATCATATTCTATTTAGGAATATGTATTAATAATTTCCAACGTTAATTTATTTTTTATTATTTTTACTGCACTCTTTCTTTTTTGTTTTTACTTCGCACTTTTTTTTTTATATATATCGCACTACTCACTCACTTTTCACTACACAAATCTTCTACTTCCTAGGGACACGAACGTCTCCCTCCTCATCTCCACCATTGGAACGGAATTCCACTCTGGAACGGTTGAATGATCGCCGAAGATTATTTTGTATAATCTGCTCCCGGATCCAAGAATTGTGACATTTTTTGTATCGTGTGTATACAAAATACAATGCTCCGAGGCCCAAAAGTAGGCAAATGATGATCAGCACCATACTCATAGTAGACATGTGTGTCTTTAATTCTTCCACATGCGCCGAATTTGATCCCAACGCATTTTGGTCTATGAAAACCGTTTCTTTTTCCACGTTTGATCGACACATTTTGAGAAAATTGTTTTATTTTATTTAAATGTAAAGCAACGCGGAGACTGTATTCGCGACGCGCATCCCAAATATGGCAGGGTCGCCATGAAGGGACGTGGTGTAAATTAAACTACTGCTCCCGATCCATTACCTTTTATTACTGACTAATAATTATTGGATACACATTATATTTAAGTTACATATGATATACAATAGAACCTATAACATGCCACACCTCAATGACATGTTTTTATTAAAATAGACTAATCTGTAAATCACTCATATTTATAATTATTAATAAAATATTGTGTAAGGGATTAATTGTTAGTTTGTTAAATTCAAAGATGAAATGCGAAAATCATTAAAAATTTGCACACCATAAATATGGTAAATTGTGAAGTGTGATCATTTTATATGTAACATCTCTGTAACCACAATTTGAGCAAATAAATGAATTATGAATTATGAATTATGAATAAAAGTTTAATGTTCTCAGTGTACATTTTGATGGTAAAAATAACATGTCAATTTATATATTTTCTTCTTTCACGTAAAAATATTTAACGAATATTATTGAGTCCGTATTCATTTTGGTCTGCGGTAAAAGTGAAACCTCTGAAGCCATATTGCCGCGAGGGACAAAAATATTAATAACATACATTTTTTTAAATATTTTTTTTCACTTATTTTTTTGGTAGAGTAACCCATATTTTTTTGGAAAGGAAGTATCGCTCAGTATTCTCTATTCAAACATATTAAAACTCACGGGGACTTAGCCGTCTTGGCGTTCATGGAAAGATGTCCAGCATATAATGACGATGATGATTACACCTCCATTTTTTAGGCACATTAGGTATCGTAACAATAAATATATATAACAGGATACGCGTATCTTATGATGCGCGTATCCTGATTTGATTAGATTTGCGATTATATTATGCAATGACTGGTCTCCTCTAAAACAGCTGGGCCGATTTTGATGAAATTTTGTGTGGGTTCGAGTAAATTTGAGGATGGATTAACCATTGGTTCACAATTTCGTTAATTATAAAACGTTTTGTACAAGTCTGTCAAATCCTCTAGTGTCGCTATAAATCCTTAGTAATATTGTAAATGTGAAATTAGGGATGTTTTTTACGCTTTTACGCGAAATCTACTCAACCGATCATTATGAAGCTGTATACATATTCTAGGAGGCACTCAGCGCATTATACTGGGGGCAGTCGCGGCTAGTGCCCAGCGCGGCAAATTTTCTAGGTCGAAAAAATTTTAAAAGTAAAAAAAAACCTGTAATATTAAAAAAAAAATTAAAAGTTTGTGTAAAATTTCAGTATAGGGGTGAAATTTATATTATTATTTGGTAGATGTAGTGTTGGTCGGCCATTAAACAGATGGGAAGACGATCTCCGTGCAGTGGCAGGTCCGCGTTGGATGCGAGTAGCAAGGGCTCGGTCATCTTGGCGTTCATTGAGGGAGGCCTATGTTCAGCAGTGGACGGATGAAGGCTGATGATGATGATGAATAAATAGTCATGTGTTATATTAATTTAATTCGTGTTATTATTTATTACACGTGGATGGTTATAATTAATGTGGGTGGTATATAATATTGAGCGGACTCGCCGCTCAGCTGTGAAGATAGACTCACGCCAGTTGAGAAGCACAGACTAATTAATATCATTCAACATTCTTAATTCAATATTATTATTTATTGTGTATTAAGAAGGAAGTTGATATGATGATTCACTTAGGATTTTAAGGAAGCTTAGGTGGAGAATTAAAGCTATTGATATCACGCGAAGATTATTCCGCTAAGATGCCTTTGTAATTCTTAGTTAGAGCAAATAAAGCTGCGGGCAAAAGCTAGTAAAATATGCTTGCTAATAATATAAATGTGAAAGTAGGGATGTTTGTTACGAAAACTACTCAATCGATCATCATGAAACTTTACACATATTCTCGGAGGTTAGTGGATGTAATATAGGATATATTAAAAAAAAGTTTTTTTTCGCGGACGCTCGCGGGCAACAGCTAGTATATATACCTATAACACTTCGTTAGCAACTTAGATATGAATATATATGATAAACACTTAGGGTCTGTTTCACAATGTCCTAATAAAGTTCCAATTAAGCTATTTGCAACATATTTACCACATAACTACAACGTTTTTGTTTCACAATTGACAAATAACAATATTTGGCTAATAAAGTTCCCTGTAAACTATAGGTCGGATCAACTGGTCATTAGCAAATTCATCTGTCAGATAAATTAGTTGACAGCTTCACGACATTTGACAATTTGACGTTTCGGTAACAGTAATATACAAAATAATTTAAATTGTGTTTTGATCGTTTAATAATTAAGGGATAACATTATATACAAGGTCTATGTAAATAAAAGGTATAAAGATGGTATGATACATACATTTAAATTATAAAAACATATTTTCATGTATATTTACAACATGGAATGTTTTTCTAAAACATATTTATCGTAAAATGGAACTATGAAATGCGAGGTTGCCAAGCCTACTAACCAGTAAGTGCCAAATAGCGATCTGCCAAATAAATTTATAGGGAAGATGATGGTGAAACCCAATCAAGACTAACTAGAAGATTCATCTGTCAATTAATTTATGTGTCATATAGCTATAGGGTACTTTACTGGTACATTGTGAAACAGACCCTTAGATATGTATGTTGTTCTTACGGGATGCAGATGTCTGTTGTCGTGGAAGGGTGCGAGAGACATGCGAGGCACCAGCAGCGTCGTCGTTGTGGTCTCCGAGGCCGCCGACTCGCGCTTTGACGGGTGGCTGTACAACCTGCACACGTTTATATGTTACATACGTCTGCAACCAATGGGTAGTTGTAGTGTAGTAGTTTAAAAAAACAAACGGACAAACGAGCTTCAGCACCGTACACACGAGCGCTTACGGCGCTGAACAGGGTCAAATAGGCTTCACCTAAACATATTTTAAGCAAAATTGACACGGTTTACGGTCGTGATAAAAATATATGTTAAACTTCATCATATTTCTAAGTTCACTCAAAAGTCAAAAACACGTTTTCTAGAAATTTTCTCGATAAAAAAAAATCCCAATTAAGCAGTGTTTAGTGAACTTTTAACGTAAATATCGCCTTTACTTAACAATATATGTTGGTAAAATTTAAAAGAGTAACAGATAATATTATTATAAATTTTCGTGTTAATTTATATTTTTGATTGCTTTTCAGATTTCGATAATATTAACTGTTTTCTTATATTAATATCCATAGTTAACGTGCTTCATGATGCCACCATCGCGCTTCTCTTTTACTTCTATGTGATTCGACAGTAAGCGCTGAGGCGCGTTGCTAAGTGGACTTATGTCATTTTTCACAATACAACGCGCCGCTCGCGAATTAATATTTGTACTATATAAAATTGTATTTAACAAAGATATAATGTAACGTGCATGCGCAACGTAAGTAATTTCGGGATAATTATTAACAATATAACAATAAATATATAGACTAAATATTACCAATGGCATAAGCGCCATCTATCATTGACCAATGTCAACAATTGACCTTCTATAATCTGATACGCTACAACAAGTTTGTCAATAAAGGTGTAAATAAATAATAATATACTAGTATATTGAGAGTGTGTATAAGAGAGAGAAAAATAATATTGAAAAAATGCGAAACAAAAGAAATAAATGGAGACTATAAAAAAGAAGATTTATTATAAAATAAAAACACATGCTCTCGTGGTGGACGGACTCGGCCTCTTATGCGAGGGTTCCGGGTTCGATCCTAACCCGTCCGTGTGTGCCTTGAAATGGGTTTTTCTAAATTTCTAAGTGCACACGAGACCATCGTTCGCTCACCGGTGAAGGAAAACATCGTGAGGAAACCTGCATGCCTGATGAGATTGAAAGTCTTTGAAGGTATGTGAAGTTCACCAATACGCACTGGGCCAGCGCGGTGGACTATTGGCACATTACCCTCCTCGCCTGATTTCGAGGAAGGAGACCCGTGCCCAGCAGTGGGACATATAAGGGTTGATACTTTACTTTACTTTTTAAAAAAAAACACATAAATGAAGTTGTAAAGTAAGTACCTATCTATTTACAACATTTATTTATCAAAACTCGCAAATAACGCATTTCAATACAATAAGGAATATTTTAGTACAGTCCGTACATACATAACTCTAAATTCGATAATTTACAAAATGGACGAATAGCGCAATGGTTTAGTGAACGAATAACGCTCTACGTGTCATGTACATTGCATATGTTCAAACCTCGGTCAAAACCGACTTCTTTTTGGTGATTTTTTTATATAATAATTTTCGCCTTTTCTCATAGTTATGTTCTTTTTGGTGTATTTTTATTTTTTTAGTTTTTCCCCTTTCTATTTTTTGGTAGCAACAGTAACTATTTTTTTATTCTCGCTAACAATAAGTACCTACCTAAGTATTTATAACTAATATTACATAATATTGTTTCTGTTATTTTCCTTCTAGTAAAAGAAGACGGTTGACCATTAGTTCGAGTGCAAATGATGTCCCATCAAAGAAAACATTTCATGGGTACGAATACCTATATTACATACTAGCTGTTGCCTGCAGCTTCGCCTGCGTTAATTAAGATTTACAACGGGATCTTAGCGGGATAATATATCTTTACCGATAAATGGGCTATCCAACACTGAAATGTTTCATTAAAATCCGACCAATAGTTCCTGAGATTGGCGCGTTCAAATAAACAAACTCTTTAGCTTCATATCTTAAGGATTTAAAACATGAGTAAAATAAACTCGTTTAAATGTAGTCCAAAAAAATCAAAATTTCTGAATAAAATATGGTTGTTGTGCCTCACTCGACGTAGATAGGTATAGTGTGTCGTGGACTTTTTTGTAGATATTTATAAGACTATAATTAATTAGAACATTTTATGGTTCTATATTTTATAGTTTAGGCAGCGTACGCAAAATAAATAAGTTTTCTGGTTGATTTTTTACACCTCGTGTCCGAAAAACCCAAATATCTTACGGAACCCTGTTTTTTTCCAGAATAAAATTTAACCTGTGTTACTCGTGGATAATGTAGCTTTCGAATGGTAAAAAATTTTTGAAATCGGTCCAGTACTTTTTGAGCCTATTCGTTACAACCAAACAAACAAACAAAGTTTTCCTCTTTATAATATTAGTGTAGATAAGCTTTCGCCCGCGTGGAAATGAGATTGGAAAAAAACCAAATAAGTAGTGTTTATCCTTACGAATATAAAATATTATAAAACTATATTGAAAGACTTGTCGCGTTCTACATTTGGCCAGTACCTACCTAGTACCTACATATAAATATTGCTCGTTTGATAAATCGTCGTTTTTAACATTTCAATTGACGTAAATCGTAATTATGAATACTACTAGTAAGGCAAATGTAATTCCCGTAGGAACTTTATTTTTTTGGGATAAAATAATATAACCCATGTCCTAATACATGGTTGGTACATAGGTATACGCCATCACTATTTCAAATTTCAGCCAAAGAGTTTCAGCAGTTTTGCCTTGAAACCCGATCAAACAAACTCACTTTCACATTTATAATATTAGTAAAATGATATTAGGTATATGTAAAAAAGAGGTAGAGGTACCAAAAATGAAGCACCTAAAAAACAAACATTCGGTAAGTTTTGCATTTGCCATACATCCTCGTCTCCATAGATCTATGACAATCTTAGACACGGCATAAATGCAAATCCTGTCGAATCAGTATATTATTATGATAGTACATACATAATATGATTGTTTCATACAATGTTTTATTCATTTTGTCCTATACATCTATGGTGCTATTCTACTGTGATAAAATTTCAGAATATTTCTACCTACATTACAATTTACAACATACCGGGTGTATTTGGAACGATTTGAAAAAATGAAACCTAATAATATACTATTTATATACTATAATATAATGCATATGTCGCAGTCATCTGGTTGAATCAATCAGGTGATTGTAATTTAGTTTATTCTTTTCCCACCGCGGCGTTAGTAGTCACCAAAACAAATTTTGCGTAAAACAGCTCGCGCAGAAAACTTATTCTGTGATTATATATGTTTCGTTTTTTTACCTAAACTCTTATTCCACAATGTGACATAGACTTGAGTTAACAACTTTCTGGAGTCACAGAGACTTCCATATTTTAATACATTACTTTTGAAAAAATAAGGTATATTTATAGCCTATCTTAAGACTTGAAATACAATATAAAATCATAACAAGGTGTGAGGTCACGTCATGTCCTCATTTTTGTTATGTAAAGTAAGTTACCTTTTAAATTGCGGACTTATAATCACCCTAAACAAACATTACAAAGTCAGCTCTATCCCATTCAACAACTTGACGAGTTGTCCTTTCAATTAAATGTCGTTATTCGATGAACGTGCAATCTGATGACTGCGACACATATATATCATGTATCTTAGAAACGTTCTTTTTTTTTAATTTTTAGCACTTACGTATTTTGCATGCTCGCGATGTAGGTATAAATACACGCTATGAACTCTCGCTGACCGCGTGTCGTGTGTGGTGCGGGAGTTCGTACACCTCGAGCGAAGCGGTTGTGAGTTAGCTGTTACTATCTGTTTTATTCCAAAAACTATTATTTTAAAGCATTGTCATCAAATGCCATGTCTCTCCATATTAAATCTTGTGACAAATATTGTCAAAATAAAATCACGAACTTCGGCTTAATGTCTGTATCATTATGTTCACCAAACAAAATTATATTCCTCATAAACAAAAAGAGCAAAATGCCCCTCAGGCACAAGCTCACCCTCTATAAATCATGTATCCGCCCCATCATGTCATACTCCTGTGTGGCATTCGCGCATGTGCCTCAGCATAGACTCAGAGGCCTCCAAACGATCCAAAATAAATTCTTACGTGTGGCAACCGGTTGCCCGTGGTACGTAAGAAACATCGACCTACACCGCGACCTCAGACTAGATTCGATTAGGGGCCATTTCAAAGCGATGTCAGAACGTCACTTCGAAAAGGCACTTCTCCACCCGAACCCACTCGTCGTGAGTGCGGCAAACTACACCCCCGATAGCTTAGCACCTAATAAGTCTAGGTTACCTAAGAATGTCATAACCGATCCTGTTGATAAAATCACAGAACTGTTAAAGCGCGACGCTGAAGCGCGACGTAAGCTACAACACACACTCAGACATAACACAGCCGGTGTTAGGCACACATTCACACCGCATGGGCCCCGGGGTCGTATGCGACGTCGAACCCTACACTCCGTTGACCAGTTGATCCGGATCAACCGCGACAGCATAGGCTCAGATCAGCTACGAGTCGACACCAATATAGACCGTGTAATCACCGATAGCACTCTGCTATCGGCAGCTTGCTCGGGTCCCGCGCTTGACCCGCCTCCCCCGCTACCGGGGGAGGGGAGGGCCGGCCCTCACGATAGGTTTCTAACGTCACCCGTTCCAAACTAGTCGACCGTAGCTGACCAAGTTAGGTACAAACCCGACGCCATGAACATGGCGGGGGGCAACCCCCCAAATTTTTAACGTCATAGGATGATCCAACCGGATCACCCCATTTCCGATGACGCATAACGGTCACTAGGACCATTAGCATAGATCCAACCGAAAAAAAAAAAAAAAAAAAAAAACAAAATTATAAAAAAATTGGTTGTCTGTAAAGTCGGTTTACAGACGATAGTTTGACAACATTACATTCTGCACGAACCGAACTGAGCCGATCATACCTCTCTCTCGTTCGGACCGCGCTCTCGCTTTTGGGAACGCTACATGACGTCATCTTTTTCATGCGTGCCCGTAATATCGGGTTATTAGACTTTGTCACGTAAAACAAATTAGAAAAGACAGCAAATAAAAATTATAATTTCGCATTTTTTCACTTCTATCATGTCAGGCCAAGCGTACACTATCATATTTTAATATTACAGACAGACACTCCCATTTTATTTATATCTATAGATTAATTTCATGTTCTTAATTCACGGTATAAAAATAATAATAAAAAATATTCGGGAATAGATTTTTATTATGATTTTTTATCCATATAAATTAAAACCTGAGAGACCAAAATGTGAATACGTATTAAAAAACAACAAACAACAATGTAGTTATGCAATGTACGTATGCTAGGCCGGCATGACCACTTATTGCCCCATCCCCCAATTAGCACGACCCCCCTTCCTATTCCTTTAAGGCTAACAACGCAGATTCTTATGGGCGTTGTTGGTGAGCACTTTCCATCAGGTGCGCCGCATGCCCATTTTATCCTCTTTCATAAAAAACCCGCGCATGTATTACATACAACTAGAGAAATATTATAATTGACAAATTTAACGCAATAAATACTCCTTCAAATGATGTGTTAAGCATTGATTATAATTTTTAAATTTGTAATAGTAAAAAAATAAAACTAAAAATATCCGACATTCTTATTTGCCTTGTCTATTTACTTGCAACGCTACTGAAATCTATTATATATTATTTATTAAAACGCCATCTATTGGTTAACTTACTTTCATTGATCACAAAGATTGCTAATATTGCAATATGCAATGCTGTAATAGTTCGATATTTTACCGCTTTTTTTAAATACAAGCAATGGCGCTGTGGTGTCGAGACATTGTGGGCGTGGTTTAAAAATTGAAATCGCAGATTTGATTAGCTCTATTCAGCGTCTTAATAAGCGTCGTGAAACCCCGATGTTGGCGCGAGTCGCGAGCTCGGCGTGCTAAATTCGATTTAACGCCAAACGCTTAACGTCGAATATCCTGTTACTCGACAAAAAGACGTTATGCTTTAAAAACGATCAGTCCATTTTTTTGACGTTTAAATGAGACAAATGAATACCTAATACATGGGTATCTGTTAATACGAAAGCGTTTTTAAAGCTCGACGCTTTTTTTATCGAGCAATATTGGATTTTCTATGTAAAATTTTTGGCGTTAAATCGAATTGAACTCGCAACTCGAGCCAAACGTCGGATTTTACCGCGACGTTCACCAAGCGCTCATGCTGACGAGGGTTAGGGCCTAGGAAACTAATTGACAATAATTCAGCGTACATTCAACTATTCCAGCCCGCCTAGCATGCACGCCACGATAAATTGATTATATTTGTCGACTCCTTTTCTCGTTTTATCTCTTATGTCTATCGTAGCGAAAATGCGTAAAGATAATAACATACGATGCGACTGGCAAGGGGTCGGCCGTCTTGGTCATTGAGGTAGGCAAATATTCAGCAGTGGACGGATAAAGGCTGATGATGATGATGATGAAGGAACTTCGTTCCTATCTGATGTCTTAGGACACCACGCGGTTTTTGGTTTCTATTAAAAGAATAATTTATCTCGTTTATATACCTATATTGACAACAAGAAATGTATCTTATTCGAAAGTCAAAATTTGAAAGAATAGGGATGTTGACTATTTTTTTTAATTGATTTTATTTGATAGATATACTATAGACAAACACGAAAAAAATATTATTGTAAAGAAATATGTCCAATTTTAACAAAAAATTAAATAAAGAAAAAGCGTCATTACGTCACACACCGCATACAAAGCTCGCGCTATGTTAGGTGAGTTTGTACTTAGCTCAATGTTCAGTGACGTCATCGCCTTATTGGCGTTTACACTCACGTGATAATGCATGATAAATAACGCATTTTAAATTAATTTTATAAATTTTAAGACAAATAAGTAGACTTTTAAAATGTTATTTTAGGTTTTCAAATACTGTATTTAATATGTTAAACATAACTTTACATGACTTTGTAACACGAGTCAACATCTCTATTACGATGTCATGTTAGCTTCCGTGAAATAGTATATTATGTCTTCGACGTAGACATTATCTCTTTCTCTGGTCAAGAGACATCTCATTGTACGCATGCTAGGCCAGCTGGTCTATGCTGACTGGCTAGGTGAGCCAGGTCATCAATCGCAGAGATCCACGAATGGAAGACAAGAACATCAGCTTAATGTGCTTTCCGAGGCACGGAGGAGCCTCAGGTGTCAATGACCACGATGATCTACGGACGAACGGGAAGTCTAATAAGATCGCCGTGCTGTGACCGGTCTTTGTTGGATGCGAGTGGCAACTGGGAAAGGATCGCTCGTCTTGGTGTTCATCGAGGGAGGCCTATATTCAGTTATGGACAGATAAAGGCTTATGATGATGATATTGATATTAAGATAAAAGCCATATATTAGAAAACTATCAGCTAAAGACAATATGATTAAAAAATAACTTCAGATTATAGGGGTATACAAGAGAGAATTAAACATAATATGACCTTTTTGGAATTGACTTTTAAAAGTTTCGAAACGGTTGGAGAGATTACGAAATAAAGGATCTGGGGCCCGATCGATTAATGGTTTACGGACCATTAAACGCGGTAACAAGAGAAAGAGCTGATGCGAACCTGAAATACTTGCTAACTGAAATTTTGGTCAAATTGAATATAGTTTTTAGGTACTTTTTCTTCTGGTTTTATAACTGAAAGCAAATGCTTGGGTCTCCTCCTCGAAATCAGGCGAGGATTTATCGTCATCTTTATCATCATCATCATCTTTGGCCACACGCGTCCAACGCGGACCGGCCTTTGCACGGATACAGACTCATCAAATGACGCAAAATGGGATAGTATGCACAAGTATGCACTTGGCAAGAATTTGGTATAAGAAGAGTGATGAAGCGCAAACACGGATAGTAAAATCCTCAGTCCTCAGTCAACTATTCTGTATAAATAACTATAGATGAGAGTAAGCTAAAAGCGTTGTTATTTCGCGTACTAAGATCCCGTTGTAAATCTTAGTTAACGCAGGCGAAGCTGCGGGCAACAGCTAGTGTTAAATAAAGAACTAAATAATGACGTATTTTAAATAACCTTCAATCCCTAAGGCTGCCTTTTCGCTTCTGTATGGTTTACGTGAATGCAGAGTGTCGCAATGACCAACAAAATCTGTACGCGGTCGCACCGCGTGTCCCTACCCTTACCTACATACATCGGTTAAGCGTTTTCCAATAGTTATTACAGTTTACACTGGCTCTGTGAGTATTGCTATCATCGCTGTTTATTATTTTCATTAACACGACCACAATCATTATCACTATCATTATCATTATCATCTCAATCTACACTAATATTATAAAGAGGAAAACTTTGTTTGTTTGTTTGTTTGGTTGTAACGAATAGGCTCAAAAAGTACTGGACCGATTTCAAAAATTCTTTCACCATTCGAAAGCTACATTATCCACGAGTAACATAGGCTACATTTTATTCTGAAAAAAAAATAGGGTTCCGTAAGATATTTGGGTTTTTCGGACACAAGGTGTAAAAAATCAACCAGAAAAGTTGCTTATTTTGCGTACGCTGCCTAAACTATAAAAGATAGAACCATAAAATGTTCTAATTAATTGTAGATCTTATAATTATCTACAAAAAAGTCCGCGACACGTTATACCTATCTATGTCGAGTGAGGCACAGTAACCATTTTCTTATTTAGATATTTTGATTTTTTTTTGGACTACATTTAAACGCGTTTATTTTACTCATGCTTTGGATCCTTATCAAAATAAATTATTTCATCACTAAGTACAGTTTATGTAGATAATATTTCGACTTTGAATGATTAAAATTGGATGATCGGTTTTGAAGTTATGGCGAAATCTATCTATACTATATATCTACACTTATATTATAAAGAGCAAACTTTGTTTGTTTGGTTGTAATGAATAGGCTTATAAAGTACTGGACCGATTTCAAAAGTTCTTTCACCATTCGAAACCTACATTATCCACGAGTAACATAGGCTAAATTTTATTCTGAAAAAAAAACAGGGTTCCGTAAGATATTTGGGTTTTTCGGACACGAGGTGTAAAAAATCAACCTGAATAGTTACTTATTTTGCGTACGCTGCCTAAACTATAATAAAAGATAGAACCATAAAATGTTCTAATTAATTGTAGATCTTATAAATATCTACAAAAAAGTCCACGACACACTATACCTATCTATATCGAGTGAGGCACAACAACCATATTTTATTCAGAAATTTTGATTTTTTTGGACTACATTTAAACGAGTTTATTTTACTCATGCTTTTAATCCTTAAGATATGAAGCTAAAGAGTTTGTTTATTTGAACGCGCTAATCTCAGGAACTATCGGTCGGATTTTAATGAAACATTTCAGTGTTCGATAACCCATTTATCGGTAAAGATATATCATCCCGCTAAGATCCCGTTGTAAATCTTAGTTAACGCAGGCGAAGCTGCGGGCAACAGCTAGTCATTAATATAAACGATCTTTTTGAAAAATCATTATCTGCTGAAAATAATAATAGATTCTCTCGATGTAATACTCGCTCATAAATCACTTGAAACATGTTTTGGCAAAACAATAATTTGCGTTATTTTTGAGTTCTCATAGTTTAGTCTTGGTTTGAATGTTAAGTAAAAAAAGTAAAGTATCGACCATTTATGTCCCACTGCTGGGCACGGTCTCCTCCTCGAAATCAGGCATGGAGGGTGACGGGCCATAGTTTACCGATGCGCTGCACTGGCCCAGTGTGGGTTAGTGAACTTCACATGCCTTCAAAGACTTTCAATCTCATCAGGCATGCAGGTTTCCTCACGATGTTTTCCTTCACCGGTGAGCGAGCGATGGTCTCGTGTTTGGGGTGTACTTAGATATTTAGAAAAACCCATTTCAAGGCACACATGGGGGGTCAGGATCGAACCCGGAACCTCTCGCATAAGAGGGCGAGTCCATCCACCACTAGACCATCGTCGCTCTCTAGGTAAGTAAGTAAGAAACAAAAAAATTGAGCTGTCAAAATCGCATCGTTAACCGGGATTATACTAAAAGTTTCGTTCGACCGTGAGATTGACCTAGTCACTATGCGGTTGAACGGTTTCAAATCAACATTTTGTTTTCTAATATTTACGCGAGTTTTAATATTATCAGGAAACTTTTATGGATTTCACCGCGTTTTATTAAAATTCCTGCCTGCCCGACTTTCAAATACTTTGGCACTGGATCGTGATCTGACATCAGTCATCGGAGGTCTGGTCTCTGCCAAGCGTCATCACTACAATGCTTGGGACGAGTCCTGGACGGCAATGGCCTGCGAGGCAGTAACGCCTCAAAAGTAGGTCGACGAGGCTTCCTCCCGCAGGCGCTAAGCAGGGATGCGTAGGAGGCGCTACCTTAGTGACTGCGCCCTTAGTAACGCCCCTGTACTCGTGTTATTGTTATTGTTGGCGCTATTATTAGCCAACAATAACTTCATCGGACATTAATCATTTTCATTTCGTCACTCCTCATCGAATGATCCAGGCATTTATCGGAGACGCTGAAACTTGAATAATTAAGCGAAGTTTCTATGACAAGTTGCTGTAAGTACTGTTCCGTAGAAAAGTCATATGATTGATTGACTTCACAGATGTCCTAACATTGTTTCTCATGATAGGGTAATATTTTTTGTTTAATTCTTATCGATTTTTTAAAGCATAAGAGGGTAAACGAATAGTCGAAACATTTTGGCCACTATCGACGCCAAATTAACATCCACACAACCAGAGGCTATGCAGGTGAGTTGTTTACCTTTTCCATATATATCCCAATGGGCCGGAATCCATCCAACCGGAAACTCAAAACCAAATGAAACGCGATTGATCAACTGCCACTTTATGCTGGTATCCTGTGAGCGAGAGGTAGGATGTTTGGCAGCGGGCCCTATTTGTCTGCAAAGCAGCTGGGCACTACTTCTTACTCTTATCACTAGTTATATGTTATATAAGAAAGACAACACAATCTTGTTTTGGAAACTGCAGCGATGCTTTAGAAAATACTATAAAATCATCACCACTAGTTCGTTTACGTCTGCATCTAGATCAGTGATTCCCAAAGTGGTCCAGGTGGACCCCAGTGGTCCACAGAAGACTCGAAGGGGGTCCACGATAAGCGTGACAAAAAATAGGGGTCTACAATCGCAAGCGAGGGTCCATGACATTTTCAATTCACAATTTGGTAAAAACAAAATGATGGCTTGACTTGTTGTGTGTGTTGAGGATTTTACTATTATAATGTAATATGTCGAAACGAGGAATTTTTGAAAAAAAAAACTCAGCAAGGGGTCCACCTGATGCAGGAAAATTTTGAAAGTGGTCTATGAAATAAGAGATTTTGGGAACCTCTGATCTAGATGGAAGGATCTTTGTGCGGATATCAGTGGACGACTGACCGATCGTATTACGTTAATTATAAGAGACCTGTGTCATAGTGTAAGTATCGATCGAAGGCACACTCACACAATCATACGCACACAAGCGCGCCACGCGGCATATTGATAGCACTGCGAGGTTCTTCTCTTCGATCTCTTCGATACGCATATTTGTGTGAGTGTCGTTTGTAGTTACCGTACTATATCCTATTTAACTTAATTAAAAAAAAGAAGGCTTTATTATAAAGGAATAAACAATCTGATGATGATGTTGATGAATCGTTTTCAGTCTAACTCATACAAAACATACTAATTAATTAGCGCATTCATAAAGGTCTAATACTGTGTTGGATATAAATAAGTCATAATATTAATAAGGCACGTCTTCCTGTTATTAAATTAATGATATTTTACGTGAGAAATAAAGATTGTTAAAGATAATTATTGAAAAAACCACTAGCTTGCACCTGATGGTAAGTAAACAGTTAGTCAGTTTTGACTGTGAATAAAAACGACACCACTCGTTATTGAGCTACATTTTGATATCTGATCGTTTATAAAATAGCCTTTTCTAACAAGGCATAATTCACTCTCCTAGCGAGCGACTTTATCAAATTAGTGCTGATATCTCGTGTGAAAAATTGAGATTGATAAGGATAATTTAGGAAACCGACAGGAGCACTGGCGTAGCCGTTTGGCGAAGTCTTACATCGACGTTTCTGGTCAAACTTTTAAATGGTATTGTGTGATGTGATCAAGAATTTATTGACACATTTTGGGTTGCCCCTGAATCCCGGGAGCGCCATACCATCGATGATGCAGCGGTAGCTGCGCCCCCGGAGAGGAGTCAAACCGTGAGTAACCAATGGGCAATCAATTTCGACTATGAATGAAAAACAAATAGCAATCTTATGGAACGCTGTAAGATATTTTGATTCATTGTAAAGGTGAAACTCACTTGACTATAAATTCACCGAAGAGGGAAAAGCCGTAGCGAATGTCTAGTAACAGCTCATCAATAGTAATCGCATGAAAACCGCCTAAGCATTCGAAGAGCTGATCTAAAATAGTGTTGGAATTAGAAAAATATATGCCACTAGCTGTACCTGCGCGCGTTACGCCACCAATGAAATTAGTAATGGCAGTGACGTCATCTGTCGAAAACTTATTGTACCAACTCAGAAACCTGCGTGGTTTCCTGCACAATAACTTTGCTAATGATCGTCATATGATCAAATGCATAGTTTACGATTTTATAATGAACATACAGACAAACATTTTTATATGTAAGATAAATGGGAAAGCTACGACGTATACCACTTACCATCAGGCACGTCTGCCAGTGCGCTTAGTGTGCGTGTCTTCTCCGACCAAATTCGAGATTGACCATCCGTTGTTTTAATCAACTTGAGTTATTACGGTACCATTTGTTATTTTTATCTTAGTCCGTGTGTCGCAGTGTAATCTTTCAGAGAGATTGTTTCACGGGAGGACATATGGGGGTCACATATTATGACAGATACATATTTTTTTCGCAATCCAGCCTACTTGAACTTCCATTGCTTAATAATAAATATATACAATT
Organism: Lycaena phlaeas; assembly: GCA_905333005.2. Lineage (NCBI taxonomy): Eukaryota > Metazoa > Arthropoda > Insecta > Lepidoptera > Lycaenidae > Lycaena > Lycaena phlaeas. The sequence continues at coordinate 7,182,714 of HG995182.1, forward strand.
GCCCGCAGCTTCGCTCACGTCAGGCAGCTGTATCGAAATAATGATGATTATTTTTGTAATTTTTATTCCTTATGCTATCTATCCAACACTTTAATTTCATCAAAATCCGGTTTAATTTAGTAGATTTAAGCTTCATATGTATATCAAACAAATAAACTTACTTTCACTTTTGTAATATACAAGTAGATACCCACAGCTTCGCCCGCGTTACCTTGAATCTACAGTTTTCAGTTGATATTAATTGATCTATAACTTACGTCACAGTTTTAACCACAGATATTTGAAATAAGTTATTTCAAATATCTGTTCTTAATATTTCTATGGTTTTAACAAAGCATTTTGAACGTGAAAGAATCATTAAAATTGGTTGACTACTCAACCAATTTTAATGATTTTTTCACGTTAACATTCTCTTCTTTTATGATAATAACATTACTGCATCATACCTACTTGTGAAACCGTATCAAAATGCGTTGAGTAGTTGAGATCGGGGCACGAATATACCAAAACAAAATCAACTTTATTTTATACTGTGTAAAAATAATATTTATAAAGTCTATTCAGATCTGGTCTAAAACGATGTTCATCCAATGAATATAGCCAAAATCGGTTTTCGCTGCTACTATTCCTCATTTGATAACGCTCATTAAAGTTTCATTCAGCTTAAAATTGTATTAATTAACGCCTTTTACGAATTAAGCCAAAAGGATTGATCATCAGATAATTTTTCTAAATAGTTCTGTGTGTCACGTCTGTGTTAAGATTGCAAAGAAAAGGCGTAAGACATGTCCCTCGCATCCAATACAGACCATAGCAGAAACGCCATTTGGAAGTAAGTGGCCAGAGTTTACCAAACATAAGTTTAACTGGAACTAACCTAGGCAATATGTGTTGTCTATCCTGAAATACAAGACGAGAAGTCTCTTGTACCAGATACAGCCCTTTTTTCTAAAACACGGTAAATCTGTTGAAATAACGGTGGTGGTAGCTAGCTAGCTAACAAAGCTATGCTCTTGGGATTGCGGCGCAGCGCATGTTTCCTACCATAAAAATCCACCATACACGTGCACCATCACGATTGTCAGCCATTTTTTCCATATCAACTAACATCAAGAAGTAATTTATTAAAATTAAAATTATTTCAATGGAATCAGATTAACTAGTCAATTATTGTGCAATAAAAATAAAACTCTCTAGAATCTAGAACTTAGTTTATAAAGAAGCGTAGGGAAAAGAAACTACACACATAAAGCTGATTACACATCAATTTATTGAAAGCAACAAATGTAACAAAATAAAAACAATAGAAATGCAGTCCCAATCCACATTGTGTCCTCGACTTAAATGTCTTCGTAAATGCAAAGGCTTAGCAGAATCTACTCGCAGCCTGGTCTTCACACAGTGAGCCTAAACAGAAATTAATCATCATATTTAGACTTGGCATTAGTGACGAAGCTGTGTTAGTCTAGTGGAAATTGTTCCACTTTTTTGTTCATCCCTGAACAGTTTAAATTAAAGGTTAATAGGACTTAGGGCCTGTTTCACAATCTCCAGATAAGTTCCCAATAGGCTATCGGCAACATATTTGACAGATAGAGTATGGAGTATCAGTCAAATATGTTGCCGATAGCCTATTGGGAACTTATCTGGAGATTGTGAAACATGCCCTTAAAGTATTAGCTTTTTCGTAATATTTAAACATAAGATCATTGCCTAGTCATCGATGACGGAAATCAAGTGAAACCTGCATGTCTGATGAGGTTAAGCCTCCATGTGTTATGGTGTGTAAAATTCACCACCCCTCATTGGAATAGCGCATAAGTGAACTACTGTCCAACCAATTCCTCTACGATTTCGAAACAAAAAACCGTGCCAAGCTTCGTCATCGACAAATGCCCTACTTATTTGTCGATGACGATGATGATAGTAGCTTATAGTTTTATGCTTATACTATTTCAGAATAGAGACAAAATGTGAAAATTTTGACACGACGCGACGGTTCGAGCAAAGGCGAGTCATTCGAAGGATCTTGGCGTGAATTACAAGATGATGTTCAGACGATGAAAAAAAGAGTTAATATTGGTGATGATTGTAAAAAAATCTTGTTAAAAAGTTATCCTGTCATTATTTCTGTTGATTGCTAGATGATTTGACTACCCTTTAATAATTAATCAAACTGGTATAACGAATTTTATGTTTTTTTAGATGACCTACTTTAGTGTAATTCCCTTATACGATTAGTCTAATTTATTTACTTGGTGGGTACTTTATGTTAATAACATTTTATTTTAATTAAAATCAGTAAAGGCATATTTACTTTGAAGATACCCTTACGGCTAAATGAATACTGTTGGAGCTTATTATTCTTAACGTTTATACTTAAACATAAAAGCAAAAAAAAAAAAAAATTGTTTGAGTTTTTGTTTAAGTTTTATTTTTAAAATAACGAATTTTATAAATATTGTACAATTAGGGTCTGTTTCACAATCTCCCGTTAAGTTCCCTATAGGCTATAGGGAACATATTTGACAGATAGAGTATGGAGTATCTGTCAAACATCTGTCAAATATGTTGCCTATAGCCTATAGGGAACTTAACGGGAGATTGTGAAACTGGCCCTTAAAATACAATAAAATTATAATTATATACCATTAGTATATAATTATGATAAAGTTTAAAAAAAAAAAAAATGAACTAAAAAAAAAAGACAAAAAGAAAAGTGATGGAACTGGAGATAAGGTTCCTTTCGAATCATAACCGCCTAATTTCTCCACTAAGCTATCATGACATACTAATTGACAGCGAAATTTACGTTCGTATTCTAATCATATTTTATCGTTGCCTCAAAACACGGATAAAAAAGTTTTCTAAAAACGTATCCTAGCTAGATCGATTTATCGCCGTTTGCAACATGTAAACAAAATTTCATAAAAATCGTTGGAGCCGTTTCCGAGATTCAGATTATAATATATAAATATATATTCAAGAATTGCTCGTTTAAAGGTATAACATGGCATATTATCACTTAAGTAACGAGGCGTTATAAATTGAGCTGTAATAAATATAGTTAGGCTAAATTATATTTCTTTTGTTATTGTGCACATTCAAGGCGTTATTTAATTAAGATATATGAACCCCAAAACAATTAATGTAAGAACTAAGAAGCTTACTCGACTAAGATCCTTTGGCCGACTTTGGCCTTCCGCCAAACTGCGCAGTGTTGCCAACTCTTTTTATCTCTCTATACTTGCCTTGTCCCAATTTAACAAGATTCATAAATTATTTCAAACTTATCCTTAAAAATATTCAATGTCATAAAATATCCCAATAAATATCACACCCTTGAAAATCTCATTCCATTTTTTTTCCTAAGTTTGGGGGGAAACCCCTAATTTGGCAACCCTAAAACTGCGTCTTAGGCAAACCTTATCTAAGCTAAAGTATCAGATCGAAAGTGCAGATGAGGATACGTAGAGGAAGTAGTAATTCTATCGTTTTATGTTTCCGTTTTATTAGAGAAGAGGAAGTATAAAGTTAGTTATTAGGTCAGTGAAAAATAAAAAATAAAGTATGTTCTAATAACCTAAAGATTTATATAAAATGGCCACGAAACACTATGATAAAAATAATAATATAATATAATATACTAATATTCATTAGTATAATATTAGTGATAGGGTGATACTGTTTTGAATATATATTTGAATATATGCCTTTATCGGACCACTGCTGGCTGGAACATAGGCCTTCTTCAATAAACACTAAGACGAACCGGTCCTTTAGCCAATTGCATCACAGTCACACACAGATCTGCTGAAAGATTTCGCTGTCGCTTAAAAGCGCTTATTCTTCGCGTGATATATGTAATTTTAGTTCTTTGGCGGATATATCGTTTCGAATCCTATCGGCTTAAGAAATTACATAGCACGTTGGACTACGACAAACTTTATTGATCGTTTAATATATATATAAAGGAACATTCAACCAGTTTATCAATCTTTACCATTAAAAAGAACTGTATAATAATTATAACTTTTAGTATATTAGTTGCGACGGTGGTCCAGCGGGTATGGGCTCGGTGTCTTCAGCGAGAGGGTCTGGGTTCGATTCTGACTTCATACGGTGCCTGAAATGGGTTTTTCTAAATTTCTATGTGCACCCTAAATACGGATCACCGTTCGCTCACCGGTGAAATAAAACATCGTGAGGAAACCAGCACGCCTGATGAGATTAAAAGTCTTGAAGGTGTGTGAAGTTCACCTACACGCTTTGGGCCAGCGCATCGGTGAATTATGGCCCAATATCTTTTTGTTTTTTCTTTTACGCCGGGAAATGCACGGACGCATCCCGCTGGCGAGTGGGTCTCCCCAGCGGGATGCGTCAGTCAGTCTCATGTGGGACTCGCCGACCCACTAAAACCCGGCGAGTGCCACCATTGCCGCCTTTCGTGAGGCGCCCTGGATCTACAAGCAACAGGGCACCTCGACGGCTAGTCAGTCCCACAGGGGACCGACGCCACCTCCACAGAGCGGTTGTTCCGCACCACAGAACAACCACTCCCAACGTCTGGACAGTACGATGAGTTGAGGTTCCCATCCTCACTTTCATCGGTTGTAATTTAGTAATTGTCTGATAAAAGAGGTACAAAGAGCCCCCTCGTCTCAATTCGCTTCGCCCAAGGTGTTGGGGTCACCCTGGGCTACTGAGCCCCACTGCCACGACAAGGTCTGAACCGTGGAGGGAATGGCCCAATACCTCGCTTCACTTCGAGCAGTTGATACTTTATACTATTAAGTTAATAATGACGACTATCAGCTTTACCTTCGCCGTCATAATTGATCGATTACTTCATTGCAGCCTCGCCTGATTTAGAGGAGAGGAGACTCGTGCCTAGCAGTGGGATATATATGGGTTAATTCTTGACTTTACTTTTTTATATTAGTTGTAAAAATAAGTCGGAGATTTCTTTCATAACAAACCTGAGACGGTAAGGTATTGCATACTGTCTGTAATATTTATACATCTCATGCCCGAGCTACGGAAAAAGATTGAATGTGAGATGAGTTTTGTATTCCAACTGAGTATAATGGAAATTAGATTTTCCAGGGTTCCGTATTACATCTTTTCTCATCTGTAGGTATCGGAGAGTCTTTGATGTATTACAGTTTTTATGAAAAAGCGACTGGATTTGATAGAAAGATTATTTCATTCTAAATGGATTCTGTGGGCTAAGTAAGTCAGCATCGCCTATGAGACGTAAAATGGTAAGGTACCAATTACACTGCCTATCCTATAGTTTACCGGAACAGCAAAACTGTAGCAGCATTAAATGGACCGTAGTATTCTTTAACCCTCTACGGAAAAACGACGTACTTATCTGTCTTTTGTCGTTTTATTTAAACGGTGAATTTGTCACGAGTGTTCTGTCTTTAATGTTTGATGAAAATAGGTCCAAAATGGTCGCCGCCATAAAATGACTGAATACATATTTTTTCGTAATTCTCTCCCTGCCCTCAATAGTTCCCGGACAATTTGAATCCCGAAATGGCCGCCACCACAAAATGGAGCGTTATATATGTTGGGGATTTACTAAATTTTTAAGTTATGCAAGTGCATCCACCGAACCGTACTGATCGCATTGAAGTGTCACAAGGAAAGTAAAAACCGTTTGAGGCGATACGTGCAATATTGTTGATGCGTTGAACGTATACGTGGCTTTTAGACTTATAGAATATAATAGAAACACCAATATTGCAAGAAGCAAACGCCAAACTCATAGATTGATGTTTTTGTTCTGTAAACGTAAAAGCCACTTGTCTAGAGCCTCTGTTGTTCCTAGTTTTATAGCATTTTTCATTTGATTCTAATTAGATCAGTTTATTTATTATTACTAGGTATTGTTTTTTAGGAAAGCTAAAAAAAAAACAGTTGAATATTGCTCAGAGAAACTTTCAAATCGGATTTTAAATTAACATGGTTTTTCACATTACTGAAGTCATTTATAACGTCGAGATATTTCTAGACAATGTCAAAATATCGAGCCCCGTTAACTAAAGATAAAAACATGTTAAATATCCCCTTTTAAATCATTTACAGTAATTATTAAATCATCTGGAGTCAAAATCAAGGGAGTAAATTTCCTTTTATATTATGTCCGCCTAATTTGAAATTAAGAAACAATAAAAAAAAAAAGAATCTGTATTTTCTATTTTTTTTTCTATTTCTATCTTATATCTCATCTCATATCAACATAATTGAGCCCAAAAAAAACCGAGCATGCAGAAGCTAGTCCTTACCTAATACTTTCAGTTCTCGATCTTGGTGACCAGTCTTTTGAGTAGGAAGCGCCTCTCCTCCGGCCACCACCAATGGTTCTGCCAGTCTTCCACCTCTCCACGTGGTATCTGATGGCGTGGCGTACTTCTGTATTCATGAAGCAGTAGAACAACGCGACTGTGAAACCCTGGAGAAAAGGATTTTATATACAACTATTTTATCTTAGACAAGGGGTGAACAGGCAAGGGATGAACCCGCATTGGTCCAGAGTATCGGTGAACACAGTTCACTAATCTAACCCAACACCCTCCTCGCCTGATTTCGAGGAGAATCGTACCCAGCAGTGGGACATATAAAGGTTGATATCATTATAGATAGTATTTATTTCTAAAATGTCTGTTTCTACAAAAACATAAGTGAAGCATTTCTATTCCAAAATCACGGTAATAATTTAAGGGGACTTGCTAGACGAAATCGATATTATATTACGAGTATTAAGAGATATTTAATAATATGTATAGTAATGATAATAAATAAATATTAACTAACAATAACACTACATTAACCTAGCCCCGTGGTAAGTACTTTAGAGTTTCTATTAAATCTAATCTAATTTATATAACTACAAACATAGGTACACATCCATGACTTACAGTCTTTATATGTTTATCATACATTTATCTGCTCTTAGCGAGACTCTTAGCCGGCTGTCAAAAAATGATAATAAAAGTATCAACCCTTATATGTCCCACTGCTGGGCACGGGTCTCCTCCTCGAAATCAGGCGGGGAGGGTAATGGGCCAATAGTCCTGAAAAGAACAGAAAGACTGGCCCAGTGCGGGTTGGTGAACTTCACATACCTTCAAAGACTTTCAATCTCATCAGGCATGCAGGTTTCCTCACGATGTTTTCCTTCACCGGTGAGCGAACTATGGTCTCATGTGCACATAGAAATTTAGAAAAACTTATTTCAAAACACACACGGACGGGTCAGGATCGAACCCGGAACCCCTCGCATAAGAGGCCGAGTCCGTCGACCACTGAACCACCATCGCTCTCTCGCGTCGCAATTTATATGATAATACTAATTATTATTAATAAGAAAGTGACAGAATAATACATTTGTAGATACAAATACACCTACACTTTATAATATTGTATCATCATTACCATCATCATCATCCTTTATCTATCCGTTCACAGCTGCACATCGGCTTATCTCAATGAACGCCAAGATGGCTTATATTTTGCTATTCGCATCCAACATGGAACGGCCAATGCACTGGGTTATCCGTGTTGGATCTCATGTTGGCTGCTAAACATGATTATTTTTTGATAAATACATTTTTTTTTCATTATCTGTTGCACTCAAACAACTCAGAAACTCAAACTACAAAGAACTCAGACAAAAATCCCTAAACATAAATTCCTAAAATAAACGAACACATAAATAGAACACAAAAATATATACATATTAATTAAATGCCTCAAAGAATAACGCAAAAGTTTAAACAGTTGACAGTCAATGCTGTTAAATATTTCTAACACGACATAAAAGTATCTCAAAAGTTAAACGCAGATTAAGTTAATTTACCAAATAAATTTCCATTGTTAATTTCGCGGTTTTGTTTCTTAAGTTTTGTTTAAGATATATTTTAATTTTGTCACAGTATCAATTATCATATTATTTGTCATACCCACAGATTTATAAATAAAGACAGATGGAGCATGCCGAACACTCGAGTGACGCTTTAAAGCGAATAAAAATTCAAAAGCGCTTTCAAGTGCTTGATATAGCGTTGTACTCTAAACGTCGATCACATTTTATTCTCTTTTGAATTTGTATTCCCTTTGGTGGCGTTATTCGCGTGTTCGGCATGCTCCATCTGTCTTTATTTATAAATCTGTGGTCATATCAATAAAAATTCCATCTTTGTTATTCTCACACTTTCTACCGTTTGACATAGGCTTTATTCATAGAAACCCAACATGATCGAACTACAAAAAAAAATTGGAGCCTCGAAATGTGTTTTAACACAATATATTAAATATGTATGTAATTGAACCATTTATTAATACTTTTTATATCTTACAATGAATTTCGCCTCTTATATGGTTATAATCATTATTCTTTTAAATTCCATTTTTGAAAAGGGCGCCAAGTAATTCTTCTTTATTAACAAATACCCACAAATATCATTCTTTAGAATGTTGCTGTTGGCATGCTATGTTAATTTGGACCTCCTATAACCATGGTTCCTTGGAAGTATTTGAAGGAACGTATGAAATATTCACCGCAATACAATCTTTTAAACCAGTATTAAGTATTATATAATTCTGATTCCGGGAGGTCAAACAAGACCAATCCAACTGCATTGAGGAGTGCGACAGGGGGATGTTCATTCCCCGAAACTGTTCACGAATGCTTTGGAGGAAGTCTTCAAGACTTTAAATTGGGCAGAATGTGGCATAAACATTAACGGCGAGTATCTCTTACACCTTCGTTTCGTCGACGATATACTTATATTGGCCGAGTCGCTGCAGGGTTTGCAGAAGAAACTGCATAGTCTAAACGAATCATCCCGACGTGTGGGCCTTAGGATAAACTTGGATAACATGAAACTTCAACGAACACGTTCTCCTTAGGCCGGTTAACGTCGATGAGCAGCATTTAGGAAGCTTCGCCATATTCTCACGTCGTCTATACCGTACAGATTAAAGACCAATGCGTTCTCTCCGTGATGACCTACGGAACCGAAACAAACTCTTAATTTACGACTGGTTCGTAATTTTTCCGTAGCTCAACGTGCTATTGAGCGTGCTATGCTTGGTGTTTCTTTGGCAGATAGGATTCGAAACGAAGTCCTCCTCCAGAGTACTAAAGTTACCGATTTCATGCGAAAAATATGCACGTTGAAGTGGCAATGGGCTGGTCACACACTCAGAAGAACGAATGGCCGATGGGTCAATAAGGTGCAAGAGTGGAGGCCGCGTTTAGGTAGACGAAGTGTTGGTCGGCAATTAAGCAGGTGGGAAGACGATCTCCGTGCAGTGGCAGGTTCGCGTTGCATGCGAGTGGTACGGGATCGGTCGTCTTGGCGTTCATTGAGGGAGGTCTATGCTCAGCAGTAGACGGATAAATGCTGATGATGATGATGATGTACCCATATTAAACAATGCCATCAAAAGAAAGTAACCAGAATAGATGAGTTTGTGTGTTGTAATAAGTTGTTGATTATTGTAGTTATCCTTATTAAATCCCCATGACTTCCTTTACATATCATAATCTCCACTATCTGAGTGAGACACCCACTTTTCAAATATTTGTCACCTTTAGGTTCCAACTGTCCGTTTAAATTATTTTTCAATCAGGTTTGAAACAGAAGTTAGCCTCTTAGTCTGAAGCCCTCTGGCATACACCCCAGTCGGGGTTTTAAGTAGATCCCAGAAGGGAAGAGGCCAAAGTGCGTGGAGGATTTATTCAACGGTGGTGGGGCATGCGCCACAGGAACGAACCACATTACACACAAACATTATAGCCACTAAGGCCACAGTGTAAATAAATTCATATAAGGCCATTAGCATAGCTCAAACCAAAAATAAAAGACTCAAATAGGTAGGAACAAAAAACTGCCACATACCAAATATTTTTGACAGAACGAAGTCTGTCGGGTCAGCTAGTAATCAAATAAAAATTCACTAGGATGTGAGTCACAGTTCTTATTTTCAAATTTTTCTAGTTATTATTTTGGAAGACGGAGCTTTTTGTACTGTCGTACTGTCACCAAGTATTTTAATTTCGAGCGAGGAAGCACATAATATGAGAAACGAGACGTCTGTCACAAAAAGCGTTCGTTATCAAATTATATTGACTACGTATCTGAAGGGATATTATATGAACGGGAAGAGTACGTGTCGTTTTTTTTACTTCATTTTTTCTAATTTCAAATTTTTGAAAAACGTTCGAATAATATTTTGCCAACAGTAATGCAATACTATAACGTGTTATCATGCATTCCATGCTATTTGGTGCTATCAGAAAGAACATTATCATTATCATCGTCCCTATCACAAACACCCCCACCACCATAATCATCATCATCATCCTCATCATCATCGTCATCATCATCATCATCAACATCATCATCATCATCATCATTATCATCATTGTCACGCCAAGGCGACCAACTCTTGCCCATCGCATACAACACATACCCATCACTGCGTTGAAAACGCAATTGGAATTAATTTTTTTCAAAACTCAATAATCTAAATACAGTAACATTTACTTTTCAAACGATCTATATGATCTGCAATTCTCCTACAAACGTATTGCTGCTAATACGTTAGTAGAAGAATAAGTAGCACGTTTGATAATATTCTCGTTCGATCAGTGACAGTGGGATCACAGCTAATCCGTTGGGTTTTAGGCTAAATCCTTCGATTGACAAGATGGCGTCGGTTTCGCTTGTCACAACTGTGACATCGGATTTATATCCAACAGTCGCCTGCTTCTTTGTTTGCATAATTAAGTTTGTCCTGCTTTAAACATAATTGCTCTAAAGTATACAAAACGTAAATAGCGACGATGTTCCAGTGGTGGATGGACTCGGCCTCTTATGCGGGAGGTTCCGGGTTCGATCCCGACCCCCCGTGTGGGCCTTGAAATGGGTTTTTCTAAATTTCTAAGCACACCTCAAACACGAGACCATCGTTCGCTCACCGGTGAAGGAAAACATCCTGAGGAAACCTGCATACCTAATAAGATTGAAAATCTTTGAAGGTATGTGAAGTTCACCAACTCTCATTGGGCCAGCGCATAGGTGAACTATGACCAATTACCCTCCTCGCCTGATTTCGAGGAGGAGACCCGCGCTCAGCAGTGGGACATATAAGGGTTGATACTATACAAAACGTAAATACTGTAAAAGTTCAAATAAACAGCGACGAAATTATTTAAAGTGGTTTCATTATGGTTTTACTTATTATGTAGCCTTTATGGATGTTTTATAAAAGACTAATGAAAAAATATTATATCTTCCTAGTTTAAACTTCGCCTGTAAAATAAAAATTAAATTATAATATATTTTATAAAAAGACGACACGCGCACTTCACTGTAACATTTAAGCGGTCAAATACATTATTTATTTTTTTATGAAAAAAAAACATATAAAATTAAATGTAAAAATAGGGATATCTGTTACGTTTTCACGCGAAAACTACTCAACCGATCATCATGAAACTTTGTACACTTATTCTCGGAAGTACTAGAAGTAATAAAGGATACATTATAACAAAAGGATTTTATTTTGGCCAACGCAGGCGAAGCCGCAGGTAAAAGCAGTTAGAAAGGTTTTTATGTAAGATATCTAGTACGAGATTGCTGGTGTTATACATATTATAACCCTGTTTTGGATGTAAAAGTGTGATGTCACAAGGAATTTTTCCAAACGTCTGAAATTCTTAAGGGGCCGTTCACGCTTTCGTTTTTTCACCGAGACAGATGGATACCTATTTATCTGTTCTAACGATGGCTTTTTTATCGATCAGTGTTGGATTTTCGACGTTAAGTGCTAAGATCAATAATATGTCTAGATAGAGTGTCGCGCGGAAAACACGTCCAAAAAAATAGCGTCCAACTGTTGGACTCTAAATGCTTTCTCCGTGTTTAGTATCCGTCCCGCTGTCATAGAATACGCATGAATTGTTACGCATTATTGTTTTTATTTATAATGAAGGTTTGTGTTGAAGTGTAACGAGATTAAAAAGGATGATTATGGGAGAATTACTGTAGTAGCTGGTGTCACTATTCACAAACACATGTTTGAAAATGTTGGCCTGTTCTTTTTGTTTTGATTGTAGGGCGACACTTTATCTAGACATATTAATGATTTGATGTTAAACTGAATTGAGCATGCCAAACTCGGAATTATGTATGTTGGTTGTATGTATGTAAGGTTTTTAAGCGCTTTTTAAGCGTTTTTAAGAGCTTTTCAAGTACTCGTGCAAACAGGGGCTAACATATTGTGACGTAATTTATGGATGGCCGTTCAAATAGGCGTGTCGCGTGCTCAATCCAATTGAAGCAAACACCGTTAACGTCAAAGGGAGTCGTCGAGTGGTCGCAGCTGGTCTTTTCCTGTCCGTACTTACTGGCATCATTGACGTATCCCTGACCTGCTTGTGGCCTATTTTAATGACAAATATACTTTGGGAAAGATAATTTCGATTTACATAATATGTAAAAATAATTTGATTTCTTGGTTCGTACAATGACATGAAACACGTTTATTAAGGAATGCGAACAAAACTGTTGTTAGTTTCAGCTCCATTTAAAGAAGTGATTAAAATTAGAGTTAATTATACAATCATGATCGCCCGTCTCTGTTCGTTAGCGCAAAATGTTACAGTGAAGTACTACGGAATAGCTTTTTTTTTCGGATGGACTTATGCTGATGGCCCTGATGCTTCGTCGGAAGTGGGGTGAACCGGTTGGTATCACCAGTGATATAGTAAGTGGGTGGTTGCTCCCCGCCAGCCGTGGGGTGTGACTTCCACGTTTTCATGGCGTCGGGTCTGTACCTATGGCGGATCTCTGCCTCACCACCGTCGGATAAACTGAGCCCCAGGCGGACTACCCCCATCAGGTGATTCCACAGGGTGGAGACCCGGCGGAGGGTGCGCGACTACAGAATAGCCTGGTGGGAGTTCTGGCGTTGTTTTTCCCGAGATCCCAGAGTTCCCCAACAAGCGCTTAGGACGATCAACGAGGAGTTTGCGCCCCCCTGAGCTCGTATGATCTTTTTGAAGATTTTCCTCCTCGATAAAAAAAAGCTCAAAATGTTAAGTTTTTTCATAGTTAGTAGGTGTTTAATTAAGTTTAATTAAACTACTATAAACTCCTCTCTGCTGTTGATTCCAGTTTAAGGATTAAGCTACTCTTGTTGTAGCTAATTGCTAAATATTATAATTGATATCAGCTCATCTCATCCAGCATATAACCCGATAGAGTAGTAATGCGAGTCATAAAATCCTGAAATTAATCAGTGATTAATCACTGACGTAATATCAATAAACCAACCAATCAGTGATCGTGTACGTCCCATGGGCCAATCATTAATCAATTGCCATCGGCTTGGATTATTTTTGACGAAACTTTAACTGGCAGATAACTGATGTATTACTTGAGTAACTTCGGCTATAAATATGATTATCAAAAATTACTCTGGATACGTCCGCTCCGCAAATCTATTTTAATAACAAAATATTTAAATAGAATAACAAGTATAAAACTTAATTTACTGATTAATATAAAACAATAATGATTGATTTAATTATTATCATATCCACGAGAACCTCTTTTTCTGAAGTCGGATAATGTTAAATCCGAGAATTATATAAAATTGTTAAAAGTTGTATTCGCTGTTGTATTATGTTGAAGTAACTTTGAAAGATCAGCAAACATTTTCATAAGTCAACTAATTTTGAAGATTTTATGAACATGTCGATGTTGATGGAAAGTTTAATTATATTATAACAACTTTTTATTAAATTCCGCTCATATAACGTTCAGAATATTATAATATTAAGATTATTTAATAATATTATAAGAAAACAAATACCACGGTAAACAACAAAACAATTGATAGTTCGTTTAAGTAAGTATAACTTTACTTAATGAACACATTAAAAAGCATAAAACCTATTAGATAAATACTTTCCAATAATACATAATAATATGAGACATATGACTGCAATATGAATTCAGACTTAGGCAATTCGTATAGTGAAAATAGGATTACTTAAACAGTTGTTTAGGAGAATGTACCTACGCATATGAGAGGATCACAAAAATATATGTTTATTTTGATCATATTTAACGGTGGACGGTTGTTGAAAACACATTTTTAGAAAAAAATCTATCACAAAAAATCATATTATTGAGATTATTATCATTAAAATTTACATTGTAACAATTTGTAATCTGTATTAATAGTTAGAAATCTTGATGAAACTATTACGTTGCTTTATGTTATAATAATATGAAGACGTGACTGTTGTTAGCAAAAATATAAGGAAAAGGGAATTATAAATTTATTATACTATTTAATAGTCATATAATACTTTTAAAGATATCCATAAAAAGATAATTAACATTTTTCTATCATCAAAGTGACTCAGAAAAGTCGTGTCGCCTAATTTCATATTGTGACGTCTAATCCTTGTATTCGCAAAACCGCAAATATTTTTGGCTGTTTACGAATGCCTTTGCCGTACACACACAAAGAAAGCCACAAGCGTAACGTTTACTAATTTAAAGAATAAGAAATTAAACACTTGATCAATAATATATTCTTGTTTTAGTAAGTATATTTTGTCTGTTGTAAAATTATGTGCAAGTAGCACATATTTTAGCAGATTTGATTTCTATTCCTCCTCTTTCTAAAACTCTAGGTTGTCTGGAAGAAATTGCTGCCGAGCAATGACCGCCTTTGTGTACATAATTTTAAAATGTTTGATTGTTTATTTTTTGTAATTTTGTATCTTTTTTGTGTGCACAATAAAGCACATTTCATTAATTCATTTATATCCAAGCTCTAATATAACGTGAATTTTAATACATAATATACGAAAAGAAAGATTAACATCGTCTTTGTATATTGCTTTTGTAATTTTCTCATATTTTAACCGTCGGGTTGATGTATAAGAACTTGTTATTTTTTTCGTATTAATTATTTTTCAATTTCATCAATAACTAATGCAAAAACAACTACAACTATGTAACACAAAAAATCGAAAATTATGAAATTTATAACAAATGTGAAAAAAAAAACAAATATAATCTTTTACCGCTATCTAAGACATACTACTATATATTTTGCACACAAACACACGTACATGTAACATGCTTATTCTAAATGCATCAGCAATCTGATGATACTTAATGAGCGCTGTTTACCTGTGTGGACAGCATCAAAGCCCGTGTGTAGTCAAAGGCGTAAGCGAACCACGAGTCGTCACTAGGACCGCACAGCACTAATAAGTTAGTGATACCCAGCAGAGGGATCAGCACTAATAGGGCCTTTGTGGCCTTCCTGTACTGTTCTGTTTCCAGGGTGTTAGCAGATCGCAGCTTCGTGATTAGCACCTGTTGAATATAGAGAAAACTTTAGTTTGGACCAATAAATTTATTATATCATGCAAAATCTTTTTTTAAAATGTTGTACAGTAAAGTGTAATATTATCTTAGTTAGTCGTAGTATAGTAGTATCTTAAACGTCCACAGAGAAATAACTGCGAAATGAACTTAGAAAACTATAATTTTAATTATTTTACAATATACATATGAAATGTACACAGAGGTGTCGTAGCCTCGTAGCGGACGCCTTATTCCCAAAGTCTGTAAAACTACAAAGGTCAAGTCGGCAGAATCACTCGTTTGATATATCAAAATTTTGTGATAACTTTTAATTAACCAAGGTGAATAATTCTATAGATTTTCACCTGATCATTGGGAAACAAAATTTAATATGGCGGAGTTATTAATGAATCGGATTTTAATAATATAATACATCTTATTATTAATTAAATCCCTAGGAATTTTACGATAAGGGTTAAAATTATTTAATTAAAAAAAATATATTATAATATAATGTTAATTATTTGATCAAGCTTAGCCTTTTCCTCTCTATATTTTGACTATTTCTTAACGTTTTTGTACTATATCTATATTATGTATATTATATCCGAGAAGTTCTTAACTTCTTGTGGAGTTGTGCGATTCAGAGATGTAAGTTCTAAAAGTTAGACGATTTCCAGTCCCCAGCTTAATCTAGGTAAGTCAAAGTACTAATGGGAGGATTTCTGGACTTCACTAAGTACGACGTCCTATCGCAGACAAGTTATTAATGTTGGTCTTGCTATAAAGTATTTAGTTATTAATTACCTAGCTGAGTTCATTTTCTTTGGTCTTGTCTTAAATTTAGAAAACATACCTATATTAATGCATAGAAGTTAGCTTAGCTGACATGTCGCATAGATATTTTCCATCTTTTACTTTAGATTTGTGTCAATAAGGCCCCGTTCGCATGAGCGCTTTTTAAGCATCGCGTTAAATCATGACTTTGGCGCAAGTTTCGAGTCCATGTTAAATTAAATTTAACGTCCAACGCTTAGCGTGCTCGATAAAAAGCGTTGCGCTTTTGTCTCATTCCAACGCTTTTTTACGCTCGGTAAAAAAGCGCTAGTGAACGGAGCCTAACTTATGGTAAAACGCTACTATGCATCCCGCTTTTATGAGTATTTACAAAAATGACTATTTATTTATTTATTTCAATTACACAATTCTCTGTACTTACAGCTAAGTCAAGACGTACATAGAATAAGTAAAAATTATTTTATTAATACATGTATAATATTATATATTTTTTAATTACTAAATTTTTATTTGGAGGTATTTTCAAAGTATTTTGAACATGAGTGAATAAAGTGAGTGATATTCGTTGTGAATATGTCAACTGTGATATCCTATGCTAACAATTCATTTAAAATGGTCAGTGCCGAGTGCGTTGGATTATATATTTAAATCAAAATGTAACGAGTGATATTCAATAAGAAATGGCAATTGAGTTTAGTTTCCTTATTCACAAACATATAAAAACTTTTTTGTATACCCCGGGCCGGGCGAGGCGCTTTGCAATGCATTCGTAATGGGACGTAATATAGCGTTTCACTATAGATGAGTTATACATGATGATAAGATCGGGCGTCCCTTTAATGCCTATTTCTAGGCTACATTACTTTAAAATTGGAAAAGGCAAACGGTCTATCAAGCCCATATAGAGTCATGATATTGGTAGATAAGAAGGGCTCAGTGGATATTAGTGAAGGAATGAATCTGAATATCATTACATTGTTATATTACGTTAAAAAATCGTCACCATCACCGCGACTTGCAATTATATATTGTGTACATACCCACATAATTCTGATGAGGAAGAAAAGGTTGAGCGCCAGGCCGATCAGCGCCGGAGCCTTGTGGATCCAGTCCACCTGGTGCTCGTGGATCCACAAACACATCTTCGCCTCGCCGGTGATCGCCAGCTGAACAATAACATCATCATTAGTGATGCTTGTATGTTCCACTGCGAGTCTCCTTCTTGAAATCAGGTGGAAAAGGTCCATAGTTCACATATACAAGGTGTATTTGGAACGCTTTCAAAAACGAAGAGGTTTGATAGAGTAAGCGTGGTTTGAGACGATACAAGTGGAAAAAATCATAATCATATTTTTTTTTGGTTGTCTTTTTTAACTTTTTTTTGTATAATCCGGTTTGGTAAACAAAATGATACAGACATTTGATGACAATGCTTTAAAATAATCGTTTTTCGAATGAAACAGACATGTAACAGCTGACTCACAGCCGCGTCGCGCAAGGCGAACGAATTTCCGTACCGCGCGCGTCTCGCGGTTAGTGTGAGTTCATAGCATGTATGCATACATCGCGGGCATGCAAAATACACAAAGCCTTAAATTTTCAAAAAAAAAAGTTTCAGAGATGAATGGTTTTATGCATTAATGCTTAAATCTTTCCAAGCGTTCCAAATATACCCCGTATAATAGAGCTATGGCGACATGCGATGTAACTACGAACCTTATACCTGGTTATACCTAGTCGTGTCTGGTTTAGTTCAGGACTTATAATACTTATTTAAGACACCGACCGACCGCCTTCACCCCGCACTTGCCCTTGCGCAGGAATGAGCGGGGCGAAATAATATGTATGAAATGTCTATCTTTATCTCTTAAATACTGAGCTGTGGTCCAGTGTATATGAGCTCGGCCTCTTGAGTCTTGAGCGAAAGAGTCCGGGTTCGATCCCTGTGATGGTTTTCCTATATTACTAAGTGCATCCTAAACACAAGACCATAGCTCGCTCATCGCTGAAAGAAAACATCGTGAGGAAACTCACATGCCTGATGAGATTAAAAGGCTTTGAAGGTGTGTGAAGTTCACCAACCCGCATTGGGCTTCGGTGAACTATGGTTCGATAACCTCCTCGCCTGATTTCGAGGGGTAGACCCATGCCTAGCAGTGGGACATATATCGGTTGCTACTTTATCTCATAAATCTATACTGACCGATCTTAATATAATAACTATAAATTATAATGAATAATATTTTCTCATACAATAATTACTTTAATATATTTACCAAAACATTTACGTGAAACACAAAAAGCACAATCTCGGAGCCAAAATTAGATGACTTGACAACTAAGTGAAGGAACGAGAAAAGTAATTTCATAGAAACTGGCGGTCCGTCGAAAAGCAGCAATATGCGGTCTTTTGACGAATGATACATTAATATCTTAGTATTTATTACATTTTTTGGTAATAATTATACATGATAATCTCATAAAAAAAATATGGCAATTTGATCATTTACATAATAAGCTCTACTGGAATTAGGATTTTTATGATACACAGGCCAAAATTATAATTTCCATTGTTGATTGATTCAATGACACAATGAAAAGATAGTGTTAAAGCAGACGATACATTTAGGTCTGTAGGGGATAAAAGCTTTATAGATATTTATATAGACACTAAACAATAAACAGACCACAAATCAGCACTCATTTAAAACAAAATTAAAGAGCTCGAAGAAGTAACATTCAAGTATACTATCAGAGTAGGTATACTGCGATGTAGGTCAAATTATAATTTATATTCCGATATGCAATTCAATATTTTTCTATCCGTGGTGTGTTTTAAAAAGAGAACATAAAGGAATACGTATGTAGAATCACTATAAAAGTTCTTTTGTTATATTCTAGAAAATCGAAACTGGTTGGAACTGGTATACAATAGATTGTAGAGAAGATTACAGCAGTTTACTTTTTTATTTTATTTTATTTTATTCAGGATAAAAAACAATTGTACAGTAGATAAAAATAAAAAATATTAAAACTAAACATATGTGTAGTTGTACAATCAACATCATTATCCTCAAATTACTTTAAATTTTAAGTGTAACAATAAACAAAGTAGTTGCAGCACAAATTTTTTATGCAAAGTAGCAAATAAAAGAAATACAAAATTTTAAGTCTTAATAAAAAAAAAAAACAAAGAAATGAAAATAATACCTACGTGAAATTAATGACAAAATATGGTAAAACATCATACATCAACTTAATGATAAAAGAGATAGCTAACAATTTCTTTCTTAAAAGAAGGTAATGACAAAGAGAACAGGTCAATTCTATTGAATTTATTATTATATGTATGCATAAGACGTCGCAGGGGTGCCCGCTCACCTGCATTTGTTTTAGCGCTTTTGGGCACAAATAGACGGAAATTCAAAGCGCTGCACGAACGGTTAGGCCTACTCGGAACACCAAAATAAAGTTGATTGTTTAAATCGTTGCTATCAATTATATTATGACAAATTTTGTATAAGAAGGTCTGGTCAAAGACTAGCCTTCGCTTTTCCAATGAGAGTACTTGAAACTTTGATAGCAAATCATCATAAGAGGACTTTCTGTGAAAGCATCTATAATTAATGACACGCAGAAATTTACGCTGAACCATTTCCACACGATCAGTGTACTTATCATAAAATGGATTCCAAATGACTGTTGCATATTCCAATTGTGATCTGATTAGGGATTTAAAAAGAATTAGATACGACAATGGGTGTTTAAATGACGCACACGCCCTAATAACAAAACCGTAAAGTTGATAGGCTTTATTGACAACATGATCTACATGGAAATCAAAATGCAGCTTAGAGTCCATTAAAATACCTAGATCCCTTATAAGCGATACTTTGTGCAATGGAACATTACAAAGATTATATTGATAATTTAAAATTTTGAATTTTTTGGCAAAAGTAATACTTTTACACTTTGAGATACTCAGTTGTAATTTATTTTCAATGCAATAATTTGACAATCTATCAAGGTCCGCCTGTAATTTAAGGCAACTGTTGTAATTATCTATTCTTATATATACTTTTAAGTCGTCAGCATATAGTAGATACTTCGCATTATGGAAGCAACATCCAATATCATTAATAAATAAAATAAATAAAAGTGGGCCAAGTATTGATCCCTGTGGGACCCCAGAGCTGACAGTAATTGAATTAGAAGCGAATCCATTAATGACTACCCTTTGAGTTCTATTCTCAATATAGGAAGCAAACCAACGCAATAGATTTCCTCTTATCCCATTAAAAGCTAATTTTTTTAAGAGAAGCAGATGGTCAACCTTGTCAAAAGCCTTGCAAAAATCAGTATAAACAGTATCTATTTGTTGCCGATTATCAA
Source organism: Lycaena phlaeas (assembly GCA_905333005.2). NCBI lineage: Eukaryota > Metazoa > Arthropoda > Insecta > Lepidoptera > Lycaenidae > Lycaena > Lycaena phlaeas. Next base: position 7,203,320 of record HG995182.1, read on the forward strand.
TGCTTTCAAATAAAAAATTTGTATATATCATAAGATTACTTACTACTGATCTATTTTTTACAAATCCATGTTGATTGGGAATAATTATGCGATGTAAAATATTGTATATGGAATTATGAATCAATCTTTCAAGCACCTTGGGCAACGTAGACAACAAGGATATCCCTCGATAGTTAGTGACGTCATTTCTAGAACCACTTTTAAAAACTGGTGTAATGTTAGCATTTTTCCAAATTTGTGGCATTATACCACTGTGTAAGCTTTTGTTGAATAATATGTGAACAGGTTTATTAATGGACTGAGCAGTTAATTTAAAAAATAAAGGAGGCAAACCATCAGGACCAGGGCCCTTTGTAATGTCTAAGCGCTCAATAACTTTAGTGACATCTTCCAATGATATAGATAAAAAGGATATTATTTCACAGTTTGGGTGTGCTGGAGGCAGATCATCCAAACTAAATTCATTCGCATTGCTTTCTTCAAAGACTGAACCAAAGTAGCTTGAGAAGAGATTACAAATCTTTTGGGGATCGTCTGAGCGTTCATCACTGTACATCATATCACTAGGAATACCTGATTTGCATTTACGGCTATTGACGAATTTCCAGAACTTTTTGATATCATGCCGCAACCCCTTTTCCACTGATTCAATATAATTATTGTAACATTCCTTCGACAATTTTTTAAATTTATAACGATAATCCGCAAACTCCATATAGTCCAATTTATTACCAAATTTTTTCCATTTAATCCAAGCCTTTTTTTTATTTTTGAATATGTGTATAAGTGGTATTGAGAACCAAACAGGAAACTTGGTCGATTTCGTACGACGTTCAGGGATATGAACTTTAATAATTGCATATATTTTCTCATAAAACAGACTAACGGCATCCTCTATTGATAATTCTGTTAAAAGAGCTTCCCAATCTATTTTATTTATTTCCAGATTTATCAAATCATATTTCCCTTCTATAAAACAGAATTTATTAATTAATGACCGTATCATCGGTTTATAATTTAGATTAAGGTCAAGGATAGCCGAAAATGGAGGGTGTTTGCCGTCGATAGGAACCAAGGGTATTAGAGTAGGCTCGCAATGACACACTTCATTATTAGTTATAAAAAGATCGAGTATGCGGCCTTGATCATTTTTAAAATTATTATATTGATACCCACCAATAGTTGATAGAAAGTTAACAAACAAATTGTCTTTCGCATCCAAGCTATTTGAAGATGAGAGTGAATAGTATAGTTGATCAGTGGCCTCCCACACCAAATGCGGTAGATTAAAATCACCGACGATACAAAAAACATCAGTATTATTACTTAATATTACATCTTGAAAACTATCAAAGAACGATTCATATACAGATAATGCCTGTCCGGGTGGGATGTATAATCCACACAAAAGATGATATTTACCCCTAACACTAGATCCTACATTTATGATTACGTAATCAACAATAGAAGGCAAGGACAAAGGATTATCAACACTTAAAAAACATTGTCTTGCTTGCAATTCACGTCGTATGGCAATGAGAACCCCGCCTCCATCCTTTCTGCCAGTCGCCAGTCGATCCCTATCACAACGATAAACTTTATACCGCGAGTCAATGAATTCACCGTCAGTGATTTGAGGGACTAACCAAGTCTCTGATAAGATAATTACATCATAACATTCCGATAAAACATTAGCATAAAGTGTATCCAATTTTGTTTTTAGACCCCTACAATTTTGGTAATATATTGATATTTTATCCATCACTTTTATTCTTTATTAATATGAAGGAAAACAATGTATGTATATAAATTTAAAATATATAGTATAATAATAAAAATATGACAACAGTCATTCGAATCCTAAAAATAATTATGCCTATAATATGCATGTATACAAATATGCTTAATAAATGTGTATGGAAATGGTTTAGGTATTATATTACAATTATGACTTACCTCTAAATATGCTTGTGCCACGCCCATTAAGTAATAATATATAAATACTACTTCCGTATCAAACATCAAATAAAGAACACATTTTTTTCTCTTAAGTTGATAGTCCACTAACGCATTATTATACATAAAAACACTTAATACTGTATATACAATCTCGAAACATATCTTAATATTATATGCAACTAAAGTACTACTGTGATTACATAAGTATACTATTATAATTATTTTTAGGTTTTTAACTTTTAAAACGCATAACAACATATAAATGCGGGTGGTTATATTAACTCGTAAGTTCAGTAATAGTAAACAGATCAACACACCCAGTACAGAGTAGAGCACCACATAGAACCGACCATTAATCATTTTATAAAAATAAGATAAACTAACATTAATATAACGAATTAAACAGTTATCATTTAACAAGTAAGACGAATTACGTAAATAAAGTATATTAGTCATTTTTAATTTTACATAAATCACCATGAGACCGAATAATAATGACGGGGGAAGTATCACTTTTACGAACAAATATGCTTCCATGCTTGATCCAGGTGTGTTTATAGGCACATTTCTTAGCTGCTTCCCGTACATCCCGAAATAAACCTTTGTTTTTAAGTGTGAGATGCTCATTAATAAATATTCGATGAGATGGGCCAGAAATCCTGAGCTGATCACTTTTGATTCCCTTTACCAGGCGTGCAGAGGCAACCAAGCTATCGCGTAGCATCCTGTTAATAAATTTTGCTATTATATTCTTTGGCTGGGACTCCTTCGGATCTGGCGACGGGACACGATGAACAGATACAATATCTTGTTTAGAAAGTGGACATTTTAAGACAGTTCCTATCTCCATAAGCAACATCAACAGATCTTCTCCGCGCCTTTCTGGAAGATTTCTTATTTCCAAGTTGCATTGTCTCGCCTGTTGCTCCATCACATCAACTTTAGTCATTAACTCTTCAACTCGCTTATCGCTTTGTTCAAGAACTCCGACGCGTTGCTCAATTTCTATTGCTTTTTTGTCTAGATGTTCGTATTTGTCACTCATGAACTGAAGTGAATTTTTGACATCATCAAGATCATTTGTTATTTGAGTGAACCTTCTGTCACATTTTTCAAACCACAAGTCTAATCTTGAAAGGATACGATTTTCATATTGCTGCATATCGTCGCGAGTCACGGGTCCAGATGAAGGGTTCCCCCGGCGTTGTATCACATAATCCGGGGAAGTTGACATATCCATATTCATTTCACCTCGTCTTGTTGAAGATGCACACTCGTCAAAATGGTCAACTCGTAATCAATATGTTGCAATTACTCTGTGCTGTAACTACTCTGCGCGATACCGGTTCTCGCTTACTGTTGATGGCGAAGCGAACGTAATTCACAATACGCAGTGTGAACACAACCGGTCAGTTACGATGCGCTGGACGGAATGAAACTTCCATTTACTTTTATTTACTTCCATTTAATTCCAAGTTAAATGTAGCAACACAGCCACAAAAGGTGCGTTTACAAACGTAACAACCGAGTTGCCAGATCCCAAATATATTAGTCCCAGAAATTGGGTCAAACCTGCCAAAAAAAAAAGAGAAAGGTGCCAAGTATAATATCTATTTCGTCCCATTTTCCACCGATTTGGTGATACCTTCCGAGTTCAGCCCGTTAAAAACTAAGCGGACTATATCTATATCTATACTAATATTATAAAGAGGAAAGATTTGTACCTATTTTTGTATGTTTGTATGTTTGTAATGAATAGGCTCAAAAAGTACTGGACCGATTTCAAAAATTCTTTCACCATTCTGAAGCTACATTATCCACGAGTAACATAGGCTAATTTTTTTTCTGATAAAAATAGGGTTCCGTAAGATATTTTGGTTTTTCAGACACAAGGTGTAAAAAATGTTATTTCGCGTACTAAGATCCCGTTGTAAATCTTAGTTAACGCAGGCGAAGCTGCGGGCAACAGCTAGTAACAAATAGCTTAATTAAAACAAGTGAAATACACGTTTTGAATTAATGAAAGAAACATTGGATGTTGGTAATTTAGGCTATTTCATTATCATTCAGCCTTCTTATATCCAAAAGCCTTCTTTAGAGAACGCCAATATGGTTGTTATTCTAATATAACCTCAGAAAGGTCCAGCCACTGCACACTTAAATGTAGTATGAAAATATTGATTATAGATTTGTTTGAATTGCCAAGTTCGAAATGGCAATCATAACTTTCGGAAGAGGGAGGCATGGCTCTTAAGCCCGGAAGCCAATTTAGGAGTGACTGTCCTCGATACGCCCATCATAATTGAGAATGTATTTCCACACAAACTTCTTTTCCGTGATTTTCATAATATATAATTTATACCATATATATAATAATATATAAGGCTTTTTTTACTTTATACATTAAACGTACTCAAGTGGGTGGGTGCAAGGTATACCCCCATATATTAATCTGCCGAGCTCATGCGTACCTTTACTATAGATTGTATTTCTATTTATTTCGTAGGTAGCAATTTATCACGCTGCAGTCAAAATTGTTGATTTCCGACGGACAATTAAACAAGTATGTTTTTAAGTTGCACATAAAATGTTAAAGTCATATTATTCGAAATTTCATAATCTAGTACATGGCTGAAAAACATTTTAAAATATTCTTATAATTTTGAAGAAGTCAATAAAAGTAAAAACAAAAAAAAAAACTCGTTTGAAATGTAGGAGGAAAAAAATCAAACCTTTTCTCTAATATTCGGATACATTTTTATGGTAGTGGGATTGATACGCTGAGCCGCGCTCCTGGTTGCAAGGGTAGATTGCCACCTTGCTTGGCACCGTGTGACACTGCTTTGCTGTGTTTCGTAGAAGAGGGGTCATTATCAGGATAGCCAACATATAAGTGAGTTGCCTGATAGTTCCATGTAAACTGTGAAGTATATGTTTATGAGTGACGTCGACTCCTTATCACCAGATAGCACGTCTGCCAGTTTTCCGATCTAAGGAACATAAAAAAAACTTACCCCATCCGGTCCAGTAGACGGCACCACAGAGACGAAGCATCTTGCTATCACCCAGATTGTGATGAAAATGGCTGGGGCTCCTAAACAAAGAAAGAGGTTGTAGATAGTTCAACTCAACTTTGAGCGCGGCATTATATGTGTGCCTCCGTCTGTCACACAGCTTAATTTGTGTGACATTTGACAATGACGTAACGTCGTCGTCCGCTGCCACAGATAATTAAAGCAGGGTTGAATTGAATAATCTGTAACATTATCTGGGATTCATGTATCGAAATGGCCCTTGAGATATTTTGGTACAATACATTATTTATGAATTCATAAAATTATTGGCCACGAAGCAAATCCGACCTAAAATATGTTCCTAATTTTTTATTTAGTAATTGATTGAAATAAACTCAATTAGTCCATTTAACAAACTAAAGAGGCATCGAACTATGAGTCTTTGCACAATTACAAAGACTCAAAGTATTCAATCGCATGAAATCCCTACTAATATTATAAATGTGAAAGTAACTCTGTCTGTCTGTCTGTAACGCTTTCACGCCTAAACCACTGCACCTATTTCTATGAAACTTTGTACACATGTAAACCAGAGCTTGGGAAAGGACATAGGCTACCTTTAATCACGAAAAAAATCCTTGGAGGGGTTTGTTCGAACGCTCTAATCTCAGGAACTATTGGTCGGATTTATCGGATTCTTTCAGTGTTAGATAGCCTATTTATCGAGAGAGGCTATAAAGCTATATACCATCCCGCTAAGTGACCGTTATAAATAGTTAACGCAGGCGAAGCTGCGGGCAGCCAGTCATTCAATAACTTTGAAAAATTCCTCTTATAAAACAAGTGTAATCGAGAGAAGCTCACGTTTACTATACGACGATAAAAACCAAATGATGATAACCAGAATACCAACACGCATATATCTCGTAGTATGTCATAATAGAGGAAGTCTTTAGGGTGACCGCGACATTATGAGTGGAGGACATGTTGCAGAGTTAGGCTTGGCGCACACTGGATCAAACGCACCGTACCTACGCAAAATCACCGTTTTTAAATTCATATCAGACGAAGTTGTTACAAATTAAAATTAATAAAGTACTTATTTAAAGAACTGTAACTAATCAATGCCAAGACATTAAGTTAAAAATAATTTCTATAAAATGTTCAAGTTTAAAAACTTTCATTGCGTCTAGGCATTTTAACATTGTAAAAACATGAACAGTGAAAATATGAGAGTTATCTTCTATTAACAATCTTAAATCTAAAACGATCACAACACATTTGTTTACGACGTGACAATGTGATGAGTTTGTTCTACACAACACAATACACAAGTTCTTTTCTGCTTATGTAAAGTATGTACTAGCTGTTGCACGTAGTTTAGCCTGCGTTAGCTTTTAGAACGACATATTAGCGGGATATAGCCTATAGCCTACCTCGATAAAGGGACTATCTAACACTGAAAGAATCTTAGAAATCCAACTAGTACTTCCTGAGATCAGCGCGTTCAAACAAACTCTTCAGCTTCATATATTAGTATAAGATTAATTTAGCAATTGTAGTTTGGAAGGAAAGTCATATCATTCTGAGAAGGTGTGTGTTTGTATCACTCAAGCGGAAATATGTCTTTAATAATCGATAAGATCGAGGCATCTATGAGAATACTCTTTCCTTGAAATTTTACCTTTTTTTAGGTCATCGAAATCGTCTAAGACATACACCCTAACGCGTTCCGCAGCAGCGATTATCTCAGCTAGTGTGCGTACACCTTATACATATTATGTTACTCACCCCACCCTATAGTCGTGTACACCTTCAGCTTGATGTTCTCCGCCGTAAACGTCTCCACCACCAGCATGTATAGATATAGACCTGTAAACAGAATACGTTATTACTTTGTTGATCTACATTTATTGCTTTGCTAAACGACGATGGTCCAGTGGTAGGGACTCGGTCTCTTATACGAGAGGTTCCGGGTTCGATCCTGACCCCCGTGTGTACCTTGAAATGAGTTTTCTAAAATTTGTAAGTGCATCCTAAAACACGCAGCTTCGCCTATTAAAGAATTTAAAAAGGATCCTTAACTTTTTAAAATGTAATATAGCCTATATTCACCGGAGATAGTGTAGCTTTCCAACAGTATTTTTTTTTCAAATCGGTCAAGTAATTTCGGAGCCTATTCAAGACAAACAAGCAATTAAATCTTTCCTCTTTATAATATTAGTAAAAATACACATAATATCTAAACCGCAGAGGTTTTCTGACGTTATAGTCATGGAACTATAAGAGGAAGCCAAAAAACCATATGGATTTCTATAGCTTATATTTTCTGAAGTAGATGACCCAGATAGCCGATTTTAAAATAGATTGAAAAGGGTTGCCCTCACACGATCCTTTAAGCTCTTGTGTAGGTGTAGTTTAGGCTTGTTGCGATTTATATATATTTTTTTAGATAAAGCAAGAGCTTTTATATTTTATGAATATTATAATAGTTGTGTTTGAATATATCTCGGTAAGGATACGAAGGGATTGGCCCTTGGAATGGTGTCAAGATTTGGATAATATATTCTTGGTATTACTGTGGATGGAATTTGTTTGTACGAAAGTTGCGTAGAACTGTTTGCTATTTGCGTAAGAAAAGAGCTTTATAAAAGTTCACTGACTTTATTCTAAGGTAGCAGCGTCTTGCGGTTTTACTCGTGTACACTAACATGCATACGCATACAGTCACAAGAATGTGTGGGCGCGATCTTAGGTTTAGCGCGAGCTTAGGACGGACAGCGTTAGGTGTCTTTGATGACGAAAGACCTTGCTTTCTTTAATTTGTTTTAAATGATTATATATAATACAAGCGGACCTGACAGTCTTCGTTCTGTCAAAAAGATTTGGTATGTAGCAGTTTTTTGTACCTACCTATTTTATCTTAAATTCGAGAAAAAAAAATCCTATCTCTCAAGTTGGAGAAAAGCACACATTTTTAAAGAAAAAACATTAAAATCGGTTCATTAGTTTCGGAGTTCATCCCGGATAAACATCGTGACCCTGGAGTTATATATAATAGAATATATACTAGCTGTTATCCGCAGCTTCACCTGTGCTAACTAAGATTTGCAATAAATATAATACAATTTACACATCCCATCAAAATCCCCGTGTGAGTACGGAGTTAAATTATAGCCTATGTGTTATTCTGATGTATGAGCTATGTTATTGTAAAATTTCATTAAAAGCCAGTAAGTAGTTTTCACGTGAAAGAGTAATAAACATCCATACTTACAAACATTCACGTTTATCATATTAAGTAGTATTCATTTGCATTTAGTAAAAAGCGGTTATTTTAATATTACAAGCAGACACTCCAATTTTATTTATAGATATATCATATTTATTTATTTTATTTATGTATAGATAATATTATGATTGTATCTAAGCTCATATGATTTTATAATCACTATGTATTCGTATTAATAAGTTCAAGGCGTATGCATGGTAAAATTGTAGCGCTGGTGAGAATTCACTAGTGATAATGAGATGCCGTTTCCAATGTCCACTCTAAGGGCGATATCGATTTGCCCAGGGTGTGACATTCAATATTGCCAAGACAACGAGATTTTAACGAGTTCCGAATTTCGCTCTATGCCATTGAATATATTTGGTCTTAGTTCACTTTAATAAATGCGTAATACAAAATAATAATAAACACGGATTCACATAGAATCGAATATATACTCATAAACTAGTGATTAACGCACTAAAATCTAATACATGAAATAACTATTTCTAACTGATTTGAATTGAAGATAAATTGAGAAATTCGAAAGAGAAAGAGAGCAACAGAACAAGAAATTGAAGTGGAAGTAATATAAGATTTTTATTATAGGGACAATTTTTACATGGGGACCGTTAATTATAGAGATTTCTTAAACTTGCAGAGCTTTGCAAACTTAAACTTTGCAAACTTGCAGAGCTTGTAACTGCCGATATATAGCTGGTAGGTATAATAAAATATTGATTGTCAGTTTGCCCTTGATGAGAATATACTATCTGATGACTTCGTTTGCATAGGATTATATTTTAGACAATTTACATCAAATATTTATCAATTATAGCCTATGTGTTATTCCGTTATATCGGCAACATTATTGAACGGTTTCATTAAAATTCATTCAGGGCCTATTTCACAATCTCCAGTTAAGTTCCCAATAGGCTATCGGCAACATATTTGACAGATATTTGACAGATACTCCATACTCTATCTGGCCCTTAGTGAATTTGTGGAAAAAGTAACAAACATCGATACATTATTATAATATTCTAATACTCTGTGGTCTTATACTCTAGGTGAGTAGAGTAGACCATCGCTCGCTCACCGGCCAAGAAAAGCATCGTGAGGATACCTGCATGAGTTTGAATGTATTTAAAGTTTACCAATCCGCATTGGCGAACTACGGTCCATTTCTCTCCTCGCTTGATTTCGAGGGGGAGGAATATATATGGGTTGATACTTTACTCATACAATAATGGCTTTAATAGTCGACTACACCTAAAGGCCCTACCTTTTCGATATATTATAAAATATTCAAATTATTATTTGGATAAGGATAAGGTATTTCGGGTCAACTTTCCCTTAGTGCTAATAAATTCTAACTATATACTACTACTAATAAAAGCCACTTATTTCTATTAGGAGTTAAATTTTACATTCCAGTAGCCAAATTATCAGAAATTATTTCTCCCAGGTAACTAAGCGTACGGAAATATGTATTAGTTTTATTGTAATAGTCAATTAGAAATTGAAGGCGAAAATCATTTTTGGTCAACGATGAATGAGGTGAGAAGTCATCGTGCAGTGGCCGTTCTGTGTTGGATGCGAGTGGCAAGGCCGGCCGTTGTGGCGTACATTGCATGAGGCCTTTGTGCAACAGTAGCTGGTGAGGGACTGATGGTGGTAAGGTATAAAAAGCTATGGTGGCTCTGTTTGGAAAGACGGAAGATTGGTCGACCCAATGGAGTGACGATCTATGCAGTGGCATACCCTGATAGGAAATGGAAATAGTTGATGATGATAAAGAACCATTACAACAGTTTCCTGTTTAGTTTATTTCAAAATGTTCTTTTCCTGCTTAGTTTATTTCAAAGTGTTCTGGCAAGGTGGACAGAATAGTCAGTATGATTCCTGGCACCAATATCTAAAAACCCTTTGACTTGGCTACGAATTAAGGTCTAACTGGATCTAAGCTTTAGGGTCAGATCCTGGTAAATTCGTTTGTATCAACAACGGCGTCAAACTGCTTGCATACCGATTTGCTTATATTAATTATCCTATTTTTTTTAGAGTTAGTAATGCTTTAACTATTCTCTTACCTTCAACGAGCATCCAGAAGAAGTTGGTGAGATAGAAGTAATGCATGCATATGACCAGCACCATGCATGACGTCTGCTCCTGCTGCGCCTCTTCCGACCAGTTCTGTAAAATATCATGTCATTTAGTTTAAAAGCGAGCTGAACGACAATAGTCCAGTGTTAAGGGCCCCCCACCATGGTTCAAGCCTTGACGTGGTGGTGGGGCTCAGTAACAAAGGGTGAATCCAGCACCTTGGGCGAAGCGAATTGAGTCGAGGGAGCTCTTTGTAACCCTCTTCTTATAAGACGGGGCAAAAGAGCAGGAGGCAAGGGGCAAGGACGGGAACATCGCCTCATTGTACTGTCCCGATGTTGAGAGGGGTTGTTCTGTGGTGCGGGGTAACCTCTCTTTGGAGGTGGCGTCGCTCCCGTGAAGAACTAAGGGTCTAACTAGTGTGTAGCCGAGGTGCCCCTCGATGGCTAGTCAGCTGTTTTTTATAGATCCGGGGCACCTCACCAAAGGCGGCATTGGTGGGACTGGACACAGCGAGTCCCATATAGCCGCCTGGGGAAACCGACTCCCCCCTGTATGCATCATCTCTAAGCGCATTTCCCGCCGTTAAAGAAAGAAAAAAAACAGACTTGACTTGTACGGACTCGGCCTCTAGCGCGAGAGTCCGGGTTCGATCCTGACCCCATATGGAGCTTCGAGATTTTTCTAATTTTCTTATAGATCCCTAAAATACGAGACCATCGCTCGCTCGCGTGAAAGAAACCTACATGCCTGATGAGATAGAAAGTCTTTGAAGGTGTGTGAAGTTCACCAACCCGCATTGGGCCAGCGCATTGGTGAACTATGGCCCATTACCCTCCTCGCCTGATTTCAGGGAGGAGGCCCGTTCTCAGCCAGACATATTATAGAGGGTCGATACTTTACTTTTAGGTATCAGTACTTACTACTTAAACATAAACATTATTTACACTCTACGAAATAGTGTTTATAAGTGAGGTTTTTGCTAATAAAATGTTAAGTAATTGATTAAATAATAAGAGAGGTTTAGGAGTAATAATACTATTAATGTCTCTGTATTCTTAGCAAAAACTTTTGGTTTATTCCGTTTCCTAATAACCTGATCATATTATATAATACTATTTTTTTTAAGTAGAAATACTCCTTGATTATTAACGATTCTTTCGAATCATGGGTAAGGAAAATCAAAATATCTTTTGATATTAGTTGTTTAGAATTCCTTTATCTCCAAAGCTTTAGGAGTAATATTTTAATAAATCTACCTTTGTACACAATATTGTTTGATTCCGTTGCTTGTTCTATATTAATAATATTTTATTACTATCTCTTCGCTTCACTCTTGTTTATTCGCCTTTATATCGTATTAATTATTATGCCTTATGCCTTAATATCGTTTCGATAATTATATAATCATAATGGTTGATTGGACATCACTCATTCTAAAAATTATAATATTATAAAGGTGAAGTGTTTTTTGCTCTTCACGCAGAAACTACTGAATGGATTTTGGTGAAACTTTCCTATAATATAGCTTGTACATCAGAATAAAACAAAGACTATTTATGCACCTTGCAATGATACTAATAAAAAAAAAATTGGTTGCCTGTAAAGTCGGTATACGGGCGAAAGTTTTACGTGACAACGACTTTGAGTGGTAAAATAATTTTAATGTGAATATTCATTCGTATAGTAGGAAGAAGGATGAAATAATAGTAACAAAGGGACGCGTGCCTCTCACTCGCTCTCATTGTGAGCGCATAACGTGAGCGGAGCGTAACGCAGTTTCTTGAAGTGTCACCCGGCAAACCAATTTATAAGACGTTGTCACGTCAAAAACAGTCGTAATATTTAAACACAGCCGAGACTTACTTTAACGACCGGTTTCTGTAACGTTGGTCAAAGTGTATGTCAACTAACATGGCTGCTAATAGTGGTTAACATACAATTTTAGAGTTAAATTTAACAGCTTTTCATTGCAGTGGCAATGCTAATTGACAGGCTGATCAAATTAAGTAATTCAACCATGCTTCTAGCAGCTCATTTGACACTGAACTGACCGAACAAGAGATTTGACAAATGATTAGTTAATTTTTGCGTTGATCAGCCTTTCGGAAACGGGGCGTTACTCTCGCTAAGAGACAAGATTTAACATAAATCAGCTGTTCTACTGACAACTGATCACAATACTTGCGTTTGTATGATAAGTGACAAATTTATTAATCGTTCTCTGTTTATTTCTGAAATAAGTAAACGGATAATCAATATTTATAAGTAAACTAAAAGTTATTAATTGATTTATAGCTTAAGGGTTGATTAACTAAGGGGTGGCTTACTTAGCGTAAGTTTATAAATAAGGGCCTGTTTCACAATCTCCAGATAAGTTCACAATAGGCTATCGGCAACATATTTGACAGATATTTGACAGATACTCGATATTCTCATGAAAAATTTAACTAAATAACATTTATAAAAATTAATAAATCTCAGGATCAAGCCATGCAATTTTTTTTAATAACACCAATAAATTCAGAAGTTTTAAAATAGTACTCAAATGACCAAGGAAAGTAATGAATATTGAGATTTACAATATTTTATTATTTTAGCATGATTTTATTGAATTTTTAAAATAATAAAACACTGTTGGAGGCGACTGTACCTAAGCGTAAAGCGGGTTCGGGACAAAATTTACTATGCACTAAATCTAACATTCGAAATTGGATACAGTCCAGGAAACAAGTGTTATCTTACACTGTTGGTTTATTAGGTTTTCATGTTTAATAATTAACATCATTATCCCTTTTGTCCTTTTCTAGGTCTATTTCTTTTAGACAAATTCTTTGCGTCGTTAAATCACAGTAAGTAGTACATAGGGTCATATAAATGTATATATTATGTTTTCATATATTTCTCAAATTTTGTTTCAAATATTAGTTCTAGTAACACAAGCTCTTAAGAATCTACTACGGGGCTATGTTATATTAATATTATTAAACTATTACTGTTTTTCATCTTCAATTCGCATTAAAATAGGACCAGCCACTGCACGGAGATTGTACCATAGTCACCGCGAACAAACATAATATCTACAACTGTATTGAGTGAACTTCAACCGATTCTATTTAAGTTTCGCTTGTGGGGAATATGGAACTGGATTATATCGTATACTGGCAAAGTTTTCAAACTAGCTGTTTGTAAAGGAGACAATATGAGATGACGAAAAGTACTATTGGAAACTATGATATAGTAATATATTGATAGCTAGAACATGACTGTATACTTTTTTCTTTCTTTTTTTGGATACTTTATTAGAACGATTTTTATTCTAGACTAGATGTACGATAACTAAAATAAATTTAAAAGAAAGACATTACACAAACATTGAAATAAATTTGAACGACAATAGCATCATCTGTCGGAAATAGGTCGAACCAACTGAGAAACCTGCGAGGGCTCATGCGCAATAATTTTGCTAAAGTTCATCGTATTATGATCCAATGCGTAGTTTACGATTATATAAAGGACACACAGACATACATTATTTTTTACACATATAAAAATATGATATAGATAGATTACAGTAACTTAGAATTAATGATCTAATTTAAAAACTTTAAGTTCTTCTTCTTTCGAATTATCTGATTCTTACACAAACAAATTCCGCCAAAGTTCTGCGACTGAAAATTCAAATTACGAAACCTTGCATTAGATATGTACTACTTAAATAAATCAGTTATGAAAAAATAAATAAATGGTCTATGGCCAAATACGTTAAAGTCGTCTTAGTGAAATAATCCATATTTTGTGTCGAGAATCCTAAATTTATATTAAAGCTTTTCGATGTTGCTATACATTGGGTACGGATTTAGTTCAATAGTAGCATGAATCCTTTCTCGTAATCCACTTATAGTATAAATAGCTTGTTGAATGTATACTAGCTGTTTCCCGCGGCTTTGCCCGCGGTAGCAAAAAAAAAACTTTTGTTTTTAATGTATCCTATGTTACTTCTAGTAGCGAGAATGTGTATAAAGTTTCATGATGATCGGTTGAGTAGTTTTCGCGTGAAAGCGTAACAAACATAAACGCTTTTAAATTGATAATATTAGTAAGGGTACGAAGATATTGTTGGATCAAAGCTTTTTCCATTATATAAAGTTCCGCCCACCAACAAAAGGCCCTTGCTGGAGGGCGGGCTTTCTTTCACGGCGTATCTTCGCTGTATTTTTCTAGCACTTATTACCACTCAGGCTAAGGCTCTACCTATTAGGCAGCCTTATGTATTCAGGGTGCCTAAAATTTGTTTGTGTACTCCCCCGGGAATGGAAAGTACGCGGGAGAAACCGCGGGGCGCTGCTAGTTACAAATATTTATGAGACGTAAACTGTCTCTGTAATTAAATTGCCTGTAATTTTTTACGTTCATCTAAACTTTTATAAGGATTAACGTGCGAAGCTAGGGTTAGACGCAATTACTGAATACATGATACCGTAAGTATTGGGGTGAGCAACAAAAAGATGATTTATGGTGGGCAATCGCAAGGGTCGAACGCCTCGGTATTGGTATAATTTATAACTTGTAATGAGTTTTGTTAACCACGATTTCATCATCACTCTTAACATCAACATCATTTCCTTACTTTTGAAGTGAGAATAGAGAAGATCTCGACAAGTCTTATTGAACCAAGTATTACTTGTTGGATTCTGAAATTTGACTAGTATTGTAAAGATTTTGACATAAAGGTCAGCAATTCCAACGCTTATTCAGACTTATAGTTTCCTTAAATAATTGTTCTTTGCCGTGGTATTTTTCTCCTTGATTATTATCAGGCTGTTTTCATTCCTATTGGTCCTTTATAGGCCTATACGAGCCCTCTATCCATGAGTGTCAAGATGACTAATTTTTACCACTCTTTAAAAAGGTTTTTAAATATGTGGTTTATCAGTATGCCCGTCATACACATCAAAGCTGTTTTACCATTTTACGCAATTAGGAAGAAAAAAGCAGTCAGAGCATTTCGGTTACAACAGAGGTTAAACAAATGCGTTGACCTCCTTTTCCTAATTCCTAGGAAAAGGCAACCGAAAACTAACAAATTTTATGAAACGAGACAGCATAGCTTCAATTTTATACCGGTATTATGTGAGCGAGAGATACCACTACGATCGTGCCAAAAACGACTACTAACTACCTTTCTAAATGACAGAAGAAATAAGTTGTCATCAACCACAGAACGAATTCTCTAATTACTGAATCCTACTTCACATGGCGGACGCCGTACTTCACCTCTGCAGGGATAGATTATCCCTTTGTCACTGCTCGCCCTTTGCTGGGCCTTCATCAATGGTGATCTCACCCGGGAGGGACGGATTGCTTCGGGTCCCATTTGTCAGAGGCAGAGCATGATCCATCCAAAGATGAAGAGGATCGAAAAGCCGAAAGGTTGCACCAAGGACCCGAGTCTATAGTGATGTGGCGCGAAAGAAACTTCTGCTAGGATTTCTCGACCCCCTTGCGGGTTCTCAGATGACTTAGGCGAGAAGAAATAATTAGGATGGTGTTATCGATGCAGGCGGGAGAGCGGGAAAGCACATCCCGCCACTTTTAAGTATACAAACATAATAAAAAAAAACGACGACCTCTGTGGCTCAACGGTTAGCGTGTTGACGCTCAAGCCGGAGGTCGCGGGTTCGAATCCCGCCAGGGAACAAAAAAGTTTCTGTGTTCCCGGGTCATGGATGTGTATTAAATATGTGTATTATATAATAAAAATCTTAAATATAAGTATTAATATAAAACGTATTAAATATATGTATTTCCGTTGTCTGGTACCCGTAACACAAGTCTCTTCGAGTACTTACCACGGGACCAGATTGACGTGGTGTAAAAAGCGTCCATAGATATTATTATTATTATTATTATATTTGAATACGTACCTGTAGTGCTAAATTTAACATCCAACTGCAGGCTGATAGTATGTACGTTGACATGAGATTCGTGTGTATTGTGTTCCGCAAACACCTTAGATCCCTGAAAACAAAACGGACACTGTTATCGTAGTAATTGATCGTTAAATGGGCAAAGAGCCCGTGGAATATCGACCTTTAACCTTTAATAACCAGATGAGACCTCTTATTTGAATAGCATGATGTATGTTCAACAATAATCAAACTACTTTTTAAGGAAAAAGCAAAAAGGTTATAGGTTATAAGGTATTTGCTCGGTTTTTGTTTTATTTTATATACCCTTAGTGATAACATGATAAAGCTTTCCTTTCAAAAAAATGATCCTGAAAAAAAAGAGATAGAAATAATCAGACTGGAGATACGAACCAGGCTCTTATCGATTCATCACTGGATAATTTCTCAACTAAGATATCATGGCATGTTATTTGACAGCGAAATTTACGTTAGTATTATAATCACATTTTATCATTGCCTCAAAACACGGAAAAAAAATCAAAAAATGTATCCTAGCTAGATCGATTTATCGCCGTTTTTAACCCGTGTATAGACAATCTAATTATGTTTATATAATATTAATTATATCAAACTATAATATAATATTTATGGGTGTATATGACTTGGTTAATTGAATTTTTTTGTTATTAATTTTTGGTTGCTTACACTGGTTATTGATTTATTAATCAAAGTCTTTAAGCCTAATAGAAACAACCAAAAAATATTACTATACAATATAGTATTTAGCGACTGCAAATACTTTTATTTGTTATCTAAATATAAGAAACTGATACAGTATGTTAAGCCGTTCAAAGATAAAAGCCTATTGCAAATCTGGTTTAAGAACCCGTAAAGAAGCGATTACTGAAGTAGATAAAGAGAATCACCATTGGGTGGGTCGGTTTGGATTGGTGTACTTAGCTTTTCGATTACACGGCTACTTTAGGATGGATTCACGAGTTATCTAAAAACCAAGGCAAACGAGTTTTACGGATTCTTTAAAATATATATATTTTTTTAATAAAAACAAATAAAGATTTCATTTTTTATTCTTTTTCGTCCGAAGTTGTGAGACTATTTACAAAATTTTATTAATTTTATATCTATGAGAGCACGATGGAATATGGTTTGGGATGGGGTTTCGGTTACGACTGACAGACATACGCACAGTGGAGTGATAATAGACTTTCGTTTAGTCATTTAAAAGAATTAAAACTATCAGCTTATTAGGTACGTTACAGTTACGGTTACGTACTATTTAGTAGGTTAGGTATGGCAAAAAAAATGCAAGCCTTCATTTTAGAGCTTAGGAGGTTTTAAGAATTATAATTTTCTTTTTTATGTTATTCTAACACATTGCACTGTAAGGTTACGGGTCCTTATTGCAAGAAGATACGATAAGACACAAGAACAAGTTTTTTCAGTTAAAAATATAATTTCGATTACAATACAATAAACTGCAAAATAATGTTTTCTTAAGTTTACGCGAATTTCACTCATTATAACGGGCTTGTAAAAAACTAAATAAACCGCGATAAAATCCGTAAAAGTTGTTTCATTATAACTGCAAAATAAATTCTCTTTTTATTAAAATTATTTTAATACCGTTTATCTGCCCCCATACTTTAACTCGTTTATAAAAGATTCCGAAATAGCTTATTGCCAACATTAAAATAACCGAAATCATTAAAAAAATCTTTAATATTAATGATTATTAAAAATATAAACAAAAAAACAATTGCATAAACAATAATTATTAAAGAAGAGCTAACTAGCTATATTTATAATAACTTTTTTATCACAAAACTCTCTTTTTATTTTCTTCTGTCGAATGTTATTTATAAACTTTTTCTAGAATTCTTAATTCACACTGACCGCAAACCTTTGCCGTTTGCGTTGTATTTAATCGCCGGGAAAATAAGTTTGCTATGCCTTTCTGTTTAGGTATTTAGGTCAATCGCATTACTTCCGCCCAACCTTAAATGGGCAGCGGAGCTTATTTAACTTCTGAATATTATTTTGTTAAGGACATTTTGAAAAGTAACAAAGTCAAAGTCAAAAATTTTATTCAAAATAATACTATCGAAGTATATTTTTGAAGGTCAATTGAGTCTACCACCGGTTCCAAAGCAAGTCCACTGAGAAAAACCGGCGAAACAAACTCGGTGGAACTTTTTTTATTTTTTTTTATTTTACGCCTGGAAATGCACTGACGCATACCGCTGGGGAGTGGGTCTCCCCAGGTGGTGGGGACGATGTGGGACTCGCTGCGCTTGAAAGATGGTGGGTGGACGCAGCTCTCCCCACTAAAACCCGGCGAGTGCCACCAATGCCGCCTTTGGTGAGGTGCCCCGGATCTACAAGCAACAGGGCACCTCGACGGCTAGCCAGTGTGGAGGTGGCGCCTGTCCCCTGAGGACAGACGCCACCTCCACAGAGCCGTTGCCCCGCACAACACAGAACAACCACTCCCAACGTCCGGACAGTACAATGAGGTGAGGTTCCCATCCTCACCCCTTGCACCCCTCTTATAAGAGGGGTGCAAAGAGCCCCCTCGGCTCAATTTGCTTCACCCAAGGTGTTTGGGTCACCCTGGGCTACTGGGCCCCACCGCCACGACAAGGCCTGAACCATGATGGGGAAACTCAGTGGAACTATTCTTTTCAAATACAATATTACAAAAAATATACATACAAACAATACATACTACTATAACTATATGGTACTATGTATTGTTTGTATATTTTTTTTGTAATATTGTATATTAGTATGTATATACTAATATATTATAGTATATAAGAAGAATTCAGCAAAGAACTCTGTTGTGTTGCTCCTTTCAAAATATAGTGTACAATTTTTTATAAACATACATGATTACATACATTTATTACTATAACATAGTATCATTCATCAATAAACTTTTCAAAAATGGAAGCTGCAAGCTCTATAGAGGTTGGCAGTAATAAAATACAACGCGTTATATGACTGTCATGCTATTTGTCGTCTCTACCACTGGGACGTTTTTACTGTCAAAGCGCTTTTTGACATCTATAATATAAAGTGTCAATATTTAAAATTTGAATAAGCTCCATCCAGCACAGGGACAGTTTGTAATCTTGGTTTGTTTTTGGAAAATGTTTTTGTAATAATAGAAGATGCTGTCGGTTTAATCTTATCTATTATCTCTTATCGTTCATGTTCTTTATAATATATTCCTTCATCGAAGGGCAATGTTATTTATAATGTCATGCGGTCAAGGGTATTAATAGTCCTATAATCCCGGCACCTTAGGACACAAATTTACCTACACTTAATAAATTTATATATTACTTAAATTTTTCCGTTTCTTAAATTTAAATAAACATTAAAAATAATATAATAAATAATAAAGTTGATCTATTAAATTTTTATTTAAAAAAAATATATTTTGTTCTTTTTAGTTTTAATTTATACATTTGTAGTACATATTGTTATAGTTGTTATATACTATTATGTACATAATATAGTTTTGTAGTTTTTGTTCATATTATTAATAACACATCGACAAGTATGTAATAAAATGATGATAATATGTATCATCCAGATATACTAAACCAACCAATTTGCATTATAAAAAACAATTCCAAAACAGCTAGTAAGATCTCGATTAAATTAACTTGGGACCATTTTGAAAAAATCAGCTTTCAAACTAAAAAGAATCATCAAAATCCATTCACAATCAGCGGAGTATTCGTGTAACAAACATACAACATACAAAAAAAAATATACAAACGAATTAAGAACTTCCTCTTTTTTAAATAGTTCATTCTTTTTTATCGTGTTTGCTGTCATGCAAGGTTTGTATAAAACTGAGACTGGGCCGGGGTAAAGGCATTACAATCTTAGAAGGATTACGAGGAATTTAGCTTATGGAGCCGTTATTTAAGAAAATTCTATCTATTTTCCTTGTGGAACAGATTTACTGTTAGCATTATGCTGACAGTAAATCAAAAAAAGAAATTAGTGTAATCACTGGAACCGAGTTAAGGCGTAAGCCGTCTAGCATCGAATAGAAAGAAAGATTTATTTGTGAACTTTACTACGCGACTACATAATTAATACAATATTAATTATTAACTATGTTCACATATTGACCCCCAACTCGAAATTCAAATTAGTTTCGAGTGAACCTATTTAGTGGCAGGTCCGCGTTGGATGCGAGTAGCAAGGGATCGGTCGGCGTTCATTGAGGGAGGCCTATGTTCAGCAGTGTACGGATAAAGGCTGATGATGAAAATGATGATGATGATGATGGATGATGATGAAGAACCTATTTATGCTTTTAGGTGACGTTTACAACTTACCATCAGATGGTATATCTGCCAGTTTGTCTATCAAAAAATAAAAATAAAACTTAAATAGCAATCATCGCTATCGCTAACTTGAAATAATCTTCACATTAATGCAACACGTGGATTTACGTGAAGGCAATTTAGTTAATCAAGTTTGTCTTAATTTCAAAAAGTTATTAAGTTAAACTCGCAAGTAACCATATGAGAGCATATTAACTTAATTGGTACGATACGGTTCATTACGTCTGCGGGATCTAAAAAGTAATTTTGTGTTATATTGTTGTTGCTTTTTATGTCTTTTATCTTTGAAGATATTGCCTCTGCAGATGTTTAAAGGCTGTTTGCAAAATTAAGTCCAAAAAACTTTCTATTTATGCTTAATTTACTGTTCTTTGTTTAATGCTTTATCTAATGTTTGGGCAATAAAAAATATTTATATCATTGAGTAAATAACTTATACAAAATTGTCTTAGAAAAGGTAAAAGAAATATAATTAAAACCATAGAAAACTGATGAGAAAATGTGATCGGTTAGATGATATGATAATGGTCCTTTTTTAATATCATAGAAGGACGGATTGAGGAAAAGAGAGGAAAAGTTAGATTAAAGAAAACTTATATAGAGCAGATTAAGGAGAAGTACATGTATGTATCGTTCCACAAGGAGAAGGGATTGGGACTGGGTCCCCTGAAATTAATAACTATGGTTACTCCTCGTAAGTCCAAATCCAGACTTAGACTTAAAAGATCTGTTCTTTTCGTCAGGGGCCTATTATTCTAGTCCTCAGGTGTCAGGGCCCACAATAGGTTAAAGGGAGCAAAGCATAAAATGTTAGCTACTATTGTAGTATGTTGCATCATTATGAAAGAATAATAGTTATCAAGTATAGCGATTGTCATAATAAAACCTTAAAAAAATATCTTTTAAATTTACTCAACGTAATTTTGCAACTATGTAGATTTCGTATTTATCCTTTTCCTTGTCATAAAAACCAGCAGTGCTATTCTGTAAGAAACGCAGCGCTGTCGCAAGGCTGTGACAGCGCTGTGAATTCAACTTGGTATTCACTAAGCTTGTCAAACCATATAAAACACCCTAGCAACGTCT
Organism: Lycaena phlaeas; assembly: GCA_905333005.2. Taxonomy (NCBI): domain Eukaryota; kingdom Metazoa; phylum Arthropoda; class Insecta; order Lepidoptera; family Lycaenidae; genus Lycaena; species Lycaena phlaeas. The sequence continues at coordinate 7,225,059 of HG995182.1, forward strand.
ACGCTGTGCGCCGAGACGAGTTCGTTGCGGCGCACAGCCTAGAAAATGACTCTTACACAATCAGGGGGCAGTAGACTAGTCAGTAGAGTAGCTAGTAAACTCGTGCACGAGGGTTATGTGCCATTGTATGTACCTACCTATAAAGTACTAGCTATAGCCCGCGGCTTACCTCGCGTTAGCAAAAAAAAATCTTCATTTTAAAATGTATCCTATGTTACTTTTAGTATCTCCGAGAATATCTGCACAAAATTTCATGATGATCGGTTGAGTAGTTTTCGCGTGAAAGCGTAACAAACATCCCTACTTGTATATTAACAATATTGGTATTTACTCTTTAGTTAGTCATGGAATTATTAAGAAACAAGGCCGTCGTCTCATTTGAGGAGGGCAGTGCATACTATCGCGTATTTGAAACGTAAAGTTTTGTTTGTAATTTAATCACAAATGTATTCATGTCTCTGTTTCGAACTATTTCGGAGTGAATTGAAATTAATTATTCCATTTGGACTGCAATTGTATGGAAGCCTCAAGTGATTGTCTGTCGTGGGCAGGCCGATCGACATTACTCATTCAAGACAGCCGCTCACCTCGTGTCAATGTTTTGGTAACAAAGGCATTTCACAACCTTCGACAATTTTAGTACACAATGTTGTGTGTTATTTTGTGGTATTAATAATTACTACTATTAGAACAATGTCTTTTGCTCTATATGCCGAAGAGATTATGTTTGTTTATTTGTTTTGTGCGATTATTTTCCTCTGGAACGAAATGATATTTGATTTTATAGCCCAAATACTGAAAACTTCTGAAGGTAATTTGGAGGTGATTTATTTTGTGGTGTTCCCAAAACAACGGAAACAGTTTTTAAAAATAACAAATGGTTATTAAATCAAAGAACAATATCCGTTTATTTAAACAAAAAGTTTTCAATTAATTTATTAATTAATTTCAAATAATTATTAATTTAGTAAAAATTGAATTAGAGTCACTTCAATTATAAAATATTTTTTATTTTTAATTAATAAAAAAAAAACAAATTGTTCTAACAAGAAATTCAAATAACCTCCTGAATAATGCCGGCAGTAACGGAACTTCCGTAAACATTTTGTTTTGTTTTGTTTGTTTGTTGATGATTGATATTTCCTGAATTCAAAAAAGGCTAGATGTTTACTTTGTTCTATGTAGTTAATATTTAGTTTAATTAAAATTAAAAAAAACAAAAATCCCCTAATGTTTTATCAGGAACATGACTTTTCCTAAGTCTAGTCAAAAGTATTTCAAAATTAATGACTCGACTTTATTAATTTTAATAAAGTAATAAATAGTACATATTATTTTAAATATATTTGATTAATTTTTGTACCGGTAAAATATTTGGTTACTTCAAAAGGTGATACAGGAAAAAAATTATAAATTATTTTTTTGAGCACCTTTTTTATTTTTTTCGTGGGATTTTTTTAAGTTTCAGAGTGTATGCCATGTTAAGGCAGATAAACCGAGGCCGACTAACATGTCTGCCAGTAACCAGGAAAACAATTTCCCTGCAGTGGCCGCTCCATGTTGGATGTCAGTGGCAAGAGACAGGTTGTCTTGGCATTCATTGAGGTAGGCCTATTTTCAGCAGTATACTGATAAAGGAAATAAAGGCTGATGATGATAATAAAGTTTCATATATTATACATCTGATTTAACTCACTTGAAATATACGAAGACGAAAACAGCGAGGCATAAAACGGCAAGACTGAGGGAGTAGCCGGCGAGGTAGATGAGGCTGGTGACATCCGTGGGAGACACGTTGGCGATCCTCTCGGTGCAGTTCACGTAGTTGGAGTAATTGTGCCACTCCCCCTCCAGGCAGAGACGGGAGGCGTTCTCTGTAAAATAAAATAATAAAATGAACTTTTTTATAACGTTTATTGGTGGGTGAAAACGGATCACCTGATGGTGACAGCAACATCCGTAGCCTTAACCAGGTGATTATCAGGTGAGTTGCCTTTCAAATATAAATATGTATAAAGTATATAATATCGGCGACGGTGGTCCAGTGGGTAATGGGCTCGGCCTCAAGCGAGAGGGCCCGGGTTCGATCCTGACATGGTGCATAAAATGGATTTCTCTAAATTTCTATGTGCACTGTAAACACGGATCACCGGTTGCTCACCGGTGAAGGAAAATATCGTGAGGAAACCATGCCTGATGAGGTTAAATCTTTAAAGGTATGAAGTTCACCAACACGCATTGGGCCAGCGCATCGGTCAACTATAGCCAACCCTCCTTGCCTGAATTCGAGGAGGAGACCCGTGTCCAGCAGTAGACATATAAGGGTTGACTTTTTTACACGTCGCAAAGACGGTTTACTTGTTTATCAGTGATATATGACCTCCATAGACATTTGCTATACCAAAGGATATCGTACGTTGCCAGCCTTTAAAATATGACCACCAATTTTCTTGTATCTCCCTTGAACAGCTTCGCTGTGTTTCGGAGAGGAGGACAAGACAAGGTACTGTAATTACAGGCAGTGGGACTAAACTTCTTTTGTCTCAAGACAGGCAAACTGAAAGCTAGAGCTAGTTCCAGATAAACTAGGTTTATGGGTTACATAAGCATAACCTCACCAAAAAAAAATGAGGCGTTCGAAATACGAAGAGTCAGTATAAAGGAAGCGATCTTCGTGATTAGCAATCCCTTGGCTTTTAAGAAGGTGCATGTTCAGCCTGGCTGTGGGCGGATCATGAAAATGAAGCTATGAACCAATACGGTATTAAAAATTGATGACACATTCGAAAGAAAATCCTATTTACAAACCAGTGGAGGCTAAAATGAAAGCCATATTAGTACGAAGCTAGCCTTTGTGGATTTTGAAATTAGTTTTCGCAGCGAAAAATGCTATCCAATACTTATCAGCGGCAAAATACAGCTAAGCTTGGCTCAGAAAAACTTAATCGATATGTATTTGTATGACGGATTGAAAATATGCATTTTATATTTCTTCGAGTCTGTACCGGATAAAGTAGTAATGTTAGTCGTAAAGGTTGATACTATGGATAACATTGTGAATCAAAGATAACAGGAACAAAGCGACCTGCAGCTGCCTGGTAAATATTTTTTTTGATATTTTTTAACACAAAGCAGTCCGTATTATAAAATAAATGGGGGGGGGGGGGGGCGTTGAAAGCTAAACAAACTATATTGGGAAAGGAGATTATTTTTCACTGTAATGCGATACTCTCAAATATGATTTCGTCTTTGATAAAGTAAAACACTAAACTCAATCTATGTACTCTCTATAATAAACAAATAAACGTCTATAAAGTTTATGTATAAAAAAAAAGTAAAGTATCAAACCTTTATGTCCCACTGCTGGGCACGGGTCTCCTCCTCGAAATCAGGCGAGGAGCGTAATGGGCCAATAGTTCACTGCGCTGGCCCAGTGCGAGTTGATAAACTTCACATACCTTCAAAGACTTTCAGTCTCATGAGGCATGCAGGTTTCCTCACGATGTTTTCCTTCACCGGTGAGTGAACGATGGTCTCGTGTTTGGGGTGCACTTAGAAATTTTAGAAAAACCCATTTCAAGGCACACACCCCCTCCACACAGGGGGGTTAGGATCGAACTCGGAACCTCTCGCATAAGAGGCCGAGTCCATCCACCACTGGACCATCGTCGCAAATACACAATTAATAAAACATTAATATTTAAATGAGAAATATTGTAAAATCCTCTTAGTATTTTTCGCTTGCAAAAAATATGTATTATAAAATATATTGAAATGCCACCCTTTAAGAAGGATGACAAACATTTCTAGAAAATCTTTGCTAAACGGTTGATTGCAATCTACCATTCCAACCATAAAATTCTTTGAAAAGCTTTTGCTATATCACGATGTCTTGCAATGGAAAACTTAAAGTATAATTGTTTTATGGAAATACATCAATGGAATTATAGAGGAAGCATGCAAGCTTATGCTAAATACTACCACAAAGGTTAGCATTATTTTCAACAAATTAGCAAGTTAGCATGATTATCATCAAATTATTCGTTCATAAACCTGGAATGAGCACGGTGGGGTATTTTAGTGTTCAGTGAACATAAATACGATTGATAAGAAACTTCTTTCTTCGCCGTTACATTTGATTTATTTGAGTTCAAAAGACTTTAGTTGCTAAAATTAACTCAATAGCAAAGTGGCAAGAATAACTCATTAATTTTTATGCAGGTTAGGCAAACTGGCCAGTGTGGCAAAACGTCGTGAGGAAACCTGAATGCATAACTAAATTTCATCACGATGTTTTCCTTCAAAGGTGGGCGAGCGATTCTCGTCTCGTGTTTGGGGTGTATTTAGAAATTTAGATAAATCCATTTTTAGGCACTCATGGGGGGGAGGTCAGAATCAAACCCGGAACCTCTCGCATAAGAGGCCGAGTCCATCCACCACTGGACCATCTCTACCTCCACATTGGGAATGCGCATCAGTGGGTTATTGGGTGGTATTATATGAAGGGGTATTGGAACATAAGTTCCAACGCCCCTTTCGCGTGGTTCCAACGTATGATGACTTTTTTAACTATACAAGTCACAACCTGTCCTGACACAGATCGCAAGTATTGATGTCAGTAATTACACTGCCTGTCATTATTTTTGTAAGTAGCCCAACATTTTATATCTCCTGTGACGTAAGATCGTACCTTTTACTACCAGTAATTACAATCAATTTTGATACATATTACGCTTAATCTTCACCTGTTAGGCTCACACCTATATCATTATTAACCAGTGGAAGAGATGAGGAATGCATCGTTGCCGGCTGCATTCGTACCACCATCTTGTTTGTGTCTCCCTTGAAACAGTTTTGTTATTGAGAGAAGGTCAGGACAGACAGAATAACAAGCTTCGAGACTTAACACCTTATGTCTCAGTATGGGCAACACATGAATGAGTTGCCTACGCTAGTTTCAGGTAAAGAAGTATTATGTTAATTAGAGGCTACAACCACTTATCAACCCTTAGCACGTCTGCCATTTTGCTGATCCAGCTAACATTAAAAATAAGGTTTTAGTTGTTTATTAGGTAATTGGATGACATTATCATCATGTTCTATGAGAATAACAAACAGTTTGAAAGTTGCGAACGGTTTGAAATGATAAGCTCGTATTTTGAGTATGGGTCCTTGATAATATTTAATTTGTTTTTGTTAAGAAATGACTATGTATCATTTGAATCTATATATTGTTTGATGTCTGAACTTAGTTAATTATTCTCATGGTCCATTAAAATATTTGCATAAAATTACTGAGAATTATAAAAAAACTGCTTTTGAAAGCAGTGGAGTAGCTAGGGCCTAATAAACTAGTGTCCCAATTAAAATATTTAAATTTGTCGTGTTTTTAGAATATAATTTATTCATATTCCAATTGTGGAATAGTCACTATTTCAATGTATAGTTGATAGTATGTAAAATCTGAGACCCCAGAGCTTAGAGGCCCTCAGCACTACCTTGTCTAGCCCTCCGGTAGCAACGCTACTGTTTTGACTTTATCATTGCCTATTATCAAATAAACATCGAAAACAAACTAAAACGAAGTATCTTATGAAATCGGCACAAAGTTTAAAATAACTTTTACTTTTTGTTTCATCCAGTCCATTATTAAAGGATCATCATCATTATCATCAGATATTATCTGTCCACTGATAAACATACGCTTCCTCAATGAGTGCAAAGACGACCAACCCCTTTCTACAAACAACTAACACAGGCTGGCCATTGCACCCTCTCAGAGTAAAGTTTTAAGCAAAGATTCAATTATAATTTACGTGTCGGGCATAAAGTGAAGTAAAACTTACGCGTATCATCATATTGCACACCGTGGAATTCGCTGAAGCACTTTTGCACTGCTAACGTGTTCCAGGGCGTCGGATCCCAGCACAGCAGACCGTCGAAGTACGCCGGACAAACATTCTCAGTCACATTGAAGTTCTTTGCAAGACATTCCTCACTCAGATCCTCTCCTGCGCCCTCCGCACTCTCTAAAGTATGTAACTCCTCCAGTTTGATGAACTATTTTCTCTCAGACTAGATAACTTTGGTATTTTTAACACTATCACTTAAGTATTGTTCGTTAAAACTAAATCCATAGCTTTCATGTATTCTGCGCGACGCGACTAGATTCTGCGGAGTAGCGCGTCTCCGGTAAGAGCGTTACCATGATAAGGTTGTTTGCACGCGGCTTGTGTTCTAACTTATCAAGTGATAAGGATGCGAGAGTAAACATCGGCGGTCTATAGAGTATTTGTGGTTCGTGCAAAGAACTCTAATTTTTCTGTAACTGTTTCAGCAGTCCGTTTGACCTGTAAAGAAAATTCACTGTTAATGTTTGATTTATGATAATATTAATTGGGATCGTTCTCAGTAAACACTCATATCAGTGATGATTTGTGTAAAGGCAAATACGCGGTTGAAGTGTTTAAATTTTCAGAAGCATGTCTGACATATTTATAAATGTAAATACAAATTATCGTATTACATCAGTCTGAAACGACTATCTCGTAGGCCTCTACCAAAGAACACCAAGGCGGATGTTAATCACATTTTACTATACTATGCTTCTAAGATGTAATTAATCAAAACTAGAATGCAATGTTGTTTTTAGCGAATTTTGCGGATCTTTCAAATCACTTGAAATACGTATTTGAAACACTTGAAATACGTAAATCAAAAATAGAATTTTTGCACACACATTAGATCAATCAGGCAAATATTTGATTGCGATTTATTACGAGCGTGTAATGACCGTGTGGGCGTTCTTCACTTAAGTGTTAATGATGGGGATTTAACTCCATATACACCATAGCAACAATGATTGATTTTAATCGATATCTGCTAGAATGGTGGGTTACCATTATAAATAAACCGTCAATCCCATCTTCCCAGATAAACAACATTTACGGATTTTATCGCGGTTTATTAAGTTATTTATATGCTCGTCGTTTTGGGTATTTTACAGAAACGACGGTCACAGTAGGACTGTAAAGGTTGCTATAAAGTATCCGAAACATTAGGTACAAAAAAAACTTAATAAACCGCGATAAAAACCGTAAAAGTTGTTTCATTATAATGAGTGAAATTTGCGTAAACATAAGAAAATAATATGTGAACCAGGTTGGATTGGAAACCGCAAGCAAAATTTGACGGTTTAAGTTAATAAAAGTACATAATTGATAATGTTCGACTTTTCGATCTGTTAAGGAAATTGGAATACATTACGTATAAGCCTACTTTAAGTATCAATTATAAATGAGCTGAAGTTCTTCAGCAGTAGATCCTTATGATGATGGTGATGATGATGATGATTATTATAATGATAGTGATGTTGAAGTAGCTCTCATCGCTAAGCAGGCTTCACTTCACATCACTATTATTTAATTTGATTCCGTATTTCATCTCTGTAGACGTGTATTTGCATAGAATATTTGGGTATCCTTAAATTTATTGTTTTTCGGTTTTCCCATCTCTTTTAATATAAAAACTACCTGGAGTACGACAAAAACAATCTTATCTTTGTATGTACAAGCAGAGTCACATAATAATAATTATCTGTGCTAATATTGAGAATTCAAATGTTTTATTGTGATAAAAATACATAATATATAAGCAAAAGATAATAATATGTATGAGAAATAATTTAAAATTATTTTGTATGGGGTTTTTACTATACTTTTAATTTTTAATAATTGCTTAGCAAACGTTGTCTTTTCAATGAAAGCAGCTTCATCTATCGTCGCCAAATGATCCTATGTGCCATATACCTTCGAGCAAACTTTTGTATAATTAGAAACAAAGAAAGAAAAATATTTTTACTGTTTACAACAAAAATAAAGATTTATGTAATCAAAAAACTGCTTGGAATTATTGTAATAAATATAAGAATGAGAAATTCTATTATAATATTTATATACCAAGTTCGACCTACTTTCGTATAACTAATACATATTTTGGATTGTTCATTTATTTCACAACTTCCAACTTTACGATTTGCAATTTAGTTTCATATTAAATTATTACTGAACAAAATATATTTACGAGATATGTATGTTAATATAAAGGAATACAAAACGACTAGACATGATTTAGGGTGTCAATACCCTTAAGGATTAAATACTGTACCAATAAATATCATAACTAGAATCTAGTCTAGATTTCCTTCCTAAAATAGCTGTATCGTCGGGGTATAAGCTCGTGTGAATGAATCGGCCAAATGTATATAAGCGCATATCTACAGAAGCACTCAACCAAATTAGGTTTTTTTTGTTGTACTGGTTATAGTCAGCGGTTCGTATAAAAAACCATGGCAAAAGCATTCGACAGCATCAAGCTGTGGCTGGCCCGTGTTGGACAGCAAGGGATCGGTCGTCGACCAGATAAAGGCTGATGATGATCATCATTGAGTTTATGTTAATAATAATATAAATTCGTATGTTTGTTCGACGTTCTATAGATACAGTGATTGAATGTTGAATAAACTATATTTAGATAAGATACCATTATTTAAAAATATGTTACATTTTTGTTTTTTTTTTCGTGCTACATTTCTGTCATATTCTGCGCATTTAACAACAGCTTTGATGCGTTTCAGAGAGAAGGTTAAGGCAGCATATTTACCGAGACTTAGAGAGTACAGAGGCTCTAAGACAACTAGGTTTTTACGTTTAAAGAATACTAGCCATCCCAACAGACTTTGTTCTGGCAAAAATACTATCGCTATGGCTATCGAAAACCTCGCCTCAATGTACTGTCCCGACGTTGGAAGATGTTGTTCTGTGGTGCGGGACAACCCGTCTGTGGAGGTGGCGTCGATCCCCTGAGGTGCCCAGTTGTTTGTAGATTCGGGGCACCTCACCAAAGGCGGCATTGGTGGCACTCGCCGGGTTTTAGTGGGTAGAGCTGCGTCCACTTATCAGCTTTCGGGCGCAGCGAACCCACATACCCGCCTGGGGAGACCCACTCCCCCGCGGGATGCCTTGACGAAGACTGCTGCCAGCTTGCCTAATCCACTAGTATACACAACCGAGACGGGGCACGGCATATCTCCACTGGTAATAAGTTCAACGCTCCATCTCACTGTATCATAAACAACTACGTAAGCAGAAAACGCGACTATCTTTATATAAAATTATTTTTTTATCATCGCTTGATCGTTTGATTTATTACCACTTGAAATGGAAATATCCTTTGTTTGCAGTAAATCTTTTAATACTTACCATTTTATTCATCATAATCATTCATTCATTGCTATATTTTTGTGTGACCTCTTTTTGTGAACGTCAAAATGGCTAATCCTCTCTAAAATAATGTCAGGAAGGGTATTGTATACTTCCAGTGTTTCAGACAATATTTCCAGAAGGACATCTGCAAGGGTTTTGGATAAAACATTCGTCAGACTCGAATTAAGACATCTTAAGAGTGTAGGATGCCTTAGGTAGATAGTGTCGGTCGGCCATTGATCAGGGGGGAAGACGATATCCGTGCAGCGGCCGGTCCATGTTGGATGTGTTGGAAGTGATCGTCTTGGGCTTCATTGAGGGTGGCCTATGTTCAGCAGTGGACGGATAGCTGATGATAATGATGTTTAAAATCTACCCTAGTCGAGGATAAGCCACTGTTCGCTAAAACCTTGGAAAATATTTAAACGAAATACAAGAACACTTGCCAACTTTCAATGTGACTTTTAATCAAACCCGCATCAGCCTAACTCAATAAAACTAAGTCATACAACAGTTTGTGCACCAATCTCGCGCCATACATGCTGTGAGTTTTAACTTAATTAATTAAAGTATGAATGCCCTTTTACAACAGTTTGAAAGTCTTGCTTATCTTGTATGCAATAAGAGAAGCAAGACAAAAAAATAAAAACGGCCAAGTGCGAGTTGGACTTGCTGATGAAGGGTTCGGTAACAGCAAGTAAAATAATATAATAGTTCTTGTAGTTTGTTGTAACTTTGATCGATGCTTTAATAATAGTGTATTTTTAGATTAAAAAAAAACTACTTATTAGATCTCGTTCTATTTTGGAAGTGTCTCTCGCGCAAGCAATTTAGTTAAAAAAATGATATTAGTCCCTCAACATCTCTTTTAAAACTATCTATAATTTTTACATTTTTTTTCTACTGCATATAGACAAGGTGGACCGACGATTTGGTAAAGGTCGCGGGAAGCCGCTGGATGCAGACAGCGCAGGACCGATCGTTGTGGAGATCCTTGGGGAGGCCTATGCCCAGCAGTGGGCGCTGATTGGCTGATATCATGATAGACAAGTATCTGTATAAGTTTCTCAATATTGTAAAATTAACTAAGGGAATGAGCCCCAACACAAGTAATCTTTTACTTAATGGGCATGCCTCAAGAATGTGATGTCACTGCTGATTGAGAGATAAAGAATTTATTATTATTATTATTAGACATTACGAATCCATAAGGGTGCCGTTTTTTACCATTTGGCTATGGAACCCTAAAACCATCAGGTTTTATATCGGTAGCAAAACCTCCACATTATATTGTGCTTTTCTCGCTAGCTTAAGAAATACGTAATAATAGTGACGGCAAATTGTGCCCTGCCTTTAATATAATTAAGCCGCAAAATTATTTGCTATGACTTTTTCTCTTTGTTCGCGAAACGTTTGAAAATTTCGAGCAGAAAATATTAAACTCGGGTCTTATTATAATCCGAAAAGAAAACTTTTAGACGAGTTAGGAGACTTGTTAAGGACTTCACTTTGTAACTATTTTTAATGAGGCCTTGAATTATTTAAGGATATAACCATTATATTTTTACTTCCTATCATTGGTACCTACACGATCTTCCAACTATTATTACTAATGATATATTAAAGTCGTAAGTATGTAAGATGGTATGGATGTATGTTTTGTTTTTTTTTTACGTAAAAAATACTAGATAGATTTTGATGAAACCTTACAGTGCTAGTTGCCCAGACAGACTTTGTTCTGTCAAAAGTACTATTATCGCTGTTAAAAAGCAGGGGTTGATCATAAAAGGCGAAAATTTAGGATTGTATGTATTTTTAATGCCACATCATAAAAAAATATGTAGTGACTTAAATACAAAAAATAATATATATTTTGGGGTCACTCTTATCATTTTGGGGGATGAAAAATAGATGTTGGCCGATTCTCTTTCCTTCCGACTTCCTGATGTGCACACAAAATTTAAAAAAAATCTTTGGAGAAAATATGTTAGATTTTATTCATTTTACAGAAAGAGAACAGACAGAAATAGATGGAAATGGCGTCAAATGTAAAAGTTTTGAAAAAGCAAAAAATAAGAAAGGAACATATTAAAACCATAGAGAACAGAAGAGGAAGAATGATTGGTCACCTGATATGATATGACCCGTTTTTTTTAAATATCATAGAGAGAAGAATTGAGGTACAGAGAGGAAGAGGTATCACGAGGGGGACTTATATGGAACAAAAGGAGAAAGTACAGGTTATATCGTACCAGGAGGAGAAGGTATTAGCGCATAGGAGAAATGAGTGGCGATTACTTAACAAGAGCAAAGCTCTTAAATAGAGGGATATATAATAATAATTTCTATGGACGCCGTTACACCACGTCAATCTGGTCCCGTGCTAAGTTCTCGAAGAGACTTGTGTTACGGGTCAGACAACGGAAATATAATATATATTTAAAACTGTGTTACATTCATGCATATAATATTTAAGATTTTTATTATGTCCATCCATGACTCAAGAACACAGAAACCTTTTTTTGTTCCCTGGCGGGATTCGAACCCGCTAACTTCGGCTTGAGCGCCAACGCGCTGACCATTGAGCCACAGAGGTCGTCATTATTATTTTACGTTTATTTCTTATCCTTCCATAGTCGCCTCGGATTATATTTTCTATTACTGCCGTCGAAACTGTATAGAGGTTTACTTCTCATGACGGACGCCTCTGCCGTCGGTTTTCCCTCGGCTGGAGCTCCTCTCGTAATTACTTGGCACTACGCCAGCCCACAATTGCGCTTAACATTTCCCGTTTGGTACAAATTTATATATCTCGATTAAAACTATTTCTATCTTACTTACTTTCGCTATAATTTTGCGAAGCTTTATATTTCATAATTTTTTTAACACAACAAATCCGTGTAGTCTACCCTAATATTATAAAGAGGAAAACTTTGTTTGTTTGTAATGAATGGGCTCAAAAAGTACAGTACCGATTTCAATAATTCACTATTCAAAAGCTACATTATCCACGAGTGACATTTTTTCAAAATTATGTCTATCCAAAAAAAATGTTGCTTAGTGTTGACAATAAAATAAAACGCAAAGGCTGCTAAAATAAACTTTATCAAAGAAAAATTAAATATTTCATGATAAAATAAATTTATTGCGTGCATAAAATGTCATATTGCGAAGCAAGCATAAAAGATAATATGCAAATAAATTTTACAAATAGGCTCTTATCAGTAAGAGGCGATATATCTTGGGCAGTGGGACAAGGAAAATTAAGGAGATTGCGAGACATGTATAGAAGAAAATACCACTTTATAGGAAAGGAAAACAAGAGTAATTGTGTATCATCATCATCATCATCAGCCTTTATCCGTCCACTGCTGATCATAGGACTCCCTCAATGAACGCCAAGACGACTGATCCCCTGCCACTCGGATCCAACACGCACCGGCTACCGCACGGAGATCGTCTACCCATCTGGTTAATGGCCGACCAACATTTCGTCTATCTAATTGTATCTAATAAGTATAATTAACTTTCATATGATTTAAAGTGTTTAACTTTCTCAGTAATTTAAAGTTTACTAATTTGAATGAAAGCGAGTGGCAAGGGTTCGGTCGTCTTGGCGTTCATTTAGGTTGGCCCATGTTCAGCAGTGTACTTATAAAGACTGGTGATGATGATGAATTTGTATGGACTAGCGTTTGTGTAAATTACCAACCTTCTTGGGATTGCAGCTTAGTGTATTAGTATAAGTACACCACTATTTTTTAAGTACCAAAGAAAAGGTGTGTGTGCGATTCACACACGATAGAAGTGAAACACACGTTAAATGCTCAAATACAAGCAAGTATCTCTTAGCAAGTAGCTCTTTTGTGTACGTACGCGCCCACAACACGTATTGATAACATTCATTGAGAATTAGTAGCTCAAAACTAAATAAATAAGCAACGAGTTGGCGGGGTATAAGGCGACGGTCGGGCGGCAGGGTTATGTATTTTATAATAATCGTATGAGATAACTCTACCCAGATCTTATAAGTCTAGGTTCGACCCTAACCGGCATGGTGTTTTGAAATTTCTCCGTGCAACTGAAAATGAGAAATCTTTCCGGCGAAGAAAAACATTGCGAGTAAACCTACATATCTCATAAGATTAAGACGTGTCTGAATGAGTGTAAAGTTCACCACCTACAAGGGGTTAGCCCATTGATAACCTATAGCCCTACTCCTAGGGAGATTTGTAGGAGGAAACCCATGCCCAACAGTGGGATATAGAGTTACGCGTGATATCATACCTACATACTAATTCTCGACATGATAATTTATTGCAAAATACATTGTATGTGGCTCAAGAGTAATCAAAGACCTAAAAAATTAGGATTCGGCTAAATCATGTTCATCATCATCATCAGCTTCTTTCCGTCCATCGCTGAACATAGACCTCCCTTAAAGAACGTCTAATGAATACATCCACAAAATGAATATCAGTTAAATAATTTATTATAATATTACCTTTGCTACAAAAAAATAAAAGACAGTATTATTGCATTCATCTTCGGCATAAGTAATTTCTAACTTTTATCGTTTCCCGTTAGAATCTTTTGGCAGAACTCCGCTCGTCGGAAGAGGTTGTAATCAATTGTACGGGATCCAATTCTCATTTCCTTCCTTTGTACACAAAATGGAAAATTTTGCACCGAATTCGCAAAGTGATTTTATTGAAAGTTAATTTTAGCATTTTATTAACCATATCGCTTTTATAAGAAAGAAACGATGAAGATATTTTTATTATATTTATTTTTCATGATCTGTATTGCAAGAAGTGGCCTCAACGGAAGACCAGAGCTGGAATTACCACCAGGAGACACTGAGTTGAGGCCAATTTGTGAACACCTTAATAAATGTTATGTGAAATATGTGTTAATGTAATTTAAATAATTGTTCACAAATAAATCTTTCTTTATTTATAGAAGCTTGTCTAGTAGAATAGAAATAGGCTAATGACGGCGATAAAACAAACCTTTAAAAAATCATCACTTTACTTGCAATGTAGCTTCTTCTATTCTATTCCAAAATACCTTTACAGTCTTGTTTAAATATAATCTGTGCGGTGTGAGAGTATATTATATTATGTATGTATTATATTAAGTACGTGTAGCAGTGAATATTTCTTAATAAATGTTTATGCTATTCTATTCTATTCCAAAGCGATGATAGGAGAAATACTAAATATGCATTTTGCGGAACACATTTAGCAAGCAAAGTCTTATTAACAATTTTGGTTATGAGAGCTTTCTCGTAAACACCGAACTGAGGAAATAGATTTGCAAAGCTCAGCAGGTCACTTCAGAGATTTTCTTAATTACTTATTCCCTCTATGTTTTACGTTTCTTGTTCATTTGTCTAATATTTTATGACATTATAAAGATAGAATAACGTCCTGTTATCCATTTACGACGTAAGACGATTCGGATTGCCTTCATGTATATATATCAAAAAAATTTTCATATTCAAAACTTTTTTATGTTATTCAAATAGACAAACTTGGACGTACGATGGAAACTGGCCTGTGACGTCTAACAATGAGTTTCCTGGAACTAGCCCAGGGAACTCGTTCATGTATTGTCTACCCTGAGGCTGAAGATTTTGAGTAGTTAAACTGCCTGTTCTGTCCTCTGAGAAAGCAACGCTGTTTCACGTGGTACCAAGGCATTCAGACGCGCGGCATTCCTCGGTCCCTCTTTTATAGGTTATTCAAATTATTCTACACTTTACGTTTTTATCTCGAGCCTTATTAGCCCTAAGTCTAAGCCCCTCTAGTCGCTGCTAAAGCTAAAATAAAAATAATAGCCTATCCTACATTATGTATTTAATTTTTATCAATATATACGGTTATTATACAAAGTTTTATGAACTGTATGATATATAGACTGAGTATAATATACACAGCGACTATTAAGACTATAAAGGTGTCTTCGTGTCAGCAAACATGTCTCATATTAATTGGTTCACTGTCTGATATGTTTATAGATAAAAAATGTTGACAAGTTGATATTTATATCAACGAAATTTTTTCTGTTTTGCCTACAAGATTGAATTCATAAAGGCGTTTTTTGGAAATCGCCGATACAAGTCTTGAAAAATTTTGGAGTTGAAGTGCATAGCATTTTTTTAAATATTTAGGATTGATTTTTGACGTGACAACGTCTTATAATTCGATGGAGCCGGCTGCACGCACGAAAAAACATGACTCATGCGGCGCTACCTCGCTCTGATGCGTTCCATTTAAGGCTCGAAGTGCAAGCGAGAGCGCAGAACGAGTGACAAGGAAGCACAGTCGGCCCATCAGTATTTTCTTATGACGTTGTCACGTTTAACTATCATCAGTAAACCGACTTTACAGACATCCGATTATTATTTACTATTTAGCAAATAGACAGGACTCTAGCATGCTATTTATTACATCTTAAGAAACGGATTTAACGCAACGGATGAAAATCAAGATTGACTGTGGTTTCTTAAATTTAAATTTACTATACACTCGAAGGGTTCACGGATTTGCACGACCTGTTAATTATGCCGAGCCTTTAGTTTTACAAGAACACGAATTGTAAGACTTCGTTCTGAAATGTTAGGATAATATTGACGTTTCTATCTATCTTTAATATTCCTTCTAGAAATTTTTCGCCTGGTATTCTTAACGATTATTTTAAATGTTTTTTTTTACTTAGATTGCTATGTGCCAAAACTAGCTATATCTGATTCTGATCGGAGTATTAGAGTTTCTGGTAGTCATTTGTGAAGATTTGCGTTTAAACAAACTTTTCAGCTTTATTTTTTATTTATATTTCTTATAGAATTTTAGGTGATTGATACTTATTATTTATTTATATAAATAATAAGCAGCACCTTGCGGTTTTATCCCCGTACTTCACATTTCATTGGATAAATGGGGGATAAATTATAGCCTATGTTACGCACAAGTGACTTTGCATTCTATTGGATTTTAAAAAAAAAATCGGCTTAGTAGATCCAGAGATTACCCTAAAACCTCACAATCTCACAAACTTTACACCTTTATCATGTTAGTATAATATATAAAAAATGGGAAATAAAATATTATTAGCTGTCCCGACAGACTTTATTTTGCCAAAATTAAAATTCCTTATCATTTAGGGGTAAGAAAAATAGATTTTGTGTGATTCTCAGACTTACCTCATAAGCACACAATATTCTATCAAAATCGGTTCAGCGTTTCGGAGGAATTCAATAACGCACACCGTGACACGAGAATTTTATATATAAGATTATAATGTTGACAATCTTTTCACGTACAAAAAAACGTAGTGTTAAGAATCTTCCACGCAAGAGATTGCCACTTCATTAATATTGAAATAATGAAAAAATCTCACCACAAAATTGCCGCGAATGCGATCTGATTACAAATTTTCCTATAATCGTTATATAAAATCAAAATTATAATAGGAAAACGTGACCAAAAACGAAAATTGGAAGAGCAAATTGTTCAAATACGAATAGAGTTTAGCAATCCAGCAGAACAAAATGTTATTAGAGATTTTATAGAGCCTACGCGGACGTTTTGAGCTCTCCACAAAATGTCTCGCGCAGTCTCGTTAGAACTTATCTGGGGTGGCCATAAACGACAAAACTGAGCCTTTATAATTCATTGTTTGTCAGTCGCATGTCAGAAGCATTGTACCCGAGATTAAAATTTTTCGTGTGAATATGCTGGTTGAAATTTGTCAAACTATAATTCAAAATAACGCCTAAAATCTGATGATATAAATATGTGTTCATACACAGATTTATAAATAAAGGCAGGTGGAGCTTGCCAAAAGCGGTCTCAAGTTCTTGACATAGCGTCGTACTCAAAACGTCTATTAGATTGTATTCGCTTTTGAAATTGTATTCGCTTTGGTGGCGTCACACGCGTGTTCGGCATGCTCCATATGTCTTTATTTATAAATCTGTGTGTTCAAGTATGTATTTAGCTACAATATAAACACGAGTGTCGATGGCAAAATGGGTATTTCTAAATTTCTTCGTGCACCTAAATATGAAGCCGCTTGCTCATCGGTGAAGGAAAACATCTTGAGAATACGTGCATGTCAGCCGCCCTAGAAAAGTGGCAAATGCTCCAAATCTATTCAGTTGCGATACACTCTAACATTATTGTTGCAAAAATTTGAAGAACGCTCATTCAGACACATAAAGTATATGTTTTTGTTTGTAAAAACGTCATTCTAAAAAAGGGCTACTTGGCCATGAATTTGTAGTTCGCTTAAAACGAATATGATTATCATTGAGTCAAATTACATGTCGTAAGCTAGTGTCACTCCCATACAATAACGCCCGGTTTCCGAAAGGCTGATTAACGCAAACACAAAAACTCAACTGTCAAAACTTTTGTTAAGTGTCAAATGAGTTGCTAGAAGCATTGTTAATTTACTAAATTCGGCCTGTCAGTAAACATGACCACTACAATGAAAAGCTGACAAATTTGACTCTAGAATCGTATGTTAACCGCCATTAACAGCCATGTTAGTTGACATACAATTTGACCAACGTTTCAGAGACCGGGTCTTAGTATTTTATATATTTAACGTTTAGGCCTCTTGTCTAAGGGGACAGATGAGCTTTAAAGTCTGCGATGGTGTATGAATTTCACTAACCCACATCGACCCAACCCCCTTCTCGCTTGATTTCGAAGACGAGACCCGTGCCCAACAGTGGGATATCTATACCAGTTGATATTATAAAATTTATAATATATAAGCAAGTGAATTGTCTATGGGCCAATCAGGCTTAGCTTTTAGCTAGACGAAGTGTTGTTCGGCCATTATCTGTGCAGTGGCCGGTACGCGTTGTATACGAGTGTCAAGGGATCGGTCGTCTTGGCGTTCATAGAGCGCTATGTTTAGAAATGGATGGATAAATACTGATGATGATGATAATGATATGAACTCTGTCTAAATTCAATATGTTTTTGATTCCCTACATTCGTAATATTTCTTCTAGAAATACAGAGAACATCTCTTGTAATATTGTTAATAGAACATGTTTTTTCTTGATATAATTAAAGCTCTGATATTTTCTTAGAAAACATTGTGTAAAGGAACGTTTTAGATGAAAATTAATGGAGATTTATTATGTAAATATTTTACATAATAATTTTTTTAAAATGATTTTTTAATGTTAGTTGAATAGATAGAAACTGCCAGTAGGCTAACGGTATGTAGTTAAGATTAGCGATACTGTATCGAAACAAGTCTTAGACTTGCAAGTAACTTGAATGTATCTAAAAAATGTTTTACTCTCCTCGCCTGATTTGGAGGAGGTGCTCAGCAGTGTGACTTGGTAGTTTATATTTTATACATTATGTTTTACCCGTATCTCCTGAACAAGCTCTCATAGATAAAGTAAAAAACACAGGAAATATATAGTTTAAGATAGTTTATAAAAATGGTTATCTGTAAATTCGGTTGACGGACGGTAGTTTGACGTTACAACGTCAAACATTACTTGCAGCACGAACCGAACTGAGCCAAACATGCCTCTTTCTCGTTCGTGCTGCGCTCTCGCTTGCGGAACGCGACATGACGTCATCTTTTTCGTGCATGCAGTCCGTAATATCGAGTTATTAGAGGTTGTCACGTCAAAAGGTGAAATTACCATAAAATACGCAAGACCTCAAATCCCTTATACGCAGGTTTTCAGCGATTTAACACACACGAGCAAACGCCCTTAGGGCGAACACAAGCTCATTTGGTTCTTCGACCAAAGTAAATATTATGAAAGGCCCCAACGCTTGTTAGTTATGTACGTACAGTTATTTGCCTAAAGTTCGTATTACGAGTGTAAGGTTATTATCCCTTTTGTGTAAATGTGAGTTATATATAGGGCGTTTATTCAAAATATACTTTTTTACTGAGATCTTCTGAGTTTACTAGGATTAAGCGCCTTTCTCGCTGTGTCTGATTGAATATCTTCTAAGTACAAAGATGGATCCAAATAAGCTTAAAATTTCCGTTGATATGCCTCGCTTTTGCAAAAGTAAAGAAAAATGATTTGGTTTCGTAATATGTTTATTGAAGTGCCTTTAGATGTTTTTGTGTACTTACAACATTTTTGATTTTTACATGTGTACTTTTGCCAAAGATACATAACACTTAGAAGAATGGAATGACAAAAAAAAAATTACATAATTTACTTTTGTACGCCTTTCATGAATACTAAGGGCGAAGCTGAGGCCAGCATCTAGTTTATTATATAGCCAATACTGATATAAAATTCTATCAACTTTTCATATAAATATTTTTTAGTATGAAAACTCAATAAGCTATGTGGTGAAATATTTGAATTATTAATTTTGGTTCGTGCAGCCTAAAGCTTTTGACTTCGAGCGGAGAGACGAAAAGTTAGTAGGGACAACTTTGGTAATTTGTTTATTTTGCTTAACTATGTTACATGTCGTCCGCTTGGAACCAAAGTTTGAACCGCATGCGTGAAGACATTTAAGCGCGGCGAATAGACATATTTAGAAATGTATTTATGGGGGACGTATGAAGTGAGTTAATGCGCGACGTAAAAGCGCGCGAAATTCAAGATAGAATACACACACATAACAGTCGTGAGCGACGTCGACCCCTACACATGGTAAATACATCGATCCGGATTGATCGGGTAAGATTAGGTTCGAATCCGATACGAGTCTACACTAATCAAAACCGTGAAAACACCGATAGCACTTTGCTATCGGTCGATTGCACGGGTTCCGCGCACGACCCACCTCCCCCGTCAGGGGGGAGGGGAGGGCCGGTCCTCCGACTAATAGTTTAACTTCATCCGCTAATGACTCGTCGACCGTATTGGATTTGACTAGCCAAACACCTACTCTCCAGAGTAGCGCGCGATATACCGTGCCCCCTGCGGGGCATGGCCCTTTCGAATTTTACTAGGTGAGCTATCTGCTCACCTACCTACCGATTGAGTTTAAAAGTCATCAGGCCTAAAAGTCTAGATCTTTCGAAAAAAAAGAATGAAGTGAGTACGTATATTCTCGCTCTACGTAAAAATGAAAGAGAAGCGAAAATACGCTATAATGGTACGATGTTTGGTTCGACACCCTTTGAGTATATTTTTTTACAAATATCTTATTTAAATCGATTCCAATTTCGATTAACAAAAATATTTTTTCGTTTAACGCTTCATGTGACTTCATCGTGTAACATCGTGTGACATCTTCGTGTAACATCGTGTGACATCGTGTAACATCGTAGTTTGATTTTACTCCCATAGATTTTCATAGGAAGGCTGGGGCCTTGTATAGAAGAATCGATTTTCAATCGAGTCTTAACGAGTCAACTCCGAAAATATATAAATTTGGTCGGTTTCAGATAAATAAACAATAATGTATATAAATTAATGTCTATCTAATTGAGCATTAGATAATATAGCAATAATCAACTTCAAATTAAACTGGCAGTGGGCCAGATGAGTCAGAAAAACTTAGGAAAGGCTTATTCGGGAGAAGGAATTGAATTTTCATTGGTAAGAATGATTTTTCCAATAAACATTATACGGATGAAATGGTCTATTTTATTATTCTATTACTGATATTTGTAACTAGGAGCACCCCCTGGATTCACCCGGGTATTTTCTTCTCCCGTGGGAGTACGGGTAAAAATTATAGCCTATGTTTAATCTTTTGTATAAGCTACATTATTGAAAAAATATATCAAATCAATTACGTAGCTTTTGCGTGAAAGGCTAACAAATTTACATCCACACATTCAAACTGTCACTTTTATAATATGAATAGGATTAAAAGACCAAAGTGTGAAGACAGTTGTGTTATTGGAGATAGTCCTTTCCTAGTCCAGGAGAGCTTCCCGTTTATGCTAATTTCTGTCTTTTCTGTATTGCAAGAGCAGGATAAGGCAGATTGACATTGAGATCGTTTCAGTGTCGAGATAGTATAAGCAAGCTGTGTTGTGACACTAGCCTTACTTTACTACTACTACACTAGCTACTTTATTATCTACTTAGACCAAAACCTTCAGGTATATCGACTACTTTGTCTATACAACTCATAAATCATATAATCGCATAGACTAGTAATCTGAGCCATAAAATGTCAGTAAAAGTAGTCAATGATTTGTAACTGATGTAATAGCAGTCAAACCAACCAGTGATCTGTGAGTACGTTCAATCGGCCAATCATGCATCAATGACTGACAGTCAGCCAATTAGAGAACAGAACCAGCGCAGCGGAGCGGCACGAATATGGCGGAATTCGTTTTCATGCAAAGTGACATTACTGCTATATGCTCGATGATCCAACTATATTACACAAATAATCTGCTCTAGACACTTGTCTAGAGCAGATTATTTGTGTAATATAGTTGCCACTTGGCAACCGCTCGATTCTATGCAGTTGCGTTTTCTCGCTAACTGATAAATCCATAGGGTTGCTGCAAAATGTTTGAAGAACGTTTATTAAGACACACAAAGTATATGGTTTTGTTTGTAAAAACATTTAATAACGACTGTACTACGTTTAAAACGAAGATTATTATTATAATATTTCTTGATTTTTTAATGTCGTAAGCTAGTGTAATTCCCATACAATAAGTATTATCTTCTATTATATTCGTTTAGCGTTTATGCCAATCTTCTAGAGGGGACGAATTACATACGTTTTTAGACGTTTTTACAAACAAAACTACATTCTTTATGTGTCTCAATAAACGTTCTTCAAATTCTTGTCTAGAGGGGCTGATGTGGTAAATGAACCGTAAAGTCCCGGTGATGATAGTTGATATTAAAAGGGAACACTTCATTAATGATGAGAGCAATTATTCAAATGAGATCCAAAGGTCTGAACCACTCTCGTGCGATTTTCATTTGCATTACTTATGTATGTGTGCTGTAAAGCGGTTATCGTTATTAATTAATTCACAAGATGGCGTTGATAGGTTGAATAGTTACTGTCAAATGAATATTAAATTATTATGTTCTTAAGCAAATTTAATTTCAATTTCAACAGCTTAGTATAGTCTATAATATTATGGCTTAGTACAAAAAATGACTACACTGAGACTGATAAAAGTAGCAACCCATATATTATGTCCTACTGCTGGGCACGGGTCTCCTGTTTCTTATATTTTTTTAAGTGTAAAATATCATTAGTTAAATTATGTAACAAGGTTCTATATTATATACAAGGTACGTTGCGAGTTAGCGTATCCGTGTGGATAAAAACCCCTTTTATAAATAAAAAGTATTCAATAAAGATAACAAAAGAAAAAAGATAACTATAGTCCATTTTTTTAGAAGTGACCAAACTAGTAAACAAACCCTGTTGATGCGTAATTTACGATTTTTCGGCTTTTATCACTCACTTTCACAACAAATTAGCTTACGGACATTTGTAACACTCCATTTACTACTTATTTCACTAAAAACAACTATCAATCTAGCATTAAAACACTTAAAATCTTATAAAATACGAATATCGCGTGCACAGATATTTAATAAATTTGAATGTGACATTTCATCTTACTTTTTTTAGAAGAGAAATAGGGATGGGGTCATTTCATTTTTAGAGGTGATCGTGTATAAGTGAATGAACAAAATGAACAATAAAACAGGCCGTGTTCTGTAGTACAGATATTTTAAAATTCCATTAATTACAATTTATTGATAGTTTTTAAGACAATGTTACTATAATGCAATTTGTTACTAAGTAGTTCAATTTTTTTAAATGTTGCGAGCAAAAAATGCTTACAAAATAAGGTCAATCTTTTACATAAAATTGTTTAGTTTTTATATTTTTATAATATGAATATTTTTGAATATCTCAGCTTAAACATTTAACAATGTCCCAGATAATATTAAAATATAGCACTGGCATGAACGTTCACGATAGTTCACAGGATTTTTTTTTGTAACTTTAGGATGAGACTAAGGATGCTAAAAACAATGTTAGCAGACATTAATTGGTTTCGATGTTGGAGACAGAGCGCCGCTGGCGCAAGGTTTTTTAACCATAGTAAATACAAATAATATAATAGGGTTGACTTTTTTTTCTAGGCCAGGCCGCCTTATTGTATTCAAATATCAATAGTGAACACATAATGACATTTTACATATAAGCATCCAAAATAACTAGCGTCTCTTTTGTTTCCTTATCTTATAGAAATTGTGAAAGGCTTAAATTGCACGTGTTCCTAAAAAACATTATTCTTTCTTTTGTCTATTGTTAATCATTATATTTTTATAGGTGATTGTGTATTTGAGAATGAGCAAAATGAACAATTAAATAGGCCGTGTTCTTTACACATATTTTAAAATTTCATAAATGCAATTTATTAATAGATAGAAGGTAAAAGATTAATAATTACGCACATCGGCAGCGCAGATGGATTTTTAGAATGAGCAGAGTAGATTTTTGAGGCCAAAAAACATGATGGGGATTACCACAGTGAAATGGATGCTCATTATTTTGAGAAGTGGTTTAATACTGTTTTAAATAAAGTGGAGCCTGGGTCAGTAATATTTTTAGACAATGCACCGTACCACTCAAGACATTATGTCAAAGTGCCTAACATGAGTTGGCGGAAAGCAAACATACAAGCGTGGTTGCTAGAAAATAATATAAGTTACCATGAAACTGAAATAAAAGCTGAACTCTTAACAAAATTTAATAAGCACGATTATGACAAAAAAATATTGACGAAATGGCAGCCCAAAATAATAAAATTGTCTTACGTCTTCCGCCCTACTATTGCGAATTAAACCCCATAAAATTAATATAAAGTTTAACTCAAATAAGTGCGGTGTCATGGAGGAACAGTATTGAACATGTAATAAAAGAAGAAGATAAAATGATGCAGCTTGACGGAATTATAGATGCTGCATCAAACGCCCCAGGCTTCAATATCCACGTCTCTGGAGACTCTTCCGATTCATCAGAAAGTATGAACAGCATTTAATAAAAAATAAAATAAATAAGTTCCTTATTGGCGTTTTACGTATTCTAGTATTTTCCTTTAATATTTTCATAAATAAATCAGTTATAATAGTTTATTTATCTATTCCAGTCGAAGAGCAAGTTATTTCTATTATTATTATATAATTTTGTACTTCTACTAATTCTTAAAAAATATTATGAGTTAATAATAATATATTATAAGTTTTTGAAATAATTTTAGCAATATAGTGTCATTGAAATATTAGAATATAAAATTAATTATACTTTTGTCTATGGCTTATTATTTTTATTCATTAATTTGCTCTTTGTGTCACTTCACTAAGCTACACTATTACTCTATTTGTCTATGGCCGGAAGTACGCCATATTTGTTTACACTTTTGGTCACTTCTATAAAAATGGACTATACATGAAAATTATTGGATAATGATACCACATCCCTAATAATATTTCGCCGATTTTCGACATAATTGATATCCCGTCACGAGACTGATTGATAGCTCCGCTCACTCACTCAACGCTCTCCATTTAAAGTGTTTGGGCCATCGAAATTTCTGGATCGAGTTGAAGATCCTTATAGTAATTTGAAAAAAAAAAATGAGCTTCATATCGCAATGCCAAGTAAGATATTATGTATAAAATATTATTGTAGTTAGGTTGTTGTAGCATTTTCATTTTAAATGTGGTAGAAATACCATATTTATTTATTGCGCTATCGTATACAAGCATGGCAATTTTTATTACATTAACTTCCAGAAAAATATATAGTTACATCATCGTAGTCTTACGAATTATCGATCAGTTTTACGAAGTTCACGTCACGTGTCCTGACGCGAGTTTTTTACCCATCACAAAAAACTGCACAACGCCGCTAATGAAGATTTTACTTCAAAAATACAAGTAGGTAGATATTTTATCCCTACTTATGTTATAGATGCAAAAGTAATTCTGTCTGTCTGTTACGCCTAAATCACAGCACCGATTTTTATGAAATTTATTACACATATAGACCAGAGCTTGGGAAAGGACATCAGCTATGTTTTATTGCGAAAAAAAGGCTTGAAGGGTATTGTTTGAATGCGCTAATCTCAGGAACTATTGGTCGGATTTGAATGATTCTTTCAGTGTACTAATATTTATCGAGAAAGGTTGTAAGGCTATATACACCATCCCGCCAAGTCGCCGTTATAAATTATAGTTAACGCAGGCGAAGCTGCGGGCAGCTAGTTATAGTATATACCACTACTAAAGATTTCAAAATAATTATGATTTGATATCACAGTACTACTACAGACTACAGATATTTCTATCTCTGGTTTAGGTTAAGACACTCACAAAGAACAGAAGGCTTTGTACGTGTCTGGTAGTGACAATGACTTAAACATGGGGTATTATTTGAATTTCGAACTAAGTACGGCTATTATCGATAAAAGCTTGGATGCCAAGTCACATTGTGAGGATTTATTTTTATTCGGGGAAAATTCTAAAATAATGATAATAAATTGATCGTGTGAGTTAAATGTTATTTGAAGTTACTTTGTTATTTTATTTATATTTTAAAACAGTTTTTACATACCAGTTATTATTTTCTATGGCATAATGGTATAATCTTAGATCATTAATTTGTCTAGATGGAGTGTCGCCCTACAATCAAAACAAAAAAAACTGGCCAACATTTTCAAAGATGTATTCGTGAATAGTGATACCAGCTACTACAGTTCTCCCATAATCATTCTTTTTAATCCCGTTACATTTCAACACAAACCTTCATTATAAATAAAAAAAATAATGCGTAACAATTCATGCGTATTCTATGACAGTGGGACGGATACTAAACACGGAGAAAGCATTTAGAGGCCAACAGTTGGACGCTATTTTTTTGGACGTTTTTTCCGCGCTATACTCTATCTAGACATATTATTGATCTAAGGGTATAATATTTTATCTGTTACGGGAATTTGAATACCGTCAGTGTACGACACAAACTTCTAAGGGATACTACCGTATACCTATGTCGTGTGTATGATATTCAAATAAAGTGAAAAAGCGTTGCGCAAGCCATTGTAAAGTTTCTTTTTTAAAAACTTACAAACTTATATGCTTGTAATATTAGTATGAAATTTTACTTTTAATATTATATTACTGTACGTTATTAATATTTAAAATTTCATATTATATTCTTATCGTCTCAGATATTTTAATATTTCTATATCCCTTTATATCCCTTATCCCTATATCACTTTTATATCCCTTGCAGCAAGTGAGTATTAATATGTCTCCTATGGGTGGAATTCGAACCCGCTATCTTTTAAAATAGTAGCCCCGCTATCCACAGTATGAATTTTAATACAAGAATATTGCTTTTGGATCTAATTTCAGTTACCGCTGGGTCATTGGTACCTCAAATGACAGCCGAAATAATAAATATAATATGCCTATTATATAAATTAACATTACCACAGGTTTTGCCTGTGAAAAATTAAGAATTAAGAATTTTGACGGTAAAAAAAAGGCGGTGGATATGCGTCTGCGTCGTATGGTATGCGTCTAGAATCTAGACCAGATTCTAGACGCATACCAAGCCGACTGCGGTGGTGCAAGAATGAGATGCACCAAGATGTGGATGAGCTTAGGGTGAGGGCTTTTTGGAAATGTAGGAAACGGAACCCAGGCGGGCAATTCTTGACGACCTCTGTGGCTCAATGGTAAGCGCATTGGTGCACAAGCCGTTCTGTATCCCTGGGTTATGGATGTGTATCAATTTATTTTATTTATTTATTTATTTAGTTATTTTTGTACACAAGAGATTTTAACACAAAACTATTAAACTAAAAGAAAACAGTACAAAGATACAGCTTATTCCATACTGAAATTTCTTCCAGCTGACCTAATAGAGGAGAAGAAATTAAATATGTATATAAATAATAAAAATCTTCAACATATGTATTTCCGTTGTCTGGTACACGCAACACAAGTCTCTTCGAGAACTTACCACGGGACGTGGTTTAAAAGCGTCCATAGATATTATTATTATTACTCTTCTCGAAACACAGCAAGTTCTTCCGCTAACATACAGTAATCCATATAAAGTATATGGAGGACAATGATTGTAAATGTGATATAACAAGCATCATCATCATTATGTCATCCAATCGACGCCCATTGCTGGGCATAGGCCTTCCCCAAGGATCTCCACAACGATCGGTCCTTTTTTTTAACGCCAGGAAATGCACTGATGCATCCCGCAGGGGAGTGGGTCTCCCCAGACGGGTATGTAGGACTCGCTGCGCCCGAAAGATGGTAAATGGACGCAGCTCTACACACTAAAACCCAGCGAGTGCCACCACCCAGTGAGGTGACCGGGATCTACTCGCATAGGGCACCTCGACGGCCAGTCAGTCCTCTCAGGGGGCCAACGCCACCTACACCGACGGCTTCGCCCAAGGTTAGACTTGCCCTAGGCTTCTGATCCTCACCGCCACGACAAGGCTTGAACCATGGTGGGGACAGCGTTCGATTCTGCGCTCTACGCATCCAGCGGCTTCCCGTGATCTTTACCAGATCGTCGGTCAACCTTGTAAGGGCCTGCCCACGGAGCGTCGTCCGGTACGCGATCGCCATTCTAGAACCTTTCCGCCCCAACGGCCATCGGTTCTCCGCGCTATGTATCCCGCCTATAACATGCATAGTCTTATGTAAATCCCAAGCGTGCAGTCACACAGCTTGGGAAGTCTGATCACGTACGCTCGTAGCAACGTACAGGACAAAGTATTTTTCTATCTGCACTCTCTAATAATTTTTCCAAAACTTTCGTGAAGTTTATAAAGCGCTTATCAATGTAGAAAAAACGGTACGAAGATAAAATTTTATGTTGGGCCTTTTTTAATTTATATTGAACTTGTTTTCAGAAATGCCAGAAGCACTGCGATATTTAATTGTAGGTCGTGTATTTTCAAATGAAATACATTTTTTCATATTTCGAAAATTTTGAATATCTTATGAATTATTTATCAAAATCGCTGTATTACTAGTTCAAAATTAAAATACTTTATCCGGAAATTAATGCCCTTTTACAGTATTTTATGCGGAGGACGGCTCTTAATATTTGTGTAGTGATAAATTTAGCATTTGACAGTAGCAAAAGTTAGCCGTGTACAGGTTGTTGTAAAAAAACTCAGTATTTCTATGTTATCGACTGTACGGTTTCAATATATCTCGCTTATTTCCAAGCCGGTTGTTTGTCACACACTATTGCGATGTTATCCCTGGGCAAACTATACAATTGCGTCGTTTTATTTTTCAGGCTGTACGTCAAAACATTGAAACATGGAGAAATTGGATTTTGTATTTAGTTAACTTATCGGATAAAATGGTTGGAACTTAAGCAAAGTATTAAAATTAAGTTATCTACCGCTACATTTAGAATCAAAGACAACGTGATATGCAAGGATTGAAAATATTTTTTACGCAAATTCAATGTCAAAAACTGTAACAAATATAAATCATGAATGTAATAATATAGAAAAACATCAAATAAAATGTATGTAAGTATGGTACATTACAATTTTGCAAACATTTTATCAAAATTCCATTAGAACTACCACGATACACACAACACAGATAACTGACATGTTTTTGACGTGACAACGTCTAATAACTCGATATTACGGGCAGCATGCACGAAAAGATGACGTCATGTAGTGTTCCGAAAACGAAAGTGCGGCACGAACGAAAAGAGGCATGATCGGCACGAGCGATCGGTTCGGTTCGGTTCGTGCTGCATGTAATGTTTGACTTTGTCACGTCAAACTACCGTCCATAAACCGACTTTATGGATAAACAATTTAATAAAAAACATTTTAAGTGTGATGTTTTTTGTTTTTATAAGAAGTATATTTTAGTAATGTAGAATAGTACATACCAAACCTAATAATGGCTTGTTTTGGTCGGGGACGACACTTTAATGTTTAGTTTGCGACGCGATACTCTTCACTAATGGTCCGGTCACTTAAGCGTCAGGAGGATAAGCAAATCCATAGTTTTAATATATACGTATATGATAAAGTGGAAGCGCTTATTACATCTAGCGTCAAATCTTTTGAAAACAGGCGGCTCCTTGAGCTGGATGCCAGACGCGACGAGCTGAAAGCCCGACCACCTGCGGTAAACGGTGTGCTCTCATGCCCGCAATGTGCGAGGATTTTTACAAACAAAATTGGCTACACAAGCCACATGAGAGCCCATCAACGGCAAAACCGGAGTTGAAGACACACACACACACACACACACACACACACACACACACACACACACACACACACACACACACAAAGTGGAAATATGGTTCATAACCAGAAGCTTTAGGATTACTCATCTTATTAATCATGTGAGATAAAAAAATGCAAGGGAAAAATAATAAGAACAAAATGATAATTACATAGATTTCGTATTAATTGAAAAAAAAGAACATGATCACAAAATACACAAGTCACGAACTTCTTATATGTTTTTTGTAGTGGAGTATAATTCTGTAAGTCGCTCCCTGGTGGTCATTTGAGCAATGACGGTCAGTGCCAGCGCTCGGGAGGCGAGGGCTTGATGATGCTGAAGGAGAAGGGAGCACACTGGCGCCCCTTCTCGAAGAAGAACGGTGATGGTGATGGTGATGGTAAAATGGAAAGACATACAATATTGTGTATAGTACCGTATTAAACTCATATTCTTATCAGAGTCCTGTGTTTTAGTTTCGTCAGGAAAGAGGAACCGTGTTACTCTGAAATCAACGCGAATGAAGCCGCGGGTCAAAGCTAGTAGCTTATTTACTCTCAACATAAGAACATAACTAGTATATCGTAAGTTAAATAACATAAGAACAAATTATGTAAACTACATAATAGTAAAAATAATTCCACAATATTTTAATAACTAACTTAACACGTAAATATGCATAAGTAATAACATTTAAATAATGATATAATAGGTAAAAATTATGTATATAATCACATAAAGCAAATTACATGTATAATTTATAATTGTAAAATGTGTATAATTGTCTAATTAAATCGTATTTGTAAACACTCTACGTGTAGACAAAATACTTGTGTGTTTGTAACTTAAATTGAAGCTTAAAATATTAAGAGCTTCATATTTGGCGGTTTGTGAATTTTGAGAGCATGAAATGCTTAATTCAAGGAAGGTAACAGGCGACGTCTATTAGCATACGCCGTGCTCTGAATGTATCACCATGTAAATCTTCGCTTTGAAACACGTCATGTACATGCTGCTTTGTTTTGAGTTTGAATATTTTAGGTCTCTGCCTCGAATTTAGCGGGCAGCGGGGCGGCTGCGGTGGCGGTGCGGGTACCATAGACGCTCGCCGCTGCCGCTCCGCTGTTTTCGAGAACCGGTCCATTTGATTTTTACGCAAAGATCCTGCCGCTCCCGCGCTGCCACCGTCGCCGCTCCGCTGCCCGCTAATTTCGAGGCGGAGGCCTATATTTAAGGATATTTGAAAGATCGCTTGTTTCAGCGCTTGTTTCAGCGCTTTATATAACAAACTTAATAACTGAATCGAAAAGTTATAAATTTAAAAATTGCCGGCACAGTAGCCCATTTAAAATAGCCAAAGTAGCTTTTTAAACTATATTGATAACGTCCGCCGTGTATGGGCTTAAAGTTCCGCTTGCTGAGTCTCTGAGCCATACACAATGAAACTCGATAGGTAGACAATTTAAAACTTATTTAGGGCTTAGTTGGAACCAATTTTTAATAGTTTTCTTACTGAGAAATCTATCTTTTAACGCCAGAGATACCTCGCATTACAATTAAGACCATTGCATGGAGATATTTAAAGGTAAATGTGAAGCTGGAGCCCTATAGTGACTACCGACGCTTATTAAAGACATACACAAGCTTAGATATCTCCCTATCGCCTATAGAAATCCGTTGAAAAATTTTGGAGACGCATTGTTCTCCTTTACCCTTTCAATTTCATTTACAAATTACACGAAACGCAACAGCGTTGCTGTTACTTTATGCCGGTATTATGCGAGCGAGGGATACCATCCAGGTCGTCTCAGCACAATACGACTACAGCAATGGCACTAATACTGAACTCTCACTGAAGTTTCCCTTCGTTATTATAATATATAGGCCTATATCTAAAAAAAAAAAATACGACGGTGGACAATGGTCCTGTGGATATTGGTTTGGACTTTTTAGCGAGTGGGTCCGGGTTCGACCCCACACCCCCTGTAGTGCATTGAAATAAGTTTTTCTACATTTTCCTGAACTCGAGACCATCGCTCGCTCGAGAAGGAAAACATCGAGAGGAAACCTGCATTCCTAATGAGATTAAAGTCTTTTAAGGTGTATGATGAAAGGTTCGTTACCCCCCTCGTCTAATTTCGAGGAGGAAACCGGTGGCTAACAGTCGGACATACTATATGGATTGTAACTGCATAAAAAAAGGTTGGCTTGTAAAAATGATGATGATAAAGGTCTTCGCACATTACACCAACTCTAAGACTAATTTCCTTACATTTACAAGGCCTTGCAGCTTATGTAAAATAGATAATAAACGAGGAAAAATGTATTGAATAGATAATAATGAAAGAAATCAGAGGGGAAGTCGTGAACTATCGGAAAAGTTTTCTTATGTTTACGCGAATTTCACTCATTATAATGAAACAACTTTTACGGATTTTATCGCGGTTTATTTAGTTTTTTACTCGCGTTAAAGAACATATAGCTGACTTAAAACACCGTCGCTATACTAAGTCAGCAATCTGTGAACATAGCCTAGATAATGCCCGCCATTATATCAGATTTGATAAACCACAGGTCCTCGCAAAAGAACACCGATTCCAACCAAGGATGATTCGCGAGGCTATTGAAATTAAAAAACATCCTAATTTCAATAGAGAAGATGGCTGGCCACTACCATCTGCTTGGGATCCCATAATAAAAATAATAAAATCTAAATCCAAGCATAATAATATGTCACAGACTAAAGACTCAGTTAGCACCTTTTGCATAGATAGGACTAAATAAAAATATTGTTGTATCATAGGGTAGTTTCGAATAACTTTTGTAACAGTAGGACATCTGACACCTCAGTGCTCCCGTGACCATGGTCGCTGTAAAGTGTCCGAAACGTCGGGATTGTAAAAAACTAAATAAACCGCGATAAAATCCGTAAAAGTTGTTTCATTATAATATCGGAAAAGTTACAACAAATGAAAGCCAGTCCTTCATAATATTGGCATTGTACTGATGAAATGTAGGCCAGTGGCCCGCCATAGCGGAAGAATGAGACAAAATAAAATATCGCTTAAGAGTTAAGACTTGGTGGTGGTTATGAAATAGCACGATTGCAGGTTCAAATCCCGCCGAGTGTAAATAATTGTGTATACAATATCGCATGAAAAATCTGCTGTTATCGACACAATTTATAATTATTACTAGCTGTTGCCTGCAGCTACGCCTGCGTAAACTAAGATTTACAACGGCAACTATATATAGTATAGCAGCGTCCCACGTTCCCGTGGGAATACGGAGATTATTATGAAGTTTCATCAAAATCCATTTAGTAGTTTTTGCGTGAAAGAGTAACAAACATCTTCCAAAACTTTCGCATTTATAATATTATTAGGATTTAAGAGGTCTCTAATGGGACAACAGTGTGGCGTTCATAAATCGTGCAGGCAATATAATTATTTCAGGCTGGTCTTGGTAAGGGCCAGACAATTCCTCGTAAGGGTGACTGCCCAGCGCCCGGCCGCCATTATGCAGTCGCTGCTACTAATACGTCGAGTCAGGCCAGATTCTCATCCCGACATGAGTACAGAGGCGTAACTAGAAGCGTAGGTAACGTCTCTCTACAAGGTAGCCTTGTCAGTGGCCTCCTTTCTCACCCGCTCTTCGACCTCCTTCTAAGACACTACTGCGTCGCAGAAGGAGACTTTCGTCATCCAGGACTCGTCATCCATAATGGTTACTACCTGGTGTGATACTGAATAATTAAATCTCATACAATCTTTACCTCTGGAAACGCAAGATAGTCGGCAAGGAAGACATTAAGTTTGCCGCTAAGTGCGCGAACGAGAACAATTATCTACACACTCGAGCTAAAGTACACTCAAAGCATTTAATCCACATCAACAGTATGCGGTTGAATTAAACTAGATTCACCACCATTTACAGTGCAATTTATATATGGAACTAGCCGTTGCTCGCAGCTTCGTCTACGTAAATTAAGATTTACAACGGCATCTTAGCGGGATGATACATAGCTTATAACCTTCCGTGATGAATGGGCTACCAACACTGGAAGAATCTTTCGAACCGACCAGGGGGCCTAGCCAAAATGCCATTAAGAAAGCGTTAGCGAAGTTCGAAATGATAAAATGTATAGGATGGACCACGTGATTAAGCGCGACCTTATGTCAATCCCAATCTCAAAATATTGCTGTACTAATATCATAAAAATAGTCAATTTGTATGTATGGGAATAGTTGGAGCTCTTTGTATCCCTCTTATAAGAAGAGGGGGCAAAGGCGTAGAGGGCAAAGAGATGAGGACGGCAACCTCATCTCATTGTACTGTCCCGACGTTGGGAGGGGTTGTTTGTGGTTAGAGCTGCTATCTTTCGGGTGCAGCGAGTCCCATATGCCCTCCTAGGGAGACCCACACATACAAAGTATACCACAGTAAAAAATCCTGAAAAACAAAGGCGTGATAAAAATACTCAAAAATAAAGGTCACTCTCCAAATATTTTACCGTTGGCCTTTACAAGGTAATATTTGACATTAATCAATTTGCAAATGGCAACACACCTTCGATCGATAGAGCCACACTAATTCTATTAGGCTCTAGTATAAGGGGCGATAAACAACGCTATAAACCTTCGAAGCTTTACAAATTTATTACCTACATATTTAATTATTGTTGATTCGTTGAGTGGGCAGAGTTTATTAATATGGTTTTGTTCAACGCTTTTTAAGGTCTATGAAAGTTCGGCCATAGAGAACCTTTTCTTTTATTTATTTATAAAGCTATTCTATATGGGATGAGATATCCCGCTGGGGAGTGGGCCTATATGGGACTCGCTGCGCCCGAAAGATAGTAAGTGGACGCAGCTCTACTCAACGAGCGGCGAAACGCGGCGAGTGCCACCAATGCCGTCTATAATGAGGTGCCCCGGATCTACTAGCAACAGGGTACCTCGACGGCTAGTGAGTCCCTCGGAGGACTGACGCCACCTTCACAGAGGGTTTGTCCCGCACCACATTACAACCCCTCCCAACGTCGGGACAGAACAATGAGATGAGGTTGCCGTCCTCATCCCTTTGCCCTCTACGCTTTTGCCCCCTCTTCTTATAAGAGGGATACGAAGTGCTCCCTCGGCTCAATTCGTTTCGCCCAACGCGTTGTGCTCATCCTGGGCTACTGAGCCCCACCGCCACGACAAGGCCTGAACCACGCTGTGGAAAGCTATTCTACCTGCATAAGGTTACGCCAGCTATAAAGAGTTTTGAGTATGTGATTGCTTGCCAATCAGTTCACTTATTCCATAGCACAGCCCCTTTCAATGAAGGCTATGAATGTCGTTTTTACTCCCTTACAACTAGAACTAGCTACTGCGAAGATCGTCCATCTTGTTGGAGAGCCAACTGCCCTTATTTTTATTAAAGTATATCAACTTTTTTTTATACGGATTTAAGTTTTAAGTACCTGGTTGACCGAGCATTTGCTCGGTACCCTTAGTGATAAAATACGATAAATTTTTTCTTCCAAAAAAAAAATGATCTTAAAAAAGGAAAACAAAACTAAGACTGGAGATTTGAACCAGGCTCGTTCGGATTTAACTGCCTAATTTCAACACTAAGCTACCGTGACATATTATTTGCCAGCGAAATTTACGTTCGTATTCTAATCATATTTTATCGATGCCTCAAAACGCGGATAAAAAAAGTTTTCTAAAAATTTATCCTAGCTAGATCGATTTATCGCCGTTTTTATCGCATGTATACAAAATTTCATGAAAATCGTTGGAGCCGTTTCCGAGATCCCGATTCTATATATATATACAAGAATTGCTCGTTTAAAGGTATAAGATAGATCGATTTATCGCCGTTTTTATCGCATGTATACAAAATTTCATGAAAATCGTTGGAGCCGTTTCCGAGATCCCGATTCTATATATATATACAAGAATTGCTCGTTTAAAGGTATAAGATTTACCGCAGGCGAAGCTGCAGGCAACGGTGAGGCAATAAAATGAATATGAATATATTTATAATTCTATTATAATTTGGAAATTCGGTTTCCATTGATTTGCTTTTTCAAAGAGCGTAAATAAATGTTATTGAACAGACAATACGAAATATGAAAGTATCAAATGGAGGCTTCGTTATTTAATTTATCGTTTCAATTGTTAATTTCATTATTGTGTTGAATGGCGAAATTTAATCATTTTGTAGATTTTTGTTTACACACACAGAACTATTTCGCGAATTGCAAATTAAATTAGTTGCATGCATATCATCATTCATTTTCATCATCATTTTTATCCGTCCCTCGAACAAAATTAAGCCTACTACGATGAACGCCAAGACGGCCAATCCCTTGCCACTCGCATCTACCACGGACCGGTCACTGTACGGAGTACGTCTTCCCACTCATCCAAGTGGGCACGGGTCTCCGCCTCGAAACCAGGCGAGGAGAGTTAGCCATAGTTCACCGATGTGCTGGCCCAATGAGGTTCAGCCCCGAAAGACTTCATACACCATCGAAGGCTTTTAATCTCAGCACGCGTGCAGGTGATGTTTTCCTTCACCGGTCAATACCTATATAATACCACTGTATAATATTATCATACATAAATATTCTGCTGGGATTCGAGTCTGCATATCGATGTGAAAAACTTATAGCAACAAAATGCGAACTTCAGGTCATTGGCCCGTAAAATGTCGTTTATTTTAGAAATTTAACTTTAATAAATACTTATTATTTATTAAAATTTTAATAAACTTAGACAAGATAAGACTAAGCTAGTAAGTAGAAAGAAATGTCCAATATTTTATTCGATTAAACAATTTTCGTGTTCAGTTTTACGATCGCATCTTAATATTGGAAATATTCCAGATGCTTCGATCTCTTGGAACAAATTGAAAATGTAATATGTCTTTCTTCAATAAATTCATAATCATCATGAGTTACTGGTTCTAACGCCATCTACTGAAATAGCTTTAGTGTTGCTGTGTCGGTAAAGCAGTAAGTTGCTCCCAATAAAAACAATATAAAATTCTCGTCAAAAAATGCCAGGAAGAATCATAATATTATGTTTGTTAATAATTTATAGCTTTTAGATGCGCAATATTTTGGATGGACTCATATTCAAGAAGCGTACCTGGCTAACTAATGAAACAACACTATGCAAAGTGTTTTTCTTTCTTTCAAAGAACACACTATCTATGCGCTTCTAATAGTGTCAATACTTTGGGCTTGACAGACGCACAGTGGCGTTTTTCACTTAAGTATTGTCTATGAATTATAATTGGTTTGAATGACCCTATGCGTTCTTAAGTACTGTGACACCTCATAGTATTATTTGAGGATACGGGTGTAAATTGTGTTGCCGGAGCGTTTAGGGTATGTCTGATGAGATTGAAAGTCTTTGAAACTGTATGAAGTTCATTAACAAGCATTGGGCCAGTGCAACGGTGAAATATGGAGAAATACCCTCCTCGATTGATTTCCAGGAACACCGCACATAGCAGCGGTGCATATACGGGTTGATACTATGCAAGTCAATAAATATCTACTGTCCTTTATACCCGCATACGTCATTATCAGTGTATTTAACAAACAATGAGACTTGTAAATGATAATTACAATGAAACTATTATTTTGTACTTTGATTAAATATAATGTTTAGGTCTCGTTCGCACGAGCGCTTAATAAGCGTCGCGTTTAGTCACGAGGTTAGCTCGAGTACAACGTTTAAAGTCAAAAATCCAACAGTGCTTGATATAACAGCGCTGCGTTTAAAAGCGCTTACGTGTGAACATAATAATATACCTACATTGGTATCCATTTATCTCACTTAAAAACTTTATTAACATTCTGTAAAAAAGCGCTTTTGTAAATGGGGCCTTATTATAATATTATTATCATCAGAATAATATGAGCTTAAGTCGGCCATCTCTGCATATGAATTCTAGTTTCTTCTTGTATTCTCCAAAAATATATCATACTAGCAGCGCCCCGCGGTTTCACCCGCGTACTTCCCATTTCCCCACGGAAACAGGGATAAATTATTATAGCCTATGTGTTATTCTGAGCTATATTATTGTAGTTTCATCAAGATCCTTTCAGTAGTTTTTACGTAAAAGCGTAACAAACATTCATACTTACAAACTTTCGCGTTTATAATATTAGTAAGCTTTGCTTAGTATTCGAAAAGGGATCTTTACCCTTTTTGAAGAGCATTTATCGAATAAAAGGCCATTATATCCTCAATTATTTTTTGCTTGCGTTTTTATGGGTCCCGTAACGTCTTTTGTCTTCGTTTCTATTCGTCACAATCTAAGGATAGTCCTTTTGTAAGTTTACAAAAGGACTATCCTTAGATTAAACCAGTTGGTTTAATGTGTCTACGAAAGAAAGGTTCCACTTCCTCGATGTTCTTGATGTCTTCCTGATAACGACCTCTGTGGCTCAGTGGTTAGCGCGTTGGCGCACAAGCCGGAGGTAGCGAGTTCGAATCTCAGCAGGGAACACAAAAAAAAAGTTTCTGTGTTCCTGGGTCATGGAGGTGTAAAAAATAAATAAATATGTGTATTATATAATAAAAATCTTAAATATAAGTATTAATATTAATACTTATATTTAAGATTATTAGGATATATAAGAAGTATTAATATAAAAAGTATTAAATATATTATGGATTTTCGTTGTCTGGTACCCGTAATACAAGTCTCTTCGAGAACTTAGCACGGGACCAGATTGACGTGGTGTAAAAGCGTCCATAGATATTATTATTATTCCATACGCAGTATGATACGTACGGACGTCTTATTGATTCTGAGATTATCGAATGTTTAATAGTTGTGTGAAACTATATTAAGCCTTTATTCAGAGATAAGTATTATTTTACAATGATTTCGTTTAAGCATAATTTACTACGTTTCATATTTATGATGTATCTAATGAGTCTACGACATCGACAACTCTGTTTGCTCTGATTTTGGAAAGGCCTCCTCCAACTCCTTCTATTCCTTTCTATTTAGTGCTGTCCTTGTCCATGCTTTTCCTGCTATTGCCTTTTTATCGTCTTGCCACCTTAGGTATTGTCTTCCACGTTTCCTTTTAGTAGTTGTGTGAATTATATTGCTACAAATAGAATAAAATATGTCCAGCAGTGGACGGATAAAGGCTGATGATGATGAAATGGATTCTACATTTAAATTAACAATTCTAGATTTACGAAAACTACAATAAAATCGTTTTTGTTTCAGATAGCTCCGGCGAAATCGTGACTCGTAAGGAAACCTGAATGTCTGATGAGATTCAGAGTATTAGAAGATGTGTGAAGTTCACTGACTTGAATTGAGCTAGCGCTTCGGTAAACTATATAACACTCTCTTCGTGTAATTTAAAGGAGAGAGACCCACGCATTTCCTGCTATTGCCTTTATATCGTTTTGCCACCTTAGGTATTGTCTTCCACGTTTCCTTTTAGTAGTTGTGTGAATTATATTGCTACAAATAGAATAAAATATGTCCAGCAGTGGACGGATAAAGGCTGATGATGATGAAATGGATTCTACATTTAAATTAAAAATTCTAGATTTACGAAAACTACAATAAAAACGTTTTTGTTTCAGATAGTGACTCGTAAGGAAACCCGAATATCTGATGAGATTCAGAGTAATAGAAGATGTGTGAAGTTCACTGATTTGAATTGAGCTAGCGCTTCGGTAAACTATATAACACTCTCTTCGTGTAATTTAAAGGAGAGAGACCCATGCTCAGATGTGGCACTTAATATAAGGGTTGATATTATTATATAAAAATGATATACAAGGTTCAAGAGTGGAGGCCGCGTTTACGAAGTGTTGAATATACGAAATTAATCAGTTGGGAAAAACGATGTTTGTGCAGTGGCCGATCCGCGTTGGATGCGAGTGGTAAGAGAACGGTCGTGAGAGGAGGCCTATGTTCAGCGGTGGACGGATAAAGGCTGATGATGATGATTATTTTATAATATTCAGGACATTTTTAGCCTTTTTATTATACAACTAGCTGCTGTTGTCCGTAGCTTCACCGTCTTAACTTAGATTAACATCATCTGAATCGATGATAATCATTATAATAACTCGATGATAACGATGCCGTGATAGTGTCGGAACGTTGTTTTTAAATTGCTCATTCAAATATTACCTTCAATAACCAAACATACAAAAATGACTCGTTTAATATAATAACAGTACCCGAAAGAACAAGCGGTATAGTTGGTTATTAAAAACAGGAATAAAATGACATTTCATTAAAACGAATCCTAGCTAGATCGATTTATCGACTCCAAAACTCTATGT
The DNA here is from genome assembly GCA_905333005.2 of Lycaena phlaeas. NCBI lineage: Eukaryota > Metazoa > Arthropoda > Insecta > Lepidoptera > Lycaenidae > Lycaena > Lycaena phlaeas. The sequence continues at coordinate 7,264,931 of HG995182.1, forward strand.
ATACTAAATTTCACGAAAATCGTTGGAGCCGTTTACGAGATTAATGGCCTGTTTCACAATCTCCAGTTAAGTGCCCAATAGGCTATCGGCAACATATTTGACAGATACAGTATGGAGTATCTGTCAACTATCTGTCATATATGTTGCCGATAGCCTATTGGGCACTTAACTGGAGATTGTGAAACAGGCCCTAAGAATTATATAATATATACAGGCATTGCTCGTTTAATGTTATACGATTTGTGTTGGAAAGCTGATAGTCACATAAAGTTTGATAAAGTTCTAATGTTTATCCCTTAATTTACATAAACGAGAAACGCTCTGTTGGTTGTCGACACTGACACGTGTGTTGACGTCACGTGGAAACTTCTGGAACTGTTGCGCATCTCGGCCGTGTCACGCCAAACACACGCGTGTTCAGAACAGACGCGATTAATCAGAATGTACAGCCGAATTGTATAATTAAGTCTTTGTTGCAAATTTGTAGCAATTCCTTACATTCTATTTAATATACTTTCTAATTGAATTCTGATATAAATACTAAGCCGATAGGAGGATTCAATTAGGATGGGCAGCATTTAGGAAGCTTTGCCATATTCTCACGTCGTCTATACCGCAGAGTTTGAAGACGAAAGTCTTCAACCAATGCGTTCTCCCCGTGATGACCTACGGGGCCGAAACGTGGCCTCTTAATTTATGACTGGTCTCTTTGGCAGATAGGATTCGAAATGAAGTCCTCCGCCAGAGAACTAAAGTTACCGATATCATGCGAAGAATATGCACGTTGAAGTAGCAATGGGCTGGTCACACACTCAGAAGAACGGATGGCCGATGGGCCATTAAGGTTCAAGAGTGGAGGCCGCGTTTAGGTAGACGAAGTGTTGGTCGACCATTAACCAGATGGGAAGATGATATATCGTGCAGTGGCAGGTCCTCGTTGGATGCGACTGGCAGGGTCGTCTTGGCGTTCATTGAGGGAGGCCTATGTTCAGCAGTGGACGGATAAAGGCTGATGATGATGATGATATAAATTCGTTACGAACTCCCGTACAACTACTTACAAACGTACCACGGGCCTTGGTAATGTGGGGTGATTATTAATTCATCATCATCATCAGCGCTTATCCGTCCACTAATGAACATATGGCTCATTCAATGAACGCAAAGACGACGTATTATCATACATTCACTGATATTATTTACAAAATCAATAAGAAATTTCCTCGCAGTCGTGATAAAATTTCCGCAATATTAAGGGCCTTTTTCACAATCTACAGTTAAGTTCCCAATAGGCTATCAATATATTTGACGGATAGAGTATGGAGTATCTGTCAAATATGTTGCCGATAGCCTATTGGGCACTTAACTGGAGATTGTGAAACGGGCCCTAAATAACAAAAGTCGGCGTAAATAATATTTTGACTCGACACCATAAACATCCAAGCAGAAACAATATACAAAAAATAAACAAAATGTATATAGTATAGTAATAAAAAAAAAAAAAAAACAATTTTAAAAACATTAATTTATACTAGACGGTGCACGTAACTTTGTTCGCATTGCTTCGATTTAAAGACGCATTCGGACCCGGATTTCTTTTAAGCTAATATCGCTTAGTTATAAACAAGTCATAAAGAGTTACAAAGAATTTTTAAAATCACTTAAGTAGTTTTTTTCTGTGTAGGACACCATTAAAAAATACATCAACAAACAAGCAATCTTTTCACAACTTTCTATGATAAAATATTGATTAAATCATACTTATGAAGCCCTAAAATGCTAAGCCGATAACGAAAAGTGTATTCAAATCCGTTTTGTACTTCAGAAAATATCGATACCCAGACTTCAAAGGCGATTATTAATATATTTTACAATATTCCAAAAAACATACCCCATTTACCGCTTACTAAAATCTTTGTAGCTTACTTAGAAACGATTTATGTGTTTATACAAATAAATACCTAATGCATTTCAAAATCCCGTACACATAAAAGCTATTGTCGTATAAACAATTCAGTAACGATACATCACAGTTGTTACCCCGTACCTCGTAGTAATCAATCTATAGCTGTAATAAACCCTTAAAGGCTTTACGTGCTTGGAACCTTTACGTCCCTTTATTAATTAACTTTCGCTCGGATTAAAATAAGCCAATGCGTTATAAAGAGAATAAATACTTAGTAAAGAAAGCTGTTGAATAATTTAAAAGCTTGAACTTTCACGTAGTAAATGTATAAGTTTTTGATATTAAAGTTGAGTAAGTTTCGACTGTAACTACATAAACTTAGATCGACAGTAAGATATAATTATAACTTTACTAAAGTTATAACTGAACTAAAGTAATGTTCATCAAAATTTATAATAATAAAAAAGAAATGTAGTGTCATGGGACCAGGGGGCTTAGTCGAAACACCATTACGAAAACGACAGCGAAGTTCGTTCGTTCGTTCGAAGTTGTGATTGGCTAAATCTCGCCGTCGATTGAACGATCAAGCGATCGACGAGGTGATTTAGCCAATCACAAATTCGAACGAACGAACGAACTTCGCTGTCGTTTTCGTAATGGCGTTTTGACTAAGCCCTCTGGTAGGAACGAAGTTCCTTCGGCTGAAAAGAAAGATATTATACACTACTCGCTTGTGTATGCGACTGTCGCGCCTGTGCACGTCTCATTTAACGCTTGTTCGGTCGCGCAGCAAAATCCCTATCCCCTCCAAGCCTGCCGTAAGGATGTTCGTTCCAAAAGATTTTTGCATCATGACACACATAATTAATAGTTAAAAACAAAAAATAATTACAAATTGCAAAATAGAAAAACCTTATAGAATTACTGTATTGTCATCGGTCCTCTATACTAGTACATCTACAAAGTTTGAACAAAATCTGGCCGTTTAAAGTGGGTCAAAACCCGCACCCAAAAAGTCGGTTACTAACACACAAACAAACATACATACGCTGAAGCTAATAAAAAGCCACGTAAACAGTATAAATCACACGAAAATAATTCTTTGTTACATGTATTTGTTACAAGGATAATGTGGGCAAAGAAACTCTGTATTATGAATGAACTCCGCTAGAACATAAGTTGCAATGGCAATTCGTTTATGCGTTGCCAGAGACGTAAAATAGTAAATTAAAGTGTCAGTAATTAAATGATCCTGGTATTTTTTTCGAAACATGCATTCAAGCCTTTTCACCTGAGAAATAAGCCTACGTCCTACGTAGACGGTTAAAAGCGAACGCGATTATGAAGCGGTGACACGCGAATTCAACGCGATGCGGTGCGACGCGGCGGCCATGTTCTACGTGCACAGGAATCGTCTCGCACATCTGCGATGCCGGTATGTCATCCAGTTCTCGCGAAAACGTAAACTTAAATTCGCATTCGCTTTATTTCGCGCAGCATCGCACCCCACGTGTGTTTGGTTACGTAGGACCATCGACCGCACAACCTATGGACTCCTAATGTTTGATTTTTCATGCAATTGATTGAATGAAATGCATTCTGGCAACTAGCTGAGGTGAGACGAAAGGGGTTGCAATGCTGTGATTAGTTAACTCAATGTCATACATTACCAATCACGGAACGTTAATAAGAAATGGATATATTTCGCAACGGCAAAGAATGAGACGACACGATAGTTTGAGTACATTGTTTACGGCTTACATCGGAATTATAAGTCAGATGTGTCGCCAGAACCCGTTCCCCTATTATTAGGAGTCTATGGGTTATGTGGTCGATCCGTAGGACACTTCAATACACTTTTAACAGTTTGTTGTTTTCGCGCAACGCCGCGCCGTTTCGAGTTCGCGTCTAGATCGCTTACACAGGACGCAGCCTACCAATGCAAATGGGCGCGCTCAATAAAACATATTTACATTTATCCACAATTAAACAGAGTCCATAATGCTTATGATGAACCTAATTAAGTTCTTTATAAAAGGAAAACTCCGAAGAGACACCCGGAGTAATAAATATATCTTTATGTAGTGAAAAATATTGGAGCGCTTATTTTGTTGAACATCAAAACACCGCCTCAATCTGAACGTGACTATTTGATGCCGGGCATGCTCGGGGATGTCAAGGGCAGCTTTGAAGATTCGACCTAGTTACGTCCTAAGTATTACTTTACACCACGATCTTCAACGAAAATTAAAGGTATCTTTTGAAAATCATCAAATTTTTCATAGAAAGGCCAAAAGCCAAAAAAACATACAGATGAATTGAGAACCTCCTTTTTTGAAGTCGGTGGTCATTTATCAACCCAACCTATTTTTTTAACCCACAGACACTAGATCTAGATTCGATTGCGTTACTAAAGCTTGCTATGACTTAAAACCTAATGACCATGACATGACCTAAAAGACTGAAGTGTTTGGAATTAGATTGCAATAATTTTGCTTGGTAAGTCAAAGTAAAATAATATATAGCTATTCAGCGAGGTAATGTTGCCAGTGTTCTGGCTACCATGCTCCCAATTTAAATTTTGGATGACATATATAACCCTATAATATTCATATAAGTACATTTATTACATATACGAATATGAATATTTTAGGGTTAATTTTTAATGATAATTTTTTAGTTTGATATTGTTATATTATGTAATGAGTAAATACTTTAAAATACTATAGTAAAAAAAACCTAAATGATATATAATATGTGGATTCAGTAATATATTGTTACTCTGAAGAAGTGACAGAGATGGACAAGAACCTTAAAGATTTTTTCTTTGCTCAAATGTTTTATATTCATAATGATATAAGAAATGTTTTATTTAATTTCACAAGAGCGCTGTATTTTGATTAGTATTACGACCTATATGCAATACCTGTCTCCAGTGTGGAAAAGTTGGTGAACGTAAATATAATATATTATATCCTACATAAACGGTGAAGATAAGTTATATGTTTTCAAGTCGAATGATTAATGTATGACAAGTTTAAATGTGTATTTTGAATTTATTCTTTCTCCAAAAGCATTCGCTCCTTTTTTTCTATTCGTTTAGAACATTAGCGGCTAATAATTGCTCTTGTTTTTTATTACTACCTAGTTCCCGGATGATCGCGCTTCGCTCGATAAAGTTGATTATCGAAAACACAAATAAAATGACATTTTCTAAAAATGAATGCTAGCTATAGATCGGTTTATTGCCCCCGAAACTCCACGTAGGTATACTAAATTTCATAAGACTCGTTAGAGAAGTTTCCAAGATTTAGAGTATATCTATACTAATCTATACTATAATATTATGAAGAGGAAATATTTGATTGTTTGTTTATATTGAATAGGCTCCGAAACTACTTGACTGATTTGAAAAATTCTTGCACTGCTGTGAAGCTACACTATCCCCGGTGAACATAGGCTATATTATTTTTTTAAAGAGTTAGCGGTCGTTTTGAATCTTAGTTGACGCAGGCGAAGCTACGTGCAACAGTTTATATTATACACAATAATTGTTCGTTTAAAGGTCGATTTATATAAGTATGTTTTTTTTTCAAAACCGAAATTATTATGTTGAAATTATTATCTTTTGAAACATTCTTATCAACATCAACATTAACAACATCTTAAGAAAACTTTTGATTTATGTTTTTACATTATATTATGAACAAAATACATGAAGCAAAAGTTTTAAAATACACGACAAATCATATCAAGCATTACTCACAAACATTTCAATGCTTTAGAAATTAGACATTTACAAGGAAAATATATTATGCTTAGTCACATTGTACACACATCAATTGTAATATACGAGATCTTTATATCTAAATTGCGTGTCGTGTTTTTACATACCTCCAATAACATAAACACAAATAAAAGTCTAATTTTAGAGCCTAAAAGATACATTGGAGTCGTAAAGATTTTACAGGTATATCCTTACGAACGCTCTTAAATGTGACTGAGTCACATGAGTTTAAGAAATATTGTTGCTATAAACAAAGGCGAAATTGATGTAAAGAAATCTAAAAAATAATTTTAATAATACTAAATGGTTGCCTTTTTAGGAAGTATAATATTGAAACAACTTTTACGGATTTTATCGCGGTTTATTTAGTTTTTTATGAGCCCGACGTTTCGAATACTTTACAGCTACCATGGTCACGAGAGGACTGAGGTGTCAGACGTAAAATCCGAAAGAGTTGTTTAATTATAATGAGTGAAATTCGCGTAAACATAAGAAAACAATAAGTATGATATTATTGTGCGATATGAGCCGATATTTGTGTCAAAATATTCATCTTTTTTTGTAACTACATTTATTTTGTATTTTAAGTGTTTGATTTGTACCTAAGTAAAGTTTTTATAGAGCGACGATGGCCCAGTGGGTAATGGGCTTGACCTCTTGAGCGAGAGGGTACAGGTTCGATCACCGATCGACACCTGCAAGTGACCACTTGAAATGGGTTTGTATCCTTATACAGAGTTAAGATCATCGTTCGCACACCGGCGAAGGAAAACATCGCGAGGAAACCTGCATAGCTGATGAGATTTTTGAAAGTTTTTTAAATTTTGACGACCTTTGTGGCTTAAGGTTAGCTCGTTGGCGCTCAAGCCCGGAGGTAACGAGTTCGGATCTCGCCAGGAAACAAAAAATCTATCCTGGGTCATGGATGCGTATTTAATATGTGTATTATATTAATAAAAATCTCAAATATATGTATCAACTAGCGGACCCCACAGACGTTGTCCTTTAGATACGAATCGATAGTGGCAGTACAGATCAATAACCTAGATACCGACTGCAGCGCCATCTGCCGGTCTGATTTGTGAATCTAAACCATCCTCGAATCTACTTGAACACACACAAAGAAAATCACTCAAATCGGTCCCGTCGTTTAGGAGGAGTTCAGTCACATACACACGCACACAAGAAATATATATATTAAGATATAAAAAAGTATTAATTATATTATGCATTTCCGTTGTCTGGTAGGTACTCGTAACACAAGTTCTTCGGAAACTTAGCACGGGACCAGATTGACGTGCTGTATAAGCGTCCATAGATATTATTAAAGGTGTGTGAAGTTCACCAACACACATCAGCGCATCGGTGAACTATGGCCTATACTTTCCTCGCTTGTCCGTGCCCAGCAGTGGGGTATTTATTATTATTATTATTATTATTATTATTATTATTTGAAAGGCGGGCAAGGCACTTGCTTATCCGCTGCAGCAGGGGGCCTAGACAAAATGCCATTAAAAAAGCGTTAGCGAAGTTCGAAAATGATAAAATGTATGGGATTGAAATAAGGCCGAGCTTAAACACATGGCACATCCTATACATTTTATCATTTTCGAACTTCGTTAACGCTTTCTTAATGGAATTTTGGCTAGGCCCCCTTGTGTGTTATCACTTACTTCCAGGTGAAATCACTCAATTTAATCCATATCATCTAAGTTACAGGAATTAACAACAATTTATATTCCATCAACAGGAATGGCTGGTAAATGCCAATTAGCTATAGAATCGCGGCTTTGTCAAATTAATTACAGGGGAGTGCCATTATTCCAGATTAGAGTGTAGATGGCACTTAGAATAAACCACCATTAAAGGTATGTAGTACGCGTAGTCCACGATTGTGAGATTTACTGGTGCAGGGACCTCTCTGTATGTGCTTCGTCAAACAGCATTGCTGTATTATGGAAAGACCAGGACATGACAATGACACCGAGATTACCATCTGACGTGGATAGACAAGAGGATAAGACATCACTTTTAAAATTTTACATGATGTATCAAATATAAAATATGTATTTTATTTTATTAATAAAAGAGCAACCCCTCAGTAGTACCCCTTTGCCGTAGCCCAACGTGCTATGCTGCATGCTATGTTGTTTTTTTAGCAGATTGGATTGGAAACGAAGACCTCCAACAGAGAACTTTAAATAAGTGGCATGGCCAGTAAGATTCGAGAGTGCGAGGTCGCGTTTAGGTAGACGCAGTATTGGTCGGGAATTAACCAGATGCGAAGACTATCTCCGTGCGGTAGCCGGTCTGTCTTGGATGCGAGTGGCTAGAGATCGGTTCTCTGGGCGTTCGTTGAGGGATTCCCTATGATCAGTAGTGGACGGATAAAGGCTGATGATGATAATGATGATGAAGAAATTTAGAGATAAGATTTTGAATTTTTTATTTGAGCAATTATGATAAATTTACGCTACGCCCCAGATAATGTATGAAATAGGCACTAGCCCAGGTAGTGCCTGTAAGTATCATACATAATAAAATATGAATAAAAATTGTAGCAACTGTTTCTTATATTTCACGGGCGTAAAGAGGATTCAACATAGAGTTTATAAGAAGTGTAGAAAGCTTTATGTAAGGCGTGTTATAACAAAAATAAATTCTACGACTTTGCACGCGCCGCTTCTAAATAAAATGATATAAGATGAAATAAAACAGGCCATAGTAAGCTTGGATCATAAAATTTTATTACAATCCATCTGATCGTTTATTCATCCAAATAATATAAACAGTACATTGTATTTGTTATATTATCACTAGCTTCTTCCCGTGTCTTCGACTGCGAAGGGTTACATTTGCAGGAGTATTCAAACGGACAACAGCTGTTTCAATAGCTTATGCTTTTGGATATTAACTATCTCATTATCAACTTCAAAGACAGACTAAACTTCTATAGTCTGCCTTTTCAGAATCTGCCTCTTTAGTGAGTTTTTACCTCTCTCTACCTCTTTAGTTAGAGGACTTGTTAGTGTTACCTTACCTCGTGTGATTACATTGATGGTGTTAAATTCACTATTTTCGAGATTTTTTTTAAATAATTTTATCAATTTCTTGACAATAGAAAACCAAAAAATGTATACAGAAGAGTATAAAATCTCCCTTTTGGAAATCGGTGAAAATACGGTTGTTAACTTAGTATTTTCTCTTCTAGAAAAGTTTTCAAAAACGTAACTGATAAAATAAATACGATGTAAATCAAACTCTAGTAAGATTAATTTAAGCCGCATTATCCATAATACAGCAGCAGCAGTTGTGTCTTGTTGTGTTCGAGTGCTACGGAGTGAAGTGCGTTTTTGAGAAATGTTGACTTCTCATTAGCAAAGAATCAAATTGCTTTGGCTGTAATATTCGATTATCCAAAGCGTTGTTTGTTTGTTCAGCAATTTATCAAATGTTTATCATCCCTTTTCTACTTTTCTTTGACATTCCACGTTGTATTTGTTAAGCAATTTGCTTAACAAATCTTCAATTTATTGCCATTTACTGTTTGAAACATCTGTACATTGGCTTTTGCTTTTTCAGATATTTATTTGTTGTAAAAATTGTTGTTTTGAATTAACTATGAAAACAAAAGTTTTCTTTGCAAAAGAAACTTAAGTATTAAAAACTAGTCTAACTAATTATATGTTTTCTTTTAGTAAGAATTGCACGTAGCATAACCTATGATTTCTAATGCATTAAATTTTGACGATATGACGTGTCTTGGCGTTCATTGAGAGAGCCATATGTTTATGAGTGGATGGTAGAGCTTGATGATGAAAATGATGACGTGTCCTCTCTCTCTAACTCTCCAAATGATAATATTTAAGTGATATTATTATAATTACCTAGCCCTTACACCGGTAACCTTTAAATATAATTCCCATAATCCCAAAAAAATGCATAATGTTCAGGAAACTTGAAATGTTAATCCCTTAAAAGAGGGACAACGCTTTTCCAGGAACATTTGAAAACATATAAGCCGCCGCATGATTAAATAGTCCTCATGTTAGAGAAGGTATCTTTTTATAATTCAAATTTACATTTGAAATAAATAAAATATGAAACGGGGTGGAAATAAAACGTGTGTTTTTCTGGAATCTTCTGAAATATTTCTGGAACATAGAAGTTTTACAGAAAATGCAGTGATTACTGGCACTGATATCAGTAATATCTACCTTTTCGTGTATCAGGATAATTCGACTTGAGAATCACAATAATTCCACTTAACAGACACAAACGCCATATTCTCGTCCAAAAGATGAAGCTTCCAGTAGTTCATCATTCATCATCATCCTAGCCTTTTCCCAACTATATATTGGGGTCGGCTTTCAGTCTAACCGGATTCAGCTGAATACCAGTATTTTACATGGAGCGGCTGCTGTCGGACCTCCACAACCCAGTAACTGGGTGATACTGATAATGAGACTGGGTCCAGTAGTTCATCATTATCATCAGTATTTATCCGTCCAAATGTTTCTGATCTGTCGGAGAATCTGAAAATAGACCTCCCTCAATGAACGCCAAGTATTAGCTTATATAATATAACTTATTAGGTAAAGAAAAGTAATTTTCCAGATTGTTACAAAAGACATGTCCGTACATTACGGAAATAAAATTAATCTTGAATGAAAAAATGCTCAGAATACAAGAATTCATCCCGCATACATCAAAAAATCTTAAATGGTCTCGAAAAATAAAAAATCTAGCTTATAACAATCTAGTTATGAATGCTACGTGGACTTTTATGTAAATTATTTTTTTTACTTTTATGCGGAAAGTTGGCAATTTCGCAGTAATTTTATTATATTAGACGTCTTCTGTTTATACATATTATAGAAAAATTAGGCTTATACTATGTGTCTTCCGAAGTATTAGTAAGAGGTAGTGCCATGCTGCTTTGCAGTCAAATTGGGCCGGCGCGACCGGGGAGGAACCTCTCGCTCTCATGAAATCGACGTAAAGTGACAGCTAAGCTGTCGCGTTCCGTGCGGTTTATATAGGGAAAGGAGGGCAACGCATCTGCATAGCCTCTGGTTGTGTGGATGTTAATGGGCGTCGATAGTCGCAAGGCCTTGACTGTTCGTTTGCCCTTCGGTACTATAAAAAAAAATCTTTGGGGGTATGTGAAGTTCACCAACCCGAATTAATAATCAACAATCAAATACATTTTAGAAGCCTACCACACGCGCAAGCTTCACCTCACTTTTGCCTCCGCAGGCCGGCTTGTACACGGAACACGGTGCGTGTGGTTGGTAAAATTGTATCCGTGTTCGGAACTTACAGTGATAGCCGCCATGAAGTACTTTGGAACTCATCAGACGATCCATCACAATTTGTCTTCAAGTGTGCTCCGCCCTGCACCAGCGCTTGACAGGTCGCATTTATTCGTACTTACGAGAAAACTTTGCGATCCAACTAAATTGGATTATTATGCAGGCTTTCTGTTTATTTATCAAGCCTTCGAAACGAAACGGAGGTCGTGTTGAGGATTCAACTGAATAAGTGGCTACTATCATATAGATTATAGTAGAAAAAGACTGATTGCTGACCTTGAAACAGCCGAATTTAAAAATCTGGTGGTTGTTAAGGCCAGTATATTCGGGCGTTTTATGCATTGAGCGCTGTCGGCCTCCCCGCACGGCGACTTACGAATAGTCTGCCAACAAATGAACTTTCTTGAACCCGGCGTGAACTTATTGTCCGTCCTAGTATAATTTTAAACGTATGGCAACTTACTAGGTTTTTTTTTTACTTTAGTTTATTTCATAAGAATTACATTATATAAAGAGCGTTTTATGGTTTTGTTATCGATCCTGAACACACATGATCATTTTCTATTTTAATAATTACTAAGTTTTTGTATTAAAATGGATACGTTACGTGAGTATTTAATCTTGAACATAAATACATATTTCCCGTCGCAGACTTTCTGAAGGCATATTTAGGATACTATTATTGCTTTCATATTTTCATTTTCATATTCATACCGTATTTGTGTCAATAACTTTCAAATTATTGCATTATAATTGCCAATTTTTAAAGTATTAAATTGATATAGTATAATATCCCTAAGAGATAGACATATGCCATCGCGGACTTTTTTATAGACCTTTTTAAGATACACAATTCCACCATACATTATTTTGTTATATCTTAATGGGTTAGGCAGCGTTTTCGTTGAAAACTCCCAGACGGCCTATTTTTTTTCCGACACGTCCAACAATTATTGTTATATTTTAGCCAAAGCTTATAAAATTTTAATAAATTATATACAAAAACCTTCCTCTTGAATTATCCTATCTATTAAAAAACCGCATTAAAATCGGTTGCGTAGTTTTGAAGATTTAAGCGTACAAACGGATACAGGCACGGAGAAAGCGACTTTGTTTCATAATATGTTTAAATGGATATAGCATGATATTGCTAAGAGATAGACATATGCCATCGTGGACTTTTTTGTAGACCTATTTAAGCTACACCATTCCACCATACATTTTTTTGTTGTATCTCAAATGGTTCAGGCAGCGTTTTCGTTGAAAACTCCCAGGCGGCCTATTTTTTTCCGACACGTCCAACAATTATTGTTATATTTTAGCCAAGGCTTATAAAATTTTAATAAATTATATACAAAAACCTTCATCTTGAATTGTCCTATCTATTAAAAAACCGCATCAAAATCCGTTGCGTAGTTTTGAAGATTTAAGCGTACAAACGGATACAGGCACGGAGAAAGCGACTTTGTTTCATAATATGTTTAAATGGATATAGCATGATATCGCTAAGAGATAGACATATGCCATCGCGGACTTTTTGTAGACCTATTTAAGCTACACAATTCCACCATACATTATTTTGTTGTATCTCAAATGGTTTAGGCAGCGTTTTCGTTGAAAACTCCCAGGCGGCCTATATTTTTCCGACACGTCCAACAATTATTGTTATATTTTAGCCAAGGCTTATAAAATTTTAATAAATTATATACAAAAACCTTCATCTTGAATTGTCCTATCTATTAAAAAACCGCATCAAAATCCGTTGCGTAGTTTTGAAGATTTAAGCGTACAAACGGATACAGGCACGGAGAAAGCGACTTTGTTTCATAATATGTTTAAATGGATATAGCATGATATCGCTAAGAGATAGACATATGCCATCGCGGACTTTTTTGTAGACCTATTTAAGCTACACAATTCCACCATACATTATTTTGTTGTATCACAAAGGGTTTAGGCAGCGTTTTCGTTGAAAACTCCCAGGCGGCCTATTTTTTTCCGACACGTCTAACAATTATTGTTATATCTTAGCCAATGCTTATGATATTTTAATAAATTATATACAAAAACCTTACTCTTGAATTGTTCTATCTATTAAAAAAACCGCATCAAAATCCGTTGCGTAGTTTTGAAGATTTAAGCGTACAAACGGATACAGTGACGGAGAAAGCGACTTTGTTTCGTAAAATGTTTAAATGGATATAGCATGATATTGCTAAGAGATAGATATATGCCATCGTGGACTTTTTTGTAGACCTATTTAAGCTACACAATTCCACCATACATTTTTTGTTATATCTCAAATGGTTTAGGCAGCGTTTTCGTTGAAAACTCCCAGGCGGCCTATTTTTTTCCAACACGTCCAACAATTATTGTTATATCTTAGCCAATATATATAAAAACTTAATAAATTATACACAAGAACCTTCCTCCTAAATTGTCCTATCTATTTAAAAAAACCGCATCTAAATCCGTTGCGTAGTTTTAAAGATTTAAGCGTACAAACGGTTACAGGGACGGAGAAAGCGACTTTGTTTTATAGTAGTAGTAGTAGCTAACATGCGTACCCGGGATATTCTTCTGTGCATTGTTAATAATAATAATAAAATCTATGGACGCTTTTTACACCACGTCAATCTAGTCCCGTGGTAAGTACTCGAAGAGACTTGTGTTATGGGTACTAGACAACCGAAATACAATATATTTAATACGTTTTATATTAATACTTATATTTAAGATTTTTATTATATAATACACATATTTAATACACAACCATGACCCAGGAACACAGAAACTTTTTTGTTCCCTGGCGGATTCGAACCCGCGACCTCCGGCTTGAACGCCAACGCGCTAACCATTGAGCCACAGAGGTCATATTACAAATCACACACACAAATCATTGTAAACGAAATAAGTGTTAATTATCACCTCAATCACCATTCATCACCACCACCACCACCATCATTATTCTCGTCAGCGTCATCACCACCATCATTGTAATCATCAACTTCATCATCATCACTATTACAATTTACACCCCCCCTCCCCCACCACCACCACCACCACCATCATTATTCTCGTCAGCGTCATCACCACCATCATTATAATGATCAACGTCATCATCACTATTACAATTTACACCCCCCTCCCCCACCACCACCACCACCACCATCATTATTCTCGTCAGCGTCATCACCACCATCATTATAATGATCAACGTCATCATCACTGTTACAATTTACACCCCCCTCCCCCACCACCACCACCACCACCACCATTATTATTCTCGTCAGCGTCATCACCACCATCATTATAATGATCAACGTCATCATCTCTATTACAATTTACACCCCCCTCCCCCACCACCACCACCACCACCATCATTATTCTCGTCAGCGTCATCACCACCATCATTATAATGATCAACGTCATCATCACTGTTACAATTTACACCCCCCTCCCCCACCACCACCACCACCACCACCATCATTATTCTCGTCAGCGTCATCACCACCATCATTGTAATCATCAACTTCATCATCATCACTATTACAATTTACACCCCCCCTCCCCCACCACCACCACCACCACCATCATTATTCTCGTCAGCGTCATCACCACCATCATTATAATGATCAACGTCATCATCACTATTACAATTTACACCCCCCTCCCCCACCACCACCACCACCACCATCATTATTCTCGTCAGCGTCATCACCACCATCATTATAATGATCAACGTCATCATCACTGTTACAATTTACACCCCCCTCCCCCACCACCACCACCACCACCACCATTATTATTCTCGTCAGCGTCATCACCACCATCATTATAATGATCAACGTCATCATCTCTATTACAATTTACACCCCCCTCCCCCACCACCACCACCACCACCATCATTATTCTCGTCAGCGTCATCACCACCATCATTATAATGATCAACGTCATCATCACTGTTACAATTTACACCCCCCTCCCCCACCACCACCACCACCACCACCATCATTATTCTCGTCAGCGTCATCACCACCATCATTATAATGATCAACGTCATCATCACTATTACAATTTACACCCCCCTCCCCCACCACCACCACCACCACCATCATTATTCTCGTCACCGTCATCACCACCATCATTATAATGATCAACGTCATCATCACTATTACAATTTACACCCCCCTCCCCCACCACCACTACCACCACCATCATTATTCTCGTCAGCGTCATCACCACCATCATTATAATGATCAACGTCATCATCACTATTACAATTTACACCCCCCTCCCACACCACCACCACCACCATCATCACCACCACCACAATCACCGCGATCATCATCATTACCACCATTTAGAACTTAAAATTGATATTTTTATAATAAAGATGCGAGTAGCAAGGGATCGGCCGTCTTGGCGTTCATTGAAGGAGGCCTATGTTCAGCAGTTGATGGATAAGGGCTGATGATGATGATGATGAATTAGTAACATTAAATCGATATTAATATAAAAATGAGGAAAAAAACACGCTGATGATCATGATTACGACAAAAATGAGAAAAAAATATCAAAACTAAATATTGTTCAAATTTTTATTTTTATTTCCTATGTACACTATCATATCAGGCACCGGCTTATATATTCCACACGTTGTTTTAACGATCTATATCGGGGGGGAGCCGCCAGGCAGCAGCGAAACATAGGTCCTACTTTGTTAACGCCGCGCAGGCAACTAAATTGAGGCCGCGCTGGGGGCTAGACAAGTTTTTCACATTATTTGATTTTAAGAAAAATAAAAACATTTATTTTAAAAAGTAAGATCAGAATAAAATTTTAAATGTTATTACCTATTTTTTCATATAAATTTTGTAACTTAAAATCTCACATTCTTCAATTACAACTAGAAAAATAATCAAAAACATCTTGTGTTTGTGATTTTTTTTTATCGAGGCAAGTTACAATGATCGTGTTTTGAATAGGTTAATAAAAAAAAATGTATACTAAACTACAACATATATTTTTAACGGATCAAAAAAACCAACATTACTATGTTTACGACTTAAACAAAAACAGGCGCTTTGGGATATACTGGCCTTAAGTTTTACAGTAAAATACAGCATTGTTTACTTAACCGTAGTCAGACAGTAAAAGTAAAGTATCAACCCTTATATGTCCCCGCTGGGCCCCGTGCTCTTCTCCTCGAAATCAGGTGAGATTGGTGAACTTCACATACAAAGACTTTCAATCTCATCAGGCATGCAGGTTTTTGCGATGTTTTCCTTCACCGGTGTGCCCGTTTGTTCAGTCAGACAGTGCCAAGACATATTATTGACGTATTAAGGTAGTCGTAGTAAAATATTACAGCATACTAGTGCACCCAACAGACTTTGCCAAAAACATCATCAGACTTTGCCAAAAACATCATCAGACTTTGCCAAAAACATCATGATGGGGATCATCAAAACCATGGTGGGGATAATAATGAGCCAAACTTATCTTCGTTTAATAAAAGTTGCCTTCCTATGCTTTGATATTGAACAAGTTATTGAATTCATTAGTAAACGACCGGGTTCCGTCGAGATACTTTGTCAAGTGTCGCTTACTTCGTTAACTACGGTAATGACAGCAATCACACTTTATTGAATAGTTAAATATACTTAGTTGTTTTGTGACCCAATAAATATCGTTTTAACGTTCAAGCTGACTTAACACTAATGACTAGGCTAATTAATAGGTCATTCAGAATATTTAAGCTAAGTACGAAATTGTGACAAGACAAAAAAAGAGTGGAGTCAGGTGGGAAGAAGATAGAGAAGGTCGCCGATGTGGCCTCCCTCCGTAGACGACAAACAAGAGTGCGCCGGAGTTGCTACTTAATGCGCTTCCAGTAACACTTCTGTGCTCGTGTCGGGCTCGGGATGGGATCGCATGCCCCGCTGAAGACACAACGTCGTGGGGACTGCCAAGTGGTAGCTGGGCAGTCCCCCTATTGTCGAGAATTTGGTCTTGCCGGGACCAGTCTGTCGCTGAGGGTTACCCGTTGCCTTAAGATCCGGGTCCCTCAGATAGCGGCTGAAGGCTCACGCAGCGGTTTTAGTGGGATAGTTCACCCAATGCGAGTCCCCACACACGCCAGCGCGCCTACCCAAGGCCCTGGTAGGGTCCGAAAAGGACTACCGCTGCGTCATAAAAAAAAGGCGGGAAGAAGATCTACTGACGGCATGATTGTTTAAGATCCACGAATGACAGGTGGGACCGACGGCCTGATGTGCTTTCCGAGACAAAGAGAAGTCTCGGTATGTAAATAATATGATCCACAGATCAGCCCCGACAACGTAGCTTACTTTTACGAATCGATCCGCGCGGTTGTCATTAGTTACCCGATTTCCTCGCAGTATAGTTAAACAACCTAAACGTTTTTGAATTTCACTGAAATGATGTTCTCAGATTCGGGTGCACGTAAAAATTAAAAAAAAAATTGTTGTCTGTAAAGTAGGCTTACTGATGATAGTTGAACGTGACAACCTCATAAGAAAATATTGATGGGCCGATTGTGCCTCTTTGTCGCTCGTTCCGCGCTCTCGCTTGTGCGGAGGCGTTCCATTTAAGGCTTGAACCTTAAATGGAACGCCTCAGAACGAGGTAACGCCGCATGAGACTTGTGTTTTTCGTGCGTGCAGCCGGCTCCATCGAATTATAAGACGTTGTCACGTCATAACACATATTAAGTATACAGATAAGGGTCGACATCAAATCTCTCACTTCTCTAGACCTAGGGGACTGGACCATCTCTTAACATTAATTTATTTTAATACCGTATTCAGATTCACAATATTTGTTTTCTTTTAATGATCAGTATAAAAAAATATTTGGGCATACACACTTTTTCTAGGCTGGGCTAGGCGTCACCTTGGTAAGAGAAATGGAATCGGGTGAACTCGGGATTGCCGAGTGTACCCGAGCGAGAAATATACAGTCAGCCGCTCTTCGCTGCTGTGTTGTGTTTATTATATTCAATAGTTTTGATTTTCACAATAATCGCTAATAAAATAAAAATAATATAAATTTACACGTTGGCTTGCAACGTTAGACATGCCGTTCTATGGTGCGTCGACATGACGTGAAAAACGTTACGTCCTTACAGTAATAATGCACGTCACCGCAACGTAACACGGAGTGTTGGTGACGTCGTGACATGGAGATGTGGAGAGGTCCTTATATTACATTCAAACATTACTTCTTTCGCTACTAGGATTCGAAACGCAGTCCTCCATCAGAGAACTAAATTTACCGACATTTTGTAAAGAATAAGCAGTATTATGTTGTATCAATATAATAGTAACATTTAGTGCCATAACAGTCTGCGTGGATCAATTTGACTCCATTCACATAAATTCACCAACCCGCATTGCGCACCAGCGCATCGGTGAACTATGGCCCATTATCCTCCTCGCTGGATTTCGAGGAAGAGACCCGTGCCCAGCAGTGGGACATAATATAAGGGCTGATACTTTTTACACAACTATTATATTTTATTGCATTCAGTGATCTTTATTTAACTACGTAATACGTATTTCTGAAAACCGTTACGCCCGACCTTATCTACGTTTTGCACACTTGTGCGTACTAAAAATAAGTTTTATGTCTATCTTTATAGGAAACTGCCTGCGATTAATATGTTATATATGAAGTCTTTAGATAATTTAGATAAAAATGAAGTAGAAAGTAGAAAAATCTAATGTACTTTTTTTTTTTTAATATAAACGTTTTTAAACTACGCCAATCTGGTCCTGTGCTAAGTTTCCGAAGAACTTGTATTACGGGTACCAGACAACAGAAATACATATACTTAAGTTTTTTATTATATAATACACAAATTTAATACACATCCATGACCCAGGAACACAGAAAACTTTTTGTTCCCTGGCGAGATTCGAACCCGCTACCTCCGGCTGAGCGCCAATGCGCTAACCACTGAGCCACAGAGGTCGACTTCTAATAATTCGTAGTATGTCAAATTATTATCATTTTCTTAATTAATAAGGAAATATAATTCCAAATATAATTAAGATATACGATATTACGTTAATTATATTAACTAAAATTATCCGGAATTGGCAAAAGCCTACCAGTACTGCTTCCAATTTGGTGTAATTGTATTAATTAGTCTCAGATGGATACCTATAGCTTTGCCTTGCTGATTGAATTACGGAATTCCAATTTTAAGACGATAAAATTTTATCATCATCATCATCATTATCGAGCTGTTTTCAAACTTAAACGGTCCATGCCAAGCCGATGCATTACTATCGACTACTGCACTGAAAAATAAGACGTATAGTTGTAGCCATAGAAATCTAAATAGTAAGGTAATAGAAATGTTTTTTTTTCGAAAGGTCTACTTTTAGGCCTGACGGCATTTAACCTCAATCGGTAGGTAGGTGAGCAGATGGCTCACCTAGTATAATTCGAAGGAGGGGGGGGGGGTCTACTCTGGAGAGTAGGTGTTAGGCTAGTCAAATCCAATACGGTCGACGTGTCATTAGCGGATGAAGTTAAACTATTAGTCGGAGGGCAATAGAAATGGTATAGCTATTGCGCGGTGATCTATCGAAAGCAAATATTTGTTCGACGATCCTTCTTTTAATCTCAATCTTGTCAAAAAAATCTCAAAAAATGTAAGAATCTATGTACGTTTGCTACTCTATCACGAATACTTTAAACAGTACAAAAATATAATATCTTACACGTCAGGATAATACAAGGATTATGTCATTATATATATGACTATGTCATATTCCCACGGGATGAGAAGTACCCGGGTGAAACCGTGAGGCGTTGCTAGTAAAAATTAGCAACGCCTAAAACCCAGCTTTCTTAAGGTCAGACGTTCAAAGATCAGAAAGTCACTGAATTCAGAAGTTGTAGCTAAGCGTAGACTTAACCAATCTCTTACAGTACATTAATATTGCTTACCAACCTCTGTATCGCAGTGATTAAATGACAAAGCCATTTGACAGGTCGTAGGTTCAACAACCCTATGCCCTTGGCGGGTTTAATTGGAAAAATATGAATGTATGTAGTGGCATAAAATTTATTTGCGCGGATTTAGGTGTATATTGTACAGTAGTGATTATTAAGTCGGCCTTATTTTATATTTATTTTACAGCTACATTTCTAAGATCTTTCGGGATTTTAAATAATTAATTGAAGTCAATATTTAGCACTGAAATTGAAACTATTAAGTTTGCTCCAAAGTAGTTTTAGGGTTCCGTACCCAAAGGCTAAAAACGGGAACCTATTACTAAGATTTCGTTGTCCGTCCGTCCGTCTGTCACCAGGCTGTATCTCAAGAACCATAATAGCTAGATAGTTGAAATTTTCTCAGATCGCGTATTTCTGTTGCCGCTAAAACAAAAAAATGTTAAGAAACGGCCAAGTGCGAGTCGGACTCGTGCGCAAAGGGTTCCGTACCAGAAAAAAACGGTAAAATAAATACTTTTGCTGTATGGATATATTTTTGACGTGAAAACTTCTAATTATTCGATATTACGGACAGCATGCACAGAAAGATGACGTCATGTAGCGTTCCGCTGACAAGAGCGCGGAACGAACGAGAGAGGCATGATCGGCTCAGTTCGGTTCATGCTGCATGTTTGACGTTGTCTTGTCAAACTACCGTCCGTAAACCGACTTTACAGACAAACATTTTTTTATGTCAGGAGGCAACACAATTATGTGTAGCCATTATCGTCCATTGTCACACAAAATTAAAGCAAAATGACAAGCGCACGCACATAGAGGCACGCCCAAAGTTGAGATAAACTATCCAAAACATTAGAGGATATTAATTGTAATACGATTTGGCGTTGATTTAAAAAAATATTCAATGTGTGGTTACAAGTAATCTCAGTCGTCGTGACTTACACAAATAGTCTACATCACCTACTAGACATGACAGTGCAATTTGTCAACGCCCTAGCCTTCTCTGGTCGATTGCTTTTAGCTGATTATACTGTAACTTGTAGATGTTACTAAGTATATAAAATAACGCCTATAATATCTATCCTATGATAAATGACTATAAAGCTGACGCTAAGTATGAGAATTTGACTGAGAATATGTATTTTTTATGGCATAGGGGGGTAAACGATCAGTAGAAGTTTTTTGGCCGTATCGACCATTAACATCCCCATGATCAGAGGTTATGCAAAAAGACTCTTTTTCCCTAAAGGACCATTCTTACAAACCGCACGAAACACTGACATTCTTCGTCGGTATTTTGTAAACAAATGGTACCTGGTACCTACCATCACCGGTCATGCCGACTCTTACAAAATGTGCATGTGTTGCTTGCTTTGAGTATCTTTTTTTTCTTTTTCACGTTGCATAATATGTATACACTTGTATGCACTGCTTCAAGTCTTGTCACAGGTTTTATACCTGTGACAAGACTTGAAGAGATTCTGAGCAGTCTTGATTTGAGGTTCCTTTTAACCTTTACCCGAATAACATTCAAATAAAAGCTAATGATTATGATGATGATACATTAAAATAACATTTAATATATTAAATAAACATAAATTTTTAAGTATGTAGTATACAGTGTCTTAATTTTTATCAAAAGTTGGAGTTATTTCTTTAAATGCCATCTCGGACAGCAGACTTCACTCATGTTTTTATCAGATGAAGTAATAATCTTTGATTGCTCTATTTTTATGTTCTATTCATCACATTTTCGCTTTATCCTAAATTGATGTGTATTTACTTGTGTCTGTGCAGGACTGAATTATTTTACGTCTCTATACGTAGTCAAATAAAAATATCGGTTTGCGCTGTCTCGGATCTGCAGCTTGGGTCTGAACAGGCCTTGCTGTACGTTGGAATGAAGGTCACCGGCATAGAGATTTGTCTTCTTATTTCACTTCGATTATTACGTATTTAAGTGGCTTGGATTATTTCCAGATATTTTTTTTTATGATCGACGCTGACCAGTTACCACCAGATGGCTCATCAGCCAGTTCGCCTATCTATATATTTATATTTTTTTATGTTACTTAACATAAAAAAATATAAACATTTATAAAGCTGTTATAAAAAAGGTTATTATTTAATAATTATTTATAATACACAAAAATTAAGCCTTCTCTTCAAAGTTTATAGTTAGTTAGTTATATAATAAGATGTCATGCTGTGTCTTTTACATGCCATTCAAAGTTAAACAAATAAATTTACACACTATTTAATTCGTTTAAGTAATTTAGGCGTTCCAGTATATTATAGTAAATACAAATATACATAATATATACTATAAGCAGCTAGACTTATGACTGTCATTCCTGCTTAGCCGTAGTCGACTGAGATCCTAGGAACATAATATCTTTAAATATGTGGACGTACGGACGTAATTAGGTAAACAATAAGGGAATATGTTCAGGAATCGTTAGAATATGAATTCTCTCGAACGACCAGAGGGCTTAGACAAAGTAACATCGTTTGGTAGCGGAAGGATACCGAAATTCGCCATCGTCTCTGAGTTATCAATGAAAATTTCCTAGAAAATAAGGTAGTGACAATAACGATCGATAACCAATAGGCAGTTTGTGATTTTGTTTGACGATTGACCGCGTGATTTAGCGCGACTTATGTGAGTCCCATACATTGTATTCTTTTTGAACTTCGTTATCATTTTTTAATGTTACTTTGTCTAAGCCCCCAGGTAACTTAGTAGCCTAAATATTTTGTCATTGCCTACCCTAGCCAAAGGCTTTGTCGCAGTCGGAGAAAATTATAGTGACTCAGTATATTGAGATATTTTCTGGATAACAAGCTAATAATTTAGGAGACCAATAAAAGCACAAAGCAAGCAACTCGGGCGTGAAGCTGTGAATAAATCTAAACACAAATTCCCGATTTCCTTGACGTTCCCGTTTTATGACGTCATAAAACCCATCGTTTCCCGTTACGTTTGCTTTAATATACCGATTGTCTTGAGGAAATATTTATAACACATCCCGACATGACACAAAATATCGGATTTTGAAGTGAAACTTCTTTAGAATCGTTGTGATTTCAAACCGGATGCAACGGAAAAAACGACAGGTAAGAGACACAAACACAAAAGAGCGAGAGCAAATGTCGGTGTGTTTCACTTCTATCGTATGTGTATCGCACACACACATTTTTTTTAATATTTGGCTATTTTACTCCATTCAACTTTTGTTAGTCGGTAAACATCGTCTGTATACGAAGAGACTTGTGTTTTCATATAAAGCCGAGTTTAATAAAGAAAATAAGCAATCACGTATTCTACACTGGTAGGTAGCCATTTTATCGAGTTTTTTCGAGCAGAATATCACTGTAAGCTTGGTTAAGTCCACGATTTGTAAAGAATCTATTTCTATTTTATTAAAATTTCTAGATTTTCCTTTAAGTAAATTGAATTCATTGACCATATTATCTCATTTTTCCTTTTTTCTACGCTAAGACTTATACGTTACTAGCTGTTGCATGCGGCTTTCTCCATGTAAGCAAAAGAAAAATCCTTTTTCTTATGACGTATCCTTCCTCTGAAAATATGTCTACAAAGTTTCATGATGATCAGCTGAGTAGTTTACGCGTGAAAGCGTAACAAACATCCCTACTTTCACATTTATAATATTACTAAGGATATATACTTCATTAAGGAATGAAAGTTTAAGTATTAGGGATTATAGACTAATATAAAAGAGGTCTCTCAAGTCGTCTTTTGGCGTAGCATCCTGTAAAGTAGATTTGCTGTATAATTGTAATGAAAAATTCCTATTACTTATATTTTTACTCTTAACTATAATAAATAAATAAGGTGAAAGAAAACGATGATTTAAGCATTAAAGCAATATTTCCTTTCCTTTAAATAATTCTATGATATTATATTTTTTTATAATGCAGTGGATTCATGCTTAATTATTGCTAAGGTTCCCAACTAATCATTTGTATTGCTGATAATAATCATAAATTTTGATAATATTGTGAATTCCTCAAAATAAATAATCTTAATTATTCTCTTCCAGCTTCAAAGAAAATACATCAATTTTAAAAGAATACAAAATGGAAAATGGACTGCTTCTGCGTTTGATTTACGTTTTTTCATTTCTGTCTGTAAATTGAACGTTTGGCTGCGTTTAGGTTGCTAGGCATCTTTTTTAGGAAAACACTAGCTTTTTTTTCTTTAACACCGGGAAATGCACTGTGGCATCCCGCTGGGGAGTGGGTCTCCCCAGGCGGGTATG
This sequence comes from Lycaena phlaeas, assembly GCA_905333005.2. Taxonomy (NCBI): domain Eukaryota; kingdom Metazoa; phylum Arthropoda; class Insecta; order Lepidoptera; family Lycaenidae; genus Lycaena; species Lycaena phlaeas. The sequence goes on from HG995182.1 coordinate 7,289,219, forward strand.
TGGGACGCTGCGCCCGAAAGATAGTAAATGGATGCAGCTCTACCCTCTGAAACCCGGCTAGTGCCACCAATGCCGATTTTGGTGATCGCCCCGGATCTGTTCGGAAAACGCTAGCTCTTGCTAGCGGCTTCGAAGATATTAGTTTAGATTTGCGGTCCAATTAGGCATGATAATGATTATTTTTACTTTCTATGTTACTCCATGTAATGTCAGCTATCTGCCAGCGATGTCTCTTCAAAATTGTTACAGCCGTTTCTAAGATTAGACCAAAACAAATATCCAGACAGCGTATAAATCCATATGCATTTAGTAAAAAGCATTTGTTTTTATATCATAAACACTTCAATTTTATTTATCTTTATAAATCTTATATGGATATTATCAAGGCTAATAAATAGGTGGAATTCAAATCGTAGAAGATTTCATTATATTTCACATTGTTCGTAAAACAATATGAAAAATAATGAAATCTTCGTACCTTAGATATTTCCGAAATGTTTGTTTTCATTGATTTATTCAGCTGGTATTGTCTCTCTCTTGAATTTAAGAGCTTCGCTCTTGTCGGTGGAGCTTTTTCCATTCCTGTCTGCACTCCGCCCTTCTCTTGACCTCGACCTGATACGACACGACCATCAGTTTTTCCTTCACCTGGTCCATAAAACTTCTTCTCGGTCTGCCTCGCTTCCTTCTACCTTCTACCTTCCCTTCAATTATTCCTCTCATAAAGTGGTCGTGCCGTATCAAGTGTCCTAACATCTTTCCTCTTCTGTTTTCGATATTATTTAATATCTCTCTCTTCTCACCTACTAATTCCAAAACTTCTTCATTACTTTTCTTTTCAGTCCAACTTATTTTCTCCATTCTTCGCCAACACCTGGTATTGTCATTGTATTATAATTCATTTAATAAATTTTCTTTTATGCATGTGATTGTCTCCTCTTTAAACAACGGATATGTTTTAATTGACAATTTCTTGCAAAGCGAAGCTTACTGCTTAACACAGTGCGTAAACTCTTGGACGGAGGTCGCACCTTTATTAATTTTAAATTGTTGAGATATGATAATGTAACGAAAGGTCAAAGCTAATATGTGTAAATAAATGAATTCCCGAAACCCTTCTAAAGGTATGCCGTGCTGAAAATATGTGTATAATGTTCTTGTTTTAGGGGCAAGAATTTTTAAATAATTAATAAGGTTACCTTTTATTTTGTACTTGTTCCATTTCGTATTCTTTTGTTATAATAATTTATATAATTACTTTTTTATATACTGTAATATATTGATGTGTTCAAGATATTTACCATGCTAAGTATTTTTCAATACTATAAAAAACAAAGAGAACATGAAAGACTATCGTCAATATTAAAAGAGCGTTCGATTGGCGTAGTTATGATCGTATTTTCAATATGATTCTTGTTGTCAGTTGTTAGATTATTAGATTAGCTTGGACGATCCTTTTGGCTCAATGGTTAGCGTGTTGGCGCTCGCCTTAGGTAGCGGGTTCGAATTCCGCCGGGGAACAATATGTTTTCTGTTCTTGGGTCATGCATGTGTCTATACTAATATTATAAAGAGGAAAACTTTGTTTGTTTGTTTGGTTGTAATGAATAGGCTCATAAAGTACTGGACCGATTTCAAAAATTATTTCACCATTCGAAAGCTACATTATCCACGAGTAACATAGGCTAAATTTTATTCTGAAAAAAAATAGGGTTCCGTAAGATATTTAGGTTTTTCGTACACAATGTGTAAAAAATAAACTAGAAAAGTTACTTATTTTGCGTACTATGATCCCGTTGTAAATTTTAGTTAACGCAGGCGAAGCTGCGGGCAACAGCTAGTATTATATATAATCTTAAATATTATAGTATGTATAATATTAAGTTATAGTATTAATATATTTCCGTTGGTCAGATACTCCTAAGTCCTAACACAAGTTCTTTGAGAACCTACCATGAGTCCAGATTGACGTGGTGGCAAAGCGTCAATAGATATTATATTATGTATATTGAAGGTATTTTGATGAAAGAAATGTTATTTTGATATCATCATAATCGTTATCATCTCTCCACTACTAATTATTTTTCTTATAAATTAATAAAATCCTATGGAGTCATCTGTTTATGCTGCTTTTTATTCACAAATAATAAAGGAATTATTTTAATAATAAAACAATATTTATAGGATAAGGCGCTGTTCTCCTTTCACTAAGGTTGTATAGTGCTAAAAGTATCTTGCTATTATATATTTATTGTCCATTTTAAGATTTAACGAGTAACAGCCTTTATGTATTGTATTTTCACGATTCATTCTATAGAATATGATCATAAACTTTATCTTATACCATATAGCTGAAGAGTTTGTTTGAACTAATCTCAGGAACTTGAAATTTTGATTCGGATTTGGAATATACTTTTAGGTTAAGATAGCCCTTTTATCGAGGAAGGCTATATGTCATCTTGGTAAGATGCCATTGTAAGTTTTAGTTAACGCAGGCGAAGCTGCGGGCAACAAATATTTTGTGCTATTTTTAAAAATGAATTCGTGTTAATGGCATATTTTGTGTTTGCATACATACGTGCTAAGCACGAGGAAATTCGTGAGAAATCAATTTAGAGTGGATAAAACTTATTTTATATGATGTTATGAGATAAAAGAATCAGTGCCGGCTAGGGACTACCCAAAACGACGAAGCTTGATAATGAAAAGCGTAGGTACTAAGCGTTAAAAATGCCGCGCGCTAGCCACGCGCTTATTGTAACGATAAGTATGTAACAATAGTATGGGTTGCTACAGTACTTTAGAACGCATAGAGTCATTCAAACCAATGTTAAATCGGAAATATTGACACGAGGAGCGCATAGATAGCGCGTTCTTTGCATAGTATTGTTTTATTACTTAGCCAAGTACGCTTATTGAATACAAGTGTTAGTGGTCGCGTGGCGTATTTTTTTGTAACACATTTAGTTTTAACATTACCACAAAGCGATTTAAGTTTGTTATTTTTTATTATAAGTATGCATATTTGAAATAATCAAATAATACAATCATAAAACTAAATAAACCGTGATAAATTTGTAAAAGCTGTTTCATTATAACAATAAAACTAAATATAATAAAACAAATATATAATAATAATAATAGGAACATAGTTACTATGTTGGTATTTACATAGAAAAGTAGTAAATTCGTTGATACGCTAAAACCTGTCAAATGGAGCTTTTGGGATGTGAAATTTACATGTGCTCGGTCCCGGGAGATAAGTTGAAAGCTTGGGACTCTTTTACAACTTTCAATAGCTAAGCTTACTTTACGTGATTAGAATAATTTCAATCTAAAAGGTTCTATCAACTATTCTGATATAAGATAAGTGGTTTTGTTTTCGACTATTCACGTGTAAAAAGCATTCATAGGTATTATTATTAAATTAACAGATTTAAACTGCTTTTTATAGCAGGTGCTAGAAATATAATTATTTCCATCTACACTAATATTATAAAGAGGAAAATTTTGTTTGGTTGTAATGAATATACTCAAAAACTACTGGACCGATTTCAAAAATTCTTTCACCATTCGAAAGCTACATTATCCACGGGTAACATAGGCTAAATTTTATTCTAGAAAAAAATTGGTTTCCGTAAGATATTTGGGGTTTTCGGACACAAGGTGTAAAAAATCAACCAGAAAAGTTACTTATTTTGCGTACTAAGATCCCGTTGTAAATTTAAAATTACCAAAATTTAAAGACAAAATGCTTTTTAAGGCAAAACTTCTTTAGCCGCGTAGAGCATTTATTTCTACGAAAAAATCTTATAGGTTCACGTCACTGACATGGCAATGTGACAGTGTAATGTCATTATGAAATTTCGAGTATTTTGATTTAAAATTTGAGATTGTCGTCCGTGGTCTTCTTCGAGGGGTCACATCGTGCAGTCTGCCGGAGAGCACCCCCGGCGATCTTCCCCAGCCGAGTGATTCCACATAGGTGGAGGCCCAGCTTGGGGCGACCAGCGGTGCCCCTGTCGGCAAGACTGATCCCCTTAATAACTTCCTACCCCCACTTATTCTTTGGATTCTCAGTGTGGCCAGTGCAAGAAATCAAAAATACCAAAATGATTATAATCAAATGTGGGCAAAGTAACCGAAACCTTACAATATTTATAAATCTGTGATTGAAACTATTTAAAACGGGATATTTACCATGTTTTTTAATATTGTTTCGCGGAGCTCGATATTTCGACATTGTCTACGAATGTCATGTTCACGAGACTGAAGTATAACTTATTTAAAAAAATACAATAGTAGGGGACGTAACCAATGTTTACGCAGCAAACGCACGAGAAAGGAGGTCCGGTACGGGCACCTCTAACGCCTTCAACATCTACCCGCATACTTCAGTCTCGTGAACATGACATTCGTAGACAATGTCGAAATATCGAGGTCCGCAAAATAATATTAAAAAACATGGTAAATATCCCGTTTTAAATAGTTTATTGGCTCCACTTTTTACACTAAATTTATCTGCTCAAAATACAAAATCAAGTTAAAATAACATTTAAGCAGAATTTTTAAAGCTTTAAAAACTATTAAATTAATCTATTAGCTATTCTGCATTATGTTCGCCATCAAAGTATTTTACAGAGTCAATGAATTCCCAAACTACGCCGTAAAAACTTCAAAGCAGTTGCCTCCAATACCACAACAAAGTGACTTTCAGTTTTATTTCCGTTTTATAACATTCATCAATAAACACGAAATTTCTTTGAGTTTGGATACCTATTTTTAGATATTAATAATAATAATATTTGTATATTCTATGTCATTCAGTGGCAAAGTTGAATTATACTGGTTACTTGATAGAAATTGAGATTAATTTAGTTTTATTGTCATTATAACACTTAAGGGGAGGGTGGTCTCTTGGAGGTTATGTAGGACTCTCTGCGCCCGAAGAGATTATAAGTCGACAGAATCTATCCACTAAATACCAGTGGAACACCACCACCAGGATAACAGTCCTCGTCGTCGCCCGCTTCTTTGGGAACTTTGGACGTCCGCAGAGCGTTCGCGCTATGCCATCAGGTACTTTCCTCTGGATGTAGAGAGCTGGCGTTTCGTAGGAAGAGCCAACTCCGCTTAAAGCATCCTGAATACATAGAGATGCCTCATATTCCGAACTTTAAGAGTGTTTTGCGGATCTCCTAATTGACCGCGCACAGGCTCATCACGGTTATACGATTGTGCGGATTTCACTTAAATATTGACTTTGAATTGGTTTGTATACTGTGACACATCAAAGTATTGTTTGTATTCTGGTGCTAAGTGAAATCCGCACATGTGCGTCTGTCAAACCCGACTATTGACACCTGGAGCGCAAAGATAGTAGCGTCCTGTGTATAGTATTGTTTCATTATCAACTACGCTTCTTGAATACCGGTGTAAGAATCTGTCATAAGACGCTGGTTAATTTTGGAAAAAGTTAATGTTTTAACATTATAAAAAATATTTAAGATGTATGTTGTGAGATGCTGTTGAATAGAAATTGAATTTTCTTTTTATATCTTTTATTTTTTATATCATGGTATTGTTTCTTTTTATTTTTTATAATTATTATTTTATATTATTCTTGAAATTAACTCCTTAAGATATAAATATAAGCTTCTAGTATACATGCTAAAGAAAATGACTCGAGATATAAGTTTTTACGCATATACATATAATCTTTTATACTTTACACCTAGGCAGTAACTTATAAGACGCGTCATAACGTAGTCATAAAGAATATGATAAGACTGCATAAAACGTTTAACGACTAAAGACTACCATACTTAACGACTAACACTTAATAGCTTTGGGAGTAAATCGTAAGGATTTTAGGGATTATGGGTTCAGCACATTATATTCCTCAAAGGTATGGTGGGGGCGTCCCCCTTTCGAATTTTACTAGATAAGCCATCTGTTCACCTACCTACCGTTTGAGCTTAAGGGCCTGTGGGAATTACGATGGTTGATGGTGGACCCCAAAGTCTACGACCGAGCGAGGTGCAATGCTCGGCCAGGCCGAAGCCCACTGGCTAGCGTGTCAGATGTCGTATATATAGCGACCGGGCGCTGGAATTCTGATAGCGCGATTCAGGATTGTGGCGCTGTGATTGGTCCGCCACAGGCTATTAGGATTAAAAGTCTAGACCTTTCGGGAAAAAAATCAATGGTATGTCTTATAATTTACGTTATAATTTTACCCACAGTTAGCTTTTTTAAACTAGTAACTGCAAGGGTGATTGGTTCATATCCCGCTAAAGAAAATTATCAATAGAATCCATAAATTAGTTAGCTACTAAGATAAAAAAGTAAATAATCAACCCGTATATCCCACAGATGGGTGTGGATTTCCTCAAAATCAGGTGACAAGGATGAGGGGCAATAGTTCACTGTTTCACTGGCCCAATGTGGGTTGGTGAACTTTACACACCTTCAAAGACTTTCAATCTCATCAGGCATGCCGGTTTCCTCACGATGTTTTCCTTCACCGATGAGCGAACGAAGGTCTGGTGTTTAGTTGTTGTTAGAAATTTAGAAAAATATATTTCAAGGTACCACAGGTTAGGTTAGGTTAGCATAACCACTGGACCATCGTCGCTCATTTCTACGTGTCTACTTATGTATTAAATCAAATCAAAATATCTTTATTTCGTAGGTAGCAACTTTTACAATTGAAATACGTCTAATGAAGAAGTTAATAAAAGTAAAAACAAAAAAAAAACTCGTTTGAGATGCACGATCCCCTAAGAAAAACGAGAATAAAACTTAGGGATTGCTCTTTTGTCAATTAAATAAAATGCATTTTTATATATTTTGATACATCATGTGAAATTTTAGGAGTGAATGTCTTATTCCGAAAGTGTGGTAATATGTTCAATAAAATCTTTTATTCCATAATAGGCTTCACCACACAAACATTTCTTAAGAGTTTTCAAGTAGTAGTATGTATATCTTAAAAAAAAAGTAATAAAAACAAGAAATAGTAATAGCTACCTTAAGCGAAGTTTAGGAAAAGCTATAGTTTGTGTTCCTTCATTTTCATAATAAAGAATAACAAAACAAAACGTATCTGGTTACTCTACATAATTTATTCTGCATTATGTGCTCTGTGACAGATGACGTAGTGCTCATAAAATTTGATTACGCCGGATTTACTGGTGAAAATGTCTGCATGTTGGTCGACACGAGCCCTAAGGCCAAGGGCCTAAATCCGCATATTAAAGGGCTTAAGGAGTCCATGATAGTTATTTAATGTCTACATATAGTATGCTTTTTATAGAACACAACCATAATATTATTATAATTACAATATACCACTTTCGTAAAATAATAAAAACACTACATTTATGCCTCGCTACGATACTGTGATTTTTCAGGGAGAAAGAGATGAGGTATCGCGTATATCTTTTATCGTAAGAAATCTTATGTTGTAAAGGTAAAATAAGGAATAAGTAATAACATTAGGACAGCTAAGAGATGGGGGCACATGGCTTTAGTAGATCACTATATTTATATTCACAATATTATCTAGAATCACCTAGAAAATCTGATCACTTAAGGTATCTTAAAAACATACTAAGAAAGTACTTAAGTTGAACACTTACTTTTAAGATAATTGAGCAATTATGAAACTAACTGTAACACTTGCAAAGTAAACGTATGCATAAAGTTGAATTTATCAGAGAAGTTTTCATTAAACTATTAAGTAACCTGGCAGCTAGGTTGTTACGACTTGTTACGATATGCTTTGAAGTATGAGTTTGTAATGCAATTACTTCAGCATAGACAATCAAGTTACTAGCTATTACATTTGATATTTCAATTTTAAAATTTTATTTGTTTTATACACACAGGGTATATACAGGGTATTAATGCATATTGTGTAGCCGTAAACATACAGTCTTCTATGGGATCGGCCTCTTGTGCGAGAGGGTTCGAACCTAACCCCTGTGGTGCCGTGTGAAGGGTTTTTTTCAAAATTTCCAAGTGCACCCCAAACAAGAGACTGTAGCTCGCTCACCAGTGATAAAAAACATCATTAGGAAACCTGCATGCGTTAGCACACACACACAAATATTTTTAATCTCATCATTAAAAGTCTTTGAGTGTGTGAAAAGTCTACTAACAAATAGAGGGCCAGTGCATTGGTGAACTATAGCACACACCCTTCTCGCCTGATTTTGAAGAGGCAGTGCCCACCAGAGGACACAGAAGGGTTTTTACTTTTTATAGCATAAATAAACACATTTTGATTTCCTTAGCGCGAGACTGTAAGGCTTGCACTTAGTTGGGTTTTCTGCAATTATATTCTTTTTTTATCTGCTATTATTTCGCATGTGTGCTAATAATATTTATTTTATTGCTATTGACATTATACGGCGACATATAAAGCTTTCTTTTATTGATGTCATAATTGGCACTTTTTTTGGCACCTACAAATTTAAAATTTATCAATCCCTTTTATGTTGCAATATATAGTTCGCAGATAAGCTGGCCAGAGTATGGTCTAATACCTGATTATAAGGAGGAGATCCGTGCCTAGCAGTGAGACAAAATATCCGATGGGTTGGTATGACTATGGTTTTTTTTAATTAAACAAGCTTCTTCAGACGATATTGTGTTTCACATTGCTTACCTGAAATAAAAAAAATGTACATTAGTAATTTATATTGCAATTTTCGTACTGAATCTAGCTCAAATTTTCATTTTTAATAATGCAATACAAATAAATACTAATTTATTATATGATAATATTATATAATAGATAGGATCGGAGTTTTCCGTGAAACAAAAGTGAAAAAAAAATATGAACAATAAATACTAGGGATATTCTAAAAGAAGTTCATAAAATTATTTTTATTTAGAAACAAATCGTAGATAATATATAAAATACTTAAATAAAAAAAATAATAAAAATAATGTTTGTAAATTCAAATTAACAGCTTCTTTAGCACAAATTACGAGTATATATACGGCTCCCACAGCAAAATTAAATCTTGAAATTTCATCGGCAGATAACTGATTTTAGAAGGAGTAACTTACACTACAAAAAGTATAAAGTATCAACCCTTACATGTCCCACTGCTGGGCGCGGGTCTCCTCTTCGAAATCAGGCGAGAAGGGTAATGGGCCATAGTTCACCGATGCGCTGGCCCAATGCGGGTTGGTGAACTTCACATACCTCCAAAGACTTTCGATCTCATCAGGCATGCAGGTTTCCTCACGATGTTTTCCTTCACCGGCTAGCGAACGATGGTCCCGTGTTTGGGGATTTAGAAAAAACTTATTTCAAGGCACACACGGATGGGCCAGGATCGAACCCGGAACCTCTCGCATAAGAGGCCGAGTCCACCCACCACTGGACCACCGTCGCTCTACACTACAAAAATTCTAATTAATCCCAATACAGCTGCCAATTTAAAACGGACGAAGCTGTGGGCAGCAACGATGATATAAGATTTAAATAATTTTAAAATTGGTGTCAAAATTGCTTGTTAAAAAAATCATCTATTTAAAAAATACTGATCCAATTAGGGACCCGATTACAAATTCCTGACATTTCCGACGAATGGATAATAATAATATTTTCTTATTTGGTGAGTTAAATAACTTTCTAGAATGATATTCAATACATCTATTTAATTAAATACATTTCCATTCCTGGAATATTTTCTCGAATGTTCATCATCTAGCCTTAGAGGTGTGAGTATTCCCGGATTTATTATAACAATGTAATTCACTATCTATCCAACTATTCGTTTAGCATTTGTGCTACTTGTCTATGGGGGCATAATAGATTCGGAGCGTTTGCCACTTGTCTAGAGGAGTAGGAGGCCTAGCAAAAATGCCATTAAGAATGCGTTAGCAAAGTTTGAAATGATAAAATGTATAGGATGCACCACGTGATTAAGCGCGGCCTTATGTCAATCCCATACATTTTATCATTTTCGAACTTCGCTAACGCTTTCTTAATGGCATTTTGGCTAGGCCCCTAGTGTATATGTGTAAACTTAAATCAATTCAAAGCATTTTAAAGCTATAATATTCCAAATCAATTTTTTAATTTAGTTCTAAAATTTTTACTTCAGGATATTTAAGAATACAATTATTTCTAACAATTGACTAACAGGGAACAACTCAATAAAGACCCTGATAATAGCTATTGACTTGTTTGTGGCGTAATAAGATTACAGAGCGTTAAATAGAACGACGGAAAACAGTACAAAGAAAATATAAGAAGTACCGTAGCGCCACTTAACTAGCATACAAGTTAAGTGAGCTTTGAACAAATAATTGAAAAAGCTTTGTGCAAGCGCTTATTAAGCTCTGATAGTTGTTATAAGGAGTGCTTTATAATGGCGCTTTTATATGAAATGAGAGTAATGATCATTATAAAATAATTTAATATTATTATATTATAATATAATGTTTTATTTATAATGTGTGTGAAGAAATATTAATCTAAGAGGTCTGAGGATAGATTTATTTTAGAAAATTATGATTAAATAATTTAAATATTAAGTAAGAGTAATTACTGCGTCTCTCCCCATTTCTATAGTACTATTAGGACATTATTAAATTAAACATAAATTGTACTTAGTTTATTTTATGTAAGGCCACAGATTTATTGTTATTTTTTCATATTAGGAGGGCCGTCGCTTGCTGATTAAAATTTTATAATTATCGACTCATAATCATAACATACTGGCTGGTCTTAGCGGTTTTACCCTCAGTATAAATAAAACTTTTATATTATTTGCGTTTGTATGACAAAAATGAACTACCACTTATTATTCACACAAAGGCGTTTCAAGGCGTAGCGTTTTTTTCATAGATATTTGAAATAAGATTCATAGAGCGCTTTTGGATTTTTGACGTTGCTCATTGGATGTCCATTAGCGCCTCCAAGGAAAAGAAAAGGGAAAAAATGGGCAATGCATCATCATAACATCTGAGTGTTCGGATATTTATGACAGTCGGTAGTCATAAGACTTTTATTTTTTCGAATGGACCTATGCTGTTGGCCTTAAGGCCTTTAAGTTTCACGGGAAAAGTAGATGAGCAAATGGCTTATCTATGAAAAGATTCCGACGAGTCTTTTGCCTTATTATAGAAAAAAAAGCGGGATGATTCCATAATACACAAACATAAATTCAGGATAGGAACTATTATGATACGATAACGAAGAAGTAGGTCGTAGCCTTGTAAATGGAAAATAATTTCCTTTCCATTCCACTTTTATTATTACCTACAATATCGTTTTTTTTTTTTTATAAATCCTCCTTCCTTTATTTAATCCTCTGTTACCAGGAGCTCTGTGAAGTTGAAATATTTTCACCGTTTCGTATTATACATAGCTTATTTATATTGTAAACCTAATCACTAGATGCATTTTTTATCTGGGTAAATGATAAAGTTGTTGTCTACACATTTTCGAGATTTTTCGATCATAGAGAAATTGAGTGAGAGTGAGATATGTAGGAGGAGTTAGGAAGGCTTTTTACCCCGGAAGATGTAAATGTAAATTGAGATAGCAATTTTGTTATTTGAATGATTGGAGAGTATCTTCTTATATCTCGCTAATGGACTACAGCCAATATATGGTACGCGTTTGATTGGTCAATTGATACGATGTGACACGTTTTTTAAAAATATCATAGAAGGAAGAGTTGAGGTAAAGAGAGGAAGAAGATATACCGAGGAGAACTTATATGGAGCAAATAAAGGAATTATGGAATGACGGAGAGAAATTATAATCCACCGACAACAGCAAAGCTCTAGGGTAAGAGAATGCTATCATCATCATCATCATCATCATCATCACCATTATCATCGTCATCATCAGCCTTTATCCGTCCACTGCTGAACATAGGCCTCCCTCAATGAACGCCAAGACGACCGATCCCTTTCTACTCACATCCAACGCGGACCTGCGACTGAGACTGCTATACTAAGACACTCACTCTTAAGACGTTATAATGTTACCTGTTGTATTTATAAAATATTATGTATCATTTTGTTGACAAAAGAGCAACCCCTGAGTTTTTTTCTCGTTTTTCTTAGGGGATCCTGAATCTCAAACGAGTTTTTTTTTTTTAATTACTATTAGTACTTATTGACTACTTATGTTTTGACTTATTTTAAGTGTACAAGTTGTACCTACGTAATTAAGATATTTTTTAATTTGATTTGATTTGATACATTCATTTAATTTACATTTTACTATTGATCAGACCATATTTATAATACTTGAAGAGGCAAACGGGCAGGCATGTCACCTGATAGTAAGTGGCTACCGTCGGTGGTTACTATTAACATCAGCTAAATTAGAATTAGCCTAATCAACTAAATCTCCTCTCTGAAACACAGCAAACCTGTTTCAGAGGAGAAACAAAAAGGGAGTCGGTACTCATACAGATACGCAGTATGGCAAATCTTACCCACCAGGGAAAAGTGTGAAAATGGCGACCTACAATACGACTCTTTCCTCCCATGACCATGGTTACTTTAAAGTATCCGAAACGTCGGGTATATAAAACTTTAAAGGTCGCGAGAAATTCCTTAAAGGTCTTTATTATGCATGAAATTATCGTATACGAGTATAATATAATAAAACAAAATCTAAATTAGTTTCATTTTACTTCTTACATGCCCCTGACTCGGTTTTAGCATTTTTTTTTATTGTACGGAAATTCTACTTATATATATACACATAGAATAAAGCTGTATAGCTTTATTCTATGTGTAGATAAGATGAATATAGACGTCTTAATTCGATCATGCGATGTTAAAGTGTTTCTTTTGTAATCACAGGAACATTTATCGCTCGCTCACTATACAAAACGGAGAGCTTTGACGCCACTAAATTCGTTTAGCTGATAGCCATTTGCCTAAATCCCTTACCGTTCGCAATATAGTTCAAGTTGTATTAAAATTCCACCACAGAGCCATACTACGTGAGGACATAAAGTACGTGATGTTCGACATCTTTATTAGGTTCATTCATTTATGGATAAAACTGTAGGCGTTTTAAGACAAACCGTTGTTCTTCGTTAACTATTTTTGGAGTAAAGATGAAATTGTTTAAAAATTCTGCTCACGTTGGACACGCTAATTGGTGTGGGTGTCTTTTAAAGTTTAATGTATCGAAGACACCCACACAACAATATTGGTAAGGTCGGTGGAAATTTACTTATCAGGCTGGTTTCCGCAACTCGGCGCTCGTATGCCTATTTTGCGTGCTGTGAGTCGGAATTACACCCTACTGCCAGCTAAGCTCCTGCAAGAATGCTAGCAGTCTCTTGACGTCGGCGCAGATCTCCGGTAGCGTTCTCATGGTCGTAGAAAAATGCAGACTTTAAAGGTCTTTTAGGTCAGTTTTCAGGTCTTTCTCGTCGGACTGCTCTTCGGTTTAAGTAAGTTTTTAAGGGCCTGTTTCACCACTTCCTGATAAGTGCCGAATAGGCTATCCATCAGATATCCAACAGATAGAGTATGGAGTATCTATAATAGCACTTATCAGGAAGTGGTGAAACAGGCCCTAAATTTCATAAAAATCCAATTATTGGTTTTTGCGTAAAATAGTAACAAACATTTATATATTCTTACAAAATTTCGCGTTTCTAATATTAGTAGGATATATTTATGATTTAATCCATTCTACGTTAAACTATGCAATGCAATTTTACGCTCCGGCCACTGTGTATATTAATACTAATATTTATTAAAACACCTATCTCAACGATATTGCAAACATATTTTTTTTTCAGATAAAACAAATTATGACCTCACTTTAAGGCTGCGTTTCCACCGGAGATGAGTTAAGCTGCGTTTCGAGGAATGTGTTTTACAAGAACCAATAGAGACGTCGCGATGAACGTGGTCAGGCAAATGAAGCGTTTCTATTGGTTCTTAAAAACACATTCCTCGCAACGCAGCTTAATTCATCTCCGTTGGAAACACAGCCTAAATGCCTCACGGTCATATTTTGATTTATAATGCTTACGAAAATTTCACTAACTATTTTTTGACGTCACTAGAGTGCTAAGAGGAAGTACCTATAGAGGTCGTCCTATTTTAAATGTCACGAGTTAGAGTGAGACTACAAGTTATAATTTTAGTGTAAGAAACAGAGACAGAAGATTTTTCTTTTGTCCCTGTCACCGTGACCAAATATTTTGTTTGGCAAACTGTATATTCTTGCCAAACAAATACGTACGTATTTGTTTTTCGGAGATTTTAATAGTTTTACACAACTTGAAACAGAGATTTATTGCGATTTATTTGAATTGAGTTAATGCGCAGTGGTGAGTTGCAATATTTTAGTGTGTAAAAGCGGCAGTGAACAAAAATTGATGGATTAACATTTCATTCGTAAGTTGTTTAGTGATGTGAAAATTTATTATGAATGTAGTAATAAATTGATTGTAATGTCGTGTTTTAATTTAAATTCAACTTGTTGTAACTCATTAAATATCGATTACATGTAGAATTTCAACAATTAATTAAAACATAACCTTTAATTGTTCGAGGTGTAGTGTTTCCATGATGAGATTTTTTTTACATTACGGTTACGGATTTCTTTTTGTTGGTTGTTCAGTTGTGAGATGGGGGAAAAAAAACAAATATTTATAATGCTAACAATGTCTTGGTATGTCAATACACATAATTTAATTTATATCTCCTTACGTCTTAAATTTCCTTTACTTATTTACAGTAACAGAAATTGCCAATTTTATTATTTTTTAAGTTTAATTCAATGTATTGACTTACTTGATACTAGTAAAATCTTATATTATACCAAACGAGCAATTCTTGTATATAGAATCGGGATCTCGGAAACGGCTCCAACGATTTTCATGAAATTTTGTATCCATGTGTTAAAAACGGCGATAAATCGATCTAGCTAGGATAAATTTTTAGAAAACTTTTTTTTGTCCGTGTTTTGAGGCATCGATAAAATATCTTATACCTTTAAACGAGCAATTCTTGTATATATTATATAGAATCGGGATCTTGGAAACGGCTCCAACGATTTTCATGAAATTTTGTATACATGTGTTAAAAACGGCGATAAATCGATCTAGCTAGGATACATTTTAGAAAACTTTTTTTATCCGTGTTTTGAGGCATCGACAAAATATGATTAGAATACGTATCGTATCGTATTTTATCACTTAGGGTACCGAGCAAATGCTCGGTCAACCAGGTACTGTTATAAAATACATTAAATAAAACATTTCATACCAAAAAAATAGAAGCAGTAAAGTTAATAAAATAGCAATACTGTGTGAGGAATCTCTAACCGCGATTGCCGATTGTTTCTCATAAAATATAGTATCCAAGTTTTATTCAAAAAAGAGATTTTGGTGGATTGCATTATCCATCTCAATCCCCTCGTCTAGTGACATAGCATACCACCAGGTCATCTGACTGGTCGTTTGCCTAATGTGCGCTATGGCACACTTGTTGCTGGATTGGAGAATTGAAACAGGATGAGTGATCAATTGAAACAAGAATTAGTCCTTCAGTATTTCTTCCTTTATTTTCTTCTTTGTGATCTTCCATACTATGCTTGCCGAATACTGAATGTCGATCCTTAAAATCGACCCAATATTTATACTGATCCTGTGTAATCTACATTCTTATTGGTTAGCCAATCAGAATAGTTATACAATTTACCAATAAGAACCTAACTATTTGCCTTTCGCTCTTACAATATAGCCTATCTTATCTAACAGTACAATTCATTCTCGCTGGGCCGCCATCCAGTGCAGACGTACCGAACAAGTGCTCTCTTCGTATCGAAAGTTCACGTGTCTTGATATTGAAGCTATACGTTTTCGTTTATTTCGTTACCGTAATAGGTAGGTCAGTTTAGTTAGTGCGTACAAGTGGAGTCCCGAGTACTCATTAGCTAATTCTTATTCCGATAACCATCGTAACGGTTTTTCGCGCGCTTTAGGTTTCGCGCCTTTTTAAGCGGGGCCGGCGCCGCACAGTCGCGACGGGTATTAGAACCGCGATATTTAGGCGCGAAGTTTCGTGTTCCGTTTTCGCGCGTAAAAGTGCAACACAGTGTCCGTTTATATAAGTAAGTTTTTAATACCACACACCTATTTCTGGTAGGCGTCCGTTATCACACACCCTCTCGCATTAGGCGGGAGGGCAGTCACCCCCCCATTTATCTTCTATACCAATTAGCATGGCGGCTAATATTAAAAGGCTCAGCCTGTCCAGGGAGGCCATTCTGGCTAACCTCTCTAAGCATCATCCGGATGTCTTAGAAGAACTTGTCCTTTCCCAGGGCAAGTCCACCATCCCCGACTCTCCTGCGTCACCATCCGTTGACGACAGCACGCAGCCCCCCCGCTCATGGCGTTCGTACGCCAATCATGAAAAGATTGACTCCGGCCCATCAGACGAGGATATGTCGTACTGCGGCAGCTCCTCCGAGGGAGACGACGATGGCTTCAAAGAAGTCTATAATAAGAAAAGGAGGTTACGTCCGGATCCTAAATCCACAACCTCCCCGCCCCCTAAGTTTAGAATGGTGATCCCCAAGTCCCTGCAGGGTAAGTACCCCTATGGTACCACGGGCTACCAGCCCATTGAGAATAGGCCACCGACTCCCGACCCTCAGGTCCCTAGACAGGACCAAATCGACTCCCCTTCTCCCACACCTGAGGAAGACATGTTAGAGGCATCGCCTAGATGCAGACCTCCCCCCCCGATCATAGTCCATGACACTAGGTCATGGACAGACTCAAAAGCAATAAATGATAACCGTGTCACTTTCAAAACAGCCCGTACTTGTGCCGACGGCGTCCGAGTTTTAGTAGAAAACTCGAACGACCATCGCAAACTAACCGCCTTCCTACGGGAAAATAGTATAGGCTATCACACATACGCCCTGGAGGACGAGCGCGTCCTCCGGGTCGTAATTAGAGGTATACCGAAAGAGCTGGACACGGCCGTCGTAAAAGACGACCTGGTCCACCAAGGTTTCCCGGTCCAGGAGGTGCATCGCATGTACCATCCTAGGACCAAGTTCCAATATAAAATGGTCCTGGTCATCCTGCCACTGTCACCGGCAGGCAAGGCCATTTTTAATGCGAAATCGGTGTGTAACATCACCGGTCTATCGATTAAGGTCCCGCGTAAGAGGGGAGCACTGGGGCAATGCCACCGGTGCCAGTTGTACGGGCACTCCGCTCGCAACTGCCATGCTCATCCGAGGTGCGTAAAGTGCCTAGGCGATCACGGGACAGCGGAATGTCCCCGCCAAAAAGACGCGACCACCGACCTGCCGAGCTGCGTGCTGTGCGGCAACGTAGGCCACCCGGCAAATTACCGCGGCTGCCCTAAGGCCCCAAAGAGAGTCCGTAGGCCCCAGACCCAACCAGGGGCACCAAAGCCCAACACTATCAACGCGGCCTCACCGCAAGCCCGTCCCCCTTCAAAGAAGGCAAACAGGGACGCTAAATTCATCCCTGCCCCCCTACCTACCACCAACGCGTGGTTCAAAACGGCTCAGAAGCCAGCCCAACCCACAAACACTCCCGACCGGGACCCTCAGAGGGCCCCCGCTACCACCAGCAAGCCCAAGGGGCCCCCTGCCAGCGCCTCGGCGTCTGCAGCCCCCTCCGCCGCCCCCTCCCCCGGTTTCGCTGCAGACTTTGCATGCATATCCGAGTTCATAAATAGCTTCGACCATGTCGAACTTCAAATTCTAGCCGCCAAGATCCGAGGCCCCTTCGCAGAGCGAATGCAAGCCATAGGCGACCATTACGCACTGATCGAAAAGATCAGATGTTATAATAGCAGTCATTGAACTGTATCTATATACATGTATATATACATACATAAACACCACAGCTGTTAAAACGTATCGCATATACGAATATCTATATCTACAACACTATAACACACACACCGGGCGTAGGCACACTAAATTCGTCACCACTCGGGCCACGGGGTCACGGGTGATGTTACACACCACATACGGTCAATCGATGCGGATCGAACGCGCTAGAGTAGGTTCGAATCCGATACGAGTCGACTTCAATATAATCCGCGTTAATAATCGATAGTCAGCTGCTATCGTTTGTTTATACGGAAATCGCGCGTGTTCCTAATCTTAAATTAAGAAAAGGGCCGGCCCTACCGATACTTAAATTGTCGACCGTATCAGATTTGTATAGTCGTAATAATTATACACTTCAATACTCACCTGAGTACCGCGTCAGTTAGGCCATGCCCACTAGGGGTGTGGCGGGGTCCCCCGTCCGATTAACATCTATACTAAGACACGTGTGGCGGACACCGCGGCCGTCGCTGTGGATGTACTTACAGTATTGCGGCGCCTTCCGCTGGGTCTTCACGAACGTGGAACAGCCTGGTGGAGGCAGTACGCCTGGGGTACACCACATGTAAGACGGTTGTGACTGTCTTGCCAGCCGATACGGCCACGAATGGCCCATTTACGGAATACCATCTCTCCGATGCCAGATGGTCGGGAGCTAACGTACTCTCGGCCGGCGGGGGTCGACCCCCCCTATTTATTACTTGGGGAAGCTACCTGCCAACCCACAGCTCCGATTTCGCTCTAAGGCCATATTGGCCATCAGCATAGGACATTTCGAAAAAAAAAAAAAAAAAAAAACAGTACAATTACTTTACATCAAGTTTTCTACCATAATTAATTAACAATATTATAAACTTTTATTGTATTATGAAACTTTAAACAATGAACTAACTAAATATCATATTAATATTAACAAAAACAATCATTAACATGGTTAAATTAAACATTTTAAATTTCCATACATATTTGCATCTCCTTTACATACATGAAAAAGGAGCGGGACAACAAGCTATGAGGTAACCTCGGTTGGTCGGTCGTACAACCGAATCGGGGCAAGACTACTTTTCGCCCTTAAGCAAAAACTTATGTAATTTGACTTTCTTATTTGTTTTAAAGTCTTTTATACGAATCTATTTGATTCTAATTAACTTTTTAAGATTCTAATATGATTATAGCACACTCTAATTAACTTTATGTAAATCTTATATGAATCTAACACATTTTAATGTGAATTAAAGTGACAATTCTTATAGGAACTACTAGTATATGAAAAGTATTAAAGTAAATCTTATGTTTTAAGTTCTTAAGTAATTAAATATTTACATTCCTATAAAACTATTGACTATTAAACTATATTTACATATTAAATCGCGGTGTCTTCGGCGTCGTCCTGCACACCTAATATGTAATAAAAACATACAGACACACAAAACTTACCGTACCTATGTAGAGGTTGTAACAAGTATTGGAGTTAAATTATTGAAACTATATAATATGATACCTAATAAATACTAAAAATTAAATTTATATATTTTAATAGTAAAAAGTCCAAAGTGGTCAACTCGGGCTGATGTCGTACGTACATTTACATAAACTCCCCTAATTACCCACCATTTGGGAAAATTTCCCTATATGGTCACACTGAAAAAAAATATTGCTGTTTCTTGTGCGGTCATGCTATGACGATCTCTATAGGTATAGTCCTCGCCACTTTTAAAGTCCTGCGACTAATGCCTGAACTAAATTTGACAACATTGACATCTTGACATCTGTCTGGAGTAAGAAGTTGTGATATTTTAAATTGTTTTACGTGAAATATGGAGCATATAATATAAAGTAAGGTGTAAAAATTTAAGGCCGTATAATGATCGTTAAAGTGAAACAAATTTGTGAATTAGAACGTAAAAATAAACAACAATTAACCCCGTTAAATAATATGTTTATAAATGTCACCGCCATGACAGGTAAATTTTAGAGATGCCAGAGTCACTCATTTTTGCCTAATTTATGGTTAAAATATTATCATTAACTCTATACCTTCATTTATCTTATGATATTTTATATGAATATAAATACAAGGTAAAAGAATTAAAACCTTGTTCAGATGAATGATATTTTCAGGTGTTTCTGTAAAAAAGGTCGAATAACAAAGGAAGTAACAATGGCAGCAATTACTTCTGAGAAAATCGTCATTCCTGGCAAAAGCCGAACACATCCGAAGAAGCTTGTTTTAGATGAATTATACTAATCGGTTATACGTAAAAAATACGAATGAAATATTTACAAAAAAATGTTTTATTTTACTAAAACCTGGCAGGGAGATTTTTATTTTGCTGCTATAATTATTTTTGTCATTATTATCATCAGTCTTTATCAATGCACTACTGACCATAGGCCCTATAATTATTTAAATTTTTGATTGTACTAGATTTGGTGGAAAATCATTACAATAGAAATTGGCAACATTGAGTTATGAGATCGCAGCGCCGCGTCTATCGGACTTCTAAAGTGGCGATGACTCTACTTACTCTTAGTTAGAGTGTCATTTCATCTGATAATGACAACTACCACACCGATGACACAGACACAGATGCAAAGCCAGCATTTCAAATAGTACACGTAATCCTATTAATATTATAAACGCGAATGTTTGTAAGTATGGATGTTTATAATTAAACAAATTTACGGATTTTATCGCGGTTTGTTAAGTTTTTTACAATCCTGGATTTTGGATACTTTACAGCAACCATGGTCACGGGAGAACTGAGCTGAGAGTCAGTGTAGAAAACTTAATAAACCGCGATAAATTCCGTAAATTTGTTTCATTAAAGTAAGTGAAATTCGGTAAACATTAGAAAACAAAAAGAATGGATGTTTGTTATCTTTCTAAAAACTACTAAATCAAATTTTATGAAACTTTACAATGACATAGCTTATAAGCTTGTAAACTTCTGTTGTAGCGCTGTAGAGCGCGAAGATTAATATACGTTTATCCTTTTAGCCTTTTATTAGTATCCTCTTCAAGTAGAAAAGACCATTTAGAAATCTATGTAAAAGGGCAAAGCTATTTTATTCGAAATATCAGTTTTATCGTTAAAACGGTCTAAGGTACGGTAAACTTTGATTTCCGGCTTGGAATTCGGTTGCGAAATTAAATTTAAAAAATACCAGCGAAAAGGAAACCCTAAGAAATTCCGCCTAAGAAAGGTTAAATAAAAATTATCTAATATTGAATTTCTCCCAACCTTTTAGGGAAAATAGAAAGGTGATAAAGGGACACTTTTATTTGTTTCGCTTTAGGCCAAAATATTTATTTCAGATATTGACATGTCAATAAGAAACGAGCTTTTCCGTACATCATGTCTTCTTTTGAAGATATTTTTGATGAAGGAGAATATAATATTGTTATTAGAAAATATATTAAAATATTTGTGAACTTCTATGTTTTGAAAAAAAGGGGAAGTAGAACAAATATTGACAGCCTTTTTTAACTATATAGAGAGGCAATTCCAAGGCAAATTGTTGACCCGATGGAAAATTGATCGGCAATTTTAGACATCTTTAATATAAGGAGGCAACTCTCAGTTTTACCTGATTTTTGATTAACTAAAGACGAAATACTGCTAAAATAGCCTTCCTTAATAAATGGGCTATCTAACACTGAAAAAACCATCCAAATCCGACCAGTAGTTTCTGAGATTAGTGCGTCCAAACAAACAAACTTTTCAGCTTTATATATCAGTACTATCTGTTGCCTGCAGCTTTGCATACGTTAACTAAGATTTACCACGGCATTTTAGCAGGATGATATATAGCTTATAGCTTTTCACGATAAATAGGCTGTCTAACACTGAAAGAATCTTCCAAATCCGACCAGTAGTTCCTGAGATTAGCGCGTTCAAACAGACAAACTCTTCAGCTTTATATATTAGTATAATATAATAATAATAAGGGCCTGTTTCACAATCTCCAGATAAGTGCCGGATAGGCTATCGGCAACATATTTGACAGATAGAGTATGGAGTATCTGTCAAATAATATGTCGCCGATAGCCTAGTCGGCACTTATCTGGAGATTGTGAAAGAGGGCCTAAGATTCAAAATACTTGTAAAATAAACTAAAGTGAGTCACTAACTGTGCACGATGATAAGGCAAAATGAAGTCGCGTCGGTCATGAATTATTAATTTTCTCAAATCGATATATGAGCGATGAGCCCAGACGCCTATACAGGATGTTCTAAATATGACGCCACGATTTAATTAATGTTCCAAAAACATCAGATAAAAACCAGTGTTTTTCCGACGTTTCTCTCGTTAAATATGATGCTATCAATATGATACGCTTGGAAAGTTTATTAATATGTCCTACTACCGGGTACTGGTCTCCTCCTCGAAATAAGTCGGGAAGGGTATTGGGGCATAGTTCACCAATGGTAGCTCAATGCGTGTTGTTAACTTCATTTACAAGATTTTTAATATAATCAGGCATACATGTTTCCTCGCGATCTTTTCCTTTAGCGTGAGCGAGCGATGATCTTTGCGCTTAAAGTGCATTTGAAAATTTAGAAAAACCCATTTCAAGGCACCAAAAAAGGTTAGGATTGAATTCGTACCCCCTCTTTCAAGAGACTGAAAACGTACCCACTAAGCCATCATCATTCACAAATCTTAGAGGTAGGAGTAGTGTAGGGAGTAGGGTAGGACTACTACTACGCCCGTGGCTTCGCCCGCGTTAGCAACAAAAAACAATCTTTATTAAAAAACAATGTTACTTCTAGCACCTCTCAGAATATGTGTACAAAGTTCCATGATGATTGGTCTAGTAGTTTTTGCGTGAAAGTGTAACAAACATCCACGCTTACACAATTAGTAATAATAATAAGGATTATGTGCAGTACTTCTCACGGGTCTCCTGCTCGAAGTCAGTATACGTATCTTAAATCGGCATACGTATGTCTGTTACATGCGCACAGCATTAATTCGTAAATCTTGAGAAATAGAAATAGAAAATAACCTAAGTTTGTAAGTTTGCGTATTTGGATATTTAGATGTTTATTACTCTTTCACGCAAAAACTACAGAATGGATATTGTTTTCTTATGTTTACGCGAATTTCACTCATTATAATGAGACAACTTTTACGGGTTTTATCGCGGTTTATTGAGATTTTTATGAGCCTCCCGTGACCATGGTTGCTGTAAAGTATCCGAAACGTTAGGCTCATAAAAAACTAAATAAACCGCGATAAAATCCGTAAAAGTTGTTTCATTATAATACAGAATGGATTTTAATGAAACTGTACAATAATATAGCTTATACAACAGTGTTAGACATACGCTATAATTTATTTCCATATTCCCACAGGAATATCAGCGAGGTGCTGCTATTTTAAATCCATTTTTATTGAGCACACAATCTAAAGTTACCTAAGCGATTCCTCATGGTCCAGCTGGCTTGGCGGTCGAGTGCACACGCTGTCACACGCAGAGCGGAAAATGTTCACAGCCAACGCTGCTCCAGAAAGATTTCCGCCATGTTTTTTAATAAGTGATTTAGAGAATATGAGATATAATAATGTGAACCATTATAATATAATAATAATAATAATAATAATGGTTCACATGAGGGTTTTAAAAATTATATTAATATATTTTACGAAATAATTTTAAACACTTTCATACATGGAACACGATAACACTAAATTATCTACGAATGTCTTGTTCACGGCTGAAATCGTGGATAAGAGACCTTGCTTCTAATTTATAGCATGTTTGGCGTAATTTACTGAGACTAAGGATTTTATTAGGACTCTTACATGCCCGCCATTTTGTACACTTATTTTATGGCCATGGTTATGAGACTACACTTCTTGTCCATATAAACTCCATCATTCGTGGTTTAATATGATTTTATCAACGTTTGCGATGCTTCGTAGCAACCATGGTTATGAGTACTAAAATTAAAATTATCTGACAAATTATAATAACCAATAATTAAGCGACGTTAACCTAGCCTGCTTCCTACTAACTTTATATATTATATATATGAATATAATATATAAAGTTAGTATAAATAAGAAAGATAAAGTATATGATATTTGTAAAAACGTCTAAAAACGTATGTAATTTGTCCCCCCTAGAAGAGTGGCATAAACGCTAAACGAATATAATATAAAAGAATACTTATTGTATGGGAATTACATTAGCTTACGGCATTAAAAAAAAAAATCAAAAAATATTATAATAATAATGTTCATGTTAAACGAAGTACAAAGGTTAATGTTAAACATTTTTACAAACAAAACCATTTTATATTTTATGTGTCTTAATACCGGCAGCCGACGCGACGTAGCCCGCCGCTCTCTGAACCCGCTGTCGCCGAGGAAACCAATGGCTAAATTGAGCCAACCCAATGACCGCCCCATATTGATGGGGCGCGGAACCACCCGCTGCCGGGAGGCCTCAGGGCCTCGATGCAGCATCCTCGAGCCCCTTGCGGGGCTCGAAGACGACCACCGACGTGTCTTAATAAACGTTCGTCAAAAAATTTGCAGCAACCCTATGAGTTAGCGAGAAAACGCATAGGAATAGAATCGGCGCTTGTGCCACTTGTCTAGGGGTGCAGGTCAGATTTAGACCACTAAAGTCACTTTGCAAAAATTAATTCAATTTCACTAACATACAACGACTTGTTTGTAAAACCCTTTCCCGTTTCATATTTACGCATGGCGTTATTGAACGTCAATTAAAAACAATGTATTTGGTCTGGCGATCGAAGTGATGAAAATTTGTCGAGTTATTAAAACGTGAATATAGAGATTGGAATTACAATCAAAATTTTATCGCTAGCCCGGAGTGGATACGCTGTGCTTATTTCTATCGTTGAACAGATTTGCTGTATTTTTAAGAGTTGATAGAGATAAAAAGATAGGGTGATAAAAAAGCACATAAATATGACTGGTGAGGTAGTTTTTGGTAATATGCAACGCTAATTTTTAAGCACTTACCAACAGGTGACTCTACTTACTAGGTGACTGCCCACCTGTTTTCTTCTTTAACCTATTTTGCATAATAAATAATTTTGTGTCATTGCTATTTCGTGCGTAAAAAGTGAAGTATTTTACCCTTTATGTCCCACTGCTGGGCACGGGTCTCCTCGAAATCAGGCGAGGAGGGTTAATGGGTCATATTTCACCAATGCGCTGGCAGCGCTGGCCCAATGCGGGTTGGTGAACTTCACATACCTTCAAAGACTTTCAATCTCATCAGGCATGCAGATTTCCTCACAATGTTTTCCTTCACCAGTTTATATGTGCCATATATAATATTATATAATAAATATGAGCTGAATAAGCTCTAAAATAGGATAAAAGTGAGGTATTGACATGAACAGTAACAGATTATTACGTTTCAGGGTTTATATTGGAGCTCATATTTCAAGAATTATTTATAACATATCAGCTATTGATCAAAATCAGAAATGTTTTTTTGTTCAATAGTTACTTACTGTGTTGTCTATCAAGGATGGCGCAAAATAGTCCAAATTAATATGTAACATACAGTCCTTATTAATATCAAACCTTTCTTTGAAGACACATATTAATGCCTGAAAACACTAACCTACGTCATCAATGCGTCATCCTGCGTCATAATTTGAGTTAGGTCGGGTAAAGCTCCTGGATTCATGTGGCGACTCACATTTGGAAAATTTACTACCTACTCCACCTGCGAGCGCCTTCAACAGCGTTAGCGACAGGCTGGGCTCAGCGATGGCTACTCCTTGTAAATTGGGACTGTCAAACCGCCACTAAACAGTCCCCACGACGTCACTACTCCCAACCTAAATCCGAGACGAGCAGCGAGTTATTACTAGATACGCATTAAGTAGCGCCTCCTACGCACTACGTTCTTCGCCCGCTTTCTTGTCGGTGGCCTCCTCTCACAACCGCTCATCGGCCTTTTTCAGGGACATTACCATTTTAGAGAAGAAACCAACCATCGGCGTCGTGAAGTTATTCCCGATTATGGTGACTCTCAGCAGAGACAATTCCCCTCTGATGACCGATGTCAGGTCGTGACCCAGCGCTGCCCATGTCGGGCACACCTCGAGGGCGATCTATTTCAAATCATTACCATCATACCTGGTGAAACTACTAATTTCACCAAAGTCAAAGTCAATGAATCCGCTATTAGATCTCTTGATTTTAAATGTATTTCTCTAATATTTATATGCTATTCAGCGTCCCGGCGTTAAAGTTTATTTTACTACTAAAGCGCGCCAGTAAATATGTCACATTAAAATAGTAAAAATAAGAAAATAATCCAAAAAACCCGCATCAATTTTATTTTATAGCCATCCATATCAGTAGTAAAAATGATACGGCAGTAAACTTTGCTTTCGACCTCGTAAATTACTAGATAACAGATAACTAACTCTATTTAATTCATTACCTGAATAATATTTTCATTTAGAAAGTATTTTATTGTATTTGATAAAGGTAACCTAGGAAACTATAGTTGTATTTTTCAAATACAAGATATTTTATATTTGAAGTCAGATAATAATAATGTAGTTTCCATTTCTTTGATGAGCCATCAGATCACCTTCAGTTTCTGTTTAAAATATTTTATTTATAAGTTAAAAGGCCAATAGCCTGAAAAGTGCAGAGATATTTCGAAAAAAAAAACAAATGCCTCTTAAAAAAGTGAGATGTCGTTTGTGTCACTCGAAACAACAACGAAAAGCGATTAGTACATGTCATAAATGGCACCCAGATGACCGAGCATTGCTCGGTAAAATTTATTATTAAAAACACGAATAAAAGACATTTTCTTAAAATGAATCCTAGCTAGATCTATTTATCACCCCCGAAATTCCATGTATACTAAATTTCATGAAAATCGTTGGAGCCGTTTCCGAGATTCAGATAATATTTTTTTGATTGATTCCGAGATTAAGATAAATACAAACACACACATTATATATTGCGAAAGCCCTCCTAACACTTTCTCAGACTTTGAAGAAATATTGATGTTTTTAAAGACGGCTTAAATAAAAAAAAAGAAAAATCGCATTTACGCCTTATTCGTAATAGGACTGATAAGTAGTTTAGTCAAAACGATGAAAACCTAAGAACAAAATATAAACAAACTTTGACTTAACAGTAAGCAGTGCTAATATTTTCTTTAAATGTTCTAAGCAATTGCAAGTCATATTGCCTTTGTAAGTATCCAAACCTGTGCCAAGTCCAACCTTCAGATGTACATTAAATTTTCAGAGGTCAGGTGGCTTTTGCAATTGGAAATACGCCAGCACATGTAAGAATATATAATGCCTTGAAATATTAAAATTCGCGATCAAGCTCGCTTTTACAGAAAGGCAAGGTGCCTTTCTGTATTAATTATTTCTGTGTAATAAAATAAAGACTAAAGCAAAAAATAGTTGTCTGTGAAGTTGGTTTACGGACGGTAGTTTGTCGTGACAGCGTTAAACAATAAAATGCAGCGTTCGTTCTGGTGGAAGCCAGCGAGAGCGAGGAACTTGACAAACATGACAAACTTGACAAACATGAACGTGACATACATGACGTCATCTTTTTCGTGCATGCTGCCCGTAACATCGAATTATTTAACGTTGTCACGTCAAAAAAGTAGTAAAAATCGGCTGTATTTTAAACGCCAATTATAGTTCTACTAATTTACACATATTACCTACATTTTTGGTGAAGATAGGGATGAAGGACTCCTAAATCCGGGGCTGATTTAGACATGTTTTGCCGTGTACGATCGTCTTTCTTGAATCCTTTTGAGTTGGATGACATGTTCCCCACAAACCCTTTTACAAAAATATCCCTTATTCTTAATTTACTTTCATTATTAGATAACATACAGTGAAAATGATTTCTCAGTGGCCATTCGCAAACTTTGTTCTAAAAAAACTATTCAGAGTTGTTTTATTATAAATTCAACCGTATATAGTAGCGCTACTATGAGTTTTACATTTATTCAGCGCAGCTGCATATTTTACAATGTATATTTAATTAATTAATTAACTTAGCATTTAATTAAGAGGTAAAATAAAATAAAATAAAAATAAAAATAACTTTATTATCTGTATCAACAATTTTCATAGAACTACAATGCCGGGGACTCCTTTTAGGCAAATTTGCCCGTGCCAGGAATCACCGCCCTTCCTTATCTTAGGGGGGTATACATGATACTTTAGACTTATAAATTAAATTACAAAATAAATGTAAAAGAAACAAAAAATAACTTAACTAGGTATAGTATATACTTAATAAGGTAGTTGCATTAAATTTATTTTATTCAATTATTTAAACAGCCATTATGAAAACGTTCCTCTCATTGAAATATTGACGATGAAAACTCAATTTGAGTATTTTTTTGTTTTGGATTTTTTAAATTAAAACGTCGCTAAAACGTGCTGAAGGCTCTTAACAGTGTACAGTATTCAATAGATACAACTGACGACAATATATATATATTTTTAAAAACAGATTTTCGTTTTAGACAATTACAGCAATTATTAACACTAGTGAGTATGGACTCGGTTTCTTGACCGAATGGTCCGAGCATCGATCCTGATATCTAATATCGTAATGAAAAAAAAAATGATAATATAAAAAAAAACTCATTAATAATAATAAAAACTCATTAATAATGCCTATTGATGAGTTTTTTTTTATTACTTTCTATTCACTTAAACATGGGACATAGTCTGCTCAACTGTGACGGAAATATTTGTGGGAAAACCAGCATATTCAAGATTCAATATTATTTGAAGGTGTGTGAAGTTCACCAACCCACATTGAACCAGCACATCGGCGAACTATGGCCCAATACCGTCCACTAATTTTGGGAGACTTGTGCCCAGCAGTGGGACATAATATTAAGGTTGATATTTATTTATTTAAACACAGTTATAACACCATAACAGCACAATACCAAGACGACGTTACAAACAGACAAACAACATAACATAAAAACACGTACGATAATACATAATAAATATGACACCGGCACATATTAATATATAGGTAGATAATATTAAAAATTACACTAAGTTATTTCTTTTCAAAAAAATCCTGTACCAATCTATTATTTTCGGCAGGTTCAGATCTTATAATTCGTTATAAGTCGAGGGTCGTGTAGATATACCCTTCGACTGAGATTAAGAGCCCTTAAAGTTTATATGAAACGCAATCGTAACCACAACTTTCATTCAAAAGTTACAGCATTTTATCTCTATATTTTCACATAACATCCACAAAAACTGCGACCTCGACATTCGCAAACATAAATTTTTATGATGCAGCAAGAACATTCGATAAGAAAAGTTAAGCCCTAAAGAGGAAATAATGTGGTTCGCTCTGACATGATACGGATAGACCACAAATTAATTACAATTTATGTGTTTTGTTTGTGATTTCGTTCTTGTTATAAGCGTTCGAAAGGATGAAAACAAATATAAGCGTTTGGCAAATCTTTTCCTTACATTATAAAAATAAGTATCAACCCTTTATGTCCCACTGCTGGGCACGGGTCTCCTCTTCGAAATCAGGCGAGGAGGGTAATGGGCCATAGTTCACCGATGCGCTGGTGAATGCGGGTTGGTGAACTTCACATACCTTCAAAGACTTTCAATCTCATCAGGCATGCAGGTTTCCTCACGATGTTTTCCTTCAGCGGTGAGCGAGCGATGGTCTCGTGTTTGGGGTGCAAATTTAGAAAATCCCATTTCAAGGCACTCACGGGGGGTCAGGATCAAACCCGGAACCTCTCGCGTAAGAGACCGAGTCCATCCACCACTGGAACATCGTCGCTCAGGTCGCTACATGATAAGGAAGTATCTTATAATTATTGTTAGTGTAGGTACAGGTCTATGTTCAACAGTGGACGGATAAAGGATGATGATGATGATGTAGATACGATCTAATTAAGTTCTGTACTAATATTATAATAAGATAAAGTTTGTGAATTGTAGTCGGTAATCTCTTGATTCACTGAAGCGATTTTGATTTTTTTTACTTAAGAAGGCTACGTTTGCTAACTATATAGGCTATACTACCACCCCCCATTTATCCCTGTACTCCCACGGGAATGTGATACGTGTTTATTTTAAAGAGTATTTGTAATGTAACTTTGTATTTTTGTATGTTTAACGATTTAAAAATTTACCGATTTGAAAAATTCACTCACGACTAAAATGATAATTTTTTACGGAGTAACGTGGACTACAACAACAATCATCAACATTTCGAATACGTCCGTAGCGTGTACGAGGCTTCGCATAATAGCTCGTGTACATTTGGATTTTTTCTTTGTATACCTATTTATTGACTCTTCTTGGGTGTCATTTTGAAAGTTTATGCTGATTACTTCCTGCAAGATTTTTTTTTAAAAATAATAATTAAAAATTCTTGAAATTCAAATACAAAAACTCAACAGAACATTAAGTTCTCTGATGAAAGGAAAAAACTTACAGCGTTTGTCTTAATAGTTCGATCGATATCTTAATATATATATTTCTTGTGTGCGTGTGTATGTGACTGAACTCCTCCTAAACGACTGGACCAATTTTCATGAAATTTTTTGTGTGTGTTCGTGGAGATTCGAGAATGGTTTAGATTCACAAATCAGACCGGCAGATGGCGCTGCAGTCGGTATCTAGGTTATTGATCTGTACTGCCACTATCGATTCGTATCTAAAGGACAACGTCTGTGGGGTCCGCTAGTATTATAATAAATATCCCTGTACGCCTTACGCATATCGTAAGGTAAATACGTCAATCATACTAGTACTTTTCACCTGGGCAAAGTAGCTCATAAAAGTTAGTTTATAATATTATGTCACAACTAGGTTAAGTCGTGGTTGAGGCCATATTATTCAGTAATTAACGCTGAAAGTCAATTATGTTTGAAAACTTCATGTACGTATCTCACAGCTAACGAGGCGCTTGTTAAAACGTTACCATTGAGTTACGATTCAATGTTTTACCACTGTAAATAATAAAACCATCCAGGTACGAATAGGATTCGCGCGGACGGATTCCGTACCATTTTGTATCATAAATACTACAGTAGAGAGTAAAGTAGTAACTCTTATATATCCCACTGCTGGCACGGGTCTCCTCCTCGAAATCAGGCGAGGAGGGTAATGGCATTGTTCACCGATGCGCTGGCCCAATGCGGGTTGGTGAACTTCACATACCTTCAAAGACTTTCAATCTCATCAGGCATGCAGGTTTCCTCACGATGTTTTCCTTCACCGGTGAGCGAATGATGGTCTGGTTTGGGGTGCACTTAGAAATTAGAAAAACCCATTTCAAGGCACACACGGATGGGTCAGGGTCGAACCAAGAAACCTCTCGCATAAGTGGCCGAGTCCATCCAACACCGGACCATCGTCGCTCAAAAAAAATATGTAAAGATTAGATGTCTGTACAGGTAAAAAAAAAAGTGTCCTATGTTATTTCCATTATATACTTCCAAGAATATGTGTACTTTCATGAGTTTTAAAATGTGATTGTGGTAGTCATAGCAACTGTTATGTTTATGTTTTTATAAGTTGTATATAAAAGTAAATCTAAAAAAATGAGACATGGTTAATAAACCAAAAAAATGATAAGTAGCCTATTACCATCTACGAGAAATTGTGCGTCGAATGGTTGCAGTCTCTTCCCGGTAGCTACAGCCGTTCTTATAAATGGTGTAATTATGACAAATTTTTTTTACATATATAATATAAAATTCTCGGGTCACAATGTTCGTTCCCGTACCCCTCCGAAACGGCTTTTCGTTAACGGTTGTTCACCCTTAATTTTTTTTTAATTTTGGACGTTTTTATTTTTTGTTTTTATTTTTTTATAATGTGGCATTAAAAAATACATACAACCCTAAATTTTTACTGTTTTATCACCAACCCCTATTTTTTATAGCAATATTAGTACTTTTGGCAGAACGAGGTCTGTCTGGGCAGCTAGTAATATATAGATATATTATATTCTTCAATTTCGTAAATGAAAGTTGTGAAAAAAATGCGATAAACAGAATTCGTGATTATTGTTTTGAAAGCTTTTGAAAAATGTTTTGATGAATTAGTGAGTTGTGTTCACTCACAATTGGATTCATTTATTCAAAGCTATAGTCAAAAGGGTAACTTCAACACTTATTTACATAAAAGCTTGGTTAAGCTTTGGACGAGTTAGCTTTCAGTTTCTTTGTGTCAGTTGATTAAATGTAAATGAGACGAATTGCTAATGGTTGTGTGAACATAATACAATGTTTTGCCAACTGTTTTTGTAAAACTTCGCCTCGCCTTGCTACTGAAATTTTAAATGTACAAACGTATGTGGTTTTTGTTTTATATTATGAAAATAAAGGCTTTATTTATAAACAGAATTGATAGGTTTTATTTCCTTTTTCTGTTTAAGTAATCGTTAAAGGAGATAAGGATTTTTTATAATTAAAGACATCGGTAAAGTAGTCAAGTTACAGTTTTCCAATGTACTCGTGATGGATTAGATTGAGGTTGTATAAATATAATAAAAACAACATATTATAATTTATGTGTTGCTCATATAAACTAATGGACATGTTATAAACTATCGTACCCATAAGTTTTGAACCCAATTATAGGAGATAAGTTCGTTT
Source organism: Lycaena phlaeas (assembly GCA_905333005.2). Classification (NCBI taxonomy): domain Eukaryota; kingdom Metazoa; phylum Arthropoda; class Insecta; order Lepidoptera; family Lycaenidae; genus Lycaena; species Lycaena phlaeas. The sequence continues at coordinate 7,321,795 of HG995182.1, forward strand.
TCACTGCAAGGAACCCAATTGTAACATTTAACTGAAGCTATTTTAAGCAACGTATTCGGTTTTGTTTTTGCTATTATCATCGTTTTGTCATCTCTGTAATAGACAACTATTGGTTCCAAGAGTGAGTTTCCACTGATGCGCAGCTAGCCGCTGTGCCAATCACAGTCCTCGAAATCTACACTCCACATCATTCGAAACGGTGAAATTGGCCAATTAACGGTCCACTCATCAGTATACTGTGCACCCAATTCAGCTCAGTCAGTGGAAACGCACTTTTAATAATTATAGGCAAGTGTTTATGCGATTTTTTGAGAGAACGGAAGAATAGGTTCATATTCAGGGTATAGTTTAGTGGTTTGGAGGTTACCAATCTGGGTAAAACTGTAAGTTATTAGTATAGTGATTGATAGAGAAACAAAGGGTACAACCAGAGATCCACGCTGGTGTCTCAAATTATAATGGAGAGAAGGACAGAATACGTCTATCTGTCCTCTTTTTTAATTATTAGAACAGAGACATGACAACTTACGTTTTAGAATAGGCAATACACGAATTAGTTTTTTGAAGTAAAACGTTTTTAGTCGCGTTAAGACTTTATAGTGGGAAGAAATCTTATAGGTAGCCTTGGTTAAAGCTCGTGTGGGACTTACAATTGGGCAGAGTTCTATTTAATTTGAAACCTTCAGTCCCTTTTTAAGGGTCCCCGATCTACAACTGCTCAACCTTAGCGACAGGTTAGCCTCGGCGAAAGGCCAAACCCTTACAGCCGCCACTAAGCAGTTCTCGTGACGTTGCTCCACACAGAGCGCAGTTTTCCATTCGGAACACGAGCAAGGAAGCGTCACTGGAGGCGCATTAAGAATAAATATGATCTTCTTTTCAGCGAAGGCAGCCTCATATCACACCCGCTCGTCGGCCTCCTGGTACATTACTACCTCGCAGAAAAAGACCATCGCCGTCCAGGACTCGTCATTCTCTAGCATCGCGGTGATAATGTTCGGAAAAGACAAGTCCGTCTAATGACACCGGGTAGGCCGTATAATTATTCGCTTTAATTATATAATTATTAAGAAAAAACTGTTGATATATTTTGATGTGAAACTTCTTTAGAATCGTTGTGATTTCAAACCGGATGCAACGAAAAAAAACGACAAGTAAGAGACACAAATACAAAAGAGCGAGAGAGCAAATGTCGGTGTCTATGTATATTGCACACTATATAATACTTGCTTGTAAATTTGAGAATTTAACGTGTGTTTTACTTCTATCGTGTGTGAATCGCACACACGCCTTTTTTATATTTTATTTTTATAAAAATGTATATCATATAGCAAGGGACAGTCGTTTCACCTATTGGTAAGTGACATCCATAAAAGTATCGTTGTATTTTCATCCTTATTTTTAAAATAGTTTGAACGTTTATTCAGTATGATAATAAAGTAGACAGCTTATTAAAACTTATTAAAAATGTTTTTAAAGCAAAATATAATGTTACACTCCTGCAATAACCAGCTCTGAGCTTAGCGTCAGTTCCGCTGATGCGAAAACTAAAGGAAAACTTACGATGGCTGACAGGAAAATATGTTAGCAAATATGATAACCTTTCAGCTGTGATGGAATATCTGAGTAAGATAATACATAAACTTTGTTTTTATTTTCACAAAACAGCACCTTTTGCATATTGATACCAGTGCTCGAAAATGATCTCTATTCTGAGATTGAAATTGTGATGGATGAACGTGTTCTGCAGACATGGAAATTCCATCACCATCATCATCTCAACCTATAGCTGTCCACTGATAGACATAGGCCTCTCCAATGGTTCTCCAGTGCGACCGGTCCATTGCTACCTGCATCCAACGAGATCCAGCGGATTTCACGAGATCGTCGGTATATCTGGTAGGTGGTCGTCCCACGCTGCGTTTGTACGTGGTCTTCACTCCAGAATCTTTTTGCCCCATCGGCCATCCGAATTTCGCGCTATGTGGCATAAGATAAATTCCAACATAAACTGAATCATCACCTAAAGCAAAATAATTAAATATATACTTACATATATATCAATTGTAACATTGGTCAATCAAAATATTTTTCTTGTAGCTATAAGTATCTGGTAGCTACGTGGGACTCGGTTTACGTGCACTTAATTAACTAACCTACTAAAAACCATCGTGGGTGCTTTCGATCGCAAATCCATATAATATAACTTGCCTATTATATAATATTATAAAAGTGAAAGTTTGTAAGTATGGATGGATAGATAGATGTTTGTTGTTTTTTCACAGAAAACTACTGAATGAATTTTCATAAAACTTTACATATAGCTTATACATCAGAATAACACATAGGCCATAATTTATCTCAGTATTCCCACGGGAATGGGAAGTAGTACGCGGGAGAAACCGCGGGGCGCTGCTAGTATAAAACAATCCTCAACCAATGAGCGAGCGATGGTCTCTTGTTTAGGGTGCATTTATTAGAAAAACCTCTCGCTCAAGCGGCCAAGCCCATACCAACGACCATCGTCGCTAAAATTAGATAAATAAGATAGATAGATAAATTGAGAAAGCGATTCCTTATTTTCCTTTAATGGTAGTTTCTATTAGTATAATATTAATTCTTAGGTAATAATGTTAAAATAATACATGTAAAGTTACCTAGAATATGAATGGAATTCTGCAGTTTTAGCTTCGTCGAGTTATTCATAGTTATCTGAAACAAAAACATCGAAATTATTACAATTGTTGAAACGCTTTGTTATTCCGCTAGTGGTTTGGCCCTGCGACTTTAAATTATAAGTAACAACCAAAGTCATATTTACGTTATACTCAAGCTTAATATAATTTACTACTGTAAAATACAAAAAGTTGAAAGTTTTTTCTGCTTTGAGCTTTTCATTGTTCTGGGAGTAAATAGGTAGATTATTAAGGCATTTTTTTACATAATATTATATTCATTATATTTATGGGCAAGTATGTATTCTTAATTCTTTTAAAAATTCTTCAATAACTGGATTATTATATTTCATTATCTATTAATAAAAAAATAAAGCCTGTTTTAGGCCTTATCTTAGGACTTAACTTAGGCGAATAAAATATTAAAGTGATAAGATCTGGGTTAGGTTTAAAAGTCAGGCAAGTGAAAATATCCTAAGCTCTTTTAATCTTATCTGACACGCAATAGTCTACATGTTTTATCTCAAAGGAGAAGTTGATACTACTTGTACATCTGTGGAAATTGAAAACATTTCCATGAGTTGTGGTCCGTAGTTCTATAAATCCTCTACTTATCTTCTATGAAATCTTTGCTGAGGTCCGGAGATAAGGGTGTATATTGACACATTTAAGATATTGGTATTTTATCTATTACGAAGAACGAGAAATTATAATATTAGTATACAAAGTGAGTCTTGGTGCAAGAAAAAGATATGACGATGTAGGGCATATGTGGTATTACTTATCATCGCTGCTTGAAGATTTTCAATTCAAAAGTATGAAAAACAAGCAACAAAATTTAAAAAAAAAAATCAAAATTTTTTAAGAACGTTTATTGAGAAAGAAAGAAAGAAAATATACTTTATTGTGCATACAAGTAAACATTACAATTAATACCATAAAGAAGTACAACTTATAAAAATAAATATTACATAGTATGCACAAAGGCGGTCTTATCGCTGAGGAAGCGATTTCTCCCAGACAACCTTCTAGTAGAGGAGATTTTGAGAGGAGATTTTGAAATAAAACAGAGTAGGCTTACCAAAAGAAAAAAAGGATAACAAAAGTAACAGAGTTAATCTTATAATTCAAACATTATAATAAATAATATATATATATAACCATACACTTTATGTGTCTTAATAAACGTTCTTCAAAAATTTTGCAGCAACCCTATGGAGTTAGCGAGTAAACGCAAAAGAATAGAATTGAGCGTTTGCCACTTGTCTAGGGGTGCAGGTGTGCTGATTTTTCACGCGACGTTTTCTTTCGGAGAGGAGCGATGGTCTAGTGTTTATGGTGCATTTAAAAAATTAAAAAAATCTCTCGCTCGAGAGTCCGAGCCCATCTTGTGGACTGGATCTCAACTGGACCATTGTAGTTAAAATTATGTCTTATATAGATAAATTTAACTAATGTTTCTTCAATTTCTTTTACTATTTCTTTATAGGATCTTTTGTATTGTGAGGTCAATAGAAAAGATCCTAATTTTTAACAATTGAATTGTTTGAAAATAATATAACTTTTATGGTTTATATAATATTATATTTGATAATATTTTACTTTTTTTGAATATTTCATTAATAGAATAGAATTGGGTTACAAGTAAATATTGGCTTCATTTATTATAAGAAATCGACACCTGGACTAATTACCTAAAATTGTAAGTAAGGCCCTTACTGACCTTAATCTTGGAATTTAGCTCAACGGATAAGGAATTTCCGTTAAGTGATCCAATTCACAAACGAATATCGCTCTTACAATCACATTATATAGTCCGTTTTTCATTTTAAATTCGAATATTTTATTTAAATTGAAGATATAAATGAAATAAAAACGAATGAACAGCGCTTTAATGTCCTGCTCAATTAAATGTAAATTCTTCCATTCTCTCGTTAATTAAATACTCTTGTCTGAATTTAACGATAATTAGCACTTTTAAGCGACAATTATTTTATTATTACCAATATACGTATTATATACTGTGGTAAGTTCGTAATAACTTGTGTTACGTGTACTAGGAACGGATATTAATAATTAAGTTAAGAAATTTATGTAAATATGTAATATACACGCGGTTGCCATTCATGAACCTTTCCGCTGGGGCGGGAAGGTTCTCGAATGACAACCGCGTACCGAACGACGCACCGTGGGTAGGCCCTATACGAGGTGGTCGGTCCACCTCGTATAGGGCACGATCTGGTAAAGGCCGCGGGAAGCCGCTGGATGCGGACAGCGTAGGACCGATTGTTGTGGAGATCCTTGGCCTCCCGCCTATGCCAAGCAGTGGGCGTCGATTTGCTGACACGATGATGATGACGTATATTGATGACGATAATTATAATACGTTAATTGAATATACTTTAAAAAAACAACAACCATATATACATAATAGAAGCTGTTGACTTTAAAACTGCTAAACTGATTTTGATAAAGTATGTCTAAGAACTGTCGTTACTATACTAATACTCCCAGTATTGCCAAAATAGACTACAGTGTGAGAATTACACATAGATATACAGACTTGTCGAAGTTAACGAAGAGTTTTGTTTTGGAGTTTTACATAATATGAGTTTAAGTATATAGCTTAATATAATAACAGTTTTATAATTAAGCTAGAAAATAATAACGTGTTTTAGCAACATACATTAACTTTAAAGCGACTAAACATTTGCAAGCCTTCATTTCTCGCTAGTCAAGTAACTGGAAGAGTCTCTTGACTTTGAACTTAGCCGACTCGCACAAGTGGCCTGTATCTAGCGCAGATGACAATCTATAAACTATTCATGAGGTTGTATTTCATTAGAATGGCTGTTAGTTATTGTCACGACGTTTTACGGCGGTTTTCAATATCCTATCTATCTTAAAATTTTCTTATCTATCTTGAAATTTTAACACATTTTATTACAAAATCTGTCAAAATTTTAAGATAGATAATAGATATAAAGTCTATTTTTTTAATAAGAAATAACAAACAATACCAAAGAATATATTTATACCCATATTATACTAAAACTTGAGTAAAACAACAGTTAAGCTAGGTTTCACTAGATAGCATTTAGCAACGACTGAATTATTTGACGGGAAATGGTGTAGTGAAAGAAATAAATATTACCTACATAAATCTAAACCATAACTTAGCAACAAGAACATCGGCGAGAGCAATGCTGTAAGAAGTTACTTTAACTTATTTTATTCGGAAGACTTACAGCTATCTTACAAAAATCAGTCTTAAAAATAGATAACTAAGAGCCATTTAACAGTCTTCACTAATATTTAACTAAATATATGCTAGAAAAGTGATTTAATACTTATAAGAAAACAACTTATATTGTAGAAGTAATAGTCTATTTAGTCTATTTACTTATCTCGTGACAATAATACTAAGTTTGAAATTACATCCCTATTACAGAATTTTGAAATAATAGGCTTTTCCCCCTGCTTACCTTAACCTTGAACCAGGTTTGCTGACACAGGACAGAGTAATTACTGAAGTCTGAAATTGAGATTTCCTATCCCGCGACACAAATGATTATTGAGCAAATGTGATTAAATAAGTAGTATATAATATAATATCTATGGACGCTTTTACACCACGTTAGTCTGGTTCGGCGCTATGTTTCCGAAGAACTTGTGTTATAGATTCCAGACAACGGAAATACATATATTTAATACTTTTTATATTAATACATATATTTAAAATTTTTATTATTTATTATAAAAAACATATTTAATACACATCCATGACTGAGGAACACAAACTTTTTTTCGTTCCCTGACGAGATTCGAACCCACTACCTCCAGGCTTAAGTGCCAACGAGCTAACCTGAGCCACAGAGGTTGTCCTCAAAAAAATATTTTATCTAATGTTTAATCAAATTTCACCCATAAGAATGCAACAACTTTAACAGATTTTATCGATCGTGAAGTAATTTTTATAGCCTAAGAGGGCAAACAAACACTCGAAGCCTTTTGGCGACTATCGACGCCCATTAACATTCACACAACCAAATTTTAAGTGAAGATTATTTCGATTTTTTACGTTAAGTAACATCTGTCACCTGTCCACCCGTGACCATGGTTCTGTAAAATATCAGAAACGTCGGGCATGTAAAAATCTTAATAAGCCGCGATAAAATCTTTTCATCAGGAGTGTGTCATTTTTACACGCTTTTTATTAGCTTCACTTGTATGTCAGTTTGTCAGTTTGTCAGTTTGTCAGTTTGTCAGTTTGTCAGTTTGTCAGTATGTCAGTATGTCAGTATGTAACTCTCCGTGGGTAATCTGCGCGCCTGCGGCCTTCCTTGGTTCTGGTAGCCGTTTCTCAGGCTCCCTCTCCGAAATCGAACTCTGATTCCCCGTAAATCACGCTTTTATAAATAAACCAAACTAAAAAGTAAAAAATAAATAATAGTTAAAAAAAACTAAAAACACGCTTTTTATAGAAACCCAAACTAAAAAATAGAAAATAAATTTAAATTAAGAATAATGTTAAAAATTTCAATAACTATAAATTAATAATAGTGTAAATAAAAAAAAATATTTTATTTAAAAAAAAGCGTGGGGTGCTTTTTAAGATATTATCAAAATGATAATCACTCTACTCATATCTGTCAATAAAATATTTATAACTATATTGACACCATGCACCCCACGCTTTTTATTAAATAAAATATTTTTTTTTTATTTACACTATTATTAATTTATAGTTATTGAAATTTTTAACACTATTCTTAATTTAAATTTATTAAAATTTATTTTCTATTTTTTAGTTTGGGTTTCTATAAAAAGCGTGTTTTTAGTTTTTTTAAACTATTATTTTTATAACACGTTACAGCTAATAGCTTACACTACACATCAGAATAACACATTATATCCCCGTATTTACACGTAGGAGCGTTGCTAGTATAGCTATAATCATCATCATCATCAGCCTTTATCCGTCCACAGCTGAACATAGGCCTCCCTCAATGAACGCCAAGACGACCGATCCCTTGCTACTTGCATCCAACGCGGACCTGCCACTGCACGAAGATCGTCATCCCATTTGGTTAATAGCCGACATACACTTGGTCTACCTAAACGCAAGCTATAATACTCTTTCATTTTTCTACTTAAGTGAAAACTTACTTCTTGTTAGCCTTAACAGATGAATCTTTTAATATCAGTTATATTAGAAATTCTGAGTATTCCAAATAGTATTCACACATTATCTGCGCTATGGTGGAATCCGAACGGCAGATGCTTTCTCTTGACCGCTTTCAGACGGCAATTAAAGCTATCGAGGACATTGTACACAGCCTTTTGTATCGCCTCCACGAGGACCGGATTAAAGCTAGAGCGAGGATTTACAGCATATGCGCGGAACAAAAGGCATATTAAAGCTTTGAGTCGTTAAATGAAAGTAGCATAAGAAAATAGCTTAAGAGAAAACGATTAAATGGAATGAGATTCTTAGATATTTATTAATATATTATATTTTTTAATTGTGGTGGTTTTTAAAGTCAGCCCTTGAAATATTTATTTTTAGGCAATATTAGTAAGTGTCTCCGAAAAAAAAAATCATTAAAGGTGAAATAAAAAGAAACACATATTTTATCGTTGAGAAAAAAATTGTAACTTGATTTTAACTACCGAATGCTAATTTTCTCCCCCTAGTAAGGAGGATAAGGGTTGAGATGTATATCTTTAAAGATACTCTAAGTTTTCATCATAGAGTAATTTGATACTACGGAAAGTTTTCATATCCCAATTTGACAAAACGAAAACCTCTAGGATTCCTAATCTGATGTCCACTGTCAGTCAAACTTGTAATAAAATGAAATTATAAAAAATAAAATTGGAGTATAAATTTGTGATATTAAAACTTCTTACTAAAAACGTGTGGATGTATTCAAGGTACGTACCGAAAATATTTTATTTTTATTTTGTATCTGTTTGTTTGTTTAGGCTAATCTCTGAAACGGACACACTTTTACTAGCAGATAGATGACGTAAGGAGTAGCTTAGGCAATAGAAATAATTATCCGTAAATCATAGTTAACGCTGCGGGCGAAGCCGTGGGTAACACACAGTTTAATATAAAAACCGACAGAGTTCAGACGATTGATATGGAATCATGAAATTTGGTAAGAAGCTGTGACTATAGAAGAACGAAAAAATACACAGCTGAAGGGAAAAAAAATCTGAAAAACAGATTTATTATTCTATTACGTAGAATATAATTTTTTACAGAACCCTCACGGTCTGAATAAATTCGCACTTAGCTGGTTTTTTTTTCAAAGTATACCAAAAATGAGAAATAAAAATAGCACAACGAACGTCCACAAAAATGTTGATTCGGAAAAGTTCAGACATTCCTACAATTCTCGCTTGAAATTTTAACTCGGTCGAAATTTCCGCAATAATGTTCCGAGTAGTAGGCGGGAAGCCAAAAGGGCTAAAAGGTTTGTATAAGGCGTATAAAAAGAAAATGACGTTTACTTAAGCGGCGGATTTTCTCTTGATTTACGTATAATACTGGGATTATGTTATATTAAGATGTCGGATTTCTTTTCCGTCAATTTTTTCCTTTAGGTTATTATAGTCTTCCGTGAATTTGTGTTACGTCATCTCAGATATTGTGACCATGTGTGATGTGATCAATTTTAATCAAAATTGATGGAGTGTAGTCATGACAGATTGCTGACAATGTTTTGATTGATTCGTAGATGCTCAAGCTTAATTTATTATTTTTGGATACCCAACGTAAAATCTTCGTTTCTAAGAAATCCGCCATATTCTTCGCGTTTTTTTTTCTCGTACGACTTAATTATTTCAATTTTGTAATTTTTTTAAAACATATTAAGTAGACTTTATTAGTTAAGTTTATTCCATTTTTCGTTGTAAGCACAGCCCCTGGTTTTACTATCACATTTTTTTCAGTTCGGTCGCGCAGCAATATCCCTATCCCCTCCAAGCCTGCCGTAAGGAACTTCGTTCCAATATAATAGAATACTTATTGTATAGGAATAACAATAGCTGTCAAATTACATGTCGTAAACTAGTGTCATTCCCATACAATAAGTATTCTATTCTATTTCTATTCGTTTAGCGTTTGCCATTTGTCTAGAGGGGCAGATATTTGAAATAAGAATTAATATTTCTATGGTTGTAAGCATATATTTTGAATGTAACTTCTGAGGCGAGTCCAGAACTGCCCAACTTTTTTTATTTTATTCATTTGTTTTTGATAGAAAACAAAAGTATATTCACTTAAGTAATATGATATTGATATATTCACTTATAATACGAGTAATATAAATGTTGGGTTATATGCCATGCATAAAGTGTACCCTAGAGAAATGGAAATTAAATGTAGGCGTTGATATAAATGGTCAGGTTGACCGTTTCCTTTTCGTAAATATATTTTGAAATTGTAAGTAGCGTGATAATCCCTAATAAAGATTAGTTTCCCCGAAACAGGCACGCAAGGTATTATTTCATATGATAATCTTAAAGTGAACTATTTAGATACTACTACAGATAGAACTACTCGATACGTGAAATGCAGCTAAATGTTTTCTGTAGTTTTGATTATTAAAAAAAACAAAAACTAGTAGTCATAGTGACTGATTAGAAATATGATAGGACGACCACATATTTATAAATAAAGACAGATGAAGCATGCCGAACACCCGAGTGACGCTTGAAAGCGAATACAAATTCAAAAGGGCTTTCAAGTGCTTCGTACTCTAGAGTTTATAAGTTTGTGTTCGCTTCTGACTTTGTATCGCTTTGGTGGCGTCACTCGCGTGTTCGGCATGCTCCATCTGTCTTTATTTATATATCTGTGATTGCGACATTTAAAATTTTAATTGCAGCTACTTACTCTCTCAGTCTTTGAAGGTATATGAAGTTCACCAACCCGCACTGGGCCAGCGCGGTGAACTATTGGCCCATTACCGTCCTCGCCTGATTTCGAGGAGGAGACCCGTGCCCAGCAGTGGGACAAAGGGTTGACATTTTACTTTACATATTCTCGCTGAAAGGTCTCGGGAGAGACAGCGAGTGCTCGTGCAAGAATGTACACCCGCCATAATACAAAAAAAAAACTATAATAATGACGTCATAATATAGCATTAGCGTGCCACATTGAAAGCGTCCGGTGACGATGACGCGAGTTTCATGATGAGTTTCATCAAAAAAGTGCTCAACACGCTGAATGAAGTATTCACTGAGAAAGTATGAGAAGCCTATGCTGACGAGTCGTCTTGGCGTTTAAGATCAAACGCCAAGACGACTATGTTCGGCAGTGGATGGGTAAAGGCTGATAATGATGCCGGTGATGAAGGATATATTTGAGGAAATACCGTTTCATTATTTCTGCACCGACTTCAAACCTTTGTCAGGCCGTCACTTATATTAAATGGCCCATAGTAAATATCTCACGGTATAAATACACCGGACATAATTTTCCGATACGTTGGAACTGACAGGGCATTAAACGGTACATATTTGTGCGGGCAAGTGGAAAATTCAATGTTCAACAATGTTCTTATTTTCCCCTTTTATATCATATGGACAGTTATACAAGTCCTTTGAGTGCAGTTTCTCTCTCAGTCTCTGTTTATTGTTCTACTATTGCTAGGTAATGCTCCTACTAATATTATAAGTGTAAAATATTATAGATGTTTATTACTCGTTAACCTAAAAACTACTGAAAGGATTGAAGCCTTACAATAATATAGCTTATACACCAGAATAACACATTTGTCTCCTACTCCCAAGGGAACGGGAAGTACGCGGGTGAAACCGCGAGGCGCTTCTAGTTAAAAATAAATGTTTAAATGGGTTTATTCTTAAATTTTTACTACTAGGCTTGTGATTATAATCTAAAATGAATTGCTTATTATAAATTGAATTGAATTGGGCTACTGAAAATACAATAATTATTGTTGTATTTTTTCATATGCATGTAATAATACATATGTTACTATAGTTTCTTTGATCTCTATCTATTCACTTACTGATTAGGATTTTACTAAAAGCTTCTAGCTAAAGCATAGTTTACATTTTTGATGAACAATTTTTATTACGACACCATCATCATCATCAGTCTTTGTCGGTCCACTGCTGAACAAAGGTCTGCCCCAATAAACACAAAGACGACCGATCCCTCGTCACTCGCATCCAACACGGATCGACCACTGCGTTGACACTAACACAGACCTACTTAATGGCCGACCAACACTTCGTCTATCTATGTGGTCTTCACTCCTGAACCTTTATAGGAACTATAATTTTATCTACAATTTTATATACTAAATTATAACCACGGCAACACAAATAAAGATAAAAACGCTAAGATAATATTATGCTAAATATCATAAAAATATAATATTATGTAATGTACAAGTTTTATTTTTAGTATATCTTTATATACCTAGTCAATGTTAGGCTGCCTAAGGCATATAAACTACTGACGTACCAAGTTTCACTAACGACGTTTCATCTTAGTCAGTGTAGTAACAGGCCTTTTACGGCTCTAGGTTTACCTGAACTTTTATAACTTAATTATTTACAAGCTGATGTGCGTAGTTTCGCTCTCATTATTTTGAAAGTATAGTAGGGCAAACGAACAGTCGAAGCGTTTCTTGGCGACTATAGACACCCTTAAAAATCAGTGTAACAAGTTATTATGTAGATGAATGCATACCTACTAGAATAAATATGTAAAGTGAAGTAAATTAGCAACCCATATATAAATATGGTCCCACTGCTGGGCACGGGTCTTCTCCTCGAAATCGGGACATTGATAACCGAGGCGCTGCGCTGGTCCAATGCAGGTTGTTAAACTTTACATATTTTCAAATACCTTTAATCTTATTCTGCATGCAGGATTCTCACGATGTTTTCCTTCATCGATAAATACTTACAATCAGTTATTATTCTTAATAAACAAGGTTAGTTATAAAAGCAGAGTATATAATTTGTTTATAATACGGAGAAAAATGACCTAATCTATAGCTTAGTTAGTTCGCATTGAGAACCATTATAGGCTTAACAAAGTTACAAAAACAAATTTCGTTACTCAACGAGATTAATAAAGTAGCTTCAGGATTATGTTCCTCTGAGACGGACTCAAAAACGTGTTAGTGTTGTTTTTTATTGGCTTTTAGGTCTGGCTTTTAAGTCTTTTTGGCCTTCGATGCTTTTCTGCTTCATGTTTTTATCATGTTATATGTGCAAGGAGTATATTATGTACAACATGTAACAAAATGTACTCTGTAATAATAATAATAATAACATCAATGGACGCTTTTACACCACGTAAATCTGGTCCCGTGCTAAGTTTCCGAAGAACTTGTGTTACCAGACAACGGAAATACATATATTTAATACGTTTTATATTAAAACATTATATATTTAAGATTTTTATTATATAATACACACCCATGACCCCGGAACACAGAAAACTTTTTGTTCCCTGGCGAGATTCGAACCCGCTACCTCCGGGCTTGAGCGATATCGCGCTAATCATTGAGCCACAGAGGTCGTCTGTATATCAACATCTTGTTTCTATCACTAAGCCTACGTCCTACGTAGATTCAAAGCGAACGCGATTACGCAGCGATGATAAGATTTCATCAAGAATTCATTGCGATACGGTGCGACGCGGCGGCCATATCCTATGTACACGCGAATCGTCTCAACTGCGACGCCGCGCCGGTCATTCCGTTCGCGCAAAAACGTCAAATCAAATGATCGCGTTCGCTTCATGTCCCACGTTTGTTTGGTCACGTAGGACACATCAATAGGTTTCTAATGTTTGTTGATTTCGTGTCTAGATCGCTCATACAGGACGCAGCCTAAGTGTTATTATATCCGTTAGCAATGAGATTAGGTACTTTGTTCAAAGAGTGACTTTGAAAAGCTAATATAGGAGAAGGACTATACGGTTATTTCAGTTATTGAGACAGATCTGAGAGTTATTAGAAACTGATTTGTGTCAGGAACCGAAGTGTCTGTATAGTCCTGATTGTTGTCTTCATGGGTTAAGTTGACTTTTTATGGGATAGATTCAACACCATCATCATCATCATCATCATCATAATCTCTGCCAAGACGACCGATCTCTTTCTACGCGCATCAAACACTTGCTTGGAAGAGTCTATATTATATCCAAGAATCACAAAATCCATACTCTTAATTATAAGTGAAGTTTATGGTATTGGCTATTTCAACATAGGAATGCGGGTTAATTTATCTCCAATAACATAAAATATTTTATTGTGCTCCTGTCACAGGCGTCCATCTGTCACAGGTGTTTTATAGAAACATTCTATGAATTTGAGTTATTGCCATTTTTATTCCGGGACTTTTATCATTCTCAATGCAAGAATTGGCAATTTTGCTGCGCAATTTCCAATATCATTGATATTGGTAGACGTTATGACAATTGATATTGTAGGTTAAGGGGCTCACCCGTCTCAATGACCTTGCGCGTTTTGTTTTCTTCAGCTCCCGACCACCCGCGAACCCCTCATATATATTACGTACAGTTCAATAACCTAAACATCGCCGTCTAGCGGCTAATAGCTTGTACTACTAGAACATGTACACGGACAAAAAGTAATGTTACCATTCCGTAAAATAAAGATAAAAATATTAACTTTAATATTTATAATAAGTTTATTTACTTTATAAACACAAAATACACATGAATATTTTACAACATAAAAAACAATTAAAAAAAGACCGAATAATAAACTTTCCGATAATTGCTACACTGAATAATCCTCAAGTAATTATAAACCAATATTAATATTATAATTTCACTATCCCAGGCCTGAATCGCGCTATCGAAATTTTTTCTTGCTGCTAGTATATATACAAACTGTTCTTACGAAACATTTAATAAGTCAGATACCCTCCGACTGCAAGCTTATGTTATAAAATCATGGATGAACAGTTCTTTATAAATACAAAATGCATATGAATGTTTTAAAACATAAAAAAACAATTTACAAAAAGACTGTGTTTTTATAAACTTTTAGATAATTATTGATACACTGAACAATCTTCAAGTAGCATGAACCAATTTTATAGTTAGTAATAATATAGTTTTATCATCGAAGTTCTGAATCGCGCTATCGAAATTTTTCTTGCTGCTAGTATATATATATATATATATATATATATATATATATATATATATATATATATATATATATATATATATATATATATATATATCAACTGTTCCCATAAAATATTAAAGGTCAGGTATCTTCCAAATTCCAGATATTGATTGAGAAATGTTATCGAAGAGTAGTTTTTTGTTATTATATTGAGAAAATGAGTGAGAGACGAGTATATCAACAAAAGTACCTCTAACATAAATAATATAATTTATGTACAGTATTGCGGGATGAGAAGAAATATAAATGATTTTATCTATTTTTTTTTTGGTTATTACAAACGTTTTTTAGATATAAAAAAACTTATTGCGGAAATGTATAATTTTCGAAAAAATGCAAATAAAGTTTACAATTTGGTTAGAGTTAGACTATCGTTGGAAGTTGGAACATGTATTGTAAACCTATTTATTGACCTACTATCTATCTCTGTTCCAAGTTTTATCAAAATCGGTTCAGTGGTTTAGGCGTGGAAGCGTAACAGACAGAGTTACTTTCGCATTTATAATATTAGTAAGGATTATTGTTATTGAAGAAATAACTACAGTATTCAGTTTGATCCAACTTGAAAGATAAAATAGTTTATATTATCTCAATATGTTTTTATTGCAAATTATTTGTCTCTAGTGGTGTCCCGCGGTTTCAGCCGCGTACTTGACATACCCTAGGGAGTACGAGGATAAATTATTATAAGCTATGTGTGGTTCTATTATATGTATAAGGTTTCTAGTTATACGTTATAATGTTATTATAAAGTTTCGTCAAAATCTATTCAGTAGTTTTAGAAACAAACAAACATCCATACGTATAATATGAACATCATAATTTAATTTATTACATCCATATTATTATGTTACGGATATTTATTACTTATTTCATTGTAATGATGTACGGTGTGCTATACTAATTATTTCTATCAATTTTTAAATGTAAATAGTTTCTATTCTGACATAACGTTTTTTGTAGTTATTGATACATTAATTCACAGATTTATAAATAAAGACAGACGGAGGAGACGCTTCAAAGCGGATACAAAAGCGCTCTCAAGTGCTTGACATAGCGTCGTACTCTAAACGTCTATTAGATTGTGTTCGCTTTTGAATTTGTGTACGCTTTGAAAGAATTTTTAGATAGCAGACACAGTAGTTTTCGAGTTTTTTTTTCATTAGAAACATTTATAAACAACACACACACACAAATACAAAATACAAATCTGTTCTCTTTATATTTTATAATAATATTAGTGTAATAAATATAATGATAAAAAGCTTCTGTCTATTATCTGATAGATGGCAGTATATGACGTGTCAGAAAACTATTGATAGATGGCGCTGTTTTTGTTAAAACCTTTCTGTTCTCATATTTATAATATTTAATAATATTTTTAATATAAAAACCCTACAGTTATCATACTCCAAAAATTCCACATTCGTCTTTCATATTTAACTTTACATTTATTAAGGTTTTATTTGTATCACGAGTGAACTGCACTGTCTTTCATTACACACCATATTGGTTTTTAAACAAAAACAACATAATTTAAAATACTGCCATTTGATATATTATAATGAATAATGATCACTAAAAATGTAATAATGAATAAAAGCAGTAAATAAATTAGCGATTTAGAGCAACAACGGACATGACTTCCTCGTTCGGAGGCCTCTGGCCGTCTGCCGGCCGTCACCCGTGCGCGAATTCAAAGCAAAAATTAGATTTTTACGATTTTCTGATTAAAAACTGCACATTTAAAAAAACGACTTTTCAAATATTATTAAGTACATAATTCCTCACTAACAAAAAAATATTTCACTACTGTGAGTTGTATAATTAGAAATCCTATTCGATTTTTGTATGCGAAAAGAGGTTCAGGTAAATAATTATTACTCTTTATTTTGAAAGTTTTATGAAATTATCTAATAGTAACATTAATAAACTAAAACCAAGTTACAACATATATTTATTTGGTATTTTTAACGTAACATTAATGTATACTTTTAAGAATATGAAAACGATCGAATTTGTCTGGGAGCCCCTTAAGTTGTAGGATATATTTTTATGGATAGTTTAAAATGAGAAATTCGTAAAAAATCCACCGTGATCGTTTATAAATAGATATTTACGGCGACTGAATTGCAAGTAAAGTTTTTGGATTTGAAATCAGGCTGGGCATTAGTTACATCCAATTTTATTTATAAGATAATTATATCTTGTAAATAAAAAGGCCAAGGGCAATAAAAAGTATCGCCCACATGTGTGTAAGACCATAACTTCAGAACCGCTGCATCAAATTAGATAATTCTTTTTTTGTTGTGTTATCAATCGTAAGGACTAGATTTCCATAAAAAACGACGGTAAAGGGATAAGGGTAAGGGCAGGAAAATGTTAGCTGGGTTCATCTCGTATATTTTATTCGAGTTTGGGTGTCAACATATTATTGTCTTTGCGTTTGTTCTTAGTGCATTAACCAGGTGGGAAGACGATCTTCGTGCTGTGGCTGATTCGTATTGAGTGCGAGTGGCAAGGGATCGGTCGTCTTGACGTTCATTGAGGGAGGCCTATGTTCAACAGTAGACGGATAATGGCTGATGATGATGATGATGAAGTTCTTAGAGTCACTAATGCTAAGTTTGTAGTTTGCAAAGGTTTACTTCTTAATAAATATATATGAAGAATGAAGATCTAGAGCTACCAAGCGACATTTGTGTGGAAGAATTTCCCGCGGGAGAGCGATGGGAATCTTCACCCGTTCACTGTGACAATGAACCAGCTCTCACACTACAAGACTAATATCTAGTTAGTAGTTAGTGTTCTAAGTAGGCGTTATTCAAAGTTGCATAGATAAATGCATTTTTTTAAAAGATTTTACAGTGCCAAAGTTTTGATTTTAAGTGATGATAATTAATATGGTCGCTTTATAGTTTATATAATACCTTTAAACTTTGTATTGTATTTCTCTAATTACACTTTCCTACACTTCAGTTTATCTTTAATGGTTTTTGGCCTAAAAACTATAGTATCGAAGACTTACACACAATTTTAAAAGGTTTTATACGCCAGTGGGCGGTGGTAATCACTTACCATTTCCATAGCTTATTTGTTTTTAACTTTACTTTATGTAACATGTTAAAACGTTTATAGTTTCAATGAGTTCTCGATTATTCAGCAATATTTCAAAAGCCATGATCACGAGGACAAAAAGACCCGTATTCAAGAAGCGTACTTGGCTAAGTAATGAAACAACAATATGCAAAGGACGCACTATCTATGTGCTCCTCGTATCAAAAGTCTCTTTGGATGAACGCCAAGATGACCGATCCCCCTCCCATCTGGAACCAGCCACTGCGTGGAGATTGTGGTCCCTATAGATTTCATTGTAATTCCTAGGAATAAGATTTTTATACAAAATGTAATTATTTAATAACATTTAAATCCCGACTTGAGGTGGAAGGTGAAATTCAAGAGAGGTATTAATTAACTAATTGTGCTAAAAGATAAAACAGATAATTAATATTTAATTCTCAAAGGGTCTAAGTTAATTTCTTTATTAATAAAGATTGCTTTTACACCGTTTAAAAACGGAGGAGTTATTAATTAATTTTATTTATTTATTTACCAATTGATTACTGCTCTGTTGGTATTGTTATAATATAATCTACGAGCTTTTGATTAAAACTGGGAAAATGGACTGGCATAATTGTTTGATATTATATCAAATTATGTTAACAAAAGCCTCGTTTTCAAAGTTGACGATGTCTATGCAATTTCATGAAAATTTTAGGCACTTATTGTATGTATGGATTCAAAAAACTCCACTTTATATTTTTTAAATGAAACTGGAAAAACTGACTGATATGATTAGGTCGTAAATGGTGTTAGCAAAACGAAGTCTGCTCGAAATGTCAGCAGATCATAAGTTGATTAGTTCTGCCCCGCCTGAAGCGGCGTTTCAGCTGATTAATGTACACGCTCGATAATCGCTAATAGCTTTGTTTTCATGATTTCACGTGCCACTTCTATTTCCTTTTGACCGATCATTAATATTCCGTGTTCTGCGAATTATTGCGCTATTGTTTGCTATTTTTATAGAAAATCTAGATCTAAATTGACGCAAACGAATAGTATAATATTCGTTTTCGTTAATTTAGACTTACGAACGACCATAATTGCAATTTTCCCTGCCACTTCTGTTTATTTTCCTTATCCTTTTATTTTTTTTAATCGGAAAGGCATTTACAATAATAGTCATTCATATCCTGAAAAGTGGTCAAATCCCTCGTTAATAACTATTTTACTACCTGATACATACGTTTTATCATAAAATTAATTTTAAATAAAAAACCAAAAACCGACTTCAAAACCATACCTTAATTAATGTACAAATAAAATTTTTAAAATAATATTGAAAATATACTTCGAAGTGAAGTAGAAGACGTATACTATTTAAAATTGGGTATTTTTGGAGTCGGTGCCAGCCAAAGAGGATATTTTAATGATCAATCACATACACCAAGTAATGAAAATATGCCTGTGAAGGGCAGCCATGTTTTGGCTGGTACCGACTCCAAAAATACTCGATTTTAAATAGTATACGTCTTCTACTTCACTTCGAAGTATATTTTCAATGAAAAAGTCCATATTATGTGTGTCTCCTTGTGTAGCGAAATAATATATTATTATTTTAGAAATACAATGTGTAATATAATATTTGTCCATTAAATTCAAATCACACCACATTAATGTTATAAAAAAATATATAGCTTAGTATAAAGCCAGCGTATATATGTGTGCATGAATGTGTGTATGGTATTACTGATGTATTGATCGCTACGAAATGCGCTACGACAAATCGTGACAAACTCACTGAATCGCGCTATTAAAGATTGCTATTACTTTATATAAGTAGAGAACATGAGTCTCCCTAGCAGCTGCTAGCGTTTCCATAATTTCTCTCGATCTAATTATAAGTATGAGGAAATGTAAAATATAATAACGCTTCATTCTACGCTCATTCAAAGTGTTTCTATACTAATATTATAAAGAGGAAATATTTGTACCTATTTTTGTATGTTTGTATGTTTGTAATGAATAGGCTCAAAAAGTACTGGACCGATTTCAAAAATTCTTTCACCATTCGGAAGCTACATTATCCACGAGTAACATAGGCTAAATTTTATTCTGATAAAAATAGGGTTCCGTAAGATATTTTGGTTTTTCGGACACAAGGTGTAAAAAATGTTATTTCGCGTACTAAGATCCCGTTGTAAATCTTAGTTAACGCAGGCGAAGCTGCGGGCAACAGCTAGTATAATATATTTTAATTGATATGATAATAGCATATTTTGTTTCTATTGTTTAGCTTTTAAGGGGAGTTTCGGAAATAATTACCAGTTGGTAACATCACAAAGAGAATGCGTGGTCATCAGAGCAATTTGGAACGCTTACCTAGCAGAAACCTATTCTGTATATGCCGTGAAATGTTTTGAATGTTGCTAGTTATATTTATTTATAGTTAGAGATATTTAGATATATATTAGGATAAAATTTATTCACTAATGTCCCGGTTTATAATTTTTTTATAGACTAATAATACCGACTAATTTTGTTCAATTATTGCATAACCAAATCAAAATCAAAAATAATGGCCATTTTACAAAATTTTGTTGACAGTCGGGTTTTTTTTATTTCCAATATATTTACGCATCTTAATTGCATCATCATTATCATCCTTTATCTGTCCACTGCTAAACATAGACCTCTAAGACGCTAAGACGATCACTCCCTCGTCATATTTATAATTTATTATGATTAAAATTGTAGAGACAATACACGTATTAAAATAATCGTAGACATACTATTGAGCCAATCATAAGCCAATACGGTTCAAGAGTGGAGGCCGCGTTTAGGTAGATGAAGTGTTGGTCGGCCATTAACTAGGTGGGAAGACGATCTCCGTGCAGTGGTTCGTGTTGGATGCGTGTGGCAAGGGATCAGTCGTTTTGGCCTTAGATCAATAATGTCTAGATAGAGTGTCACGCGAAAACACAACAAGGAACAGGTGCAGGAGTGTTCTCAGAAGAACTGAACCTTCGCCAGGCCATACATTTAGGAAAACACAGTTCTGTTTTCCAGGCAGAATGTGTTGGCATAACCCAAGCAGCTAGAGCGATAACTGAACGGAAAGTAACAGGGTACCCCATAAGAATTCTATCTGATAGTAAAGCGGTACTCCAAGCACTAAACACACACACGACAAACTCAGGCCTAATTTACGAATGCCACTGTTGCCTCGAAAGAGCGTGCCACCTCAACACAATAACCCTTCAATGGATAAAGGGCCACAGTGGCTCAAGAGGTAACGACGCAGCGGACGAGCTGGCCAAACGAGGAGCAAATATGGAGGTCAAAGGCAATGAACCGATGACTCCACTACCATACAGCCAGTTAAGGGCGTGGGTAAGAATGTACACAAATACACAACACAAAGAACTCTGGACAAGCAGAGACGACTGTAGACAGGCAAGGGAAGCGATACCTGTATGCAACCCACGCGTCTCTCGTCAATTAATGCTACTAAAACGACCAGAACTGCGCCTACTAACAGGCACCCTAACAGGACACGGTCACTATAACAAACATCTTTTCACTATAGGTGTCACGGACAGCCCGCTATGCAGAGCTTGCGTAGCGGAAGAAGAAACAGCAGCCCATGTATTGCTGGAGTGCACAGGAGTAGCACCGCTACGGGCTGCCCATCTCGGAAGACCGAGAACGCTCCCGGAGATCTGCGCCGATGTCAAGAGACTGCTAGCTTTCTTGCGGGAGCTTAACTGGCAGTAGGGAGTGCTTCAGGCTCACAGCACGCAAAATAGGCGCAAAAGCGTCGAGTTGCGGAAACCAGCCTGACCTCAACACACAAACACAAACAACAATAGAGTGTCACGCGGAAAACACGTCAAAAAAAATAGCGTCCAACTGTTGGCCTCCAAATGCTTTCTCCGTGTTTAGTATCCGTCCCACTGTCATAGAATACGCATGAATTGTTACGCATTATTGTTTTTATTTATAATGAAGGTTTGTGTTGAAGTGTAACGAGATTAAAAAGGATGATTATAGGAGAACTGCAGTAGCTGGTATCACTATTTACGAACACATCTTTAAAAATGCTGGCCTGTTCTTTTTGATTTGATTGTAGGGCGACACTCCACCTAGACATTAATGATCTAAGGTTTTGGCGTTCATTGAGGCGGGCCTATGTTCAGCAGTGGACAGATAACGGCTGGTGATGATGATATTATTGAGCTCAGTTTTGGCCTTCATAAAGTGTCACTAATTCATCAAAACTTCTACAAACAAATCCACGCATTTCGATAATTGGATAATTGGATTCGTCAAATTGAATATCTTCGGGTAGTTCGATATTGGAAATTAATTCTATCAAAGAGGATTTGCAATTCTGCGACAACTAATTTTGATAAAAGTAATTTGTGGGTGAAAATTTAATTTACAACTTGTTAATTGTTTGTTAAATTTATTGAATAGGTAAGCAGTCCTTCATTGTACTTTATTAGATTTCTTCACTTTATTTATAGTAATAAAA
This sequence comes from Lycaena phlaeas, assembly GCA_905333005.2. Taxonomy (NCBI): domain Eukaryota; kingdom Metazoa; phylum Arthropoda; class Insecta; order Lepidoptera; family Lycaenidae; genus Lycaena; species Lycaena phlaeas. The sequence goes on from HG995182.1 coordinate 7,344,288, forward strand.
TTAGATTTATAGATTATAATGAAGATTGAACTTTCCCTCGTGTTTATTTAATAAAGCACTTACCATAACTCAAAATAATAATTATTAGTAACAAACATCCCTTCTCTCAAATTTATAATATTGTTAAGAATGCCCTTCCATTATTATTATTATAGCTATAAAAATATTAGAAACATCGGAGATATAAAAGTAAAATGTAATATTGAAGTAATTTGAGCCAATGTTAAATGTTCGTAGCATGAATATAATGTAAAGTAGCATGAAGATAGTTGATCCTAATAATATCATAATACTTCTCTTTATACTTACACAAAAAGCAAAGTTTATTAATCAACGACAAAAAAGGTTTTAATTAAGCTAAGTTAAATAAGTGTAACATCATATATATCCTAATAAATATTATAAAGCTAAATGCTTAGATAATTAATATGTCTATATGGAGTGTCGCCCTACAATCAAAACAAAAAGAACAGGCCAACATTTTCAAACATGTGTTCGTGAATAGTGATACCAGCTACTACAGTTCTTCCATAATCATCCTTTTTAATCTCGGTACACTTCAATACAAACCTTAATTATAAATAAAAACAATAATGCGTAACAATTCATTCGTATTCTATGACAACGGGACGGATATTAAACATGGAGAAAGCATTTAGAGGCTAACAGTTGGACGCAATTTTTTTGGACGTGTTTTCCGCGTGACACTCTATCTAGACATATTATTGATCTAAGGCTAAATGATTGTTTGTTACGATTTCAAACCTAATTCACAAAACTGATTTAAAAGATTCTTTCATGATGTAGAAAGCTACACTATCCGAGAGTATCCTATCCTATATTTTATGCCCGCATTCTCAGGGGAACGAATTGTTACAGTAAAGACGGTTTACGGACGGTAGTTTGACGTGACAACGTCACACATTACATGCAGCACGAACCGAACTGAGCCGAGTCGTTCGTGCCGTGCTCTTGCTTGCGGAACGCTACATAACGACATGTTTTTCGTGCATGCAGCCCGTGATCATGCCCGTGTCAAAAATATCTGAAATCGTAATTGTTGACTGTTATGATTGATGACGAGAATGGATCTTATCTGTATACAAATTTAATCAATTGGTTCTTCGATAAGAGGCAATAGAATTATTATATTTTTGAAATTTGAGTACTTAAATTGATTATGAATTTTAAATAGATAAGTTACAAACACAGTAATAAGCTTTTATTCGTTAACTAGTTACCGATTTTACGCTGATCTGATTTTTGAAAAATAAATATATAAATTATAGTAACAGTCAGGAGGTAAGTTTGAACTCGCGACCTCGAGTTACATCCATCCTGTCACGTGACGGGAAAAATTTTAAAAAAAAAGTAGAAATCACTTTAGTTAGATGACTATATTACGTAGCTTGGCTTCAACGTTTCACTTCCTGTTTTCAGGAGATCTAACTTAACTTAATTCTCTCAAAAGGTTTCTCTTTTTGAGCAGCCTAACTTCGTCGGAGCTGACATTAGGAAACTCACCTAAAAAATCTGGGCTTTCCGTCGGTAGTCGTTTGTATTTTTAAGTAAAAAATCATTTTTTTTTGGGGTTTTTGATCTTTTTTAGTTCTATTGTTTGCTTAATAGTTTTGCTATTTTTGTACTGTGGTATTAAAATGTCTATACAAGTACAAGTTTAATTCTGATTTGTGTTTAATTCATATTAACTGATTAACCATTACCAATACATTATAATAAATGCATACGAAATTTTAAATTGTGAACCGATATTCAATCAAAATAAAAATGAATTGATTTTTGATTATTATTCAACATGAAGCAAGGTTCTTATAAATAGAGAGAGAGATTCGACCCGTCCGATATTCTATCCTACGAATCATAAATCTATGATTATTCTATGAAAAATAATTCATTATTCTATTTTACGAACGGAAACAAATCAAATCCACTTTCTCAACGAGGTTAAAACGTTAAAAGTGCCTTTTATCGAACGTTTCACTGAAATGTACTCTTTGTTGAGGCTGGCTGGATGTCCGCACTTCACCATTTATTTACCTCTTGTAGTATTTTTAAAGAAATTCTCGGAGGGGAATTGTATTTGATTTTGTAGATTGGAAGAGAGTTGTGTCTAAGCGAGTGAGCAGTGGATTAAAAAGATTTAAGCAGAATATTGTCCTTATAATATACCTAAGCGAATATTTTATATCTAGTGAGTAAGTGATTTTTTTTTTATTTTAGAACAGATGAATAAATAATAAATAAAAATAAATCGGATGAAACGCTACCCTTTAATTAAGTCAATTTTAAAAATAACCTGATCACATAACCAATGAAATTTCAAATCAGGCTTCGCTATCCGCCAAAGATTTATTTTATTGTCAATTTAATTTAAGTAGTTACTTAAATTTCTTACAGGAGATCTCGATAAATTAACATAATAAGAGTTGTACAATCGTTTTTTTTAGTATTATAAAGTATTGTATAGCACCTTTATACGAAGCCTGAAACGTAGGCATAAAGTGACAGCTTGGATGTCGTATTCCATGTGGCTTGTGAGTTTCAGGTGGTCCAGGAGGGGTAGGAAAAAAGAAGGGCTTCTGCATAAGTTCTGGTTGGGTGGTTGTTAATAGGCATTGACAACAGTAAAAAGGCTTCGACTGTTTGTTTGCCCACTATGCTATATAAAAAATCTTAATCTTTTACGGATTTAATCCTTTTAATACAACTCATAGCGAATTATTGCGGTAGATATATTGAATTTTTACATGCCTAACTTCAAGATATAAGATACTTCACAACTGATAGCCAAAACGGGAATATAGATAAATAATAATATAAATAAAATAAATAGTAAAGTATCAACCCTTTATGTTCCACTGCTGGGCATGGGTCTCCTCCTCGAAATCAGGCGAGGAGGGTAATGGGCCAATAGTTCACCGCGCTGGCCTAGTGCGGGTTGGTGAATTTCACATAACTTCAAAGACTTTCGATCTCATCAGGCATGCAGGTTTCCTCACGATGTTTTCCTTCACCGGCGAGCGAGCGATGGTCTCGTGTTTGGGGTGCACTTAGAAATTAGAAAAACCCATTTCAAGGCACACACGGACAGATCAGGATCGAACCCGGACTCTCGCATAAGAGGCCGAGTCCATCCACCACTGGACCATCGTCGCTAAATAAATAGTAAATAAATAAATACAATCTTCAGCCGCTATAAAATACTTAAAATGTTGTTGCACTATAATAATCGAAATTCGCGTTAGCATTATTAAAGTTTTTTATCGTTTAGTCAATATTCCGTTATGTCCATTCCACCGTAACATCTCATACCCTAGGGCAGGTTATACTGCTATTATATTAATTAAATGACCTCCCACGCAAAGCGTAGGATTTATTTGAATATCATTTTATACCGCCCGTAACGCCCATGGCATTTATAAAATAACATATTTTTTTCCCTTTTTATGTTTAAAAATGTATACGTTTACAAAGAATTATGGTTTATATTTACATCCACAAATAGGATCAATCAAATGCGCAAAAATAGAAAATATTTTCCAGTTTGTGGAAGTGGTATTAATAATAAATATGTATTAAGTAATACTTCCTATATGTCCATGAAACTCACTCTCTGCACAGCACACTCGACAGCACGAAACGAAGCCATCCACATAGAGGTTAAGCTATTGATATAACGTGAAGAATGAGCTGAAGTACCAGTGGGCTGGTCACACACTCAGGAGAACGGATGGCTGATGAGCCAAGAAGGTACATGAGTAGACGCCGCGTTTCGGTACACGAAGTGTTGGTCGGCAGAATGATGAATATATTACTTTAATTTACAAGTATATTCTTATAAAACTTAAAAACTGTACAAAAAAAAAGAAATAATGAATAATTTCTTGCTATAACAACTATTGTACCCTTTAGGTACAGAGCGTTACAAACCAAATCCATCAAATTCACCATAAATATTATATAAATTTAGTTGTGAATTTGCCTAAATCCGTAATGAAGTATTAAATTATTTATTTGTTAAATTGTAATAATTCCTTTGTTTAAGCCAACTTTATTATTGCTAATCGCAGAGTTTAAATCCGGTCGCTGAGGTGATCCTGTTGCCCAGATCCGGGACCCTTACAAACGGCTGAAGGTGCTCGCAGCGGTTTTAGTGGGGTAGTGCACCCCAAAGCGACCGTAAATGACTCGTCGACTGTATCAGATTTGACTAGCCAAACTCCTACTCTCCTGAGTAGCGCGCGCGATTATCGAAAAAGTTCTAGATGAAACATCTGCTCACTTACCTATCGATTGAGCTTAAAGGCCTTTAAAAAAAAGCCCCAATTCGAGTCCCCACACACACCAGTGTGCCTACCCGAGGCCCGAGGGGAATGGTGTAAAAGAATTTCAACTGCGACATAGAAAAAAAGTCTACATCCTGAGGATGCTTCGTGTGATCATACGATGATATGCAGGGAAAGGAGAGAGGCATGCATACATAAGTATACTCGCACATTTGCTGTAGAGACTGCGAGATTCGCAGAATTAATAATATATTTGTCGCAATCGAGTGGTATCCGGTATGCCAGCGCCACCTGGTGGTGCTCGATGGAGTTGGCGAGGCGCGCACGCCACCGACAAAGTGCCAGTGGTCATTCTTTGCTTGGCGGGCGGTGCGAGCGGTCGTCGCTAAACCATCTCGCATTCTACGATACGTACCTAGTTATACGTGCCTACTTTTCTATTGTGCCTAACTACTTTGTAACAAAGACAATTAAACACTATCAAGTGAGGAAGTCTATTTCTTCATCCGACATTACCCACCGACGCCCACAACTGAAGACCATGAGTGCTAATAATAATAATGATGGCGAGGACCTTCCCCCGTCATATTTTTATTATTTCATATTCCAAGACATATTGTTTAGTCAGTTAAAAATCCCTGTGTGAAATTGCCCCGCATTACTCCAACTTCTGATAAACCAAATTATAAATGTTGTTTAGGTTTTCACATTAAAGTCCTCGACGCACAAAACTTTTAACGACCTTATGAAGATTGGGGGATCACGTTAAAATTGGCTTAATTTTAAGCCCACTCAAGTTAAGGATGTTAAAGGTTGGGTCAACAAATCTTATTTTTCAGTTGTTATAATTATTTTTATTGTGATAAACAATGCTTATATATAATAAATACGCGGAGTAACCTTCCAAGTAACTATCTTAAAATCATACCTTACCGAAATGCCTTCAAATGGCCGAAACAGGCTAAATTATAATTGACGTTTTCCTTGTACGTACACAAAGGATAACTAACGAAAATCAATTTGGTTTTGTGACGGGTCTGTCTTATGTGACATTGATAGATCTAAACATAAAACCACAAAGCTTATCTGTAATCTTAGTTCTCCACAAATATGCCTCAAGTCCTTTTGTTTGTGGTTTGGATTTGGTTTGGTTTGGTTGGTCCTCTTGTTGTAAGAACTTGGACGTAATCTTGTAATAAATTTGCATTTTCTTGGGAAACATTTTCTAAGGAAAACCTCTTGCTGGCTTAGCACTCAATATCTTGAATTCACCCGAAACAAACTTCAAACGGTAAGATCAAATTTCGGCGAAAAATATTTTAGGGGTAAAAAGGTAACATCTTTATATGTAACCCCAGTACATTTAAGTGGTGCACGTTAATATAGGAATTTCAGGACAAACATATTTTGGAACATTCTTAATTTAAACGGCAACTTTAAAAATATTCAAGTGAATTCATTACCTATTTTTGGAGTTTTACATATGAATATACACTTTATGTATAAAGATGAAGTAAAGCATAGCTACAGAAGTATAGATAAGAAAGAAGAGGTATAGAAGTATTGAATAGGCGTAGAAGTATAGATAACACAATTTAAGATAAGCCGATTTGTGGGTTCCGTAACAAAGGGGTCGTGCTTATTATGTACACAAAGGAAACTCATGCAGAATATTCAATCTATATTAATGTATTACAGAGCGCTTACAGAGAATTGCTGGTCAGTTGTTTAGAATTAATATGTTTAATATCAGCAATATAAAATACTACATTTAAACGCGTTTATTTTACTTATGCTTTTAATCCTTAAGATATAAAGCTAAAGAGTTTGTTTATTTGAACGCGCTAATCTCAGGAACGATCGGTCGGATTTGAATGAAACACTTCAGTGTTAGATAGCCCATTTATCGACATAAACATATATCATCCCGCTAAGATCCCGTTGTAAATCTTAGTTAACGCAGGCGAAGCTGCGGGCAACAGCTAGTATAAAATACAGAGAGAGCTCTTGGGAAATTAAAAAATAATCTCATAGTACGGAAGCAGTTTATTTATTCGACTAGAAATGGTTAGTTTTGTAGTTTTTACGTCAAAGAGTTACAAACATCAATACTACTGGGATGGTACCTCTCGCTTACATGTAATCGGCGTAAAGTCACAGCTTTGCTGTCACTTTTCGTGCTTTTTGTGAGTTTAAGCTCATTGAGTGGGTATAGGGAAGGGGGGCAACGCATCTAAAAAAATGGATAACTAATTACTGTAGAATAATAAAAGTAGATATGAATAAAGTTGAAAATAAAAAAGCTTAAACAAGTACGTCATAAATTAATTCTTAAATAACCTTCAATGTAAGCTTTAATACTACATATTCGAACTATTATTTTTTATTAAAATGGTATTTCATTATCTACATTAATGCAATATAACTGTGATTTTAAATGTAGAAATTGTTAAAGGAGAAGAGAAAAAACATCAAATTGCGTTTTCTAAGTAAACTAAAGGAATGAATTGATTAAATATGGAATAGTATCAGAAGCTGGATTTACCTAGAAAAGTATTCTGAATCAGGTATAAAACGAACTATTTGTATATTTTTCCGAAACTAAGTTCATCTGTAAATTGTAGCTTCGGACTTATATAATTAACATAAAAGAAAAAAAAATTGCAACCCATAATAATATATAATTATGTCCCACAGTTGGGCACGGGTTCTTGAAAACAGGCGAGAAGGGTATCGGGCCATAGTTCACCAATGCGCTGGCCCAGTGCGGGTTGGTGAACTTCACATACCTTCAAATACTTTTAATCTTATCAGGTATGCGTTTCCTCACGATGTTTTCTTTTACCGAGAATTGAACCCGGACCCTCTCTCTAATGAGGCCGAGCCTATAAACACTGGACCAACGTCGCTACCATAATAACATACAACACTTAAACCAAGGTCTTATTTTTTTACCAATCGGGATTTATCATCCTGCAAATTCCGAATGGCTATATGGTTATGATCGTAGTAGGCTAGGAAGTAATTTAGTAGAATAATTAGGTACAATAGTTTGGCGCCTAGAATATTCTGGGCAACTTCAAAAAGCATTCTTCAAGGGCAACGTCTAGCATTATAATATGACTGTCATTAGTTACGCATCGCAACAATTTTTTTTAATAAAACAAATAATTGAACATTATAATATACAAGCCTGCGTGGTTCTCACCGGGCACGGATGCTTTGGTGATTACTTGTGTCGGACGGCCCAAAGGGAGCCGACGACTGGATGCCGCGATTGTGGTGCGGCGGTGGACTCTGCCCAGAACACCCTCGAGGTGTACCTGAGATGGGCGGCGCTGCGTCATGATTTGACGTCTGTCATCGGAGAGGACTTGTCTTTGTCGAGCGTCATCACCGCGATGCTTGACTCTGACGAGTCCTGGACGGCAATGGCCTCCTTCTGTGAGACAGTGATGTCCCAGAAGGAGGCCGACGAACGGGTGAGAGAGGAGGCCACTGATGTTCCCTCCCCCCGTAGACGACGAACGGGGGTGCGTCGGAGGCACTACTTAATGCGTTTCCAGTAACACCCCTGTGCTCGTGTCAGGCTCGGGATGGGTACCCGGGCCTCGTTAGACACGACGTCGTGAGGACTGCCAAGTCGTAGCCGGGCAGTCCCCCCATTGTGGAGAAGCTGGTCTTGCCGGAATCAGTCTGTCGCTGAGGGTTTTCCGTGGCCTGCAGATCCGAGTCCCTCAGATATAGCGGCTGAAGGCTCATGCAGTGGTTTTAGTGGGGTAGTGCACCCAATGCGAGTCCCCACACACGCCAGCGCGCCCACCCAAGGCCCTGGTATGGTCCGAAAAGGATTTCCGCTGCGTCATCAAAAAAAAATACAAGCCTGCGTACACAAGCAAACAGCTTGCCTAATAGATACTGAAATATTATTTAGGCTCAATTAAAATCGATTATTGGTAATATCAATTTTATATTATAATATTTCAGTGAACTATACTTTTAATTTATTAAAATATGCTCATTTCGGTCATTAAAAAAATACACATAAATGAAACCCAATAAAAATATCGCTGTATTTAGTTACAAAAATCGTTTTTTTTTATATGGAAAGGACAAGTAGATGACTTGTAAAGGACAAGTAGCAAAGTAGCATGATATATGTTACGTCACTACAGGTGCCTAATATTTTTGATTAGGTGTGAAATGTAATATTAATACACAATATCTAACCATACAATGTTATAATAATGTTTTGATTTCCAACTATACTAGAGGTATTCAAAATGAACGATGTTCATACAATGTTTGTTTGTGCTGCCTGACCGAACTATTTTAAATGCATTTAATTGCTTTTATTCATCGTAAGTGTAGGTTGATTGAGTAGGGGTGGAAAACTAAATAAATTTAATTATAATAATATTTTTGGACTTATACCGTTACCAGCAGTGAGCTGCTGAGCAAAGGTCTCCTCCTCGAACTCAAGCGAGGAGGGTGTTGGGCTATATGACTTTCACTGATACGCTGGACCAATAGTTGGTTTTCGCGCACCTTCAAAGACTTTGAATCTCATCAGGCATGCAGGTCTCCTCACGGTGTGGTCCTCACGAAAAGGTAAACCTATTGGCCTCATGTTAAGGTGTACCGAGAAATTTAGTAAAACCCAACGGCAACACGGGGTGAGAATCGAACCCGGATCTCAAGAGATCGAGCCCGTAGGTATGATTACTTGATAAAATACCATCTCTCAACCAACACTAACAAAAACACAAAACAATGAAAATTTATTGTCTTACTTTATTCAACCCTATTCATAGTAGATCACAATAAAACGATCACTAGTATATGCGTCTATTCTGAGGGATCACCATCACAGCGATTTGGCCAGAGTCCAGGAATTCCCGAGCATGTTTATATCTGCTGTCGAATCACTTGATCCGAGCAACAAATAAAACAAATAAACAAAACACCTATAAATCATACTAAATATAAAAAAATATTATGTCAGTAGGTAAAAGACTGAAAAGTACAAAACCAGTGTTGCATAGTACAGTGTAGTGAGTGCTATAGAAATAACACAATAACACAGTGTCTTCCCTTAAACAGAGACAATAAGTGCCAAAGGACACATTCTTAGTATTAAACTGATAAATTAGCATTTAGGGTTAAATTAAAATTACTTGTTAGCTTGTATCTAGGCTAGATTGTAATGTTATGGTAGCGTCGTTGTCATAGGTATCTCATAGAAGAAAAAAAAGAAAGTAGGTGAAAAATTTGTATCCGAAATTATATGAGAAAAAAATTCCCTAAATGAAATCAAATCAAAATATATTTATTTAAGTAGTTAACAGCTTGTACTCTCTCAAGTGTGTTTCTCAAAAGAAATAGTCAATAAGCAGTAATAAAAATAAAAAATAACTCGTTTGAGCTGCAGGATCCCATAAGTTAATAAGAAAAACGAGAAAAAAACTTAGGTGTTGGTATTTTAAAGCTCATGCTAAAGCTCATGTCCCTAAATGCGAGTCACGGGTTTTAGCCTGACCAGTTTAGTTTTAGAACGATATTATATAAATTACACGCACCTTTACTATGCTTGTTCACCTAAAAAACATCTATCTACTTATCTAGATCAAGACTAATGGAGCCAGATGGATTAGTTCAACAATATTGACCCATCTTATTACGAGGACTAGTTAACTCCTCAATTGATCCGCCCTTTGTTATCTTTTAAATATTTAAAAATATAAACGCTTTCAATTATTTATTTAAAAGATAAATATTTTTTTCCAATGTTTTCGTGAATTTTACTTGTTATAATAAAAGTAATAATTTAATAAATTAGCACTGTAAGAGAGTGATATCTGTTGATATAATCTGATAGTCATTTGTTTATATTATCTACTTCCAAAATAGTGAGTTAGTTTTTCTCTATTTAAATTGACTTTCGTGTTCACTCATAAAACTGAGCGCGGCATTTGTAAAAAGAGCTGAAATATCGATTTCCGTCAAGTAAAATAATAAAAAAATAAGTAGGAATACCTTAATTAAAAGTGGCTAGGTATTTTTTTTTGAAGATATGGCCGATGGGCCAATAAAGTTCTAAATTGGAGGCCGCATTTAGGTTAGGTTAGGTTAGGTTTAGATTATTATTGTTGGTTGGCCACGTGGGAAGACGATCTCCGTCTAGTGGCAGGTCCGCGTTGGATGCAAGTGGCAATGGATCGGTCGTCTTGGCGTTCATTAAGGGAGGCCAATATTCAGCAGTGGAAGGATAAAGGCTGATAATGATCATTTCTTCTCGATAACTCTTCAAAATATACCAATAATACCATGTCTTATTTCAGAAAGCATTGCAAATGAGGTACATTCTAAGTTTACCTGAGCTTAAACTAAATTTAATTACAGATGAGCTAGCTTCAATTAGGGCAAGTATCCGTATCGATATCCGAACGTCATTAGTTCGGATAAGCCTTGCAGTCTTGTTTTACGGTCTAATTGGGAACGATGTTCGACGGCATGTAGCCTGTTTTATTGAAATTAGCCTCAATAAGTGAACACAAAGGCTTTTGTGTCTTCATGACATTTTTAGGTTCCAATTCGCTCCCACAAATGATAAAATGGAAACTTTATAGAATTAGTCTTTTGTCATTTTGTTTGTCTGATGGTCTGTGACATCAAAACTTTACTAACTGCTTTCTTACTGTATCCAAAATTTTATTTTATTTATTATGACCTCCTTTTTATTGATCCTTATTATGTTAGCTGGGCACAGGGAAGGTGGATTTTTTTCTCTGAGATATAAACTCGATATAAACTCGAAATGAGATAATTTACACCTTAGGGTCGATTTAATTCTAGATTAGAAAAATTTCGTTGTTACTTCAAATATGTAAACCAAGTTGATCAACCAATATGGAAACTACGTCATCTAATTAATAAGGGTAACAAATATAATATCAGATTATAAAATTTGATTGGTCTAATAAGATATTGTAACAAAGAATACTAGATTATGAAGAAAATTCCAGTATGTTCAACTTTCATTAGATGGAATGAAAATTTCCAGGACTGGTCTCACTATAAACGCTACAATACGGAAACTACGAACAAACGCTCGAAACACCACACTCACACAAACATGCGCAGTTTCACTCACACAAACAAGTCCGCTACGAGGCATTGACATTCAAAGCACCGCGAGGTTCGCTTAGAGGTTCCGTTTTTTGAAGTAGAGTTTGTCATCCAATCTAATTAGAGATTGAATACTACTTAAATTTCATTCATAATTTATTTAGTATTAATTGTAACAATAAATACATTTTAAACCAATCAAATATTAATCTGATATTTGATACGCTTATTGATAAGAAAGAATTTAGCCATGAAGTATTCATTACTCGGCATTGTTCTATATTTCCGCGTTCAATGTTATATTAATCTCTAACTCACATTTTATATAGCTAAAAAATAAGTAATAATAAGTTTATCAGTTTTTAAATAACAATTATAGGACACATTTTATATTGGTTTCGAAGGAAATTAAATAATACCGAATAAATTCTAATACGTAAACTACCACCTACACAATTACTTTTTCAATTCTACTCATTTACATATCTATATAATCTTTCAAAACTTTAATCTTTTTTCAATAGAACAGTCTATTTTGATAAAGCATTCTCACACACTCACATTTGTTAAATTTATAAAATTTTCGAATTAAAATCACAATAATTACTACTAATACACTTTTTTATGATGGATATGAGAGACGAGTTGAAATTTGTAAAATGAACTCGCATAAATCCTTTCATCAAGTTTCAGTTTTTTTATAAAATGTATCATATTATTATCTTGGATTGATAGACATTTTTCTCTTGTATAATAAAGGGTATTTTTATTTGCTTTCACACTTATGTATATTACAAGTTTATAATATATTATATTAATAGAAGTTATTTCATATTTATCTAAGTATAATGTAGTGTTCATAAACATTAGACAAAAACGATGTCCAATAAAATACAGACTATTTCCAAAAGATAATTGGTTTTAGTCTTTGATGACACTTTATCTCTTTCTTTATAAAGTTATTACTTATAAATCGATGTAGCACTTCAACGAAACTAAAGTAATCATTTGAGAAACTAAATTAACTAACTATAATAATTAAAACAGTTGAATAAGCCTTCCTAAGCCATATCATGGGCAAGATAAGATCACGGACAATATAACTACCATAGATCATGAGCTAAAATTAGCTTTACGATGAAATAAATAAATCAAAAATACAGGAAATTAGCAGGAAATTAGTATCTTAAGAGGTGAAATAGGATTCCACTCTTGGAATTTTAATCACTTGTCTTAGGGTCTGTTTCACAATGTCCTAATAAAGTTCCATTTAAACTATTTGCAACATATTCACCTCATAACTACAACGTTTTTGTTTCACAATTGACAAATAGCAATATTTGGCTAATAAAGTTCCCTGTAAACTATAGGTCGGATCAACTGGCCATTAGCAAATTCATCTGTCAGATAAATTAGTTGACAGATATATACGTGGTTGACAGCTTCACGACATTTGACAATTTGACGTTCCGGTAACAGTAATATACAAAATAATTTAAATTGTGTTTTGATCGTTTAATAATTAAGGGATAACATTATATACAAGGTCTATGTAAATAAAAGGTATAAAGATGGTATGATACATACAATTAAAATATAAAAACATATTTTCATGTATATTTACAACATGAAATGTTTTTCTAAAACATATTTATCGTAAAATGGAACTATGAAATGCGAGGTTGCCAAGCCTACTAACCAGTAAGTGCCAAATAGGGATCTGCCAAATAAATTTATAGGGAAGATGATGGTGAAACCCAATCAAGACTAACTAGAAGATTCATCTGTCAATTAATTTATGTGTCATATAGTTATAGGGTACTTTACTGGTACATTGTGAAACAGACCCTTAGTGTATTTTATTTGCGTAGATATTTTCTTATTTACTTACTTACTTCTGTGTCTCAGCGACCCAAAGTAGGCTAGGCGTCAAAAAAGAGAGACTTCCACCGGTCTCTGTCCTGCGCAACCTATGACCAGTCCTCAACTGTGAGCTCACGCAGGTCAGGTCACTTGAAAGATATTACCTTTTTTTTACTAGGTAGGTAACTTAACTTTCTCCGTCGGTGAGGTTATTCTGTTGTCTGTGAATCAAGAACCTCAAAAAGCGGATGATGCTCGCGGGTTTTTGAATCACTAAAGTATGGTTTATAAGCACTTTTTTTGATGACGCAGTGGAAATCCTTTTCGGACCATACCAGGGCCTTGGGTAGACGCGCTGGCGTGTGTGGGGACTCGCATTGGGTGCACTACTCCACTAAAACCACTGCGTGAGCCTTAAGCCGCTATTTGAGGGGCCCGGATCGCAGGCAACAGGAAACCCTCAGGGGTAGACTGGTCCCGGCAAGACCAGATTCTCCACAATAGGGGGACTGCCCGGCTATCATTTGGCAGTCTCCACGACGTCGTGTCTTCAGCAGGGCCCGGGTTTCCATCCCGAGCCCGACACGAGCACAGGGGTGTTATTAGCACTACTTAGCACTTCCTGATGCTTTAGTAAGTTGCTTTAATAGCTTTAAAGTCTTGGATGATAACCTGAACCGGGACACTCCTGACAACCAGCTGAAGGCAACTTGTAGAGGTTTTAGTGCAGTTTACAGGCGAATTGTATCAAAGAAGTCCTCACATCCCCGGGGATAACCAATCCCCGAATGAAGGCGTAATGATTTTCAAATAAAAAACAAATAACTCATTCATATTTTGCCGACCCTGAGACATAAAATTAAAGTCTCGGTGGTAGTAATTACACAGCCTTTGCTTCTTTTCATTCCGAAGACTTCTGAATAGAAGAAATAAAAATTATTAATTAATTAATTAATTCATTCATTCATTCATTCATTCATTCATACAAATAACAGACGTAATATAATTTTTAACATATGCATAAGTTACGCCGTATGAAACTACGTTACACGTCTCTTTCGAAATAAACATTGTGAAAGCAAATTGAATAACTTTATCTCGTATGCATGAAATATTTGCAGCATTCTGAATATTAATTTTTTTCATTTACCTTGGATATTTAAACTTGCGATTCGAATTTGCGAAATCTTTTCTGTAATATTGTTTCTGACATTTAATATTATATGCATTCAGACAAAAAATTAATTAAAAAAACAGGTCATTTTCAACGTGACTATTGAATTCTTTTCAGTTCTTCAAATCTTTTTTAGTTCTCTTTGCATTTGTCGTGTTTATATATATATATATGTCTACGGCGTGGAAAATAATAAAATAATGCTGCATAAGCTGAGCATTATACTTTAATTATTTTGTAGCCGACGCGGTTCATATCTCCGTGTATGTGAAATATTATGTCTATATTGCAATTCATAATTTATTAAAATCTATATTAGTAATAAGTTTATTCATTTGTACTCATTCGGACCCGTTCGCACGAACGCTTTATATTCGTCGCCTTAAAACCCGACGTTGGCGCCGCGCTTTCGTGTGAACAGATCCTTTGTCGCACTCAAGCGATTTTTTAACGCTCCGTACAAAATCGCTCGCATGAAGGGTCTAAAGGATGTTAGAGCGGCGACATATCAGCAACATTTCATTTGCCGTAACGGCATTCGAGGCTTGGAATGTTCTATTTTACATAAGAAAATATTTAGCTGATAGATACAAAATAGTGTAATATTCATGATTTGTTTACTTGGACACCCACATTATACTTTTTGATCATATCTAACATAGTATACAAACACTTTGTATAAATAATGGTAGACATTTGTTGACAATCTAAAATCACAATGCTAAATGATAAAATGATCGATTTGAAGACTTGTTAGTACTTCAACTATTAGATAAGGTTTGTTTAGATTTGAATAAACATTCATAAAATAATAGGAATAATATTTATTTAAAAACTCACAGGTCGCTGGTCGAATACCATTAATAATTCAATTGTAAGCATAATATTATATTCGATTACTTAAATATAGATGTAAGTATATAAATTTCTCTAAATGTTGTTTCTTGGTACTACATAATACTAAATTATTATCACAACAGCAATAATCGCGGCTTAGTAGGATTTTTACACACTCGACGTTTCTTTACGGTGACCATGGTTACGGTGGCACTTCCATAAGATACACAATGTTTGTTTCATTGTAATGACTGAAACCCGCGTAAACGCACTTAAAAAAGATACAATGTTGTGGGTACACGTTCTGCAATATTTATTTATATAAGCAAGGCATTTTTTTTATAATTTTAAAATATAATAATAATAATATCTATAGACGCTTTTACACCACGTCAATCTGGTCCCGTGGTAAGTTCTCGAAGAGACTTGTGTTACGGATACCAGACAAAGGAAATACAACATATTTAATACTTTTTATATTAATACTTATATTTAAGATTTTTATTATATACACTCATATTTAATACACATCCATGACCCAGGAATACAGAAACTTTTTGTGCTCCTTGGCAAGATTCGAACCCGCTACCTCAAGCTTGTGTGCCAAAGCGCTAACCACTGAGTCACAGAGTTCGTCAAATATGGTGCTCGATAATAAGGAAAACATTTTAAATATTTTTAAACTTAAAATCATAAAAAAGGAAGCCGATAAAGTAAAAAAACGTATGTGATCTAGTTCAATGCACAATTATACTGAAACCTTACACAAAAATGTAAAAAGGTTTCTAAAAATATTCACAAAGGGCTAACAGATAAAACGCCAGAGGGATAAATGAGACGTTAGAACGCACTTAACGGGACATTTAGCCTGATAAAAATGTACAATAGAAAAATGTTTTGAGAGTCGTAGGAAATAGCATACCGTTGGGAGGTATGCACTTATGCGCCCTTCTACACGGCCATCTGCATTCTGCTTGGTATTCGTGAGTTATTTATTTATTTTAATCACAGCATTATTGAGGGAACTTTATGTTAGCACGGACGGATAAAGGCTGCTGCTGATGATGATGATGATGGTGGTGGTGTTGATGGTGATGATGATGATAATGATGACGATGAATCAACGGTAGCTCTCATTACAGGTTCTACTCAATTCGATAGTGAAGTACATAATTTAACGTACAAAATACAAATAACAATGTGACCCTATTCTGGTGAATTAATCCAATATATTTATTGAAAAATTACTCTTGATGCACAAAGACATTACGGGCAAAATAAATACTACTCCACTGACTCCAGGAGTGGAAGTGGGTCTTCGCCTAAGATACGGGATGAGGCGCGGTGCGCGGCCTGTCTTCAGCCATCTCTCCCAGCTTACAACGCTCAGAGTACGTTAGTCTTTTAGCACTTGGTCCTTAAGCTACGAACGTTCCATGTTGCTAATAGGATATCCATTTTGTACTGCAATTAGTTTTCAGTATAATCTAGAGATCGGTTTTTTTTTCGTATCGTATTCACAACCATATTTACTCATGTGGAAGGGTCGTTAACCCGTCGAAAAACCTCCGTAATGCTGAAAGACCACATTCTATCGATTAACATATTATATTTTTCAAAGAACAAATTACTCTAAAATAAATATGGTATGAAAAATAGGACTACCTTATCTTGCGCTTACGAGGGATGTTAGTGTCACTCACGCCAGTATAATTTGACCTCGCATATAGCACCCCGGCCTGCCTACCCAAATCAGCAAAGTATCAATGACTATTTGTTACTACTATTAAATGATACGCTCACATCAAGCTTATGAAAGACATAGGCCGAGGTAATCATGTTCGTCTGGTCACGTATAGCGAACTAATATTAAAAGTACACTGCAAAGCTGATCCTCCTTCAATTACTTTCATTATAAACCTGAATCCACCTCGAAGCTAGAAGGTCCTAATCCTTACGTAGAGCTATCCACAATTGAACTAATTGAACTGCTTATCCATTTCCCGCCGTCCTATTTTCTTTTGACTACACTTACTATGGGCTAAAAGTAAAAAAGTATCAACTCATATATTCCTCACTACAGAGCAAGGGTCTGATCCTCTAAATCAGGTAATTGACACAGGGTATTGGGCTATAGTTCTCCAATTTCCTCCTACTAAATCCTACCTAACCTTACATACGCCTTATCGTTTTACTATACAGAAGGACAAACTTTTATTGCATGCAATTAACTTGAGTACAACTCGCATTTACATCGACTTACTGGAAATGTGCTTCATCTATACTTTCCAACACCTTTACAACAACTTTTACAAGCATAATAGCTACTTAAGAACGGATTCATGATATTAAATAATAAGTTTTTGGATATTATGGTATAGACTAGGTAACTGAAAATTCCCCCACCATGGTTCAAGCCTTATCGTGGTGGTGGGGCTCAGTAGCCCAAGGAGACCCCAACACCTTGGGCGAAGCGAATTGAGCCGACGCGAGGGGGCTCTTTGTACCCCTCTTATAAGAAGAGGAAAAAGAGCAGGGGGCTGTACTGTCCTGACGTTGGGATGGGATGTTCTGTGGTGCGGAGCAACCCCTCCCCGACTTAAGGTGGCATTGGTGGTAGAGTGGGTAGAGCTGCGCCCACTTACCAGCTTTCAGGCGTAGCGAGTCCTACATATCCGCCAGGGGAGACTTCACCAGAAACTACTGAATGAATTTTGATGAAACTTTACAATAATATAGCTTACACATCAGGTATATAATAATGCATCTTACCACTCCCACGCCGCGGGGCGCTGCTAATAGCAGTATAAACTTCATGACTATATATCTGTGACTATATAAATAAACCATGATAGCTATAAAAAATCTATAGAATGACATAGTCTATTCAGTGGTATATCGTCATTCTCCAACTACATAACTAAGGACGACGATCTGCGTCTTGGTAGTCATTGATAGTGGCCTATTTTTATTAGCATTTGAGAGAAAACGAACAGCCGAAGCCTTAACAACTATCGACATCCATACACATTCAGAGAGCCAGAGATTGAGCCAGAGCATTGCCACCTTTTTCCCCTATCCCCATGATAGGCCAACAAATCACAAACGGCACAAAACGCACGCACAGCTGTCACTTTACGGTAGTAATGTGATTGAGTCGGCCCAATTTTGCTGCATAGCCATGTTGCTAGCAGCCATATCATATGCCTACTATTACAAAATATGACATACCTATATCCAGCAGAGTTTATAATAATGTATAAAAAATAATATAAGATTGACAATTATTATTATAAGGATTATAATGTTGTTTTATCTCAATTACCATCAATTTTAATATATAATAATTTACTTATACCAAAGCTCTATGCTTAATAGAGCATTTAAGTAGTGGTAACTGTTTTTGGCTTAAGCTATCGAGCTATTAACATGAACTGGCAGAATATGCATGAAACTTAGATAATTATATAAGTTTGCTTAAATACAGCGTGGCGAGCATAAATTATGTTATCATTTCAACTGCACTAGCTTAAACTTAATTGCAATAACACAGTCAAACGACTACTTTATACGTTATTAAATTGCATAATTAAGTGACGTCCTCGGTTTCAAAAAATGGCGGATTCAAAAATCGAATATGATATAAACGTGATTTGAAATCCGTAGAACTATTGCATTAAAAAAATCATCCGAAAAAAAAATGATTGCGATGTAAAGTTGTACAACATGTTAAACCGCTTACGAGGATTACGTTCAAATCTAAAAAAAAAAAAAAACCTGAAAACTGTCATGTGCATAAAAGCGCGGCTCCACCGCGGCGCACTGAGTGGCTACGCACGTGTGTTGAAATTTCAATTGAAAGAAGATGTCAAATATTGCGTAGAGTGGCTGGGGGTTGGAGTGGAGTCAATCAAATACTATTTTCTTGCAAAGCAAGGCTTGTAAACGTGTAGCCCCTTCGTGCGCCGCGGTGGAACTGCGCCTTATTTTTTTTTCATGCGTTACATTTTTCTTGTTAGTTGAAAATAAGATAGCTAAAGGTAAGTGGTCACCGTCACTTATTTGTAAAAATAAGGAAGTTTCCAAAACAGCCCAGGCAAATTATTCACCGTTTCTGTTTCGACGTAATAAGCCTGAGTGCTGGATTTCACCTATCCTGTCTTTCTTTTCAAAACATAACAAAGCGGTTTCACGGAAGATAAAAGTAATCTTATTAGTTTGTTGGATTGAATATTTGTTTATATTTTAAACCGCTTGTTGGAATGGGGAATCTTTGTTTGATGTACCTACTTAGTTTTTTAAATATAGAATACGGATAAACGGACAGTCAGTTCACCTGCTGGTAAGTGATAGCGAGAATTATATTAAACTGCTAACGCCCTAACAGACTTCGTTCAGCTAAACGTACTAATATTAAAAAAATATAAAGTTTATTGTAGATGAGAAACTAATTAAGGTTGTATTTTTTAAATAGGTACCACAAATCAAAAAATTAAAAAAAAAATTGGTTGAGCCTTAAAACTTAGCTTACTAACTAACTTTGTCAGACCTACTAAATGTACATAATATTATATTAAATTTCATCAAAATCGGCTCAGCCGTTTTGCCGGAGTATAATTAAACACTGGAAAGTGAGACGAGAATTTTATACATTATATTAATTATAGGTAATATTATGGTGTGCACTGTGCCGTTCTTAAGGTTCTCGTATGGCCTTAATGTACTTTTTAATATTTACAGTGTGTTACTCTCTTGAAAGTTGTCTCAAAGTTGTTTCAGCAACAATATGTTACGTTGTCTTTGGAACTGTTTTCCAAAATAGTTACGTACTTATTTGTTTTGTTGAATTTATTATGTTGTAAGTTCGTTTCGCGATCAAAGGAAAGGGTTTTGCAGATAACAAAATATGGTAATTCTATGATTGGATCTTAAAGTCTTATCCGTATTTTTATATCATAGGAAGGGTAAACGAACTGTCGAAGGCTTGCGACTATCGACACCTATTAACATCCATATAACCAGAGGCTATGCATACGCTTTGCCCTTCTTTTCCCTATAATAGGCCACCGAAAACTCACAAGCCGCACGAAACGCGACAGCATATCTGTCACTTTACGCTTAGTTCATGTGAGCGAGAGGTAGCACCGGGGTGCTACCTACGTACTGGCCCAAATTGACTGCAAAGCGTGGCACTACCTCTTTATAAAGGTTATTCCTATTTTCATAAAATACGTACAATATGTTTATAAGTAGCAATATTTAATTTCTTTAAAGTTAAGCCATCATACTCTTAAGCATCGATAAAATGTTCAGGTGACTTGTATAAAAAAAAATGTCTTAAAGCGTTTTTTAAGCGTACGTTTCCGTTATCAACGTATTAATAAATAATGTGCTTTGTATGACATTACTTGATGACATAAGTAGTTTAATTTAAATGTACTATATTGATCTAAATAAATTACATTTATTTCATTTAGGGCCTGTTTCACAATCTCCCGTTAAGTTCCCTATAGGCTATTGGCAACATATTTGACAGATAGAGTATGGAGTATCTGTCAAACATCTGTCAAATATGTTGCCAATAGCCTATAGGGAACTTAACGGGAGATTGTGAAACAGGCCTTTAACAAAATAAATTGCAGTAATTAGAGATCGAATACAGCGAAGATTTATTTTTGAAAAATCCGCGGATTTGAACCAACGTTATATTGTATTAATGGTATTCCAGATTAAATATATGGGGGAATAAATCACGTACCCATAAATATGATGATATTGTTATGTACAACGCGACAATCTCACTAAGAGCACTTTCTTGTTTTGTCCTAAGGGAAAATACGGGTAATGCTTAAAACACTTTTTTGGCAATTCTTTTACTCCATTGGTATATCTCTAGACGGACTTTGGAAAATTATTGCCACAATACGTGTATACGTCTCATTGTTTGGCAAGAAATTAGTTAGTGGTTTTTTGAGACTAACCAAACTATCTCTTTATTTTTTTATCTTTAACGCCGGGAAATGCGCTCAGGCATCCTGCCCCCGCAAGATGCCTGGGCGCATTCCCCGGCGTTCCGTAGGCAATCACTCACTCCCACGCAATGACTATATAGCTGTTATATTTCTCTATGCTCCCACGGGAATGGGGAGTAGGTGCGCGAGTGAAACCGTGAACGCTGCTACCTTTGATGCATTAGTATCATCATTATCAGCAGCAAACAACCCTGTTCAGCAGTGGACAAATATTTATTTGTTCACTGCTGAACAGGGGCCTTTTTTTCTTTAACACCGAGAAATGCACTTAGGCATCCCGCGGAGTGGGTCTCCCCAGGCGGGTATGTGGGACTCACTGCGCCCGAAAGATGGAAAGTGGACGCAGCTCTACCCACTAAAACCCAGCGAGTGCCACCAATGCCGCCTTTGGTAAGGTGCCCCGGATCTACAAGCAACAGGGCACCTCGACGACCAGTCAGTCCCTCAGGTGACCTAGGCCACCTAGACAAAAGGATTACCCCGTACCACAGAACAACGTCGGGATAGCACGATGAGGCGAGGTTGGAGGTTGGAGGAGGATGAGGCTTCTTCTTATAAAAGGGTTACAAAGAGCCCCCTTCGGCTCAATTCGCTTCGGCCAAGGTGTTGGGGTCACCTTGGGCTATTGAGCCCCACGGCCCCGATAAAGCCTTAACCGTGATGGGGAGGTATCTCATCCTCGTGTAACGTGTTTTACAGAAGAGACTTACTCGGCACAAACGCATATAATCTAGTCAAGATGTTCAAAAACGTGTTAAATAAAAATAAAGGTTCGAAAAATATGTGCGATAGCTCATTCGATGCGGAAAGACGTCTAGAAATATGCCCGGATGCCTAAGCGCATTTCCCGGTGTTAAAGAAAAAAAAAAGACTACTCAATTTAAAACTAAATAACTGGATCGTTCTAATGAAATAAAATAATTTATTTATTATATAAATCTGTTCTGTTTTATTTGTTTTCGTGGACCTTTAAAAATAAAATCTGTTTGAACAGATCTATAAATATTTGAATAGCCTAATGTTTTTGTATTGTAAATATTTACAGCTATTGACCAAATATTCACTAACAAATAATCCGTCGTGGGATCGTGGGCACATGTGGGACTACTGAATACGGGCGAAGTGTTTTTATTAAGATGAACTATTTTTATAATCATTTACTTAGTTTCAAATTGTGAGGAATTAAAAAATTAAATAATTTGAAATTTATCAAAATCATACTTCCCGCTAAGTTAATAAAACAAATTAAAAAGCCATAAATAATACAATTTGTGAGTTCGAGTGTTTGTTGCTCTTTGTCGGGAAATATGAAATAGTGATGGATTTTTTTTTCATGCGTTCATGCATGAAAAACAATTTAAGAGCCAAAACATATAATAAACACGTTTATTTTTTAATCTACAGATAACGTGCTAGCTGAGGTGTCAATGGGCAGCTAAATTTAATCCTCTGTTAGAGAGTTTAATTGGCAGTTTAAGCCTATCTATTAATTAAAAATTTAAAATCTTGTTAACTATGGAATTAGCCATATATCTCGCTGTTTATCTGACAATTGAAAAAGCGGCCCTTAATAATGTTAAACGATGGTATAATATTATGTCAAGTTCTAAAAAACATTCTTTTAAATAAAATTCAGGTTAGTTGACTCAAAAAACTAGCACCATGAAATTTTATAAAATTACTCAAAAATACGACGATAACGCTCAACGTTACTAGTACCTGTAAATAACATTTTAGTGTGGAAAGTTCGTAACACAGCTAATTTAGTTCAGTACAACTGAAATTCTCCATGTTTGCTTGGCCCGATGTATGTTTACGCCCAGATTGCGGGGTACCTCTTACATGTGTACAATTAACCGCTAGCAACTGTTAATTAACTTTAACCCCAAGTTTACTAATAACTAAAGTTTTAATTGAATAAAAACGCTCTTCAAACCATTAATCATTAACGTGTGGTTACACCCAATAGCCGATAGATTCGATTAGAATGAGCCGCGTTTAGGAAGCTTAGACAAATTATCATTTCGTTTATACCGCAGAGATTGAAGATGGAAGTTTTCAACCATAGCGTTCTCCCGTGATTACCGATGAGGCCGAAACGTGACCTCTTAATTATGATTTTTCCGTATGTCTCTGCCTGAGACCAAAAGTTACCGTTGCCGAAGCCCAGTGGCAGTGGTCTGGTCACACACTCAGGAGAAAGACAAGAAATAAGAGTGGAGGCCACTATTTACCAGGCCGGGACATAGGTATTCGTGCAGAGGCCGGTCCGTCTTCGATGCAAGTGGTAAGGGATCGGTATACTGTCTTAATGTTTATCAAAGGGGGTCTATGTTCAGTCGATATTCCGTCAGATTTTGCTGCATTACTCCGTCGTTTCTACGCTCTGATTGGACGACAAATGGTTATTGATGGATGACTGGCCAATACGATGTACACCCAGATCACTGGTTGGTTGAATTGCTGTTACGTCAGTTACAAATCATAAACAATTAATTAAAAATTTGCTCACATTATCCTATCCGGTTATATGATCCAGGATTATAAAAAGATCATAAATTAATAAACGCTTTTAAAAAAGTGATTAATAATCTAGCATAAAAGTTTGGAGTAAGAAACAAGGATTCATATCTACCCTTATATGTCCCACTGCTGGGTATGGGTCTCCTTCTCGAAATGAGGCAAGGAGGGTATTGGGCCAAAGTTCACCGATGCGCTGGCCCAATGTGGGTTGGTGAACTTCATATACCTTCAAATACTTTCAATCTCAACAGGCATCCTCGCGAAGCTTACCTTCGCCGGTTAGCGAGCGATGATCTCGTACTTGGGGTGCATTTAGAAATTTAGAAAACATTATTTCAAGGCACACACGGTGGTGTCAGGCTGGAACCAGGAACCTTTTGCATAAGAGGCCGAGTCCACCCACCGCTGAACCATCGTCGCTCATCAAAACAAGGATGGAGCATAGCAAAATGTACCGAACATTGTATCCCAGAAACAAGCTTGAACTGCTAATTAGCTGCGCGAACGGAAAGTTTGTTTCAAGTTGAATATAGTCGAAAGTTCTTCCAGATTTGAATAACGAAATGTGTAAAAATCATAAATTTTCAATGAATGAACCTTTAATCAGAATCAATAAGTATAACTTTTTTTTTATTTCGAGAAATCACTTTAAGATTTCCGCTTTTCCATTTTCAATTATCATTATTGTGTGAAAGTGGATTTCATTTAGCAGGCAGAATTTTTTTTATTAAGATTTCAGATTATTAAGATGACGTCATGAAGCGTTCCAAAAGCGAGCGCGGCACGAACGAGAGAGAGGCATGATCGGCTCGAGCGACCGGCTCTAGCGATCGGCTTATAGTCCTCGCCACTTTAGAAGTCCGATAGACGCGGCGCTGCGGTCTCATAACTCAATGTTGCCAATTTATAGAGTAATAATTTTCCACCAAGTCTAGTACAATAAAAAATTTAAATAATTATAGGGCCTATGGTCAGTACTGGATTGTTAAAGACTGATGATGATAATAATGACAAAAATAATTATAGCAGCAAAATAAAAATCTCCCTGCCAGGTTTTAGTAAAATAAAACATTTTTTTGTAAATATTTCGTTCGTATTTTTTACGTATAACCGATTAGTAGTATTCATCTAAAACAAGCTTCTTCGGATGTGTTCGGCTTTTGCCAGGAGTGACGATTTTCTCAGAAGTAATTGCTGCCATTGTTACTTCTTTTGTTATTCGACCTTCTTTACAGAAACACCTGAAAATATAATTCCTCTGAGCAAGGATTTAATTATTTTACCTTGTATTTATATTCATATAAAATATCATAAGATAAATGTAGGTATAGAGTTAATGATAATATTTTGTCCATAAATTAGGCAAAAATAAGTGACTCTGGCATCTCTAAAATTTATCTGTCATGTCAGTGACATTTATAAACATATTATTCAACGGGGTTAATTGTTGTTTATTTTTACTTTCTAATTCACAAAATTATTTCAGTTTAATGATCATTATACGGCCTTCACTTTTTACACCTCACTTTATATTATATGCTCCATATTTCACGTAAAACAATTTAAAATATCACAACTTCTTACTCCAGACAGACGTCAAGATGTCAATCTTGTCAAATTTAGTTCGGGCATTAGTCGCAGGACTTCAAAAGTGGCGATGACTCTAGTACGGTTTCTGCTGAATATAATGTTTGAAGTTGTCACGTCAAACTACCGCCCGTAAACTGACTTAACAGACAACCATTTTTTTATTGTATTTTATTAACACAGTTAATAATACGTCATCATCAACGCACGGCACTTGAATTTATAGTGCTAAACTGAGGCACAACTTAATGTGCCCCTAGTAACGTTCCTATGCTCGTGTCGTGTTCATGTTAGGAACCTGACCAAGTTATGTTACTCAGACAGTCAGGTTATAATGAGCAGTTTGGTCGCGCTGTGACTGTCCCTGAGTCGTTCCTGTTGCTTGCTGACCCAGGACCCTCAAGAAGCGACTTAAGGCGCTCGCAAGTGATTCAGTTAGGGTAGCGCACTCCTACATAGAGTTAAGGAACTAACCTGGCTAAATTAAATACATGCGAAATACCTACTTTAATGAAAAATAATTGTAAATTCTTCTTAATTGGAAAACCGTGATGAGCTTTGAATATACATCCTAAGACTGTCGCCGTTTTGTTAGCGTCTAGAATCTTAAAGGCCTTGAACATGAAAATATATCTGACTAATGTCAGACCTCCCGTGACCATGGCTATTGCGAAGTATCCGAAACGTTGGGTATGTGAAATATTTAATAAGCCGTGATGAAATCCGTAACATTTGTTTCATTATGAGCATATCACTTCGCGATTTCTCAAAAGCGTAAAAATATATTTCTGACAGCTGTGCGATTGTTCAATTGTTTATTTAGTCACATTTAGTGTAATGTTATCCGTCCATATACCTGGGCTGGTGTTGGGTAACTGGCCTTATGCCAGGGTACTGACCTACTTTGAAGCAATAAACTTCTTGTAAGATAAAATTTCAAACGATTGCTGGAAGTTAAAGGTAGGTGTTCGGTGACATCCAGAATATTCTAAACGAGGCGTGACGCATGCGTCAGGATGTTTGGATATTTGTTACTAAATGAATCGCGTATATATGAGTTTGCTTAGTATTAAATTTTACTAGTTTTTCCCGCGTTTTAAGCCGCCATGTTTGTTTCTGTGAAATAAAAAGCTTTCCTTTATAATCGGGACATTTTCATCATTAGCTTTTATCCGTCCACTGCAGAACATAGGTCTCCCTCAATGAATGCCAAGACTACCGATCCCTGCAACCATGCCATTTGCTGTGAGGCTTAAGAATAGCCCCACCCCAATACCAGCCCTGGGAGACGTAGAAGTCGTCAAAGGGCATCCAGCCTTTTAACATCAAAGGAGGTTAATATTGCGAATCGATTGCTCGGTGTCAGTATAATCTTATAATATAATATTCTCGTGTCACGGTGTACGTTATTGAACTCTTCCATAACAGCTGAATCGATTTTGATAAAAGTTTTGTGCTTATCTGGTAGGTCTGAGAATCGGACAATATCTATTTCTTATCCCCCTAAAGGAATTTTAATTTTATTTATTAATAATAGTGTTTATATCACTTTGTCTAGCCGTTGCGTGTCACAAGGGCCTTTGAGCCCGTGCCATTGTACAAATATATGGTGATTATAAAATCGGTACTGTAATTATTGTTTACTTATTACTATCAGCAGATGTAGGTATTTTCATCATTGTCTTTATTATACACTAGCTGTTGCTCGCAGCTTTGCCCACTTTAACTTAGGTTTTTTATCTGTCTCTGAATTGATGATGATTATTATATAACCTAAATTACTCCTTATGAGATCAGATTTCTGCCTTTGAAAGTTTCGTCGAAATTGTCCGCTGCGCTGTTTCAGGACCAAACAAAGCTATACGTAACTGAAAGAAGCCTGAAGAAGTACCTGATGATGATGATGAATAAGACAACATTCCACCAAGAGAACACCAATACAACGATATCTTATCTTTATTGACCTACACTCCACTAATAGAAAAAAAAATCCTTTTTTAAAATTTCATTTCTCAATAATTACTTAAATCAACATTTTATACTTCATACAACAAAATTATTCTATTTCTTATCATATAATTAAATTATATTACGTACAGGAAAATTATTAAAACCACACAAAAGTCTATACCATCTTAACATTATATTTGGCCTGCCTTTGATGGAATTCGGACTAATTGATTCGTTTTCCGTTGCGGTACCTTTTGCTGAATGTATTGAGCGATCAAATTATTTCAATTAGGCTTATAAGCGGAATTCGCTACAAACTCGTATTCACCAATCATATTAGAGATTAAATATCTAATTGAAAATACGTAAACACAAATCTTTGTAACCCTTTTACTTATACCTAATTTGGGGTTTTGCGCACGAAACCAATCACCCGTAAATGACTCGACGACCGTATCGGGTTTGACTAGCTAAAGTCTCCTGAGTAGCTCTCTACAATTTCTAAGTGTGCCATCTGCTCACCTACCTACCGATTAAGCTTAAAGGACATCAGGCTTATAAGCCTTAAAAGTCTAGACCTTTCGAAAAAAAACCTTTTACCTTTTTCCAACTATATTTGGGGTCAGTTTTAAGACTAACGGGCTGCCTTTGAATACCAGTATTTTAAATGAAGCGACTGCCTATCTGACTTCCAAAACCCAGTAATTGGCTAATATCCCTGTGGTAAAGAGAGAGAAGAGAGAGAGAGAGAGACACGGAATCGCGCACTGCCCCGTGAGTCGAAGACGGAAAAGAGAATTTCGTAGCGGTGCTCAGCGGTGATATATTAAAGCCCCAGTACCATGATGGATCACTATGTCTTTAAAGGTGTGTGAAGTTCAGCAACCCGCATTGATCCAGCGCCTCAGTGAACTAGTGCCTGTTACCCTCCTTGCCTGATTTCGAGGACAGGACCCGTACCCGGCAGTAGGACATAATATATGGGTTGCTACTTTACTTGATATCATGTAGGGTATCATATAATCTTAAAATTCCTTTATACTGAAATCTTTCATAACTATACACAGTACATTACTGGGCTTAGGCAAGCAAATCCGTGGACATACCTATTTATAAACGCTACAGTATTTAGGCTCGCCTTTAAATACTAAACTAATAGGATTAGTCTCACGATGTCTAATACGACATGATACCACGTAGGTTGAATCTGATCTGAGGTAAATTGGCTTTTAGTCGTAGTGGAACCTTGTTTAAACCTGGAAGGCCTTAAGGGAGCTAATCGGGAATCGAGGACCTGACCTTATTTAAATTTGTCCGCCATCTGATCATCCGCGACCTGGGCCAAATTGACCTTTACTTATTTTTTTAAATAACCAAAAGTTTTTGCTTTTCCCCACTCTAATATTCGCTTTACCATAGGGTACCATATTAGCCAAACTATCTCATTAGTCATGCAGGTTTTCTCACGATGTTTTTGTTCACCAATGAGTGAGCGAAGTTCTCGTGTTCAGGGTGCACTAAGAAATTTAGGAAAACCTATTTCAAGGCACCACATTCAGGTTCGAATCTGGACCCTTTCGCTTAAGAGGCCGAGCCCATACTCACTGGACCATCGTCTGTAGAGTGACGATGTTAATAGGTAATCAATAATATTATGTAATTCAGAAAAACGAAAGTCGCCGACATAGCGCGTAGGATTGGCAAGCTGAAGTGGCAATGGGCAGGCCACTTAGCGCGAAGATCGGCCGGCCGATGGGGCAAAAATATCCTAGAGTGGAGACCACGTACCACCAAACGCAGCGTGGGACGGCCACCTACCAGATGGACCGACGACCTAGTAAAAACCGCTGGGTCTCGTTGGATGCAGGTGGCAATGGACCGGTCGCACTGGGCAACTGGGTTGTTAAACAAATTTGTAATCTTGTATTCTACTATTAAGCAAGAAATCGTAAGGATTCCATCAAGTCCGGAGTTCTGGTGTCCGTTGTGCCTAACTGGGGCAGTTTGGGGCCGAGGCGCGTAGGAGGCGAATTAAGCCCTAAGCGCCTCCTACGCACCCTCATTCGCCGCCCGCGGGGGAAGGCATCGTCGCCTCTCTCACCCTCGCCCTCTCTTTTGGGGCATTACTGTCTCATGGAGACCATAACTTAAAACATAGGTACGCTAAAAAACGACGGGTTGCACTCCAGGAGTGCATTTTTTGATATTTTGGAGTGTTTAAGGAATAATTTTGCACGAATTGCTATTTGCAATATAAAAGTACTATCATTTATGTGGTAAAATACAATATTTATTTAGGGCCTGTTTCACAATCTCCAGTTAAGTTCCCAATAGGCTATCGGCAACATATTTGACAGATAGAGTATGGAGTATCTGTCAAATATGTTGCCAATAGCCTATTGGGAACTTAACTGGATATTGTGAAACAGGCCCTTATTGCACTATCGTACGCAAACATGACAACTTATATTTCACTAAAACGCTTATTTCTCAGAAAGATCTATAGTTACATTATCGTAGTCTTACGTATTTTCGATCAGTCTTAAGAAGTTCACGTCACGTGTCCTGACGCGAGTTTTTTACCCATCACAAAAAACTGCACCACGCCGCTAAAGGAGTTTTCACTTCTAAAATCTACATTGACAAACCAGAATGTCTTGCTAGATAATTTTGATTTATATAAATCCGCTGTTGTTTCCGTGAATTTATCAGTCACCAGGCAATTAAGATAAGAGTTGATACGAGAGACAGGGCAGTGCTCTCGATCTGGTTTGATCTGCTATTACCCAAAAAAACTCGCATGAATATCATCTAAGAATTATACCCCTATAATACTTATATGTGATCTGACCAGAACTTAGCCAAATCTACTGCCGTGTCGGTGGCCCCAAACAAATCCTCCATGGTACATGATATGGGACATAAGCCATCGACTGAATAGCACCGCAACTATACTTGTCATTGCTGGAAAAAACCCCACCTTACCCGGTTCTCTTGGCATCTTCCAACATCAGCACGGAGCCTGTTCAAGGACTTCCAGACTGCCCGGGGAAGATCACCACCCGGTGGTAGTTTGTCAGTACTGGTCAAGTCACATATAAATAAACTAAGGCAATAAAGAGTTTTAGCCATTTCCACTCGACAAGAAGAAGAATAATACTTATATTAGGGGCCGTCCATAAATAGCGTGATGTCTTAGGAAATTTTTAAATCCCTCCCCCTTCTGATATGTGAGGTTATAGACTACTCTTTCCCCCTAGCAAAAACCACATGTATTTTTATGTAAAAGCATATTGATACTTTCAGAATATCATTTTTACATACCAGGTATGATGCGATTAAATCGTTAAATTGAGGGAGGCCTATGTTCAGCAGTGGATAGATAAGGGCTAATGATGAAGATGAAATTTTTCTTAGTTTTGTTTTGTTCCGAACACTTCCTCTCCCTGAGGACGCGGAGAACTCCTTTAAAAGAATATAATATTTAAATTTATATAGGTATGTATGTGTTTTATGGCCGGTCCATGTTGGTTTTGGTATGGCAACGAATCTGTTGTCTCCTCAATAGGAGACCTATGTTCAGCATTGGATGGATAAAGATGATTATGTATTTCATATACAATCAAGCTTTCTGGATACAATGATTTGAAATGTTAGAATCAATATTTATCAAAACTTTAATTATTATATAATCAAGTATAACATAATCAAAGCATTGAAATAATTATGAGTAGTAATATTATATAGTAATTCCTATCACCTGACCATATTAACCAATCAAATGGTAGTAAAGACGTGATATTTGTGATTAATGTTTATATATGTAATCACTTTAGAACAGTGACATAATAAGTGATCAATGGCAGAAGTTTATCAGCCACGCTGACCGTTCGCTGATAACGCGCTCAATACAAGTAGAATATATATTTATGTATATTGTAAAGAATATGAATAATAAAGACTTCGAAACTGGCTATCTGTGAGGTGAATGGTTGCTAGTAAAATGCTATAATTCTTCCTTCATAGACATAACCTAGGTTTAAATTATATTGTTTTAAGGAAATAAGCTGTGAGCCCTTAGGATATTTCAACAGCATTTAAATGAAATTAGTTTAATATTGTTCCTAGACTGGAGGCTTAGGCTTTAGAACTTAAGATACTTAGGATTAGAGCCCTCATCATCATCATCATCAGCCTCTATCCATCCACTGTTAGGCCTCGGTGAATCGACTCCATTAATGTATATATTTTCGTAAGTACTTCAGAAACTAAGACAATCTTTCGCATTATTATCAACTAGCAGCGCCCCGTAGTTTCACCCGCGTACTTCCGATTCCCGTGAGAATACAGGGATAAATTATAGCCTATCTTTTATTCTGATGTATAAGCTACATTACCGTAAAGTTTAATTATAATCCATTCGGTAGTTTTTACGTGAAAGAGTAACAAACATCCATACTTACAAACTTTCACGTTTATAAAATTGGTAAGAAGTAAGAGCTTACGTTTATCGATGACCAATCGCAGACTAACACAAAGGACCAATTCCAAGAAGAGTCTGGGTTGGAGCAGATCATGATGAATGCAATGATATTATCATCTGTATATTCGCGATAATTGTTTTCTCGGCATGTTGTATTATTAATCTTGGAGCTTCGAAAACGACAATGTAATTACAAATCTAATATATTATTATCTGTATATGAAATATGACAGAGAATCATCTATATTATAATCAACAGGCTTGTGGTTGAGGTGGACTATCTAAATATAGCCTGACCAGAAAAATAAAATCATCACCATATTGCGAATAATTATGGAACTTATTTTAATAGTCTATACTCTATACACTATTATAGTGTTACCATATTCTGTGGCGACATCGATGCAGTACTTATTTATATTTCTGGCCAGGGGGCCTAGCCAAAATGCCATTAAGAAAGCGTTAGCGAAGTTCGAAAAAGATAAAATGTATGGGATTGACATAAAGCCGCGCTTAATTACGTGGTCCATACTCCATACTATACATTTTATCATTTTGAACTTCGCTAACGCCTTCTTAATGGCTTTTGGCTAGGTCCCCAGGTCTTCTATCTGCCAAAGAAGCACCCAGGCCCAGCTTATGAAAACCGAAATAACTAAACTTAAGTTGCTTTTTTAGCAAAATAATTAAGGTTGTAGTACCTTAATTATTTTAATAATTTAATACATGCGCCAAAAGCCTTGAAGAGCGAATGACATAATTAGTTAAAACTGGTAATTTGCTTTTAAATTTTCATTCTATCTTATAATGTATTACGACAAGGTGTAAATTTTGAAAAGGCAAAATAAAATTAGCAACGTATTACCGCCAGTAAAATCCCTTCTTTTCGAAGACCGCAGTAAATAATTCTTATTGGCTGTGGCCTGATTTTAAAGTGTCGTAGAGCATAGCTCAACTAAGCGTTATTCCGATGCGGGTACTTCCGCGAGACCTTCTCACGGTGTTTTCACATAGCAAGCGGTGAAGACACTTGTGCAGTGAAATTGCCTATAAAATAAGTAAAACAAGTAATAATGTGACCTTATATCCTTTTTTTAAACTATTTATTCCCTAGTCATAAGCTTTAAAAAAGAACATATCTGATGAAAGAAAGAAAGAAAGATAATCGTTTATTTCACCACACCAGAGACAACAACAGATACATAATTTAGATTAAGTTAATAACAATGATTCCATAAACTGAAGTGTGCCTCAAGGATGCAGCAAAATAGTTTGCTTCGACATTGTCAGATAGCAATAGTAAATATGGTCTGCAGACCATTTTATTATGTTACTAAAATTTGGAAGTTTGACGGCAGTGAAGGATTCATACATAGAATTTTAAAGATGTTTTCTGAAACGATTTTACAGAGATTTTGACGTGATAACGTCTAATAACTCGATATTACGGGCAGAATGCACAAAAAAGATGACGTCATGTAGCGTTCCGAAAGCGAGCGAGCGCGGCACGAACGAGGGAGGCATGATAATATGCGAGCGATCGGCTCACATCGGTGATGATGCATGTAATGTTTGACGTTGTCACGTCAAACTACCGTCCGTAAACCGACTATATAGACAACATTTTTTTTTGTTTTATGATTAGTTATTATTTGAAAGTTATTTACACAAATACGGTATGAATCCTTATCATTATAAATCAGTTAATTAGCTTCAGCACTTCATGAAGATTATTTTTCCCCTTTACATCATGCAAATTAAATGAATACTTTAGGAGATATAGCAAAATCAAAATAATACGCAAGAAAATAAATCGTGTTGCCGTGATTTGAATGGGTAGCGTAATAATAGAATTCTAAATCTACACTAATATTATAAAGAGGAAAACTTTGTTTGTTTGTTTGGTTGTAATGAATAGGCTCAAAAAGTACGGTACCGATTTCAAAATTTCTTTTGTCATTCGAAAGCTACATTATCCGCGAGTAACATAGGCTAAATTATATTCTGAAAAAAAGGGGTTACGTAAGATGTTTATTTATTTGTATATTTTTAGCCGAAGGAACTTCGTTCCTACCTGGTGTCCCACGACACCACATTTCTTTTTTTCCTTTATACTTTCGCTCCTTCGTTTCATCTTTCAAATCACAGTCACAAATTGACCCTTCAAAAATTCATCCGGACCTCTTAATTCTAAACCGTATCAACAAATCGTATTTTATTACAGGCACCTAATGGACGCCTAAGGTCAATGCTAGACACCTTTAAGTGGTCTAAACGGCCGCGTGACCTCGACGCCTCACGTGACCAAACAAAGGAAGTTTCACCATCTCACAGTTCGCCCGCTCCTTATGGGCATATAAAACAGTGCGTAAACAAGGATCGATCGAAAAATATTTTATTACGAATCAAGAACTATCGAGATTTAGGCCGTTTCATCATGCTATTTATGGTAACATTGTTTTAGTGTTACTTTTATATCATCATCATCATCAGCCTTTCTCCGTCCACTCCTGAACATAGGCCTCCCTCAATGAACACTAAGACAACCGATCCTTTGCTGCTCGCATCCAAAACTTTTATATACTTACCTTTACTTTTATATAGCAAAATTCAAAAAATATTTTATAACGTTATGACGTGTAAAGTATCCGAATTATCGCGAATGTAAACTAGAAAACGATAAAATCCGCGATGACTCAATATAATATTATGATTAGGTAGAATTGTATATTACACTAATTTATATTTTAAAGTTTTAAATCAATTATATGAAAATCGATTCACATTACTCCTAAATTAATTTCCTTCTTATACAATATCGGGAAATGTTATTTAATTGTATTTCTATTAACCAGAAGCCCGATAAGATAAAAGCTTATAAACTGGTTTATTTGTGGAGTTTGTTTTGGTAATTATTTCCAAAAGTTATATTATGATACGATAATAATTATCTGCCTCCTGTGATAAGTGATACTAGTGAAAATGTATACTTTACAGGACGAACACAATTTAAAAAAAAATTGTTAATAAATGGCCTAGGTGTAACCTAAATAACTTCTTTTGTAGATAATCTGTCCATTGTTTGTAGTAAATATAACAATATTAAAGAAAACCATCAAAAACCTGTTAGTTGTACTTTTTTATTTAAGCCACTATAATGAAACTTTATATACACTTTTTCCACTATTTATTTTATATATTATTACAGTTACGACGAAGTCATCATCATGAAAAAGTGTATAATATAAAGTTTCATTACAGTTGCTATAACATGAATTTCCATCAAGGGTCGGTCCTTACAATTAGTACATTCAATCAAATTTTTATTTTAAAATACAGTATCCTGATATTATGTAATAAATATTAGAAGTAGAGTTTAAATGCAAAATTTCCGCGGAGAGGACTTACGTACTTCCTATTCCCGTTTCTGTTTTTGCGTTAACGAGAGACATACATACATTCTTACAAACCTCCACGTTATAATACTAGTAGGAATCCAAATTCAAATAATTTGAATCTCCATAAAATTGTTTTTTTTACATAAGTGAGGTAATCTGATGTTGATTTTGATAATGATAATGACGACAATGATGATGAAAGCCATACTAGGAAATAGCTCATCTATCTATCTAATGGATGTTTGTTACTCTTTCACGTAAAAACTACTGAATGGATTATTATGAAACTTTACAATAATATAGCTTATACACCAGAATAACACATAGGCTATAATTTATCTCCTTACTCCAACGGGAGTGGGAAGTACGCCGGTGAAACTGCGGGGCGCTACTAGTATACAATACTTGTGAAACACATCTACTGGGACAGAATCAAATTGACGTATAGGTATGGAGGCTGCGATTCGTAATTGAGACTAACATTGTTGCGAGGTGAGTGTACAATGCAGTGAGAATTCTATAGTCTATTGTATGTATATAGTGTAAATTGGGTGTCATTGTATGATATGCTGGTGGGCAAAACATGGATGAGATAGACAAAGGAGATTAGGAAAAGGGAAGCTCAGCAGTAAGCAATTATGGGCTGTCGATTATCATACTAGACTAAGATCAAATAAAAATATGTGTGCTCAATATCACACAGCTGAAGTGAAAACGAATAACAATTATTACATAAAAATTGTCAAAAATACTAAATAGTGATGCAGCAGAGAAGAGCAACCAAGCGTATCTTTGCTCGGGTACACTCGGTTCTTCCGAGTGCAGCCGATCGAAACAGCCTCACTCACAGCCCACAAATAAATCTGTGTGGGGTGCGCCAAAAGAAGTTTTCACTTCAAAAAAGATTGTTCTAGTTCTATTTTTGTAGTCAATTGAATCTACCACTAAGGAAAGCCCATTTGGAAAATCGGGCGGTAATACTCAGTAGAACTAAACTCTAGAGCATATTATCTTATTGAGGTGTCAGACTATAAAAGATGAGAATAACGTTTTTGTTTTTATCATCTTGTATTGTTTTTTAAATGTTGTGCTTATCAGAATGAGCGGACTGAATAGATTGATTGGTAAACGAAAAAATCAGTGGATGACATAGCAATAGTAACCTTAAAATGGCATTGCACTATCACAAGTGAAGAAAAGGATCTAAAAATCTGAATACATACTGAGCGGATTTTGGATAAAAGGTGGAAATTAAAAAAGGTGTGTGTGCAACACGATAGAAGTGAACACACGTTAAATGCTCAAATACAAGCAAGTATTAAACAGTGTGCAATATACATACACTCCGACATTTGCTATCTCGCTCTTTTGTATTTGTGTCTCTTACCTGTCGTTTATTCCGTTGCATTCGATTTGAAATCACAACGATTCTAAAGAAGTTTCACTTCAAAAAGAAAATCTTGCACCTGATCAACATATTATTATGAATTAAAAATATAATAAGATATGGTTTCGATGTGACATTTTTCAATGTTTATGAATTATGCTAAATCCCTTATCATCATCATTGCATCCCTCTACGTTTCTTTCAATTAGCATCACGCCAAAATATGACTGCATTTCTAAATTAAAAACTAGTATATCTACACTAATATTATAAAGAGGAAAACTTTATTTGTTTGTTTGGTTGTAATGAACAGGCTCAAAAAGTACTGGATCGATTTCAAAAATTCGTTCACCATTCGAAAGCTACATTATCCACGAGTAACATAGGCTCAATTTTATTCTGGAAAAATATAGAATGTCAAAGATATTTGAGTTTTTCGGACACAACGTTTATAAAATCAACCAGAAAAGTTACTTATTTTGCGTACTAATATCCCGTTGTAAATCTTAGTTAACGCAGGGGAAGCTGCGGGCAACAGCTAGTTTATAATATTTGGCAAAAATCTCTGTGACATTGTGTTGGCATTGCAAAGGCTTTATTGATAACTTAGTCGGCCAAAGTACTTGGTTTAACGTTGTTTGAGCTCGCTTTACGACTATCTTTATGACGGATTGTAAAGCTAGTTTACTGATCTATTTCATTCATTATATGAAAAAACCTTTTTTACTGCTCCCTATAAAATCACTACAGTGCAGACACAATTATTACCATTAGCTATGTTGTCTAGTGTCTGTAACTTAGGTATCAGGGAGGCATCATCATCATTATCATCAGTAAGAGGGTTGTCATCATCATCAGTGAGAGGGTTGTCATCATCATCATTATCATCATCAGTAAGAGGGTTGTCATCATCATCATTATCATCATCGACCGTTATAGGTCCCGCTATTTGGCACGAATCTCTTTCTTCGGGCTAACAGTGTGTTGGGACTTCACATATTATGCGCTGTTAGGATTTCGGGTGAACTTTACACGAAGCCTTTTAAATATCATCGAACATGCATTTATTATTACGATGTTTTCCTTTACCAGTGAGCGAGTAATGGTCTTCATATTTCAGTGCACTTAGCAATTTAGATAAATCCATTTCAAGGCATCAAGAGATCAGGATCGAATGGACCTCTTAGGAGGAAAAGCCCATACTCACTGGACCATCGTTGCCTGACCTTTATATTCCAATATACATAGTATCAAGTTTATAGGAGCTCGTGGCTCAGTGGTAACAGCCGTGCGGATCGATCCACCAGGTTAAGCATCGCTTGCCGAGGTTTGTACGTAGATGGGTAACCATTTTTGCATACCGAGATTCCTCCATGCCTCGAAAAGCACGTTAAGCCGGTGCTCACAGATGCCATTCGGGGATCTTTGTCAGTCGTTACGGGTCGTCAGAAGCCCGAGAGTTGGACAACCAGTTACCGCGGGGTACTGTATTACCCAGTTACTGGGTTATGTAGGTCCGATAAGCAGTCGCACCATATTAAATTCTGGTATTCCGCTGAATCCGGTTAGACTGAAAGCTGACCCCAAAATATAGTTGGGAAAAGGCTATTCGATGACACATGTATCAAGATTGGAATGAGCATCTTATGTACTTAAGACTATGCCCTCGACTCTCGAGCTTATAGTAAATATTTTGTCGAAGATTACATTATACGTTGAATGTGTGACGTGTTTGTGTCATAATAAATTAGCCGTGACGTCCATAATTTAACACAGAGCATTAATACCCGTCTACAACCAATCCTAAATTAATATTTATGAATTTAGTCGTCCTGTAGAAGGGCTGCTGCATGTTACCTTATGCTTATTTCCCCCGTCTTTGTTTAAGAGTGATGAGACCCGACGTCGGCTCGAGACACGAGTTTGGTATGCTCAATTTAATTTAACGTCAAACACTCAACGTTGAAATCCAATAGTGCCCGATAAAAAAGCGTCGCGGTTTTAAAACACCATCGTGTGAACATAATATACACGGGTATTCATTGGATTGTTCAAACGTTTTTTTTTTTAACGACGGTAAAAACGCGCTCGTGCGTACGGAGTCTTACATTTTGGGAAATTTCCGATTTGGAAAATTATGCGGAAAATAATGACAGATTTGTAACACATTTTATTTCTTACATTATTCTCGCAATTATGTGTTACATGCATGTTCGAATAAATTTTGCATTTTCTATTCTATTCTATTTTATTCTATTCTAAATGCAAATTCCGTTTCAATAAATTTACTCGCGTTAAAGGAAATTCAAAATTCTCTTTCATTCGATCTTGTTTTTAGTTCCCGATGGGAATTTGGATGGAGCTTTGTGCAATGTAACTCTTTGCAGGATACAATGGTATTGTTGAATTCTGTCAAACGTATTTTTGGATATTAGTTCTACAAAAGCACAGATAGGTATGAACAAATCAAATCACGTACACTTAGTCCAGGATTGAAAGAAAGAAAGAAACTTATTGTTTGCTGTCCAAAACAAAATGTAACACGCTATACGGATTAATATTATTGTGAACAAAAGAGGTAGTCACCCAGTATTTTTCAAACCATTGCAGCAATGGTGAGATGCTGATTTTCAGCGACTCCTCGCGATCACTCGCTCAGAGCGACATCACTGACAGCATGCACTTATATATCTAAATATAAGCATTACTAACAAAAAATAACATATATATTAAACTAGCAAATATATTTTAAGTTGCTTAAACATTTTTATGCTGCTTTCGTGTTGATCCTTTTATCACTAG
The DNA here is from genome assembly GCA_905333005.2 of Lycaena phlaeas. NCBI lineage: Eukaryota > Metazoa > Arthropoda > Insecta > Lepidoptera > Lycaenidae > Lycaena > Lycaena phlaeas. The sequence goes on from HG995182.1 coordinate 7,383,759, forward strand.
GAGGTTTGATTTCAGAGGCGGAATTATACATTTTCATAGTGTAAAGATTTTGTTTGCTTTTTTATTATTACAATATTCACCTTCCATATCACGACCCTAAGACCCCTCTTACGCATCTCTTAGGGTTCCATGGAAAACGCTCCCTAAGCTTAAGAAACCCTGAACAACAAAATAAAAACGAATTTTGTGCCTGAAATAACTAAAGATAAGTAAAGATTATTACACTTTATTGCACATCTATGACTCATATCATCACCTTACCGCTGAATTACCGCGCGATGAAAGATACGTAAATACAAACGTACATACGTAAACTGTAGAAATCCTTTTGAATTTTCCAGAGTCCTGTAAATATAGTTATGGTAATAAATATTTATTCATGCATTCATCAATGTATTCATTCATTTTTCATTTATTCATTCATTTTTCATACATTCATTCATTCATTTTCTTATATTTTATATTATAATTTAAGAAAGTTGGAAAATACAGTGGTGATTAAAATAAAACATTTATAATAAAAACTATTCAAAATCAAAAAAAGATTTACAATATTTTTTATTTTTATTTTGTTCTCGTGAAGTATACTAGTAGAAACATGGTTAATATCCCGTTTTAAATAGTATTAAATGGACCTAATTATAACAACATTTTATGAATCACAAAATTTGTGAATTTGAATTAAAAACTTTTGTTGTGTTAATGCGAATTTCACTAATAAAATTACAATATACGAATTTTATCACAGTTTAATATAATGTTTACATGCCCGACGTATCAGAAAATATTCAGCTATGATCAAGGAAGGAGTTACCAGCGTCCTAACATTACAAAGTTATTAACCGTTTATAATTATTTAAATTAGTTACACTTTAATTTATAAACAATTATTTATTGTTACTAACTTTGTAACGTTAGGATGTTTGTTACCTCAGCCCTTCTGTGATCATGACTGCTATAAAATATACAATGCATAGGGCACGTAAAAAACTTAATAAACCACGATGAAATTTTTTCATTTATTACAATAACAAAAAACTACTTAAACAGACAGACAAAATATTATGTCTTATGTCAGTGAATAGATCCAGCTGCCCCTAATTCTGGCATAAGTCTTCAAAAATCCATTTGAGAGTAATTTGATCCTTGGTAAATAGATGTGTTTATTCTGGACAAGTTAAAACGGAATTCGTGTTGTGATTTCGCTCGTATTATGTTACCGGTAGAGTAATTAGAAAATTGTTATGATGAATGATGAAAACAGTCTGTTTAACAACTTGGAATGGTTACGTGACGTAATGACGTCATTTTATCTGTACTATCATCATCAGAATTCGATCAATACTGGACTTTAACTCAATCCTGTCCTAATATAAATGGCTGTCTTAACACACATTTTTTTCAAAGTGGCGACGTTATATTGGTTTTATTCATCATCATCATCAGCCTCTATTCGTGCGCTGAACATAGGGCTCCTTTAATGAACGCGAAGACAGCCGATCCCTAGCCACTCGTATCCAGCACCACTAGACATGGAACGAGATTTTCCATCTGGTTAATGGCCTTAAACTACGTCTACCTTTGTTTTATTCGCTTATATTTTTTTTAATTCTGTCTTTCTTTAAGTCTTGTTAAATGAACGATTTAAAATATCTACGACCGGTTTCTGAAACATTGGTCAAAGTGTCAACTAACATGGCTGTCAATGGCGGTTAACATAGTACTTACTTCAACTGACAGGCCGATCAAATTAAGTAAATTAACTCATTAATTTAACCATAATTCTGGCAACTCATTTGACACTAAACAAGAGATTTGACAATTGATTTGTTTATTTTTGCGTTGATCAGCTTTTCGGAAACCGGGCGTTAGCCTAGCCAACTAACATAACATAACATAATACGATGTACAATTTAATATTTATTAAATAACATCTAAAAGAGGAGTAAGTGATACATGTGTATCTCGACACAGCTTGTTATACGCGACAGATGATACATCTAGCTCGTCGTTAGTTCACAATTTATGGCAGAAACATATTTCGAATTGAAAAATACAATTTTTCATATCAAAAATCATACTATTATTTCCTAGCTTGCTTTGGTACATGTTTGCTTTACTTTAATATTTCCACGGCCATGGCAAAGTCGCATCACTTATTATGTACGTACGTAAAAAAACATACAGTCGAATTGATAACCTCCTCCTTTTTTTGAAGTCGGTTAAATATTGGTATTTATTGAAATTTTTACATTCGGATTCGTGTATTTTAAAATAGCCAATGGCTGAATTTAAAATTTTTTAAGCAAGATATAAAAAAAAACTTTTAGGGATTTTTTTATAAGCCCGACGTTTCGGATACTTAAAAATATATTCTGACACACGATTATTTTCTTAACGAATGTTAGTAATACATAAAAGCCAACAATTATCATGTTAAACCAGACCCTGTGAGTTCGAAAAATTGTATTGTACTTGGAATAGATATTTTAGGAAACTTATAATCAGACCCAGGACCGGGTAGAAAGATCTATCGATATAGACGACACAAATTAATTCTTAACTCTCTCATCGAAAAATTAATTTAATTAAATGAGTTTTTTTTACCTTTTTATTTTATTTTAGTTAAATAGGCAAACTAGTAGACGTGCCATCTAGTGGCAAGGGATTTACGTCACTTAAACTATTTTTTCTGCATCTCTCTTATGGAAAAAAATTAATTTAATTTAATGATTATATTTAGCACTGGTGCCGGAGAAGATAAGTTACTGGCATGGTTTGGACATGTTCGTAGAAAAGAAATCGATCACGTGACACGTAGGGCAATGGACATGCGGGTGGAAGGTTATAGGGGAAGAGGAAGACCGAAGAAGAGATGGCTGGACGGGATAAGGAGAGATATGGAGGAGTGTGGAGTGACGCGGGAACTAACGAGTATGAGGCCAGAGTGGAGGCACAAGACATATAAAGCCGACCCCAAATGAATGGGAATAATAATGGCTAGGAAGATGATGATGATGATGATAATTATTATATTTTACACACAGCACAAAAGTTTAGAACTGTACAACGAAAGGAAGATATTATGTTGACTTTTTGTGGGGCTCAATATTTCAGCATTGCCAACGTTACATTAACACCTGTATTCACAAACAATACTTGGATGTGTCCCAGATAATAGTGCTCCCGAATGCATAGGGTCATTTAAGCCAATTGACAATACTTAAATGAAATCCGCCACTCTCTTAAACCCATACAAAAGCCGGCTATTGACACCATGAGCGCAAAAATCGAAGGATTCTTTGCATAGTATTGATTCATTACTTAGCCAAGTACGCTTCTTGAATATGGGTGTAAGTTTTGTAACTATAAGTAGTGACGTCACTTCCTCCTCTGGCCAAGCACTGACCTTGACCCCCTGAAGATGAGGAGTAGTGATGTTATATCATGACTAATTTAGTCGAGACTCAGTTATCTTTCGATCCGTTTTATGCTTTGAAAATAGTAATTTTAAATTTAAATTAAAACTAATCAGACGTATAATGGCTTATTGATAAAGCATTGACATCATCAACCCAAACCCATCAGTATAGGGACCTTGTAGTGCTAAGAATAATTAATAATATGCTCATTTTGTTAATTTAAATCTATATACAATTAATTGGAGGCGTGCTTCCCTATATTTTACTTTGCAGCCAAAACTGAGAACAGTGATAGTATGTGGCAATAGGTACAAGGTTCCCATCGTACACTTTGGTGGTTGCGAGACGATAGTTATAAGGGTGTAGATACGGGGGTTGAAACATGTTAACTTTAAGTTAACGTTGAAAATGTAATACCATTATTGGTCTCAAATGGTCTGGATTGTTCTAGAAATTACTGAAATGATCTCGAAAGTTTTAATATATTGTATCCCAATGTTCTGATTGATCGAAAATGTTCTAGAACATTCTAAAATGATCTAGAGATTTCTAGAGTTATTAAGTAAGTTTTAAAATGTAGGCCTTATAAACTTAGTTAATGTGTATTTGATAATATAGAATATGGAAAAATTGTGACGTAAGAAGTGATAGATTATTAACATAATAACTATACAGTTAAAAATGACCCAGCGAAGCGGTTATTCAAAGCTAGTTTAAGTAATAATTAATATAAACCACACAAGCGCAAATCTGACTTATGGTGAGGATTTCGGAAAACTTATTTTTAAGCTTCACAATTAGGTTCAACATGTAAAAGTAAGATTTCCAAGAAGAAGTACTGTAATTAATAAGAAAAGACTCGCTCACACAATACCAGCGTCATGTGCCAGCTATGCTGTTGCATTCTGTTCGGTTTGTGAGTCTCCGGTCGCCCATTGATAAAAAAAAAACCTTTGGTTATCCGTCTAGGTATGGGCGGATCTGACAAGGCTCCAACCGGTCATTTGCCTTCTTATAACATAAATTATACAATTATATGTGTCTGCTTGTGGTACGGTATCTAATAATTCTTTTGGAACTGATTCGCAGCAGGATTTGTCTGAGACCAAACTTTCATGGTTCTACATCTATGAAAAGTACCCTAAAGTGTTTTGTCTTGACTTACAGACCGAGTTTCGCTGGAACTTTTCAATGCGCTTGGTTTGGAACATAATAAATTATGGTTGATTCCTCTAACGCTCAAAAAATACTTTGTAGCTACAATTCTGATTAAAAGAATGGATTTGTTCGAGTTATGAAGAGACATATGGAAGGACAGACAGACAGAAAGACGACAAGGAAGCTATCTTATGCCTTATAGGATAATAATATATTATCTATAACTTATATTACACCTCATTAAAAGTTGTTATAACTTATTATATCTTATTACTAGATTCCCTTTCGCCCGCATCTTTGTCCGCATTAACTTAGATTTCGAGCCGCTCCCAAATTAATAATGATTATTTTATAGCCTAAGTTACTCTAGCCTTTTTAGAGCTATAGAACATATAGAAAAAAAAAATATGTATGGTGTATACTTTTATACCTATGCATTGATTCATTTTTTATCTGTATAGATTAGCCATTTTCAAAAATGGAACCCTAAAAAAATGTATGATATTTATTTATTTTCAAGGAACACAAACAGTTAAAATTGGAACATACAATTAAATTAACAAGCATAAACCAAACATGTGTCCACAAACAATTTATATATGACATTGTGTAATGAGATTTATTAATCATAATATTATATTAAAGGCTAAAGCAATAACGACGCTTGTACCAAATAGATGATTTGACTGTTGTTGACTAAAATGCTCCATTCAGTACAATAATTCTATGCGAAGGAAATTCGAAAATGACAGGAAATTGAATGGAACTTATGTCTGCGATTGTCGAGATGTTTATTGGTTATAATATAAAATATATAGATTATAATATAAAATATAAGCAATTTTTATATTGTTTAATTAGTATATTGAGTTGAACAATGCAGAAAAATGTTTGTGACAGCGGATGGAATTTTTATATTGTTTAATTAGTATATTGAGTTGAACAATTTATATTATGTATATAATTATCGAATTCGTGTTGTATACACAAAAAGTAGTATCTTATGAATAATAGATTAGGAAAATAACGTAATGTCTTTACATAAACATCAAAAAAGTTATTTAAAATGCTCAATTTGCAAAACATGTTTTTAATTGTAATATCTTAGTAACCACTTAAAGATAAGGTTAGTTTAGTTATAAACGACGAATTCTATTATGAATAAGTACTATAAGAAGTTCATAATCATCATCATCAGCCTTTATCTGTCCACTGCTTAACATAGACCCCCCAATGAACGCCAAAACGGCCGTTATGTATAACAATAAATATATTTAGCTTTCAAATATTGCTTTGAAAATTAAACTTAACTTTTTTTTTCATTTTGTTTATTCAAAGGTTTTCAAATTATACATATAGCTAGAAGAAGTTATGAAAATTAAAAAAAAAAAGATTACGAAAAATTTTCATGGAAGTTTTGCTATCATGAGTATAACGACCGACTCATTAATCGAATCATTAAATGATAGAGCAAACAAACTCAATGACGGGGTCATACTCAAACATCTTATCCGTATCATCTTACCTAGTACGTTCACACACAATCCATAACACTTAATCCACCATTACACCTTTCCACAGTACGTAAATACGCGTAACTTTGATAAGAACGGGGGACGCGTCTGTCCACAACGACAGTCGATGCTGCACTGAAGTCTGAATTCTGAACATTTATGAACTTTCAGCATTTCCATGGAAGCCCTTGGGAAAGCCTTTATTTGGACAAGGCGTTGTGACCTTTGTCATGCATTTAAAATGACTCGGCATGTACCGAAAATGACGGTGAAATTTTGATGATCGATAGTGCGCCGCCCGCTTCATATAGTAGTTTGATAAAAATTGTTATTGAATTATGTTTATGATACAGATACGGTCAAGAGTCTTTAAATTAAATTGTTTTTCGTTAATGTTAGTAATAAATAATTTATAATATTAGCAATGAAGTTGCTCTGGCTCATTTAAGGTTCATTGGTTCGAAGAAATTTCAATGAAATTGTAATTAATTGTATCCAAGATGTTATAATGGAGATTTTCTTTAAATTAAGCCTTGTTGTTATTACTATTAATCATTGTTATTTAGTCAAATAAGAATAGCTAAAAAGTCTTATATGTGATGAAGATATTAATTATTTCCCTATGCCTGTACAGTCAGTTCGTATATATATAAATGTTTGCTGTTCTTCGGTTTGCTATTTTGACGATAAGCTTAATAATACGTGTAAATAATTTTACTGGTGGGAGAGATGTGCTGTACCGCCCTCCGGGCTTCTTGGGCACTAACATCTTGCTTGTTTCTCCTGTGAAAGATCTTGGATGTGTTTCGTAGAGAAGGGCAAGAGACAAGCAGTGTAATGCTGGCACAGAGACTTTTAACACGCTATACCTTAGGATAGGCAACGTACCACACTATGGTTCAAGCCTTGTCGTGGCGGTGGAGCTCAGCAGCCTAGGGTGAACCCAACGCCTTGGGCAAAGCGAATTGGGCTGAGGGGGCCCTATGTATCCCTCTTATAAGAAGAGGGGGCAAGTGGCGAGGACAGGAACCTCGCCTCATTGTACTGTCCCGAAGTTGGGAGGGGTTGTTCTGTGATGCGGGGCAACCCCTCTGTGGAGGTGGCATCGGTCCTCTAACGGACTGACTAGCCTTCGAGGTGCCCTGTTGCAAGCAGATCCGGGGCACCTCACCAAAGATGGCATTGGTGGCACTCGCCGGGTTTTAGTGAGTAGAGTTGCGTCCACTTACCATCTTTCGGACGCAGCGAATCCCACATACCCGCCTGGGGCGGCACACTTCCCGGCGTTAAAGAAAAAACATAAGGTTAGGCAACACAAATGAGTCGCTTGGACTAGTTCCAGGTAAACTAATATTTATTATATTCAAGGCTCGTTCATTGAGACCACTTACCACCAAGTGGTATGTCTAAACTGGCATATTTAATTAGCTTAAAAATACGGCCCCGCACACACGAGCGCTTTTTTACACAGATGTATAAAAGCGTTCGAGTCAATTATAGTCACTGTTCACATGAAGGTAGGATACTCATGTCACTGTTCACATGAAGGTGTTTTAAAGCGCAGTGGTTTTTTATTGATCACGGAGAGCAAGTAGCGCTCGGGACTTAAGACGACGCTTTTTGCCGAGCGTCACAAAAACGGTGAAATAAAACAATTAATGTAAACCTATGTATTTGTTGTGACGGCTTTTTTAAGCCGCGCTGATTTTTTAACAAGCACTGTTGGATCGACGTTAAGCGTAGGACCTTCAATCGAATTGAGCGTACGAAGCTCGCAACTTGAGCCAACGGTTTTAACGCGACGTTTATTAAGCGCTCGTGCGAAGAGAGCCTAAAAAATATCTTTATAAATAGATTTGTGTGTCAGTTTACATACCCTTCGAAACGGGACGCAGAAAAATGTTTGTGACAGCGGATGGACTGATGGACATGATGAATTGGAAATGAAATGGATTTGGGATTGTCGTTTTCCGTTTTGTTTTCTGTCACTCACGGGTTGTTAACAGGATTATCTTGACATGGAAGTTAATGAACAAGATTTTGTCACAGCTATGTTTCCATATCGATAATCGATCTGCAGTTTGAAGACGAAAGTCTTCAACCAATGCGGTGTCCCCGTGATGACCTACGGGGCCGAAACGTGGCCTATTAATTTACGACTGGTCCGCAAGTTTGCCGTAGCTCAACGTGCTATGGAGCGTGCTATGCTGGGTGTTTCATTGGCAGATAGGATTCGAAACGAAGTCCTCACGCGAAGAATTAGCACGTTGAATTGGCAATGGGCTGGTCATACACTCAGAAGAACGGATGGCCGATGGGCCATTAAGGTTCAAGAGTGGAGGCCGCGTTTAGGTAGACGAAGTGTTAGTCGGCCATTAACCAGATGGTAAGACGATCTCCATGCAGTGGCAGGTCCGCGTTGGATGCGAATAGTAAGGGATCGGTCATCTTGGCGTTCATTGAGGGAGGCCTATGTTCAACAGTGGACGGATAAAGGCTGATGATGATGATGATTAATCTATTTGCAAATAAAAATTATGTATTTTCCATTAAAAAAAAAGTAAAGTATCAACCCTTTATGTCCCACTGCTGGGCATGGGTCTCCTTCTCGAAATCAGGCGAGGAGGGTAATGGGCCATAGTTCACCGAAGCGCTGGCCCAGTGCGGGTTGGTGAACTTCACATACCTTCAGACTTTTAATAGTCGCTCGCGTATTTTCCATGCGTAACATATTTTGGCGCGAGGTACATCGACTCAAATTAGGGAATGCAATCTCGTTCTCGCGAAATGTCAGCTTTTTTTAGCGAGATTGGTCTTGGACGAAAAAGGACGAGATCTCGCGAGTTTAATGAGATTGCATCGAGCATAAAAACATATTATTCGAAGCGTGGACTTACATGAATGGAGTTGCAATATGTCGATTTCTAGCTAATGAGATTGATTTTTATTGCATTCAAGTATTTTTTGGTTATGTTAGGTTAAGTTGTGCAAAACAAGTTTCTTATATGATTTACGAGTGCAATAACGAATGATGTAGGCGAATATAGTTTGCAAAGACTCTGTGAGTGTGACGAAAGTATAGAAACAGATACGTCGAACAATATTCGATGAATATAGGTCCATTGAAAAAATGATGAAAATAAAGGTTTATCTTATAGCATTCGTAAATATTATCATTTTGGAACGAAGTTCCTTACGGCAGGCTTGGAGGAAACAGGGATTTTGCTGCGCGACCGAACTGAAAAAATGTGATAGTAAAACCGTAAGAAAAAGTGCGTGGAATAAAAAGCGTTAAATGAGACGTGCGCAGGCGCGACAGTCGCATACACAAGCGAGTAGTTTATAATACCTTTCTTTTTAGCCGAAGGAACTTCGTTCCTACCCGGTGTCCCACGACACCACATTTCTATTTTTCTAATTTATTCAAATATCGTAATTATTTGCTTAAAAAAACACAGAAAACTGCCTATCCCGCGAAATTTCGCAGTATTGTTATTCACAAATTCCTGAGATCTCGGTAGAGCCTCAATCTCGCGAGGTTTTTATTCCCTAACTGGAATATTGTTACGGCGAACAGCATGACGCTGTAAATTTTTCAGTATAAATTTTAATTATGAGTTCAACAGTGGAGGCGTTTAGGTAGACAAAGTATGTGTCAGCCATTAACCAAGTGGAAAGACGAGCTCCATGTAGTAGCCGCTCCTTATCGACGTGACAACGTCTTATAATTCGATGGAGCCGGCTGCACGCACGAAACAATATGACTCATGCGGCGTTACCTCGCTCTGAGACGTTCCTTGAAGTGTAAGCGAGGGCGCGGAACGAGCGACAAAAAGGCACAATCGGCCCATCAGTATTTTCTTATGAAGTTGTCACGTTCAACTATCGTCAGTAAACCGACTTTACAGACAACCGATTTTGTTTTCGAGTGCCAAGCGACCGGCCGTCTTGGTGTTTAGCGGAGGAGTTATTTGTTCAGATGTGAACAGATACAGTGATGATGATGATGACGAGTTTAAATAATATGAATGTAGATGTTTCGTTATTGAACTCATAAAAACCAATTTCCTCGGTTCAATCATTATATGGGTTACCTTAATAACAATGATGATTAAAAGCTAGTTCTTAAATTATTTCAAAATGTTCAGTAATTTACATTTTACTGTACCTTTTTATCTTTAATTTTTTTTATTCTTTAAATATTAAGATATTTTCGCAATACATTTGAAGTACTCGTATTAATATTCTTATAGCCAAATTTTCCTTCATGAGTGGCAATTTCTTCATGATTGGAGCAAAATTTTTTTATCTCCATAGCAAAAAAATATATATTATACAAACTTACGTCCTCAGTTTCACCTTTGAGGAAAAAAATCTAAAAAGCTTATAATAACACGGCTTACGTTATATGAAACCTACAGCGAAATTTTTGGTAAAAGAATTTCTACAAATATATAAAATTACTTGCGAAAAAAAATATTGTAACAAAAAATCTTGAGTCGCACTCTGCCGGACAAGGTTTTTTTCATCTCAAGTCACTTTGAGGATCCAGAACAGATGCTTAGATGTTATTTGAGGGCGTTATTATTGACACGGAGAAATGCTTCACAGATCAAGGGTCTGGAGAGCCCTCCGAAACTCGGAGGGCGCAAGTTAATGACGTAGCAGTTTTATAAGTTACCTCTGTGAAAAATTATGGCTACATAAAGCTTGTCCTTTAATAAATCGATCCACAATTTATGAGACGAGATTGATGAAAATGAGTTTTTGTATCAAAAGAATCGACACTTTTGAAAAGATTTCGGCTGATCATTATTTGTCGGGGAGTAGACTGAGACTGATAGTCGCAGGTTCGAATCCAGTCTAGAGCAGATAATTTAATGGTAAATTTCAGAAAATTTCTATCTTCTGAAATGATATTTACACATAAAATTTATTAATTAAATTAATACATGTTCAATAAACTTGTTTTTAGCAGTAAAATATTTAAAAGCTTAAATATATCTACACTAATATTATAACGAGGAAAACTTTGTTAGTTTGTTTGGTTGTAATGAATAGGCTCAAAAAGTACGGTACCGATTTCAAAAATTCTTTCACCATTCGATTGCTACATTATCCACGAGTAAGATAGGCTACATTTTATTCTGAAAAAAATAGGGTTCCGTAAGATATTTGGGTTTTTCGGACACAAGGTGTAAAAAATCAACCAGAAAAGTTACTTATTTTGCTTACTAAGCTCCCGTTGTAAATCTTAATTAACGCAGGCGAAGCTGTGGGCAACAGCTAGTTATTTATATAAATGATTATTGCTGAAATTATTACGAAAAGGATATTTGATTTGTTAAAGAAATCATGTTAGCAAAAAAAAATTATGTATCCTATGTTACTTCTAGTAGTAAGTAGTAAGTAGTAAAGTTTCATCATGATCGGTTGAGTGGTTCTTGCGTGAAAGTGTAGCAAACATTTCTCCTTTCACATTTATTAGTAAAGTTTTATCCATGCTAATTTTATATAGAGGTAAGATTCGTGAGTTTGTGAGGCTGTAGGAGGTATAATCACTGGATTTACTGAACTAATTTTGAAAAATCCTTTACCTATTGGTTACATTATTTCTGAGTGACATGGGCTATAATGTATCCCTGTACTCCCACGGGAATGTGAAGTAAGGGTGTTGATGCGTTGTTTTTACTTTGTAGAAGGAATTTAAATATTCAAAACATATTCTTTAAATTTTATATTTATTTTTTAATTTAAAATATTACAAAGTTTGCCTTGATTGGTACGGCTTGGTTGAAAGAATCGCAGTGTGCGCCTACGCTTTCTTGTTCTAAACGCCATCTTGACGCGAGTCGAGTCTAGAATCGTCTCGAATATTCGACGCCTCAAATGGGGTTGCCAGCGCCCTTTTCTTTTACTTCTTCTTTTTAAATTAAATACTTTTTGAAAATTTATATTATAACTGGTCGCAATAAAGGGGATAAAATCGCGGGCAGCTAGCGCTTGATATTTAGGTTAGGTTGAATGAACTTGAGTTCGTTAAATCTGGCACCTGTATTAATGCGGTCATTATCCCTTGTTCGGTGATGAGGAAATAGTGCTTAGGATTTCTCTGATAATATGCCAAGTATAGGCATTCCAGATGATTTAGGAGACCTAGAATGTGGCGTAACTAATACTAGTATTACTTAATGTGATAGTTCCAAAATACTTGGTTGAGATGCGAGATTGTTTTTATACCATAGGAGGGCAAACGAACGGTCGAAGGCTTTTGGCGACTATTGACGCCTATAAACATCCACATAACCAATATATATATACCAAGTTATAAGTTTTCATAATTGGAAATGAGTATGTTTCCATTGGGAATTTATAGTATAAAAATAAACTAATATTCTAGATAAATAGCTCATGCCCACGGCTTCACCCGCGTTAGCAAATTTTTTTTCTTTTTTAACCGATTTCAAAAAAAGGAGGAGGTTATCAATTCGTCTGTATGTTTTTTTTTTATTATTTTATTTTTTTTTTATTTTTTTTTATAAGTGTTACCTCATAACTTTTGACTGGGTGAACCGAATAGGCTCAAAAAGTACTGGACCGATTTCAAAAATTCTTTTACCATTCGGAAGCTACATCATCCACGAGTAACATATGCTAAATCTTATTCTGATAATTTTTGTTTTTCAGACACAAGGTGTAAAAAATGTTATTTCGCGTACTAAGATGCCGTTGTAAATCTTAGTTAACGCAGGCGAAGCTGCGGGCAACAGCTAGTCTTTAATAAAATGGGTAATATATTTTAAATTAAACCCAACTTAATTTTAAATCTCATATGCGAAGATTGTCGAAGCAAACATAAAGTAAAAATGAGTTTCTTTATTCTTCATTTTACGTCTACAGACTATTTTTTTAAATAAGACGTTTAAACATCAGAAGTGAAAATGCGTTTTAAAATATAAACATTTATTAAATTATCCATAAAATATCAATATTAAGGTTCACAGGTACATATTTTAAGATACATTCTTACTTACACTGCCCATACATTTACACACACTATCGCCATATTATACTTTACACATTAAAATAAACAATGACTTACGTGACCTTACAATACAATTCGGGCAGAGGTTCGTCCTCCTCAAACTCACAGACGTGAATGACCCCTCTAATAATTATACCCCGCTATTTAAAGGCAAACTTAATGACCTTCATAACGCTCGGCCGTCCTACCCACACTTTGACAATGACTACGTCACGCCACACGCAGGTACACTGGAACCTGTTCCCCGTTTCCGACTTATAGCCGCCAGATGGCGCTACGGTTGCTAACACGGCCATCCTGCATCGTGCATGCCCTCAGGCACGACATTTCTACACATCTAGTCACACAAGAAATATATTAGTATAGAAACACAAATTAGTTTGTTGCTCATAAACTGTCTCGATTATCATGACTTTCTATTAGGCTGGAGCTAGTTTCGATCGCACGCGTAACCTTATTGTACCTTTAGTCTTAGGTTCCAATAAACGTACGAAAGAAAACAGCACCACCATGACCCTAGTCTATTCTTTATCTACATGGCCACGGTTCACCTTTATGCTTAGGCAAAACCAACCAAACTTTTAGCACCGTCCCTTTAGTCTTAGGTGACGTCTAGTAGTTTCTATTAGGCCAATAAGATAAAGATAAATATAACATAAGATAAAGAAAAAGGTAACTTTAACATAATGTCACTTTGAACAATTCATTTGCTTATCTACCACATAATACTTATCATTATTCATTCAATAATGTATTACCTGACTTTACCCGAATAATATTACCTGAACACTATGGCAATAAATATCTCACTGCCTCTTAGATTTGATAATCGACAAGTCTTTCCCCAATTTATTTTAATATTATCTAAAACGTTTTTAGGCAGGCCCGAAGCCTATAATCATAAGTGTTGGCATTTAATTAAAAATCAAAAATTTCAGTTGTCTCTCGTGACTTGTGAACACACGCAACTAGACACAGAGATTCCCTTTATTAGCAACATTTTTAACTTTAGCTACCCAACATATCGGCGTTCCTATCGTCATCATCGAATTACAAATCTGGAATGTCTTAACTCTTTAACAACATAATTTCACACTCTATTCTGATCACACGACTCGCTTTTACTTTACCTTACTGCTTTTACACTCATATTCCTTTAACCACACATAAATAAAGTGTTAATCCTTACCAAACCACTTTAAATCCTTACCACAATAAATTTAATAACACTGTTTTACAGGACATTTCGTCACACTTGAACGTACTAAAATCGTCATTTATTCACCTGGTGATCATTTCATATAAATAAAGGACATTCGATCACACTAGAACATCACTTTCATTTAACGAAACTTCATCATACCGAACATAAATTCATCTTTACCACGTCTAGTCATCACTTCCTTTTAAATAATCTGTCATCATACTGAACGTACCAAGTTAATCTTAACTCCTTCTAGTGATCAATTCCTTTTGAAAAACCTTTCATCATACTCAACGTACCAAATTAGTCTTCCATCATCTAGTAATCAATCCCATCTAAAGAAAATTTTCTCACACTAGAACATTCAACATACAAGATCTTCTCTTTTTATAAAATACGTAATTATTATACTATTAATTATTATGTAAAACATTTTATCTTGACCTAAAAAACACTTGCCATTAAAAGACATTTTGTACCATTTTAAATGTATCAAATTCCTCTTTCCATACGATAATTGTCTCATACTTCCTCGTTCACTATCTCTAATACACTATGTCTTCGTATTATATTCTATCATATCTTCGGCTTATTTCACTATCCATGAATGTATCTTTAACACTGCTAAAAGCTGCTCATTTTGTCCATTACTCATTTGCCTCTTATCCAAAACTAGACCCTTTACCACATTGTACAAAGCTATACGAAATTAAGTTATCACATGGTTTTATTACTCCAGCAATCCGCACGCAATAATATATCTACAATTATCCAGCCAAGTAAAATACGCGACTGTCCACTTAAAAATCACAAATCACTTAATAACATTAAAAAAAAATTGAATCGCTTTCACACTTTGTAGCAACAGCTATATCAGACAAGATTAACATACCACGTGTTTGATCCATTACTCAACCCAAGACCACATTCGCACTGTATCGCATTGAGTCGTCTTGACCATCTACTCTCTCCTTCCGCTGTGTTCACGCTGTATATGGCTACTCCCAGCATAATACAGCATCCAAGCTATTATTTTAGTAACCACATATAGCCACACAGTGTCGTGAGGATTTACCACAGTCTGTAAAAATAAACTAAAGCCTGGCGCGCTAATGCGCTTATTAAACAATTCACACTAACGTCAGTAAATTTGTGGGGCAATGAGTTCGCCATCCCACTTCTGATTTAAACATCAGAAGTGAAAATGCGTTTTAAAATATAAACATTTATTATATTATCCATAAAATATCAATATTAAGGTTCACAGGTACATATTTTAAGATACATTCTTACTTACACTGCCCATACATTTACACACACTATCGCCATATTATACTTTACACATTAAAATAAACAATGACTTACGTGACCTTACAATACAATTCGGGCAGAGGTTCGTCCTCCTCAAACTCACAGACGTGAATGACCCCTCTAATAATTATACCCCGCTATTTAAAGGCAAACTTAATGACCTTCATAACGCTCGGCCGTCCTACCCACACTTTGACAATGACTACGTCACGCCACACGCAGGTACACTGGAACCTGTTCCCCGTTTCCGACTTATAGCCGCCAGATGGCGCTACGGTTGCTAACAGACGAAGCTTCTAGAATGAATGTGATAAAGGCATTTTAAATGTATGAGAAATTTGAGATTGTTTATTTAGCAGGAGCCTTTTCACGTTGAGAAGGTATTTTACCTTTTTAAACACACATTAATTATGCATTGCGTGTATACCTCCTGGCATGTTTCGTGTTTCGTTTTGTTCAAGTTACCGTGATATTTCTAGCTCTAAAAACAAAATCAGCTAAGATTTTCATCCTGTGAAAGTATTCTACAATCCAACACTGCCTCCTACATGATCATGTCTGATCAAATCCATTCTTTTCAACTAATAAAGATAAAAAAACATTGCCTCCTATGCTATAAAAAACATCTTTTTTTAAATAGTCTTGTGTTTTATACAAGAAATGGCAAAAAAAGTGTACTTATGTGTGTGCTGGTCACACACGGTAGAAGTTTTTTTTTTTCGGAATGACCTATGCTGTTGGCCTTAAGGCCTTTATGCTTCATCGGTTTGTAAGATGAGCAGGTCTTCAGGCATCAATTCGGGACATGCAGCGGGGCGGCGAAGGTTGATACGGTAGAAGTGAAACTCTAAAAAGTCCCTGAATAAAAATACTTATTGAAAAGCATTGAAACAAATCATCATTTTTTTTTTTTTCGGTTGGATCTATGCTAATGGTCCTAGTGACCGTTATGCGTCATCGGAAATGGGGTGATCCAGTTGGATCATCCTATGACGTTAAAAATTTGGGGGGTTGCCCCCCGCCATGTTCATGGCGTCGGGTTTGTACCTAACTTGGTCAGCTACGGTCGACTGGTTTGGAACGGGTGACGTTAGAAACCTATCGTGAGGGCCGGCCCTCCCCTCCCCCGGTAGCGGGGGAGGCGGGTCAAGCGCGGGACCCGAGCAAGCTGCCGATAGCAGAGTGCTATCGGTGATTACACGGTCTATATTGGTGTCGACTCGTAGCTGATCTGAGCCTATGCTGTCGCGGTTGATCCGGATCAACTGGTCAACGGAGTACAAATCATCAATTACGAGTAGTAGTGCACTAGCTTTAGCTCCTTGCCGCTGGATGGCTACATCTACTTGAGTTCCCCCCGCACCCCGAACGACTAATGTGTTCTATCGCCTTCTCTCACTGGCTGATACCTATACATTTACGTGTTTGTCTCTCTCTCTCTCTGTCTCTCTCTCTCTCTCTCTCTCTCTCTTGGACTTACTTTTTCATTTCATCGAGTCTGAAATCACAACGATTCTGATATTTTTTTCAGGTAAAATGTTCTTGGTAATGCGGAAGGAGAGCCTAGTAGTATAATTACATACTGGCATAGACATGTCGTGTCGTCTTTGTGTTTCAGGATAAATGTCGCAAAGAGTTCCTTGGAGCTGGCTGGAGATAGCAATTTTTGGATAGTTGATATTCGTGATGTTTACCGTGATACTTGAGAAAAGCCAGTCAAAGCCAGCGATTATTGACACCCATTAGCAACCAGAGATTATGCAGATTCATTGCCCTGACAAATATCCCTGTCTCAAGAAAAATATAAATCTCAATGGCAAATTGCCAAGTTAAATAGATTAATTAAGACAGTATTCGTGCGATAATGATAAACGACGTTTTGATTGTAAGTTTGTTTTATTCGCCTGTAACTACTAATGTTAGTTGTAAAACAAAAGAAAGTAGTTTATTGATACCGTATATAATGCGAGTCGATTGTGCGTCGGGTGTTATACAGCGTGTTGTCAAATGATTCTATGTTTTGAAGATATTCATCTGAATATTAATTTTACTGTACGATTGATAAACTAAACGTGTGTCTCTTTATAAATTGTTTTTTTGCGGCTATTTTTTGTTACGATCAAATCTTTTTTCTACACACCACTTCCGCGCCTTTTCAATTGTTTTATTTTTTTACGTTTTTGTTTGTCATGCTATTTTGAAGCCCTATCACATTTGACAAGGCGATAAAGTACGAAATAAAACGGATTTAACTGTCTAATTTTTCGTTCCCAGATTGCACTATAAGTTACATTTTCAGTATACATTTGTATACTGAAAATGTTACTTAGTATACAATTATAAAAAAATATGTATTATCAATGCAATTACTTCACATATATAATATACTTCACAAATAACACGTCTGCACGTATATTGAATATTATAATATTATGTAAATATAATATTTGACGCCTACAATATCCTCTCATGCATTTTTATTAGCTTTTCAATTCCATTAGCTAAATCCCCATTTTATGTATTTATATTTAGCATTTCTGTATGTATACAGTATATTTATTTATAATTAGGATGTATAATACTGTGAAATTAAAAGTAAATTAAATTTATTAAGTTTTTCATGACGTAGCAAAATTAATTACGTACCCTACAAACCCTTCGTTGAAGGTGTCGGTAGTTAGGACCAGTTGAATTGACAGTACGTTTGCCAAATTTTCTATGAGAAAAACCTTTATAAGCACCCTGTATATGAGAGATATCTTTTGGTCGAGGGTCAGTCCCATCGATGGCCGTTAGTGTGCGATGAAATATTTATTGCCTGAAACGAGGTTAGGGCGGCATGAATATGGAAAGTTTCGAGAACATCTTATGAGTCTCGGTGAGGCTTTGTATGAGGCTTTTGCCCCCTAATTTGTTTTTTTCTTCCATTTTTGAAATGACCATATTGTATATGTACCGCTTTTTCTATTTTTTTAAATAAGGGTTTGATATTCAATTAGTGCCTTGAGGTGGGTTTTTCTGAATGGATCCTAAAGACAAGACCATTGCATGCTCACCGGTGTAGGAAAACATCGTGAGAAAACCCGCATGTCTGATGAGATTAAAAGTCTTTGAAGGTCTGTGAAATTCAACCCGCATTGGGCCAGCGCCTCGGTAAACTAGGCCCATTGGGGCCTAATCACGATCCTTAGAAGGCAATATTCCTTACTCGATTTTAGAGAGGAGGACCGTGCTTAGCAATGGGACACATTAAGGTTAGGTAGATACTTAACTTTTTTATACTCATGAAAGTATTTTTCAAATCGGTTGAGTTGATGAGAGAAGAGGTGTTCATCATTTGCTAAGCCTTTTCCCAACTTTATTTTAGGGTCGGCTTCCAGTCTAACCGGATTCAGCTGTCAGATAAGCACCTAGTAACTGGTGGCTACAGTACCCCCGTCAAGACTGGTTGTCAGACTTTCGGGCTTCTGATGACCCGTAACGACTGCCAAAGGTCCACTCACACATCCAGAGGAGTCTCGGTATGTAAAGATGGTCACACATCCATGGACCAACCTCTGCAAGCTATATTACAGTAATGTTTCATTAAAATCCATTCAGTAGTTTTTAAGTGAAAGAGTAACAAACATTCATCCATCCATACTTACAAACGTTCGCGTTCATTATATTAGAAGATTGTGAATGTATCTATAGATGTTTGTTACTCACATAAATACTACTGAATAGATTCCCTTATAATCATACTTTACAATAATATAGCTCATACATCAGAATAGCACATACGCAATCACTCACTCCAAGGCAATGACTATAAACCTGTTATATTAATTCTCTATGCTCACACGAGAATGGGGAGTAGGTACGCGAGTGAAACCGTGAACGCTGCTATCTTTGTTGCATTAGTATCATCATTATCATCATCATCATCATCATCAGCCTTTATCCATGCACTGCTGAACATAGACCTCACTCAATGAACGCCAAGACGACCGATCACTTGCCACTCGCATCCAACGCGGACGTGCCACTGCACGGAGATCATCATCATCAGCAGCCTTTATTTGTCCACTGCCGAATAGGGGCCTTCCACATTCCCCACCATGGTTCAAGCCTTGTCGTGGCGGTGAGGCTCAGTAGCCTAGAGTGAGCCTAGCACCTTGGGCGAAGCAAATTAAGCCGAGGGGGCTCTTTGTACCCCTCTTATAAGAAGAGGGGGCAAAAGAACAGAGGGCAAGGTGCGAGGATGGGAGCATAGCCTCATTTTACTGCTCCAACGTTGTCTTTCTGTGGTGTTGGCGTCAGTTCCCTGAGAGACTGACTAGCGGTCGAGGTGCCCTGTTGCTAGCAGATCCAGGGCACCTCACCAAAGGCGGCATTGGTCACTCGCATCCAACACGGACGACTTTTAAGCATCCTATACACGGAGTGAGTCACATCAACGCAAACTCATTGTCATCTGCGATTGCCAATCTACTGCTCAGCGTGGCAGTTATGAGCATATCCTCGCAATGGATTCTAGGATTAAGAAACAATAGTATAAAAGTAAAAGTAAAGTATCAACCCTTTATGTCCCACTGTTGGGCACGGGTCTCCTCCTCGAAATCGAGCGAGGAGGGTAATGGGCCATAGTTCACCGATGCGCTGGCCCAGTGCGGGTTGGTGAACTTCACATACCTTCAAAGACTTTAAATCTCATCAGGCATGCAGGTTTCCTTACGATGTTTTCCTTCACCGGTTAGCGAGCGATGGTCTTGTGTTTGGGATGCACTTAGATATTTAGAAAAACCCATTTCAAGGCACACAGGGGGGGGGGGGGGTCAGGATCGAACCCGGAACCTCTCGCATAAGAGGCCGAGTGCATCCACCACTGGACCATCGTCGCTCTGACAATAGTTATACCTTTTAATATTCAGCAAATGTATCTGTCTAGACATCCTTATTATCAATTCTGCTACAATACTTCTACTCTACGTCATACACATACAACACTTCTATACAAGCGAGTCGTTAATTTTTACCACCCATTGTGTCTGTCGTGTATGGCCTCTTGTTTCGTATATTCAATTCTTTACATAGACATAGATTGATCGTAAATATATTAAAACAAATAGATAATTAAAATAATGTAACCTGTTAATGAGGAAAATGTCAAGAGGAAACCGTCATATCTGATATAAGATGCTGACAGCTTCGTCTGCGTAAACTAAGCACCGTCATCACCGTCAGCACCGCAGCACCGTCATCTCGACCCTATTTCCATCTAGGGCCGAGTGGCCATCAACGACGGCACTGAGCGAACCATTAAGCTCCGATGAAGAGGACACACCGCCACCAGTCACATCCTCTGAACTGCAGGCAGCAGTGGTAAAAATGGGCCTGAAAAACACAGCCCCCGGCCTCGATGGCGTGCCGGGTCGCGTCTGGGCTTTGGCGATGAAATACATGGAGCCGCACGTACTCGCCACATTGAACAACTGTTTGGTCCAAGGTCGAGTACCGTCCCGCTGGAAGTCCGGCAAACTGGTGCTGCTACAGAAGAAAGGGCGTCCGGAGAATCAACCGTCGGCGTATCGCCCTATTGTGTTGCTAGACGAGGTCTGCAAGATGCTGGAGCGGATTGTCGTGGCGCGTCTCAACCAACATCTCGAGCGCGTCGGACCAAATCTTAGTGAAAACCAACATGGTTTTCGCTTAGGTCGAGCGACCATAGGTGCGATAGAACGTCTGCGGTCCATTGCGGAAGAAGAGGTTTCCCGGGGTGGTGTAGTCTTGGCCGTGTCTCTAGATATATCCAACGCCTTCAACTCGCTGCCCTGGAAAACCATCAAAGAGGGACTGAGATACCACCGCGTGCCGAGGTACATACGCAACATCATCAGCGACTACCTCTCGGCACGATCGGTGCAGTTCCCAACGCAGGAAGGCTGGGAGGAGAAAGAAGTGGTCTGCGGTGTTCCACAGGGGTCAGCTCTCGGCCCGCTCTTGTGGAACATCGGATTCGACCCAGTGCTTCGCGGCGCCAACCTGCGGGGCGTGGAGGTAATTTGTTACGCAGACGACACTCTGGTCGTGAGTCGCGGCAAGTCTTACCGGGACGTCACTATCCTCGCGACGGCAGCGGTTGCGCAAGTAGTTCGACGGATAAGGTCGCTGGGCCTTACTGTGGCCCTAGATAAGTCTGAGGCGATATGTATGCACGGGCCCAGGAACTCGCCGCCATCTGGCCTTGCAGTTGTGATCAGCGGGACCACAATAAACGTCACACCATCTATGACGTACCTAGGCCTGGTTCTCGACGGACGATGGACGTTCAGAGAACACTTTCAACGTCTGTCAGAAAAGGTGATGAAGGCAGCTGGAGCGTTGGCATCGCTCCTCCCAAACCTAGGAGGTCCGAACCTCAGCTGCCGTCGCCTGTACATGGGAGCCATCCGCTCCATGACCATGTATGGAGCGCTTATCTGGGCAAAACATTTGTCCCGTGAAAATAGGTTGGTGCTTGGAAGACTCCAAAGAGTCATGGCGATTCGGGCAGTGCGTGGATACCGCACCATCTCTAGAGATGCGGCATGCGTACTCGCTGGCAGTATTCCCTGGGACTTAGACGCCGTATCCCTTGCTGACGTTTACTGGCGGTGCGCAACGGTTCGCGTGGAGGGCAGCAAACCTCTACCGGAAGTAGTTCGTCAGTGGAGGGACTCAGTAACAGAGAGGGCGATCGAGCAATGGGCGGAGCGGCTAGAAGAACCTCAAGTCAGCGTGAGGTTGCTGACGGCCATCCGCCCAGTTCTGAAGGAGTGGGTGAAAAGGAAGAGCGGCACGCTCTCTTTCCGCCTCACACAGGTACTGACGGGGCACGGTTGCTTTGGGCAGTACCTGTGTGAGATTGCACAAAGAGAACAAACGACGCGTTGCCACCATTGCGACGAGGTCAGGGACACGGCCGAACATACCATCACGGCGTGTCCCTCTTGGACAGGACAACGTGCGGCCCTAACGGCTGTTATCGGACAGGACCTCTCACTGCCAGCCATCATCTGCGCTATGTTGAGCAGTGAGACATCGTGGTTCGCGGTGGAGACATTTGCGCAGGAAGTTGTCTCCAGCAAAGAAGAGGCCGAGCGTCGGAGGGAGATAGAGGCGCTCGATCCCAGAAGAAGGCCGAGACGAAGACGTCGTGCGGTCAATCACGACGACCGCAACGTCCCGCCTTAGGGGGTGATCTCGGGGCGGCGATGTGGGGACGCCGTCGCCCGCTTGATTCAGTTCCCGAGCGAACCGAGATGCGCAAAGTACTCCTGCGCATCGCGGCAACAGAGAGGAAACGAGAGGGGCATACTTAAAACCCGCAGAAGAAGGGTCTGTACCATCCGGCAGACAGCCGTCAGCAGAGTCGCGGAGTACGCCAACGCCATCCCGCGGCTCAGCAGTACGACGGAGAGAAGGAGTACCGCCGGGTTTTAGTGGGTAGAGGTTGCGTCCACCCAACATCTTTCGGGCGCAGCGAGTCCCACATACCCGCCTGGGGAGTTCCCCCACGGGATGCGTAAGAGCATTTCCCGGCGTAAAAAAAAAAAAAAAAAAGCTATAGTCTAACCTTTAGTTTTTCTTGATAAATGGGCTATCTTAAACTGAAAGAATCTTTTAAATCTGACCAGTAGTTCCTGAGATTAATTTTGATAATCTATTACAGCATTTAAGAATTTCGATTAACTCTCCTGTCTATTTGCCTAATTTAGACAATAAGATACTAAAAAATGGAGGGCAACCGAGGAAAATATTATAAAATGGCATTCAACCACACACATGCATTCCATTCATTGTACAATAGGAGAAACACGTTCCCTTGAAAGAGATAAATGGTCCCTTAGTCCGTGAACAGCGCACCTTAAATCTTTTATCTATGCCTGATGTTGAAAAATAGTTCGACCAATACATACTTGTATAAATACGGGAACTTTGTATCAATTTCATGAAACTTAGTCCTGTTTATTTGTCCTTTCAGTTATTCTATTATATTCTATAATAAAATTGAAATGTTTGTTTATTTTATACGCTTTTATCTCCGTACTCACAGGATTAAAAAAACAAAACAAAAGGATTTAAAAAATACATTTAATAGCTAAATAATTGAGAAATTTTAAAGGATAGGTATTTATTTCAGGTATTTATTTTTTGTTTTCGACGCAGGCGCTTCATAAGCTTTTTATTCGAGTAGGCACTTGTCGTGTTCAAATCTATCTAAATCTATGATTTTTTTTTTGGGCAATCAACACACACGCGACGATGGGATCGGAATGAACTTGGTTTCTTTTTTAAAAATCCTTCATCGAAACATCGTTAGGAATGCATATATGCATAATATTGTACAGACTCACATTTATATAAGTATAAATGTGAGTCTGTACAATACAGTATCAATATGGTACAGTACAGTAAAAACAGTCGAAACGGCACACTTACACAAACATGCGCAACGAGACCCCTAAGCGAACCTCGCAGTGCTGTTAATAATAAATGCCACGTGGCGGGCAGTAACCGTTACGTAGTTTTTAAACTGGTCGATACTTATACTGTACTCTTTGCATCTGAATTTATTTTTTTCTTATTAGTAAGATTAAAATAAGTAATTAAAATATTAATATTGTTAAGCAACACCATTGCAGGTAATCTTCCATCATACACAGATCATGCACAGAAAAACGGACCTTATTCTGGCTCCACAAATTATAATTTAATATCAAACATTGAAAACAAAATTTCAGATGGAAATTTCAAAAATGCTGCAAATCTATTATTTTCAGATGACTCATTAGCTACACACACTTCGGAAACTCTAGCTGTGCTTCGTGATAAACATCCTACGGTTGATAGTGACACACAGCTGATAAATTTTCCTCGTACCTCCAATCCTCAGACTTTATCAGTTGGGGAGGATGCTGTCTTGTTTGCTATACGATCATTCCCAAATGGTTCTGCTGCTGGCTTAGACGGTATTTCTCCTCAACATTTAAAAGATCTAACGAATCCTTTGAACGGTGATGTTGGCAAAAAACTTTTAAAGGAACTGACTACATTAATTAATTTAATGTTGTCAGGAAAAGTTCCTGATGCAATAGCGCCCATTTTATACGGTGCTAATCTAATTGCTCTTAAAAAAAAAGATGGAGGTATTCGTCCTATTGCGGTCGGTAGCACGTTCAGAAGAATAGCCTCAAAAGTTTGTTGTCGCCATTATCGGGAAATATTAACCTCTAAATTTAAGCCTCGACAACTCGGTTTTGGGGTTAAAGGAGGATGTGAGGCAGCTGTACATGCAGCACGTTCTTTTGTCAACGGAGCTGATTTCAACATTCTTTTAAAATTAGATATCAAAAATGCTTTTAATTCTGTATATAGGGGTACTTTTTTAAACGAAATTAAAAAAGAAATACCTGATATTTTTGAATACATCTGGCAATGTTATGGTACCCCTTCTAAATTAATGTTTGGTGATGACGAAATTGAGTCCACCGTAGGATGTCAGCAAGGTGACCCTCTTGGTCCAGTTCTTTTCAGTTTGGCTATTAATCCAATTATTTCACAGTTGAAATCTAAATTTAATGTATGGTACCTTGATGACGGTTGTATAGCTGGTACTGTATCCTCGGTTTTTGATGATTTCAAAATAATTATTGAACAATTTACCGCAATTGGGCTTGAAATTAATCATAGAAAATGCGAATTGTATATTTGTAACCATATCATACCAGATCATTCTGCAGAAATAATTCATCAATTTAGTACATTAACACCAAACATCTCGGTAATGACAAAATCAAATTTAAATCTTTTAGGCGCTCCAATTTTCGAGGATGCACTACCATCTATAGTAAATTCAAAATTAGAAACTTTTCTTCAATTTTCTGATCGCCTTTTGGAATTGAAACCACACATGGCTATCTACTTTCTTCGCCTTTGCTTATTTACACCAAAATTTATGTACTTACTTCGGTGTTGTCCTATGTGGAAATTCCCTTTGGTTACCGGTCACATAGACTCTTTATTGAAGAAAATTGTATCTGAAATTCTAAATTTAAAGTTTGAAGACACCACTTGGAGACAGGCCTGCCTTCCTGTTAAATTAGGCGGGTTGGGAATTCGTACCACCTCAAGCGTGGCTCTGCCGGCTTTCTTAGCTTCTACTCACAGTTCGATTACTCTCATCAGCAATATTTTAAACATACAACAAGCTGATGTTCAAGTAACGGGCTTGAGTGAGGCTTTGGATGTTTGGAGGGCTATGTTTCCGATGGAAAATCTCCCAACTGACAAGACAAAACAAAAAATTTGGGACATGCCTGGACAAAAATTGACATTTGCTTGTCTCCTTGACCAAGAAATGGACAATGCAGAGAGAGCGAGACTATTAGCAGTCACCAGCGAACACTCCAGTGAATGGTTGTTCGCGCTTCCCTCACATAATCTTGGTACAATTTTAGATCCTGCAACGCTGAGAATTTCCATTAGTCTCCGGCTTGGTGCCAAAGTATGTGAACCTCATTTGTGCTCCTGTGGGCAGTTTGTGAATCAGTTGGGTCGACATGGCTTGTCCTGCTCCAGAAGTGCTGGTCGCTTATATCGCCACGGTACGGTTAATGATTTGGTACGTAGAGCTCTTGCCACGGTTTCTATACCAACAACATTAGAACCATGTGGTCTATTTAGAGATGATGGCAAGAGACCTGACGGTGCTACGCTTGTGCCGTGGAGACTGGGCCGCACTTTGGTGTGGGATGTAACCTGCGTAGACACGCTGGCCCCATCTTATGTGCATGAAACTTGTACTAAAGTTGGGGCCGCAGCCGATCGTGCTCAGTTTCTCAAGCATCGCAAATACTCTTCTATAACTGAAGACTATGAGTTTGCGGCGTTAGCTTTCGAAACGTTAGGGCCGTGGTCGGCTGACATGAAGCGGTTTATGAAGGATATGTCGAATCGACTGATTCTCTCATCGGGTGATCAGAAGGCTGGCAGCTATTTCGCTCAGAGAATAAGTTTAGCTATTCAGCGAGGTAATGCTGCCAGTATTCTGGGTACCATGCCCCAAATTGAAATTTTGGATGACATATTCTTTTTGTGAATATCTATATGAATATTTTAGAGTTAATTTTTGATTATAAGTTTTTAGTTTGATATTGTTGTTATTGTTAATATTGTTACGTAGATATAATATAATATTATTTATTTAGAATAAGAAATAGTATTAACGATTTGTGACGATTTAATATTAGAAGTATTTTGTGAATAAATAATATCTTATAAACAAAATTTATTAAAATATTAAATAAGTTCCAATAATTAAATAAAAGCAAGTAGTAGAGAAATCCATACGGTAATGCAGTTTGTGAATCAGCTATCCTATGGTTAGGGTTCGATTTTAATTTGCTTTGAGGCTTGAAACAAAATAGCGTATGTTTATGATAACATGTGGATAGCATTAAAAACTATGACCCGTTTTGAAAAACTCAATCATAGCATACGTAAGTACGATCCAACATACATCCAACTTTTAAAATCATTTCAGTGTTACCGAATTTACAAAAATCCGTCTTCAAAATGCATTCTGATGAAAAAACAAGCCATTCCTACAAAGCGTAAATAGTATTTCAATGATTGCTCGTTCAGTTATGATGATTGATGGAAGTCATTCATCAAGTCGCTAGCACTAGTATTCCATGGAACCAGATAACAATTCGGGGTATCGTATCTATATATTATGATTAATTTTTGTAATATGACAAGCAACAGGAAATTTATGCCTATCTGTTGACCACAGTGTCGATGTCGTTAACTTTAATTTACAATTGTATCCGAATTGATGAATATTGTTTTCACAGATTTATAAATAAAGATAGATGGAGCATAAGAGCCTGTAACATTCAAATGTACGCGTCTACGCTGCCCGAGTTTCAGTTAGCATCGAACCCAGACCGCTTTAATTCAGGGCTTTATCGACGGGGCCATTGGGTCATTAACGTGTAAAAAAGGCCTAATTTATTTGGTACATCCGAAAGCACATTAGCATGTTTGTTAAAACAATATTAATATTCACTGCTAACGTTTCCGTAAATAAATATTTTAGTTTTTTTCCGTTTGTTGTCTTCCTTATCAAAAAATAAATACTTCGAAGGTTTTATATTTATTTAAGATTAATTAGTAAGGTACTAATGAACGAAAGAGTTATGATCGTATTTTATTTTACTTAAATAAACAAATAAACCACCTATAATTAGTAAACGTCGACCATATACACATTCACATAGAATAACCCAGTAACTTATGCATGATATGTTAGCCATCCTAAAAGTTAAGGTTAAAGATATATTTATTCTCATGAAGACAAGTTAGTCACTTACATGAGAAACATAATATTATTCTAACACAAAAAATCACTGTCGCTTGAACCGATAGCACAAAAAGACATAGCTTTCCGTAGTATCACTTTACTCTATGGACATAGACATTATCCAAATAATCTGATTACATATTGTTTTCAATTAAATGTTTCGCAATTTTTGATTTGAATACATTAAGTTGAAACGTAATATCAGAATTAAAATAATAATATTTTATAGAGTAAACCTAACAGACTAAATTTAATCCAAGTGATCTTAGGTCTTACTGTTGTAAATTTTAAAATAGAGATTCGAAAACAGTTTTGATATTTTGGTCAAGTTGACAAGTATCACAAAGTAATTTGAAGTGCGTAAAGTCAAGAATCTACCAAATTTTCTTAATTATAAGTCTTGAAGCTTAGCCGTCAAGTACAACTTATTGACATTCATATTTCATAGTAACATTTGCTTCAGTGTATGCTATGATATATGTTAGCACAAACTGACTTTACACCTGTATCATGCACTAACAATCTGAGACAAGATAACCTTGGAAATTAGCATTTCAATCGGTTTTAGCCTTAAAGCTCGGAGGGCTAAGGGTCATTGAGGGGGTACTGCAGTTGTGTCATTCTAACACGGGGGTGTTGCACGGTCGATACGATAACCAAGTTTGCCGCGGATATTGCAGCCACCGCGAGCCGCCTAGCAAATTGATGTCGAACCACACGGGATGCAAACTTAATAAAGCGCAAATAATTTTGAGTCAAGTTTCTTATCCCCAACGACAGTGGCCTTTTATGGTCCATTTAGCACTCTAATAGATATTATAATGGTGTAAGAGTCAGATAAGCGTATATCTTTGTTATACAATACATTTTCACAATTTTACAGAAAATCACAATGAAAATTCGCCTCTTCAAACTTTTCCCGTTTCTATAGAGATAAAATACAATTTAAGATATATTTTTAAACGACTTCAAAGGAGGCGTTTCTTAATTCAACCGCTTATGCGCAATAATATGCTTTTTTAGGCTTGATTACATGATATATATTTTTTGAAATTCGATTGACATACGATAGTTTTTCCTTTAATTATATTCAATCTTATGAAACGTAATTATTTAATCACTGCTCTGGCTAGCTTAAACTAATCATCAAAACTAAACAAAACAATGTATAAGCTTGTATGAGTTGTATGCCCGGGAATACATAACCTTATTTATGTAATCCATGATTTTACATCACATGGTTCGTCTATTATTGTCAAACGAAGGATATTCTAAGAATAAAATATATGGGTATAAAAGAGGCAATGGTTATAATCATGTTTTTTATATTATACATTTTACACGGATTCCTTGCTACACATTCAATTGTTTTACAAGAATATACATACATTTTAATCACACACAGTATAGTATTTTACACATAAACATTTTAACATTCTACAGGTTAATCTAGATATTTAATGATATTCTAATAAACACATCAGTTGAAACATTCTAATAAAACATCAAAATACATATGCAAAACTATTACTTTCGCGCCTTGAATAAATACAATGGTATTTATTCCGGCCTATTCCGCTTTACACTTTTCCTTCTATTGATGCTTCCTTGGAAACTCTAAGTAGCGAAGTCAAGTATTGGCATTCGCACCATTACCACCAAATCTTTTTTCTCCTCTGTGTGTAGACCCGAATATGACGTACCGATTCCCCCCAAAAAGTCACGAATCCCCAGCAGTGATCCGCGTGGAAACCCGAGTGTTGCCAGTGCGACAACAGGTAAAAATGTTTTTCCAATAATTATTTTATTTAACTCTAACTGGATTTGAAAATAATTAATTATTATGAATTAATATGTACTCATAACACGTTTTCCTGCTTCTATTGAAACAACATTATCAATATTACCAGAACATCAAAAGGTATATCGTTTTTTTTTTTGGAATATACAATATTATATATTTTAATACACCGTTACGTCGTTTTGCCATTTCATAAAGGACAATATCGTAAAACGTTTTAATGAAAAAATACATTTTTTGTGGATTTGTTCATCTGATTCTTATACTGAGACATATTTAGGTAATTCTAAGTGACGAAAGTAGTTGGTGGGCGTAATTAAGAAAGAAGAAAGAAAAGAAAGAAAGTTAAGAGAAAGTTTTTACGTTTCTAAAAAAGTTTTACTTTAACGATAGTTTGATTGGATTTAATTTTTTTAGTTAAGACAGCTGTTTTATTTGGGTGAAGTCATCAGTCAAGCAAACTGCAGTTGGATTTATAGAGATAAGGGCGCCTGTTTATAAGTATTAGCAAAAGTTCACATTTTAAGCTTGCTATTTTTAAGTTATAAGCTTAATTATTTTGTTAATTCGCTGTGCTATTTTTTATTATAAAACCTATTTCAGTTTTCACTTACTATTTTGTCATGTTGCCTTTTAAAATATGGGTTTCATAATGTGTATTTGAAATGATTTATTTATACAATTACTCCGTGTACTGTAAAATAAGCACTTTCAAAGAATTATCTTTACATATAATATTAATATTGTTCATTGAAGCAGCCCAATGTCTTGAAAGGATAAAGGCTAAAAATATGATGATGATAACTCTAATGAAATATTATAAAAAAAATAAAATAATAATTGTAAGTATGGATGTTTGATACTCTTTCTCGTAAAAACTACTGAATGGATTTTAGTGAAACTTTACGATAGTATAGCTTTAATACATCAGAATAACACACGGGCTATAATTTTTCTCCGTACTCCAACGGGAACGATAACTGGTGAAACCGCGGGGCACTGTTAGATAAAAATTAAACATTTAATAAGAGTATGCATTGCACATTCTGTATGTTTTTAAGTATATATATAGAAGTAAATGTATAGAGCTATAGATACAAGGTGTAATATTCGAATATACTCATCACAAAAATTTTACCTCGTCTAAAAGTTATTACGGTCAGACGACATTCGGCTGTACATCGAAGGTCGCAAATCTGCTGGCAACATCTACTTCACAGCTTATTTTTTATTAAAGAAACAAATAACCTTATAAAGCTGTATGATTGTGATTCTGATGATGAGAAGAATATGATTGATAAGATATATCCCAAAATACGTCCAAATTTGTCGCACATTCTACGCTCCATCAAACGTAGATTTATTTCCGATATGTGAGAAAATATAATCAATTCTCGGTTTTTATTTAATATCGGAAGGAAATGATATTCAGTTGGGGAAATAACCATATTCTCCCAGCTTCCTTTCAATTCAGGTGGGGTGGGGTTCTAATGGGCAGGGTAAATTGATCGGAAA
This sequence comes from Lycaena phlaeas, assembly GCA_905333005.2. Lineage (NCBI taxonomy): Eukaryota > Metazoa > Arthropoda > Insecta > Lepidoptera > Lycaenidae > Lycaena > Lycaena phlaeas. The sequence continues at coordinate 7,415,117 of HG995182.1, forward strand.
TGCAATTTGAAATCTCTCAGGCACACAAATAGTAACATCATTTAATTATCGTGTATGTGAAGGGAATTAGGGCATGTTTGGTGTATTTGAATAAATTTATTTTCAATATTTTCAGAATCTTGTATACACAAAGCGAAGTTAATGGATTTTTATAATATGTCGGAATGAATTGGAACAGAAAATGAACTGTCTCCTCGGTCCTCCTCGAAATCAAACGATGAGGGTATCGAGCACAGACATTTGAAATAAGTTCTGTTCTGTTCTTAATATTTCTATGGTATCGAGCCATAGTTAAGTTAGAAAAAAAATCAAGACACCACAAGGGTGGTCAGGATCGAACCCGGAACCTCTCTCTCAAAAGGCAGAGCCTAATTATAATTTTTAATCACAGTTAATTAATGGACATTAGGCTCATTAAGTTAAATATTATGCATTCCTCAAGTCATAAGCAAAGTATAAATATTACCTATCTTGAGACGAAAGGTCTCTCTTGAGAAGAATCTCTGCCACTAATTATATTGCCTGTACTGCTCCTCTCTCCAAAAACTAGCTATAATATCCCGCAGAAGAAATTAGCAGTTATTACGGAGTGTTCTGAGGAATACGGACTAATACCTTAAGATGAATTCCACTACCGGACATCTCGTCAAAATTCAGCATCTCGCCCACATAGCTTCGACGTCCAAAAATCCACAATAACTCAATTTTACGGCATTTCCGATTAGAATGACGATTGTCCAGTGGTTGATGAACTCAGCCTCTTAAGTGAAATGTTCCGGTTTTGATCCTGCTCCCCCGTGTGTACCTTGATATGGATTTTTGTGTCAAGAGTGGCTGCTCCAGGTAAGGCCTGCCTTCGTATCACTGTGACCAGGGTTGATCTATTGTGAGAGCCACTATTTACAGCTCCGGTCCAAGTCCTGTTGTTTCTATAAACTCTAGGACTTTATTGGCACCAAGAGATTTGATCTCTTCTGGGTGCAATACGTACTTCCCTAGAATAAAGCTACGTCTATGCATTAGGTTGGGGCATTAAGTAAGACTGTGCATAGGCGTTTCCCCTGCTGAGTAGCAGAGTAGTGTCCATGCAGATGAAAGCACAACTCAGAGCGGCACTTCCACTGGCAAGTTTTATTGTTTTTCTTTCTACCCTTCGAGCTGTTTTCTAATATCTTGTTTAGCATTAAGCTATGTTTTACAATATAATTACTATAATCCATAAATATCAACGTCATCTTAAAATGTACGCATTGCTACTTTAAAATTCTAATATTTCTTATCTTTAGATTTGTTTAAATATCTCATGATATAATATATTTAAAAAAAACTGCCCTGCAGTTATTAATGACAATACGTGCGTTGCTTTAATTTTGAAAAATGTCGGGATCCGAGATTTATCGTTTTAGAAAACGATTAAAAATCTAATAAAGTCCTCAAACGTCCACAGATAAGAAAGCTCTCATAAAAATATAAGCTCTACAAAGCTTTATTACCAGAGAGGATTAAAAAGGTACTATCTAAGCCTTAGATTTATTATCCGTTTGCCTTAGACTCTAAGGCAAACGGATTTTCTAACGCAGCTCATTCAGGAAATTACAATTTAAAAACCCAATTACCTTCTAGGACCCATAGATAAATGAACGATAGTATATATTATACCTATATCTATTTATATGCCATGCCGCTTTTATTTTATCAAGCAGCTATGTAATGAAAAGGTGTGTAGGGCAGACAGCTAAATTACTGGCAGCGAGATATACAATTTTACATTTCAAGATGCCACATGAGTTGTAAGGTGTACATAAGGACATAAAAGGCCTTTTAGGCTTTAGGATCTTACCCCTTTCCCGTTTTAAATTCTAATAATTGAAGTTCTTTTTTTAATTCAAAATAGCTACCCAACAGAGACTACCTTATAGCTACTATATACCAGCGACTTATAACTACCAAACCAACGATTTCATGAGAGCTATCTGAGAAGAACCGTCGAAAAAAAATGTACAGTTCTAATCTTTTGATAATCCTCAAATTTAATTTTTTTTATCCTGAAATGTCATAAAAAGAACGCCTTTTTCTAAGGGATTGTGTTTTATGGAGGATATTCCATCTATTGCCACCATCGACCACACAGCCTATAGACTCCTAATGTTTGATTTTTCGTATTAAATGCATTCTGGCAACTAGCTGAGGTGAGACGAAAGGGGTTGCAATGCTGTGATTAGCTAATTCAATGTCATACATTACCAATCACGGAACGTTAAAAAGAAATGGATCGTTAAAAATATATTTTGCAACGGGAAAGAATGAGACGACACGATAGTTTGAGTACATTGATTGCGGCTTACATCGGAACTATAAGTCAGATGTGTCTCCAGAACCTGTTCCCCTGTTATTAGGAGTCTATGGGTTATGTGGTCGATGATTGCCACGTTTAAACGCTATCATGATCAGTGTTAAAACGCATGCTTTGAAATTAAAAACTGCATCCAAATAGGATATCTCGTGTAAATGTTGAAATGATACATACAGAACACACAATCAAAATAACGTGCTCATAATAACCACAAAAGAAAGCACGAGATTACCACATGGGATATGGTATTGGCATTTCATTCATGTGTTATCTGCCTTGAGTAAAGTATCTATGCCAGTACACTAGCTTAAGAGATAGTGCCATACTGCTTTGCAGCCGAATTGGGTCGGCACGACCGGGGTGGTACCTCTATCTCAGCCGTAAAGTGACAGCTATTCTGTCACGTTTCTTGCGGTTTGTGAGTTTCCGGTAGCCCATTGGGGGAGAGGCAAAAGGAGGGCAGCGCATCTGTATTACCTCTGGTTGTGTGGATGTTAAAGGACGTCGATAGTCGTAAGGCTTCGACTGTATGTTTGCTCTCCTATGCTAATACCAAAAAAAAACACAGGTACCTACACTTTTTTTTTCTTTTACGCCGGAAAATGCACTGACGCAAATCGCTGGGGAGTGGGTCTCCCCAGGCGGGTATGTGGGACTCGCTGCGCCCGAAAGCTGGTAAATGGACGCAGCTCTACCCACTAAAACCCGGCGAGTGCCACTAATGCCGCCTTTGGTGAAGTGCCCCGGATCTAAAAGCAACAGGGCACCTCGACGGCTAGCTAGTCCCTCGGGGGACCGACGCCACCTCCACAGAGGGGTTGCACCGCACCACAGAACAACCCCTCCCACCGTCAGGACAATACAATGAGGCGAGGTTCCCATCCTCGCCCCTTGCCCCCTGCTCTTTTGCCCCCTCTTCTTATACAAAGAGCCCCCTTGGCTCAATTAGTTTCGCCCAGTGTTGGGCTCACCCTAGGCTACTGAGCCCCACCGCCACGACAAGGCTTGAACCGTGGTGGGGACAGGTACCTACACTGCCTGTTCTCCCCTATTCTCCGAAACTCAGCTTAGCTTTTCAACGGGAGAAACAAGCAGGAAGATGGTGGCCAACGTGAAGGGAGTGCGGCACAGCCATATAATTATTAAAAAAAGATATCTGTGGGCAAAGCGAAACCAAATAAAAATATCATCATAATCATCATCATCAGCCTTTATAAACATCGGCCTCCCTCAATGAACGCTAAGATAAAATATATATACCTATCTGTAAACATCAACTACCCTTACCCCTAAAGTAAACTGGCCACTTGATTAATTGTTTTCAAAGAAAAAACTAGCCGCTAGGCGTGGCATAATTTATCAAAGTTCGTCGAAGTTTTCGTCATCTATCACTCGATATGTACTCAGTTCAATTGAATGTGTTCAGTCTGTCATATTATTTCATCGTCATCATCAGCCTTTATCTGTCCACTGCTTAAAATAGGCCTCCCTCAATGAACGCCAAAACTATTATATTATTTATTATATTTCAAATTTATATAGCTTTAATTTATTACGTAGGTTAATAGCTAATAAAAAAGGTGATCTAGGTCTACCTCAGATAAGGCTCCTCAAAGCGGCTGAAGGCAGTGGTTTTAACAGGGCAATGCACCCCAATGCGAGCCCCAGCACCAGTGTGCCTACCCGAGGACCTGGTAGGTCCGAAAAGGATTTCCACTGCGACATTTAAAAAAAATGGGTAAGGTTCCTCGCACTCGGAATATATGTAATATTACTACTAAACTACACGCGAGCGCTTTCAACGGCGTTTCAAGAGTCCCAGGTGTAAATCTTAGCACCTATAAAATATGTAATAAATTAGTAGTTTTATGTGATACTTACTCGAATATTGAAAAGATTAGAGTTTGTTTCGCCGGTTCTTCTCAGTGAGCTTGATAAGGAACCAGTGCGCGGTGGTAGACTCAATTGACGTTCAAAAAGATACTTTGATGGTACTATTTTGAAGAAATTTTTTTGACTTTGACTGTGACTATAATATAGTAAGTAGAGTGGCTAAAAGGTGTTATTTTAATCTAAAAATCCCTAATAACAAACCATGAGATTTTTAGGCTGTAATTGGTTTTTAATAACAAGGAAGGCGTACTACGTAAAAGGGAATAGCTTCTAAAGTATTCCATATTTTGTTCCAGAATTTTCGGAACTGTAAACCAACATTTACCCTATCGATGTCAAAGAACCAGCCAAGCGCGAATCTGACTCTCGCGTTAAGTTTCAGAAAAGTTAAAAAAAAGAGGTCAGAAGAGTGTTTTATGTAATTGGACAACAAATTAACGGTTGTGAAGTATCTAGATACGTTTTTGCTTAACACATTGAATTTGAAAAACGAGCCAAGTGCGAGTCGGATTCGCGCACGACGAGTTTCGTGCCAGCAAAAAACGCCAACAACTACTCTGTTATATGGGAGCCCCCCTTAATGATTATTATTATTTGTTGTTATAGAGGTAACAGAAATACACAATCTGTGAAAATTTCAACTGTCTAGCTATTACGGTTTTTGAGATACAGCCTGGTGACGGACGGACAGCGAAGTTAACGATTGAAATGCGCCAGTCTTAATAAGTACTTATAGTAACTTTATTGCTTACTTTCGTCAGCCAATTTTTCTTTTGAATATTGTGCTGTTGAAAAGAAAAATGCAAGAAAATGGAAGACATTTTTGTTTATAATTATAAATGACGCAGAATTATTGTTAACCTACCACGTGGAAAATAATATAAAATCTTCTAATATAATATAAATTAGTGTGACTGTTGTCTTGCTGAACTATAGAGATAATATTTTGGAATAGATAAAGAGAAGAGAGTGTTCATCATCATCTTCCTAGCCATTATTATTCCCATTTATTTGGGGTCGGCATTATATGTCTTGTGCCTCCATTTTGGCCTCATACTCGTTAGTTCCCGCGTCACTCCACACTCCTCCATATCTCTCTTTATCCCGTCCAGCCATCTCTTCTTCGGTCTTCCTCTTCCTCTATACCCTTCCACCCGTATGTCCATTACCTTACATGTCCCGTGATTGATTTCCTGTCTACAAACATGTCCAAACCATGCCAGTTGGTGACTTCTGATCTTCTCCGGCACCGGTGCTACCGGTGTTGTAGAGAAGAAATCACCCGGCTAACATTGTATTGGGTACATTTTTGCGATCATTCAGGATATTTCTTTATAAAAGGCCTTGGTTTACCATTTTTCCCTCCTTTTTTGATTTCTATCATAAATCCTGTCCTCAAGGTTAGCGAACTAAACCAAGCCATAAAATATCAGGGCCGTATACAACTGATAAAAAAATACAAAAGGAAAATATGTGAAAGCATAAAATGTATACAATACCCACTTGTATTTTTCTCACACTATCTTTATATTATAACGATAAGAGTCTTACTTTTATGTTAGTTCGTTAACTAGTAGAAATACCAACTCTTGGGTGGTCAACATTCCTTGCAAATAAAAGTATCATCATCATCAGCCTTTATCCGTCCACTGCTGAACATAGGCCTCCCTCAATGAACAAAAGTATATTAAGATTAAATATCGGTTCTAGTAGTGTCCCTTCGAAATGCAGCAAACAAGATTTCTCTGCTACTGTTATTATTATGGCTAGCACTATTTATCATAATATTTTCGTATTACTTGCGGTAGGATAGTGTGCATAAATTTTACAATTGTTATCTTTTGCCTTCTTTCTCTTCTTCCCTTCAACCTTAAACGATCCTTCGTTTAAGGTTTTAAGACATTTTAGACTTTTGTTTCGTAAAAAATCGGTTGTCTATAAAGTCGGTTTACTGACGATATTTGAACGTGACAACGTCATAAAAAATACTGTTAGGCCAATTGTGCCTCTTTGTCCTTCGTTCCGCGCTCTCGCTCGCACTTCAAGCATTAAATGGAACGCCTCAGAGCGAGGTAGCGCCGCATGAAATGACTCCATCTCATTTTCCGCTAGAGTCAAAAGTCCGCTAGGCCTAAGCGTTCGGTTGGTAAAGAATTATAAATATTTTTTTACGAAAACTTGTCGTCCTTAAACCAATTCTCTTTTACTTCGCTCAATGCTAAGACTGCCAAATCCTGGTATTGATGGAGTGCTCGTAACTTGTAGAGTTATAGCTTATCGCTAAACCAACACAAGAAATTCTTGAGATTTGACAAGCTCTTATAATTAACAAGGATCAAAACACTCGACTTATTTACTTTGAGATATATGGACATTGAACTTGAGATATTAAGACAATTTGGTATGATCCCTCAAGCGGATCGAATGATGAAACAAAGCTGTGTTTGTACCAAGAAAGAAGCTAATGGAATCGTTTCCCAGAATCAATCAATAGAAGTTTGAGGTGTCACAGTACTCCCGAACGCATAGGGTCATTCAAACCAACTCATAAACTATACTCAAATGAGATCCGCCACTGTGCGTTTGCCAAACCATATAAAGCCCGACTATTGATACCAGGAGCGTGTAGATAGAAGCGTTTTTTGCATAGTATTGTGTCATAGCCAAGTACGCTTCTTGAATACGAGTGTTAGTTTGAAACAGCGTTGCTGTGTTTTCGTGTAAAGGCTAAGACAGACGATGTAATTTCTGGCATTGACTTAACATCTTATGTTCCTGGACAGGAATCTATAGGCAACAAATAAATGAGTTGCCTGCGCTAGTTCCCGGCTAGGCGATGACTAGTTCCTAGGTGACGTCGATCACTTACCATCAGGTGGCAAGTCTTCCAGTTGCCTGTATAATTATCATAAAAAAATCGGTTGTCTGTAAAGTCGGTTTACTGACGATAGCTGAACGTGACGTCATAAGAAAATACTGATGGGCCGATTGTACCTCTTTTTCGCTCGTTCCGCGCCCTCGCTTGAACTTTAAGCCTTAAATGGAGCGAGGTAACGCCGCATAAGTCATGTCTTTTCGTGCGTGCAGCCGGCTCGACTAATAAGAGTTGTGGTATGCATGTAGTCACTTGGGAACTGTAGTAAGCATCCTAGAAACGGACAAGTAATGATGATGATACTGTTGGTCATTGACGTGGATGGTGGCTGGACTGTTTGTTTATGATACCACAGGAACAGCAAATGTGATACTAATGCTTATATCACTAACGGCTAATTTATGTTTGACGTAAAAATAAAAACGCCATTTTTAAAACAATATATTACAAACAATATTTAAGTGTATATTTCAAACAGATTTTACAAATACATTATATATTAATTAGAAAAATACAAAGCCTATTTTAATAAGCTCTTAGTTGAGATCTGTTTAATATAGATGATAATCACATAGTGTGACGTCAGTCATTTTTTTCTTAGATCATACTTTATTAAAATATGAAAATCTTGCAAATCAAGTTCGCTTTGTGCTTTGTCTCGCTGTGGAGATTTGTAACTGATTTTAAAATAACCTTCCAATGAGCCAGCTCGGGAGTGGTTGACAATTTATAAAAAAGAAAAAAAGATTTTTTTGTCCTATAACATTTTACGTATAGGTAAAATGACGACCATTTCACAAGTTTTTAGATTTAGATTCTTAAATTTTAATCTTTGTGCTTTTTATTTGTCGTATCTTACTAAATAGTATTATTTATTTGTAATTCTTTTTCTATTATACTTGTACAATATCTGACTTTTATTTTTATATTTTTTACACTACCTACTTATCTCATGGAAATAATTAAAAATATACACTTTTTGCCGTTATTAATGTACTTCTATATATAATTATGTAGTGTTTGTATACAAAAATATATTTAACTTGATAACAAGTATACAATAATATAACAGAATGATTAATACAACAACATTATAAATAAAACCTATATTTCAATATTCACAGCATGTTCTTTTTTGTATTCCTCGTTTCCAACTTTCCTTTTTAAAACCTCGAAACTTCATTACACCTCGCGAATTCTTCTTTCCTTTTCGGATCGGTCACGATTGTACTGTTTCTACTTTTCACAATAAAGTAAATGTTTCTGAAAAAAAAAACTTAAATTAATAAAATATAGCTATAATATTTCAACTAAAATCTTCCTTCCAAATATACTTTGTACTAAATATTATATTATGAGCGACTATATTCTGGATATGAGCTCAGTCTCTTAAATGAGAGCTCCGGGTTCAATCCTCATCCGCAAAAGAACACCCTGAACATGATCACTTTCTAACCTTTTTAAGACACATTAAAAGTCTTTAAAGGTTTCTGTACTATAACCTAATGGCGTGGAGGATACGGCTCATTTCAAGGACTGTGGTGGGTGGACTCGGCCTCTTATGCGAGAGGTTCCGGGTTCGATCCTGACCCTCATGTGTGCCTTGAAATGGGTTTTTATAAATTTCTAAGTGCACACTCCCTAAACACGAGACCATCGTTCGCTCATCGGTGAAGGAAAACATCTTGAGAAAACCTGCATGATTGATCATTGATGAGATTGAAAGTCTTTGAAGGTGTATGAAGTTCACCAACCCGCATTGAGCCAGCGCGTCGGTGAACTATGGCCCATTACCCTCCTCGCCTGATGTCAAGGAGGAGACCCGTGTCCAACAGTGGTACATATAAGGGTTCATACTTTATTTTACTTTTAACCAGTTTGTCTACCCAAATAACGTAAGAAAGAAAGCGATTATAATAAGGAATGGCAAAGGGAAAATATACTGAGAAGCCTACATTTGGCAATTAAAGCAATCAATGACCACTCTCACATCTTAAGCAACTTATGTTAATTTTACGACAAAAGTGAAACCATATAATATAAACGCAAATTCATATTAAGACCAGCTTTGGCCTGCAGATTTGTCCATTTTAATAATCAACTTTTTTTAACTTAGTTTTTTAAAATTCCCATTTAAATACAATTAGGAAATTTTTGTTTTGTGGAGCTAAGTAATCTATCCATTTCTACTTACAATAAAATATGTTTACTAGATTATTTTGGTTGTAATTTTAATGTTTATCCTAATATTCATATTTCATTCATACTTCTAGTCATTAAACAAAGTTGCAGATAGGCCTCCTGGCTGCAACCCGATTCGTTGCTCTGATCAGATCCACTCTACTCACAATACCACAAACTAAGATGCTCTCCGGGTGGCTGGAGATGGTAAAATATTACGAACTTCTCGAGGGACACTACCCAAAGAGAAAGAGGAATTAATTTCACGTAATATTCTTACCACGTCAATATCGATAAAGAGCTTATAGCTTGAGCTGCACTATCCAACCAGTTAAAGACACGGTCATTAAAAAAGTAATAAAATGTAATGTTCTTTATCAATATGTCATTACTTTCTCCGAAATCGCAAGACAAAAACTGGTAAAAATCGAAATCTGACAACGGCACACATTTTTAATGGCTGTTAATACGTAAAACTAATTCAGCTGCATTTAGTGAATAAATAATACAGAGTATGTTTTTAGTCTTAATAATTCAGACTGGACTAAAATAATTTGGCAAAACAATCATTTAACTCGTTTTTATATAGAAGTGGAGGTTAAGGATCTAACTCAAGTAGAAGTAAGTCAAACGATAGCGTTATTCTAAATATTTCAAGTTCATTTCGCGCCTAAAAGTCAGATAGCCCATTTTATATTTTTATTGGCTTTCGACCCCTGTCCTGGAAATATGTACGGCGTACATGGGTAAAGTATATGTATATGTATGCCAAAGGAACTACACAAATGCCGTACAGAAATGAATAACCAAAATATAGCCTATACAAATATCGACGAATTAAAAGTTTTGCACTGACTTCCGTAACCACCGTTTTTGGTACGGCACTAGGTTTTTTGAGTTATTCTTAATCATCTATAAACTTAGTAATAAGCCGTACATTATTAATTGGTCGTGATTCCTCACTTTTTTCTGGGAAATTCCATTTACTCCCATACTCCCCTGTACCGCTCTGAAATGACGGCATAGTGCTCAGAACTATTTTCTGTTATAGTACCAGCCTTCTAAGCGTCATTCACGTTGGTTCATTTCACAGGTTTTTTTCTCCACGGGCATGTAGTCTATTAGTCATAGTCAAACGATGGCTAAAATAAATGCTAAATGCGGGTTTTTGAACTTCATACACCATCAAATGCTTTGTATAATCTACAATATCTTAGATTGATATTTTATGAAATGATAACTTCTTTAGCGGCGTTGAGCATTTTTGTGGGATGGGTAAAAACTGTGAAACTCGCGTCAGGACACGTGGGCTGATCGAAAATTCGTAAGACGGTTGGAGAGGAGTGTTGTAACATTGAAATCGATTAATCGAACAATCGATTGTTTTTTTTCGATTGTCGATATTTTTTAATTGATTGTAAGAGTTTCGATTAATTAAAAAAATGGATTTTTAAAAATCTATTTTTATAAAAAAAAGTTAATTTTTTTTTAAAGTATGAAAAAAATTGAAAAGAATTAGAAAATGAAAGTTTGAAAGTTTTCACTTCTACCGGCACTCCCGGAGTGCAACCCGTCTTTTTTTTTTAATTTTAACATCGTCACTGGTATCGCTGACGTATATTTTGAGGATTTCCACACTTAATGAGTAACAGCGTATTCTAAATCTGAATTCATTATTAACACGTACATAACCAACAGCTAAAGGCAGGAATAGTTCAACGTATAAGTTTGAAATTGTCATACAATAGAATCTAGTTACTTCGAAGTTTCGTTGTTACAACTTTGTAACAGACAGCCAGCTGTTGCCTGCGACTTCACTTATTTACTTCTTCCTTCTATTTAAGCTAAAATATGAATCAATTCAACTAAGTAAGCCACTTCACTTTACGGGAGAAGCCTCAGGAGGGAACAGTTGCATTTAGCCATAAGCAAGTTTCCAATGATATTATATTATCTTATAATTAGCAGGACAGGTTTCACTCGTGTATTTACCACTCCCGTAGGAGTACGGGGATAAATTGTAGCCTAAGCGTTACTGTGATACTTTTTTTCGAATAGACCTACAATGTTGGCCTGTTGGCCTTAAAATATCATCGGAATCATTTTATGAGGGGGGTGGTCTCCTCTCCTCCTCCCTCCAGCCGTGTAGTCGAGGTGGACCGCACGGCCTTCTGGCATCGGATCAAGATGTGTGAGCTATGTTTTTGTAAAGTTTCATCAAAATCCATAGAGCAGTTTTACATAAATACATACATAACATTCTTACATACTTTTGCGTTTATAATATTAGTATGATATAGGAGAACACAATTAAGTTAGTGTTCAATGTAGTTGCCATAAGAACCTGCCTGATCTTTTATTTAGTCTAAGCAACTAACATAAGTCTCATTTTGCTTCTTATCTTATCTTGTCGAGTCTTGGACTTATCTAATATTTAAAATGTTGGCCTTTACGAGGCGAGGCAGATGCTATGAACTATTATATTGATATGCGAATATATATTTTATATATTTGTTTTTATTTGTATTGTATTCGTATAATAATATACTACGATAGATAAAATAAAAATATGATTATAAGAGTAAATATACGAGAGTTTCATACAGAGGAGTCAAGAGAGGAGAGAGGTATCACGACAAGTGGTCACCAATAGATGTTTTATATCAAATATGGAATATCAACAAGAGCAAATCTATCTCTTGTGCGTTAAGAGTTCTGAACTTTATATACATACTAGCTGTTGCCCGCAGCTTCGCCTGCGTTAGCTAAGATTTACAAAGTAAATTTTCTGGTTGATTTTTTACACCTTGTGTCCGAAAAACCTAAATATCTTACGAAACCCTATTTTTTTTTTCAGAATAAAATTTAGCCTTTATTACTCGTGGATAATGTAGCTTTTGAATGGTGAAAGAATTTTTGAAATCGGTCCAGTACTTTTTGAGCCTATTCATTACAACCAAACAAACAAACAAAGTTTTCCTCTTTATAATATTAGTGTAGATTATATCTACTATTTAGTATATTATTATGTATGTATATATAGTAAAAAAAGTTATTCAAATTTCATCGCTTACTTATTATGTTATGATCTTACTAAACAGGATTCTATATCAACGGAAAGTAACCTATATTTTTTGATGGATCGGGAAAATGGCAGACGTGGCCGCCGTTGGTAAGTGGTTCACGTCATGGTTTACCTTTAGCCCACGCAACTCATCTAGGTACGCAAGACCTAAATCTGTCTGTCAGTCTGAGACAGGGTACGGAGTCTCGGTATCAGTAATTAAACTACGTTCCTTGCCCTTCTTTCCAAAACACAGCAAAGCTGCTTCACGATAACGTGACACACTATCCCACATCGACAGACTGACAGACCAGCAGTGTTATTCTGTAAGAAACGCAGCGCTGTTGCAACGCTGTGACAGCGCTGTGAATTCAACATGGTATTCACTAAGCTTGTCAAACCATATCAAACACCCTAGCACCGTCAACGCTGTGGGCGCGACGAGCTCGTCGCAGCGTTGCGACAGCTCTGCGTTTCTTACAGAATAGCACTGAGACATAACGAAATGCTAATTAATTTCAAGCATTAAAGTATAATTAGCTAATAATAACTTACGCGAACAACACCAACGCAACCAAAGTAAGCGCTGCATCAAACAAATAGAAAGCACCAGGAAAAGACTTGATGCTCGATACGTAGATGAGGCTGGAGGTCGGCATGTACACCGACGGCGCTATGGCCTCCATCACACCGATCACGGAACTCAGCTTTGCTGAAATATCAAGTGAATTAATCAATATAAAGACACATTAATCGTAAGGGTAAGACGCAACGTGACGCGCTGACACTCGAAGAGGCGAATGTAACGCGCTGCGTCACCGCGAGCAGCATCGCAATGTTGCTAGGTACATACTTAAATCGTAGCAGACGACGCTATGCGCACACATTTCATAGAGCAACTCAAAATATACTTATTTACTAGACGAAAAGATACACATTTTACTTTGGGAATTGACAATGCGGTACACCATGTAGCACTGCACACCATGCACCTCCAGATGCCTAGAGAGGCAGGACGGGCAGTGTAATTACTAGCACCATAAAATTTACTATCTTACGTAACGAAATAGACAAAACGTAAATGAGTTAACTTTTAAGTTGAGTAGTTTATGTTCATGAGCGACGGTGACACTTACAATCATTTATATATGCCTATTCGATATAAAAAAAAACCTCACCAACTTCTTCAATCGGAACGCTCTTGGTAGCAATCGACCGGACCGCGGTGAGACCGGTGGAACTGAATATATTGAACAGGGGCGCTGAGTAGAACCATTGCCTGGTGGGTGAAAACGCGAAAACCATGCAGCCAGCTATCCTGCTCACACCCGCCAAACCGCCTATAATGCTGTCCTGCACGTTCAGCTTCTTACTGAGGATCCCTATGCAGAAGGCAGTTCCTGAAAGAGATTGACACATTTGAAAAGAACAATTTTGTTTCTCGAAGTTTGATATTAGTTTTCATAAAAAGTTTTTTATCAAAATAATTGAAAAAGCTACAGTTTTAGCGTTAATCTTACTTTATCTTTTTAAAATCGTTCTTTGGTAATCAGGTGGAGAATTTTTAAAAGCTTGTGTAATATCAGATACAATCCTTATAATATAGGTATTTTATATTTGTCGTTTCTACTTTAATTTGCAACGCGTCGAATGTATAAAAACCGTTTAAATGTAAATTAAGTACGATAAGCTTCGCAAACCCAAAAATGCGACTGTTAAAAGGTTTTGATAAGTAAATAAAAAACGAGCATTATTTGGAATGTACATTTTTAATTACTTTTATACGGTCAGTGTAGAAAATATATTGCGAACGCAATATATTTTTAAAGTAGCTGATATAATATTAAAATTGATAACAGCCCGAATTACTGTGTGTCACGATTGTGGCACTTGAACTCGGCCCAGCACATCCTTGAGGTATGCCTGAGATGGGTTCTGCGTCTGACGTTGGTCACATAGATAATAATAAGGCTCTAGGAAGACGATCCCTGGGCGGCAATCCTTCTGAGAAGCGTTAACGTCCTGGAAAGACGCCGATAGCGAGTGCGAAAACCTCCGCTTTTACCCGGTATTCGGGGCCTCCCCAAGGGGACCGAAAGATGGTGCGTAGAAAGCGATATCTGATGCGCCTCCACTAATGTCCATATACTCGTCTCTGTCTTCTGTCGACCGATAGGAACCTGGGCCTAGTATGACACGAAGACACCGAGAGACTGCTTAGTAGCAGCCGGGCAATCCGGACTTACAAGGAGTATTCCGGACTATTTCGCATAAAGACTGGTCTTTCGCTGGGGCCAGCTTGTTGCCTAAAGATCCAGCCAGGACCCTCAGAGGGCGACTGAAGGCGATCGCAGTAGTTTAAGGTTCGCACTTGGCTAGCACTGCCCAAGTGAGCCCTACGTAGGATCAGGAAAACCATTCGGTACCTGTCTTCAACTGGCAAGCCTAAAAAAAAGAAATACGCCATGGAAGGCACGGATAAATCTAGCATATAATTTCAAACTGTCTAGTTTTCATCGTTTGATGGAAGATTGACATGATCAACTTATTATTGAATAAGATGGAATGAGATTAGGATCTGATGGCAAGTATGACACTGGGTCTAGCACAGAGTACTCATTCAAGCATTGCCTATCCCGTGACTAAGGACAATAAGTCTTGATGTGTTAAAAAGTTATAAATAACTAGATGTACCCTGCCACGCTTCGCTGTGGTCGATGATAATGGACGCGGATATGAGACAGATGCAAAAAATAGATAAAAACAATCCTTGCAGATTGTATATCATGCTAAAATTTACGGTGCAGAACTTTTTGAGTTTTTGAGTACATTTTTATATATATAGATATATGCGTAAATAAATACACTCTGTTAAGATAAGGTTTTACGGATAAAAAATACTATGCACATTATGACCTGTTAACCCACTGACAGACAAAATGTTATCGACACAAAAATATTAAACTGCACAAAACATCCGACATTTTTACACTAATTGCATGTGTTTATATAAGATTGTTACAATGAAAACACATTGATTCTCTTATCTCGAATCCCCTATACTAATATTAATATAATGACGAAAAAATTCTCTGTTTGTTTGTTTGCATTCAATAACCTCCAAAACAACTGGATTTTGTTGTAAAGCGATTTCCTAATTTACTTTAACACGTTATATTATCAGCGAGAAACATAGTCTATAATATATTATATTTAAAAAAAAAAAGAGATTATTTATGAACAAAAATCAAAACAATTTTCACGCTATCTACGCGCTCTTCCCATAATTTCAATTTTATAGCATAATAAAATTTACTTCTTTGCCTATTCTAAAAAGTACAAAAGACTATAATGACAACCCCGGCGTAAGTATAAAAAAACGCATATAAACGTATATGTTTCCGGCCTCACCCCTTGCCCCCTCCTCTTTAGTTCCCTCTTCTTATAAGAGGAGTACAAAGAGCCCCCTCGAGCTGATGTTGAAGATGTTGGGCTCATCCTGGGCTACTGAGCCCCAGTGCCACGACAAGGCCTGAACCATGGTGGGGTGAACGTCCTAAATTGGAAAAATGTAACCTAATGTATCAAAATTTTCAGATAAAGTCCTTATATCTACATCTATACTAATATTATAAAGAGGAAAACTTTGTTTGTTTGTTTGTTTGGTTGTAATGAATAGGCTCAAAAAGTACTGGACCGATTTCAAAAATTCTTTCACCATTCAAAAGCTACATTATCCACGAGTAACATAAGCTAAATTTAATTCTGATAAAAATAGGGTTCCGTTAGATGTTTTGGTTTTTCGGACACAAGGTGTAAAAATGTTATTTCGCGTACTAAGATCCCGTTGTAAATCTTAGTTAACGCAGGCGAAGCTGCGGGCAACAGCTAGTTATTAATATTACTCATGATTAGTCACAAGCTATTCCACCATGGTATATGCATCAGAGAAAATTTTAATAAGTCACAGGTATTTAATTTTAATTAAAACACAATGACAATATTTTCTCCCGCGGCCGACCACTGCTACACATAGTTTAGAATTTTATAAGTACTATATACAACTAATTAAGGTTAATATAGTTTTAATTTAGTGGGTAAGTAATCTACGAAAGGATCAGTCGGATGCAGGTCGGATGTGTCATTTTAATTGAATGCGTTCTAGACTGCGGCTAAATACCTGGATAATACACCTAAAGTTTTTCTTTCCCTTAAATTTACAGCCAATTTTCCTTTGGTTTTACATCCAATAACAATAAAACAATGAATTTCTAGAACGCAATATAAAAAAGTTTATTCCGTTTTACGAAAAAAAAAACCATGGTAGAGACACAAATCGAATCGAAATAGGAAAATAAACGATAAACGTCAGAAATAAAATAATTATATAAAAAGTCTGTTTGTTTTATTTAAGACTGAGAATTTTATTTATTCATATTATTAATGATGGGTTAGAAATTTGATTGCAATAGCATTAACTCTACACTTCTTAATATTACAAGAAAATTATTATTGCTATTATTATTATTTAGAGTTATTATTTAATTTTTAACCCTACCTTAGATAATCATAATATTGTATTTATACATAAAATTTAAGTAATAACCTAAGCTCATCTTAAGGTAGGCAAATTCGTCGTCGTACATAATATGTATGTAAATACTAAACACGCAGACAGAATTCAAAAAAGTTGTTTGGTTATAACATTTATAACCAATTCAGAATTTTAC
Organism: Lycaena phlaeas; assembly: GCA_905333005.2. NCBI lineage: Eukaryota > Metazoa > Arthropoda > Insecta > Lepidoptera > Lycaenidae > Lycaena > Lycaena phlaeas. Next base: position 7,432,213 of record HG995182.1, read on the forward strand.
GGCGCCTTTTACTTATCTTGTTAAATAGACACTCTTTAATATCGAAAACGTATATTTTTATTGCGAGCATTAAAATTATTGACTGCTCTATTAGACTTTCGTCTCACCTTGTGTATGAATTTCAACCAAGTTCATCCCGGTCAGGGGGTTAAAAGAAAGGTAACCAAAAATGCTACGAAAAGGCCTTCAAAGCTTTTCAGGTTTATAAAACGTTAATTTAGTTAAATAAAATAATAGTTATAATAAATATGAATATTAATTTTGTTCTTTCTAGTTTTCCTGGGCCCGGGGGCCTTTAAGAGAAATCAGTGGGTGGGCAGATGCCTCGCCCAAGAATCAGATAGTACGTGCATACAAGTGTGAAGTAACGAATATATTCCTATTAATGGAGCTCGGAGTTTTGGAAAACAGTGGAACGAACCCTTATCAGCAGTTCAGAAGTGGACAGAGATAGGCTGGTAATGATGATGATGAAGTAAATCCAAGGTTAGCAAAAATAAAGCGTCATTAGAATATCATTCGTTTGAGTGTATTTTTTTATTGAGTGCTCACGGTACTGGATCACGATTACTAAATATTTTTTTTTATTTTTTTAAATAGAATAATAAAAAACTGAAATTTATACAAATAATTGGAACAAAGTTCCTTACGGCAGGCTTGGAGGGGGTAGGGATTTTGCTGCGCTACCGAACTGAAAAAAATGTGATAGTAAAACCGTAAGAAAAAGTGCGAAGAATAAAAAGCGTTAAATGAGGCGTGCGCAGGCGCGACAGTCGCATACACAAGCGAGAGTACCTTTCTTTTTAGGCGAAGGAACTTCGTTCCTACCTGGTGTCCCACGACACCACATTTCTTTTTTGTTTCTTTAATTTTTGAACCTGCAATTGGCTATCAACCTAATTTACTATGTACTAGTGTAAAAATCTATGTGTTTGCATCGGATTTGTATAAAAATATTTACTACACGTCACGTCCTGTCATTTAAAGCAATGGCGGCAGCTTTGCTGTTATATTTTGTCTGCTGCTTTTTGAGGGTCCTGGGTTTGAGGCAATAGGATCCCCGGCAGTGACAGACTGGTACCGGCTATGGCCAGACTTTTTTTTAGGTATTAGTGATGACTGCACGGAAGCCACTAAACAGCTCGTGACGATGTATCTAAGTAGACCAGATTTCAATCCTGGCAAGACACGAACCCGACAGGTACTGGAGGCGCATGAAGTCAGGTGCTTAACTTCTACGCCTCATTACTATAATTATACGCCTGCTTTACCATAATGCTTTACTAAAATATATTATAAGGCATTTAAAAACCAATTGCGTATGCGCCTTGAGCGACGATGGTCCAGTAGTGGGCGGACTCAGCCTCTTCTGCGAAAGGTTCCGGGTTCGATCCTGATATTTGTGACTTAAAATGGGTGTTTCTAAATTTCTAAGTACACTCTAAGCACCATTGCCCCGGTGAAGGGAAACATCGTGAGGAAACCTGCTTGTTTGATGAGATTGAAAGTCTTTGAAGGTATGTGAAGTTCACGAACCCGCATTGAGCTAGTGCATCGGTGAACTATAGCCCATTATCATCCTCGCCTGATTTCGAGGAGGAGTTCCGTACCCGTTGTAACGTTGTAACGTTATATGGGTTGATACTTTACTTTTTAAACTTTATATTATGTATTTCACGGGTAGAAGTGACGCGCTTGTGTCGTGCAGCAAATGGTTTTTTTTGCATTCTTGCTGTCTGGCAGTTCTTGGGGCTGTCGGGCAATTGCAGCAGTGAGATTTTACGCCTCAGGATTGGTTACAGACACAGGCGTGAGTTGCTAAGCTAGACTTATAGGTGAACTAGTGAACCTGCTCAGTCAGTTTACCCATCATAAAAAACCCACACGGAGGATAATTAGGGGACAAGGATAATGATGATGATGTTATAATAAAAGTTTAAAACGTAATATAAGTTTATGAGTGTTTTTGGGTGGGTCATTCATTTTATGAATGTCGTTATATTAGCTTTTTTTTCGTTTTTCAATCCCATCTTTAGTCACGAGACATTTGACATTTATTTTATTAATTCGATTAAAATATATTTTGGAGATGTTTTAAGATGTTTATAGCTTCATAAAAGGAGTGAATTGGTCTCAGACTTGTTTATATTATTATGTCCAGTAACAAATCTTTTTTGTTGTTTGTTCAATAAAAATACAATTTTATTTTTGTTGATCAACACTTCAACTTTTGTGTATCATCATCGGTTATTGCCTCATTCCTGAACTTGGTCGCTTCAGAGCTATATTCCCTCATATAATGGGTATATAATATAAAAAAATAATTGTCTTTTTTGTAATGCAAGAACCGATAGTCTGTAAAGTGGTAGTGCCAAGCTACTTTGCAGCCAAATTGGGTCGGCACGACCGGGGAGGTACCTCTCGCTCACATAATACCGGTGTAAAGTGGCAGTTATGCTGTCGCGTTTCGTGCGGTTTGTGAGTTTCCGGTTTGGGGGGAATAGGGAAAAGGAGGGCAACGCATCTGCATAACCTTTGGTTGTGTGGATGTTAATGGGCGTCGATAGTAAAAGTCGAGCTCGATTTGATGGGACCTGACCAGAGACTCGTTCATGATGATGATGATAAAAAAGGCATTATTAATTATATTATAAGCGTTAGAAGACGTTAATACATATAGAAGTTTTACACACAAAATTTTTCCGAAGTTTCGTTGTTTCTAGATCTTGGGAGTGTCTTAATGTTAGGGTGAATGGTGCCGTTTGCACATGCTCGGTCCATGCATGCGTGCACTCGCTTTGTAGACTATCCTATACTCAAATACAAAATAATAATACCTATGCTCGGAGCGTTGACCTTTATTCGTTCTATTCGTTTCGCGGAATATTATCTGCACATATTTAAATAATTTAATATTGTTCCACTAATTCATATTCCACAAAATATTGTTCTATTTTTTTAATAATACCAACAGTTGCCTTTTTCAATGTTTATTTCTTTTAGAAACATTCACACAAGCACACCTTCAGTTATAAAGAGCGCTTACTGAAAGGAAAGGCTAAACGTTTTGTTGTCTCGAATACTAAGGTATTAATAAGGTGTGGTATCTTCCACAAAAGCTATTTACTTTACTTTATTTGTTAGTATCATTTACCATACAAACACATTTTTTTATTTATATTGCAATGGTTTTGAAAGCTCTATGGCATCCTATTTTTTTTTAATTTATTTATTAATACATTAAAAAACGACAATAACATTATAATCATAATATCACATAGACCACGAAGGTCTGTGCGTGATATGGATTCAACGCAGTAGAATACAATTACCTAATTGCCAAGTACAATGAATATATATAATATACAATAAATATACAGTAATATGACCACGTAAATTATAAATATTGTAAAAGCGTATACGGTTACTTATGCTTTTGCAGGATTTTAGATAATAAATTGATTTATGTATTTCGGGACATACAGGTTTTTCAAGTAGTGTCAATTTTTTTGAAATGTTTGAAAATAATTTGACTCAAATGCGTCTAAAAATTTGACTTAATCGACGTTATTACTCACCAAATAAACCAAGGACGATGTTAATGGTGCCATACACACTGTACTCCACTTCGTTGAATTTGAACTTTCGTATCGCATACAAATAGCTGACTTGAGAATCGCCTGGAACAAGAAAAGAGCATTTGAAACGTCGGATCGTTTTTTTTTCGGATGGAGTTATGTTAATGGCCCTAATGCTTCGTCGGTAGTGGGGTGAGCTGTTTAGTTTCACTCTGTAAAATAGTAAGTGAGGGGCTGCGCCCCGCCAGCCGTGGAGTGTGACTTCCAGTGCTTCATGGTTTTTTTTTTCTCGCATGGAGCTATGATAATGGCCCTAATGCTTCGTCGGTAGTGGGGTGAGCTGTTTAGTTTCACTCTGTAAAATAGTAAGTGGGGGCTTGTCCCCCGCCAGCCGTGGAGTGTGACTTCCACTGCTTCAAAGCTTTTTTTTTCTCGGATGGAGCTATGCTAATGGCCCTAATGGCCCTAATGCTTCGTCGGTCGAATTTCACTCATTATAATTACAACTTTTACGAATTTTGCTGGGGTGTATTATGACATTTACATGCCCGATGTCTGGGATACTTTACAGCAGCCACGGGAGGACTGTTGCGCTTTTTTTTTCGGATGGAGCTACGCTAATGGCCCTAATGGCCTTAATGCTTCGTCGGAAGTGGGGTAAGCCGGTTCGCATCACCCAGTGATATAGTAAGTGGGTGTTGCCCCCCGCCAGCCGTGGAGTGTGACTTCCACGGCTTCATGGTGTCGGGTTTGTTCCTGTGACGGGTCTCTGCCTCACCATCGCCGTCGGATGAATCGGACGTCGTATTGTGTTTTAGTCATTGACACATGCAAATTATTGTTATCTATGAAAGTGGACTTAATGTTTAAATTGGAATGTTAATTAATTTATACAGTTTTGTTAATTATACTGTATATAGATTAATTGAAATGAGTAATATATTTATTGAGTCAAAAATATAAAAAAAGAAACACGAAATATTATTGGAAAAATAAGTTGAATAAAATCCTCGTTATTTCCTGTGGACACCGGTGAATCCTGACTCACAGTATTATTGAACCTACTTGAATTTATTGTTTGAATTATTTTATAAGAGGACCTTTGCCCAGCAGTGTAACAATATAGATTAGTGGTTCTTAACCGGTGGTCCGCGGACCACTGGTGGTCCCTGGAAGCATCCCAAGTGGTCCGTCCTCCGAGCCATCCTAATAAGATGATAGTGACGAGTCAACACAACGCGGTCCGCGCTTAATACATGAATTAGAACAACCCTCCTTTTATTTATATTTAGGTACTTTATATTAAATACAAACAATTTAACCAACTTGGTGGTCCAAGGCAAGACACACACACACACACACACACACACACACACACACACACACACACACACACACACACACACACACACACACACACACACACACACACACACACACACACACACACACACACACACGCACACACACTGAAAGGTGAGTTGATGCTGCTTATACAGCTAATCAATTCTAGTAATATTATGATTTCTTGCGTTTACGTAAGCTTGCTTCGCAATCAAATGCTTGCAGTCATAGCTAATTTTCTTTGACTATATCATACGTTGATTTAATTAACTCTCGTCCGCTGTTTTTGTGTCATCAATTCAATTGGTGTGATTTAATTATTCGACCTACCAAATATGTGGTATCATTTGTATAATCAAATGTTTAATTGTTTTTCTGCCATCAGAAGAAGACGATCCCCGTGCAGTGGGCGACTGGATCGTCTTCCCACCTGGTTAATGGCCGACCAACACTTATTCTACCTAAACGCGGCCATTCTTGAACCTTATTGGCCCATCGGCCATTCGTTCTTCTGATTTTGTGACCAGCCCCCTGCAACTTAAACGAGGTCAATTTTCGCGTGATATCGGTATCTCGTTCTCTGGCGGAGGTCTTCGTTTCGATATGATTATTCATTAAGTCGTGGGACGTATTAAATTATATTAGAATCAGTTCTAGGACGAAAACACCGACACGATCGAACGAACATTCAGATAATAAACCATCAAAAAGGCATTAACCCCGCATACAAAACACGCAAGCGAAAAGTGTTTGTTCTTAAAACGAATCTGTCTAGATGTAAATACTTATCGTATTCTTTATTGCAGTACAAACATGACAAAGATACGTTATATCCAGCTATATCATGGTGACAAAGTGAGAAACTAAACAGATCACACTGAAAATTTACTGAACTAACAACCACCCAAAAGATGAAAAACTTGGTTAGGGAAGTGATTTTTTTCTAGCACTTTCAAGTACACTATTTTTTTTGAATGGACCTATGCTGTTGGCCTTAAGACCTTTTAGCTTCATCGGAAAAGTTAATAAGCAGATGACTCATCTAAGAGTAATTTATCAATTACACTAGTGTACAAGCAAATGTTTGTGGCTGGTGACAACGCGTAGAGGCTGTAATCTATACTTATGCTAGCTGCCCCGACTGACTTCGGTCTGCCAAAAGTACTAATAATGCTATTAAAAAATAGGAGTTGATCGTAGAAGGGTGAAGAGGGGGCAAAAGAGCAGGGGGCAAGGGGCGAGGACGGAAACCTCATTGCAATGTCCCAACGTTGGGAGGGGTTTTCTGTGGTGCGGGACAACCCCTCTGTGGAGGTGGTGTCGGTCCCTTGAGGGACTGACTAGCCGTCGAGGTGCCCTGTTGCTTGTAGATCCGGGGCACCTGACCAAAGGCGGCATTAGTGGCACTCGCCGAGTTTTAGTGGGTAGAGCTGCGTCCACTTGCCAGGTTTCAGGTGCAGCGTCATATCCGCCTGGGAAGACCCACTCTCCCACGGGATGCCTTAACGCATTTCCCGGAGTTAAAGAAAAAAAAAGGTGTATCCTAAAAAAATAAGAACAAAAATTTCGCCTAAAAAATAATAAATTAAAATTATGGGTAGACCTCCCTTAACATTTAGGGGGATGAAAAATAGATGCTGACCTTTTCTTAGACCTACCCGATATACACAAAATTTTATAAAAATAGGTTGAGCCGTTTCGGATTATTATTGGAACGAACATTGTGACACGGTAATTTTATATATTAGATCATGTAGTATGAACCCATAAATTATATCCCACTGCTAGCACGGATCTCCTCGAAATCAGGCGAGGAGGGTATTGTGTCGTAATTCTCCGATGACCTAGCCCAGTGCGGGTTGTAAACTTTACATACCTTCGAAGACTTTCAATCATATCAGGCATGCAGGTTTACTAAGTTTAGAAAAACCCAGGTCAGGATCGAACCCAGATCCTCTCGCTAAGAGGTCGCTCGCATTTTAATGTAGTATGAATAAAACCAGCCGTTAATGACGACGCTATATTCCGTGGCATTTAAGGTACTATATTTGTTTACTTTTAAGGTCACTAGTGAACCCGATGGCTTACTGTTTTTACATCTTTGCCTGGTGCGTGTTCTTGACATACATTCTTGTTTCGTGAACGATTTCTACATAATCTGCTTTATATTTAGAGAAAATTAGCAAAAAATTAAAAAATCTTGTTTTAAAAGTCACTTATGTATATTGTGTTGTGATTTGATTCGTTCGTGGTTGACGTTGGCCACATATTTATTTTCAGTTCAATATTGAAAAAAAATGCAAAAAATGCAGATAGGAATATTACCTATACTAATTATAATAAAATTAATTTTAAATAAAAAACCAAAAACCGACTTCAAAACTGTACCTTAATTTATGTACTGTAACTAAAAAATTTAAAATAATATTGCTAAAGCTAAAGAATCCTCTTTAGCTGGCACCGACTCCAGAAATACCCAATTTTAAATAGTATACTTCTACTTCACCTCGAAGTATTTCAATATTATTTTAAATTTTTTAGTTGTACATAAATTAAGGTATAGTTTTTGGAAGTCGGTTTTTGGTTTTTTATTTAAAATTAATTTATACATAAGTAGGTAATAAGTATAGTTTTTATTTTTACTTGCAAAATTTTTGGCGTTCCCGATCTGAGTTGGATACTAGTGGTAAGGGACCTGTCGTCTTAGCGTGTATTGAGGGAACCTATGTTCAGCCATAGACGGATGAAAGTTGATGATGATGATGATGATGACCTCACAATAATACTGAATACGTTGATACATACTTAAAAAAGTATCTTATTCAGTGGTTTTTGTTCATATTATTCATATCACATTGACAAGTAATAAAATGAATAAATCGTCTGGGTATACAAAACCAACGAAAAAGGATTATTGAAAATAACTTAAAAACCGCTGATTAAATGTCAATCAAATTAATATGGGACCAATTCGGAAGCATAAGCTTTCAAACAAAACACGAATCACCAAAATCCATTCCCAAACAGCGGAGTAATCGTGTAACAAACATACAAAAAAAAAAAAAAAACATACAGACGAATTGATAATCTCCTTCTTTTTTTTGAAGTAGGTTAAAAAAGGATTGTGTGGTTTTATAAAACTTTTTTTCACATTACAGACATTTAAAAAACAAAATAGCATGGATCACTCGCACAAATAAATACCTAATAGTCTATACACTACACGGCCAGCTGATGCAAACTATAGGCGCCGTCAAATTGGCCTCCGACCGTCACGCGACATGCAACACACAGACGAAAGCTTGATGTAATAAAAGTTACACATTAAAAGGAAAGTCATAAGGACATAAGCTTGAAGTGAAAACTTGTAAGAATTATTATACATCACGTTATAAGTTACACTAGCATTTTGGTCACGCGAACCTTTAAGATTTTCCCACTACCAAAAAGTGAAAAAGTTTGAAGTTAGTTAGAGTAAGTTAGAACTAAAGAAGTTTTTTCACTTCAAAAATCTCATTTACAATAATTGAGGAAATTGTCATTTCATCTCGTCCCCAACGTCTTCAAAAAGGCATTCAAATGGCCTTCAATATTTATACCGCTGGATCGGTTTGTATCTAAAGAACAACATCTGTCAGGTCCACTACTTGATTATAATATGGCGAATAATATTTATGGGATCTGACGTCTTTAAGTTTATTGAATCGACTATGTCCAGCAGTTGTTGGATAAAGGCTGATAATGATGATGAAATAATAATCATAATAATATGTAGTTCAAAACAACTTCCTTTTATAAAGCAAATGCACGTAATAATTACGTGAAATGTGTTTAACTAATTATTCATTATAGTAAATATAATTAATTAATGTTCATACTGTGCTGACATGATGCTATTATCAGCAGACAGTATTGACTTATTGTCTGACATTGTTTTCGCCAAAGATTCTCACGAATTTTTTTTTTCACTGGATACAAACTTTCTGGAAACTCGACTCAGACACAAACTCAGAACAGAACAGAAACTCAGACGTGACGGCAGCGACGCCGATGATTGTGAAGGTGACGAGTGACGTGGCACTAGCCAAGCCAGCTCATTCATATTGTCTAGTCTTAGGCTGCAGCTTATTACTGCAGTTCCTGTTCCATTCGAAACAGCTGAGCTGTATCATTGAGGTAATAAGACCCCCATTGGTAACTAGCAAATATTAAAAATTTGGACAGCTCAATATTTCGACATTACAAAATAACGCCGGGTTCACAGGACGTATCTCGCTTGAACAATTTTAATAATGAAAATAACTATATCAATTTAAAATGTTATAAAGCACATGACCAGTTAATGCTGACCCCTACGGTATTTTATTATTTCGAGAACGAGTTTGCAAGGTCCGTGTGGTTTGCACCTATGAAATGATCTACTATTTCTCCCTTAGGGATCCGTGACAAAGAATTGGGAATTCTAGCATTAATTGTTTTGAATGACAACATAATTGGTAACATACAAGTTCATTAAAAAAATATTAAAGGGAAACTTTTATTACATTGTTTCAAACTTCTTCATTTGTGTTGCATGTCGCATGACGGTCGGCCGCGGAGTGTTTAGACTCATTTGTGCTAGTGCTGCATATTTTAGATTTCTATACCCTTGATGGAATATTATACCAAAAATGTCTATAACATGGAAAAAAAAACACTTTTACCGTGGCTTCATAAAACCACACAGTCCTTTTAAAACGACTTCAAGGAAGGAGACGTTTCTTTAGTATGATTATCAGCCAAATCTTCTCGTCCTATGTCATTGACGAATGCACGGATTTCGGAATAATATATCTATCAGGTAGAGTTTAAATTGGACAGCATGTACAATAATATTAATAAAATATGTCGGACTCAAGCCAATGTAGGTAATATAATGTAAATGAATATAAAAAATATTGAGTATTAAATAAATATTTATATTTTATCTACGGACACCTCAACATGAGACGACTCGCTCTTAGCCGCATCTCAGTATAGAAAGGACACAAAAACAGGCCAATATTACGTTTATTGGGTGGATTTATTCTCTTTGAGTTTTCGAAAGGTCTTTAACAAACTTGAGTGGAATATTTTTAAAAAGAAACCATCATAGGCTGGGATTTAAATTAAAAAGAGTAAAAACAGAATTACAATATATTTTTTTACTCTAAGGAGGCAACCGAGGAGATTTTACAACATTTTTTCGTACAACCAGAGGTTATGCAAATGAATTGCCCTTTTTTTCCCCACGAAACGCGACAATATATGTAACGGTATTATGTGAGCGAGAGATACCATCCCGGTCGTCAATAGCTTACATCCCTTCTCGTTAATTCTACTATTTCTATTAACGAGTAAAGAAAAAAGTAAAATATAAACTTATAACATGTCCCACTGCTGGGCACGGGGCTCCTTCTCGAAATTAGGCGAAGGATGTTAATTGTTGGACCTTAGCTCTCAAATGCGCTAGTCTAATGCGGGTTTGTGAACTCCACATACTTTCAAAGATTTTTAATCTCATCAGCAGTGCTATTCCGTAAAAACCATTTTGATTTGCCTGAGTGATAGAGCTCACTTTATGCTCACTTCGAAAGTGAACTTTATGGCTATACATAGATAGTCGAGTTTTAAAGAATACAAATTCGTCAAATTTGGCATATCACCGCGGATTCCGCTTTCAAGATTCGAAAACGACCTTACAGAATAGCCCTACAGGCATGCAGGTGAGAACATCGCTCACTCACCGGTGAAGGAAAATATTGCGACGAAACCTGCATGCGGTAGATTTGATGCAATTTAAAATATTTGAGGGTCTTTGAAAACTGCTGCTAAACTTACTAACTATTTGTAAATACTCTCATCGCCTTTCGAGATCTGTGGCCAGGTAGGAGGACATCAATACGGTGTTAATAATTATGAGAGTATGCAAGAAAAATACCAGTGTATAAAAAACATTATGACGACATAATGTTTTATACACTAGTATTTTTCTTGCACTAGTACACTAGTACTGAATTATGAATCTAAATTCTACACCATTCTCGAATCCACTCGAACGCTGACAATTGTATCAAGATCGCTCCAATCATTTATAGTTCAGTAATTCTTGTTCACTGAAGAACAAGCGCAGAAGAATTAAGTATAATATAAATAATATGATAATAATATTATATACAAAATACATTATACAATTCCCAATTTGGTATAGTAATTAGTCACTGTTGAAATGTCTGTCAATCGGTTACACCTAATTAAGAATTCCGTTTTCTCTTCATTTTCAGATCGAAAGACGTCAAGCGTTTTTTACATTGTTCGAAACATTGTATTGTTCATTACAAGGCTGCATATATTTAATATTGGGCACGTAATAAATTAGCGGACTAATTAGATAGGAAGAAAATACATTAGAATAAATAAATATTATAACTACTATAAAAAGTTCAGGCTGCAGCAGAATTCCCCACCATGGTTCAGGCCTTGTCGTGGCGGTGGGGCTCAGTAGCCCAGGGTGATCCCAACATCTTGGGCGAAGCGTACTGAGCCGAGGGGGCTCTTTGTATCCCTCTTATAAGAAGAGGGGACAACAGAGCAGGGGACTAGCCATCGAGGTGCCCTGTTGCTTGTAGATCCGGGGCACCTCACCAAAGGCGGTAGTGGTGGTACTCGCCGGGTTTTAGTGGGTAGAGCTGCGTCCACTTACCATCTTTCGGGTGCCACGAGTCCCATATACCCGCCTGGGGAGACCCACTCCCTAGCGGGATGCGTCAGCGCATTTCCCGGCGTAAAAGAAAAAAAAAAGGCGGCAACAGAATTGCCGGCACCTCTGGCTAATATGATATCTGGCTAATATAATATGATAATATATGTTAATATTATTTCCTAACATAGTTACTTTTCACTTAGGCGAAATTAAAAGCCACGTGAAATTAAAAGACATTAAATTAAATGCTCGATTTCAAATTTATTAACAGTTAATGCCGTTAATAAATTTGAAATTATAAATGTGTTAACATTTTTTGCGTTGAATTTGCGTTCGGGTTTTTTGAACTCGCTCACTGCTCATTCAACATCGCTATCAATTCACCGGTTTTAATACTTTGTGGGTGTATGGAATACATGGTGCGTGTTAAAGTAGTGGTTTACCTCGATCAATGGATCGGAACGGCCTAAATTCAGTCATACATATAGAATGGTGAACTAATGAGCTAAAAGTTCTCGGAACAAAATTGTCAATTCATTAGTTTTTCTTTAGATAACAGTTGTAATAGAAAGTTGGAATAATCAAATGATATACCCATTATGATGGGTATCAAGCGTCGTATCGCTCGAGCGTACTGAATGAACTTCATGACGTCAAAATGTAATAAGATACATGTAAAATTAGATTATAAGAGCGACTGAACGAAAATATCATGTGAACCTGAATATTGTTAACTAGCTGTTTTGCCCGCGGCTTTGTTCGAGTTAACTTAGAATTACAAAGTAATTTTTTTTTCCATAAAAAATATCCTTTGTTTCTTCACTTCTGATACCTCCAAAAATAATACACAGTAAAAAATGTACAAAGAATTAGAATGAACATTTAAAAGGGTGTAATTTTTTTTTACAGAAGAGCAAAGAAACCCTTTCCCCCTCCATCAGCAAAGGGACAGTCGACTCGCTTGGTAGAAACTGATAGTGATATCCATAGACGCCACTTTAAAACCAAAAATTTACAGGTGTGTACTGTGTTGCCAGCCTTTCAAATATAAGTATGATCTTTTCTTGTAGGTCTCAAGTATCGATTCGGAAATACCGGGGCAGCTGGTTTCATATTAGATTGTATGGTGCTCGATAGAAAATTCCGTAAGAATCGATTTGAATCAGACTTGTTCAATAATCAGATCCAAACAGACGAATTTTTGCTCAGCTCTCCTCGACTTGTGATTATGGTGGCGGTATGGCTCAGTAGCCTAGGGTGAGCCAGCACCTTGGGCGAAGGGAATTGAGCCAAGATTGGGGCTCTGGGGAGACCCACTCCCTCAGGATGCCCCAGTACATTTCCCGGCATAAAAGAAAAAAAAAGATGACTTGTGATGCACACTGAATTTTTCTTCGTAGCCAAATGACAGGCAAGGTCTTGGAAAGGCCGCGATAGGGAAAACGGAGAGTCGGTCGACCTTCGATCATCTTGAATGCACCAGTGTGCATTATGTGCAAATAATGCACACTTTTGAAACATATTAAATACTTTAGTGCATTTACTCAAATTCTCAAAATATAGAGTTTAAAGTATTTGAAGATTTTCTTATACTTAAAAATATAACTCTTATTGTAAAATAAAATTTAATTTTATCAACCAATCGTTTCAAATCGAAACAATCTCGAGACACAATTGATGGATTTTAAAAATTAAAGTGACATTGATCGCCGAAAGATTTTCCTGCATAGGTACTGCAATTTTATAAGTAGGTAACTGTAATATTATGTTCAATAAACATCGTCAAATAACACCGATACAATTCTTATGAAAAAAGTTAAGTCCCGCAAAAAGGTTTGCAAAAAATGCCGCAAAGCTTTGCATTACACTTGTCATTATCAACCAAACCTTACATCGTATCACAGTTATTCGATAAGTATTCAAAATCATTACGGGTTTCGTATGTAAATGCTCCAGACATCAAAAATGACAGGTTTTCGACCAGTGACGTAACGCGTACACTCCACAAAATATCATTAATTTGTTCTTGGTATAAACATAGATTAAAAAATAAAATAGTAAAAAACTTAATATCACACGAGAAGTAATTTTCACGGATTTCCTTGTGTTAGCCGCTTTTCACACTACCTCTCCTATTGACTCTAGAATTAAGCTATGCCATAACAAGCATACCTACACCTCTTCAAAGTTTAAAAAATCCAAGTCTGATTATCCAGGTTATCATATTGGAGCAAGTTCATTGAATTATTGCTTTGTCATTGCTCCTTGAAAAATGAGCAAAATGTCAATTTTAGTTTAATTATTCCGTTACTCACATGAATCTCCAATGTATTGTCTACGAGATTGGAAGTTTGAAAGGAGGAATGTAAGCCCGTTTTGTGGTAAATATGGCCATGTTAGATCCTTACGCGCGGCTTCTGAAAGTCTGATCAACGCAAAAATTAACTAACTAATCGACTATCAAACCGGTTTTTAAGTGTCGAACGAGTTGCTAGAAGCATGGTTAAATTACATAATTAGATCAGCCTGTCAGTTGACATAACAACTATAAAGAAAAGCTGTCAAATTTAACTCTACAATCGTATGTTTAATGCTTATTTTCAAATAATTCGTTAATAGTAATTTTATTCTATTGTACTATTACGATACAAGACAGTAAATTAAAAAAATCCGAAGGTTATATTTTACGACATTTCATAAAACTATAATAATCTTTAGTGTCAAAAGCTGTGTGTGTAATAGTGGCTAGGCTAGAATTATACGTACCTCTCCATCCGTACGTTATTCTGTAATTATTAATAACATCAGCACGTTACGTGTTTTCGCATTCGACTGTACAAAACGGCTCTCTCATTTGAAACCGTTAGACGGCAATAATATGATATTTGAGGTTTTTGTATCCTGGTGCAACATAAAGATTTATGATGATAACGATAATAAACAAACGTACATTCGCATTTATAATATTATTCACGATTTAGATTTTTTTTTTTGGTGGCTGGTCGAATGGTCTACTACTGGACACTTCACACAGGGGTTGCCAGTTCGAATCCCGCCAAGTGCACATAATATGTACGATTAATAATAGTCTGCATCGGGCATGTATTTAGAACTAAAACGACAGCTATACTGTCGCGTTTCGTGCGGTTTGGGAGTTTTCGGTGCCTTATTGGAGGGATAGGGAAAAGGAGGGCAACGTATCATCTTTAATGAAGAGGTTATTTAAATAAAAGACGCCAATTAAAAGCCTTAATAGGTATTTGATTATACCTAATGTTAACTGAAGGTTAATTGAGTTAACTATGATGACAAAATAATTTTAAGAATCTCTTCTATACCTGTTATGAAGAAAAATGCTTTTTTGCAGGACCAGGACATGGTTTAAGCTGGCAGTTGTTGGACTTTTCTTTCAGATAACTTTCACACTATCATAAGACCCTAGGTTTTATGATAGCAGTGTAGTGGATGAATTCCTGATGTTAAATGTTCCCTTAACTTAATAAACCAATAATAATATTACAATGATTATAATAAAACTACTTTTACTAGTAGTAGTATTGTAGAGTATCCGAAACGTCGCACATGTAGAAAATACATGCCCGACGCTTCGGAGACTTTATGGCAACCATGCTCACAGGACAGGAAGTCTACCAGTACGGACTAGAAACCGCAAAAAAAAATACGCAACCTGGAAGACCTTATGACAGCACGCAACAGTCCATTTATCCGAAGGTGGTGAGGCAGAGATCCGCCACAGGTACAAACCCGACGCCATGAAGCCGTGGAAGTCACACTCGACGGCTGGCGGGGGGCAACACCCACTTACTATATCACTGGGTGATGCCAACCGGCTCACCCCACTTCCGACGAAGCATTAAGGCCATTAGGGCCATTAGCATAGCTCCATTCGAAAAAAAAGCGCAACAGTCCTCCCGTGGCTGCTGTAAAGTATTCCAGACATCGGGCATGTAAATGTCATAATACACCCCAGTAAAGTTCGTAAAAGTTGTAATTATAATGAGTGAAATTCGCATAAGAAAATAATACAACATTACAATGAACCTTCGAACGTTAGTTATCAAAGAATAATCTTATAATATCCCGGGCTTCAGCTTTGAGGTGTTACGGTGTGATTACTAAAGACGTAGCTTAGGTATGTCACAGGAATGGCAACACATAAAATAATTTACTTATTCATTCATGAATGAGTTGTTTAGCTGGGCTAGTTCCAGCTACACTTGTTTATGTTCGCAAGTCACAACTGACAACTTAAATTAGTAAAAAAAAATTAACAGCGTATGGCTTTTGTAGTGATCATGTGCTGAGTACTTCACGCAGGTAACTAGTTTAATCACTAAATGATGATAAATCTACTTAAATAAAAAAATGTATACATTTATACAATAATCTACTGTAGTGTACACATAATGTATGTTTGTATGTTTATTAATGCATGTCTGATTAATACCTACTAGGTTAACGCGGTGTAATATTTATATGTAAATGAAAATACGTGGTGTTTTATAAGCAGTAACAAAATAGTTTTTTTTTTTCGAATCGTCTGGTCCTTTAGTCCTGACGGCCTTTAAGCTCAATCGGTAAAGCAAAATAGGTTACCATATGTATAGAAATAAAATTATAGAAATTTTAAAGTTAATTTATGAATGAAGGAAGACTTTACTATTTCGCGATATACCTAAGGTCCTTTTAAAATTAATAAATAAATAAATAACTTACCATAAAGTGGTCCAACCATTATGATATACAGAAATATAACATTCAATATCTGAGCGCGGAGCCCGTACGCCCGAGGTCTCACCACGACTAAAACAGTTTCAGACACCAATCCAAACACTTCCTTCAATTTACCACGATCACTGCTTTGAACACAACTCTCCGTTGGTAAAATATCCTCCAGCCTAAAGATACCATATAACACAGCTATCACGTGCAAGATTATACAAAAGGAGAACACCCCGTAATAGCCAAAACACTGTAGGATTATTCCACTTAGAGCGGTCCCTGTAGGAGTGCCTAAACTAACACAAATAGTCACCAACCCTAAACGAAACGTCCTGTTTTCCTCTGTGGTTCTATCCGCCATAAAACTGTACATACCCATAAATATGATGATATAGCTACCACTAAACGCGGCTGGTAGAGCTTCAATAAGAGCGGTTATGGTTAGAGAAACCTCGTACAAATAGTACGTCGCTATAATAAGTCCGATATTTGCGATTATCTCCCCCAGAAACGGTACTAAAATACATATTTTCCGTTTCTTCGTGTTATCACTCCACGCTCCTATGAATAATACCATCACAGCCGGTATGCTGGTTTGGAGTGGGAACTTCCATGCAACTACTCTAGCAACCAATGACTGCACGTTATTCAATTCTGCCTCCAATCCGGTTGTATTTCTGTCCTTTATTCTGTCACAAACATTATCACTGTACTGAAGATTCGCTCGACACGATTTCTCCAAGTGCATATTCTGCACAGCCAAAGACGACAAAGAAGTGCAAAGCATGTAAATAAACAAACATGGCTCCACAGTGGTTTCGTTGAGGCAATATTTTAAATTCTTCAAAAAATCCTTAGTCCGTTCCCGCAAAGTCCGTTTTTCACAATTGTCCGTGAGTTGCACATTCGATTTTGTAAAGTCCGTACCGCAAATGTCCACAGTGCTCATAGCGACACTAAAAGTGAGAGTTAGTAAAAGTGACGTATATAATACCACGCACAAGGTATGCGGTCGCGGCGACTGGTGCAGGCTTAATCCGCGTCTTTTAGTTCGTTACCAAAAAGCATAAGCAACGTAAAACGGAACGCGATATGAGGGGACCGTTCACATCTCGGCATGTACGATAACAGACTTCTCAGGCAGCCGTCGACTCTTTAATAAACTACATTTATCTGAATTACGCATTTATTTTCTAATTATAAACAAGCGAAACGTAAAAATTATGCAAATACAGATAACAAATGTATATTAACCGACTGTGACAATTACATATTAATTTTACAAAAGTCTATTGTCTATTGAATTATTTATTTTTTGTAATAAAATTACATTTTGTAAGTATTATATAAAATATACTCTATATTTAATTATTATATGCCAAATTAGTGTATTCATTGATTTAATTTTGATTTTCTTTTTATCACTAATAATATTAAAAGATAAATTGCACTAAAATATTGGCGTTTCTATTATTTTGGGCTTGCATTGTTTTTGCATTATACAAATTCTAATACATTTTATTTTAAAGCATGTTCCATAAGCAGGCTAACTACTATAATAATAAGAAAAATAGTATTTTGTAAATGAATATTAAAATGTATAGGTATCTGAATCTATGATGATTCAGATTATTTATTTTTATTTTTGTTTGAAGCTTTTATATTATTTCAATTACTTTTATATTGTAATTTTATCTTGGGATTTTCCGTTCTTCTGGCTTAAAAATCTTATGTTATAAATTCACAACACATTAAATTGTTCTTCAACTTCATCACCAAACGTCAGAAGTTAAAAACTATATATAAAACCGGTTCATTGCAAAATTAATGGATTTTAAAACTCGATAAATAAATTCACTAAAATAAATTACTTTGAGAACAAGAATCTAAAGGGAATATTTTTCGGTTGAGTCAAGCAAAATTACAATTAGGTATTACAAACGATATTAAGCACAAGGATTTAAGATTCACACTGAAGCAATTAAAACTGCTGTGAGTCTTAAAGAACAATGAAAGTAGAATACAATTGTTTATTGCTTCTATAATAAATTCAGCTGGATTTGACTAAGCCAATTTATAGTCATTCGAGAAGTTTCTTTTGACTCTTGATCAACCAACCTCTCAACCAGACATTCAACCAGTAAACTAACTTACTAAGCCAGCTAGCCATGCAATTAGTTAACAAATCAATCGACCAATTAGTCAACTAGTTACTAATAACTACAAACGGTCAACTTAATGGCAAACCAGTCGTTCAGTCAGATAAACAAACAGTCGAACAACCAATCGGTCAGTCAATCAACCAACCGGTCAACAACCTAGTCGATCAACTATTCGATCAATAAATCGCCCAACCAGTCGACAAAATCATCGGCCAACTAGTCACTTAACTAACTCCAGTCGGCCAATCAGTTATCCAACTAGTTACACTACTAAACATACGATTAATCAAGCTACCAGTAACCCGACCATTTGACCAACTAATTGATGACGAAGAAAAGTACACGCTAAGCTATAAATAAGAAAAAAATAGAGAGGATAGCGTGTTTGCCATATTATGAATAGAGAAGATTACAGTGTTCTGCCACACTATAATTAGAGAAGATAACGTGTTCTACCATACTTTAAGTTTAGTACTCATTTCGCGGTGTATTAAACCTTCCTGCCACCGGAACAGATTACCTCATATTTGCGATAGAATATAGGAAGCTGCTTACTTATTAAAATTTACCGTTGTATGTTCAACGTGCCTATCATTATTGCAATATGTATGAATCTGTACTCAGCTTAGTAATGGAATTTATATTATCATAATCATCATTTCTCCATCATCATCACCGTGGATATAATACCAACTACAACTCATAATGGCCAATAACTATTGACTTATTCGTATGACATAAGTATCATACAGGCATCCAGGATCCATATCGGCCCGTAGGCCGAGGCAGTGCCGTGGCTTTGCAGATGAATTGGGCCGGTACGACCGGGGTGGTACCTCTCGCTAACAATGTGTAGGCTTCCGGTGGCTCAGTAGGGGATAGAAAAAATGAGGGCAGCGCATAAACATAACCCTTGGTTGTGCGAATTGCTATTACGAAATTACGTTGTATGTAATGTACGTCTCCATAACTTAGAAAAATTAAAATCATGCACCTCTCTTTTTTTAAGAAAAAGCTTGACTGTATGTATATAGCCAGGTGGACAACTGGTTCCTGAACCCTTAGGGCTCCCCATAGGAACAAGTAGAGCTTCCAGATGTCAGCTCATATAGGTTCAGGACTACCCGAAGCTCCTGGCTAGTGGCTACATCCATAAATGATTTCCTAGGATATAAAAAGAAGCATTTATACATTTGTTAGGGCCTGTTTCACAATCTCCAGTAGGCTATCGGCAACATATTTGACAGATAGAGTATGGAGTATCTGTCAAATATGTTGCCGATAGCCTATTGGGAACTTAACTGGAGATTGTGAAACAGGCCCTTAGTATTTTAATCGACATGACAAAATGTAATTTCAAATTGAGGCATAGGATATTTCAAAATCGTGATGTTCTGTCCCTTAAACAGGTCAAGGTTGAAGCGTGTAGGGTTCTGTTTGTAATGTATTAATTGTTTGTTTGTTTTCCTTAATGCCCGTCTATTTTTACTAAGCTGTCTGTCTCGGTGACTCATTAGATTCAACAATTCATTAATGATATACCAACATTACTCTCCTGTGTGTCACTGTTGTGTCTCCGCGCAGTGGCCGGCCTGTGTTGGATGCGAGTGGCAAGGGATTAATCGTTTTGGCTTTCATTTACGCTTATGCTCAGCAGTGGACGGATGAAGGCTGATGATGATGTCATTGTTAGCTATCATCTTGCCGGTAATAAACAATCAAATCTATGGGTTGTCCATTTATTAGCACCTTCGAATTCAGCAGCCAAAATCTGTGACGCTCATATTGGAACGAAGTTCCTTACGGCAGGCTTGGAGGGGATAGGGTTTTTGCTGCGCGACCGAACTGAAAAAAATGTGATAGTAAAACCGTAAGAAAAAGTGCGTGGGATAAAAAAGCGTTAAATGAGACGTGCGCAGGCGCGACAGTAGCATACACAAGCGAGTAGTGTATAATACCCTTCTCTTTCTCCCTCTTTCTTTTCGTTCTCTCATCCCTTCTCTTTCTTAACTTCGTTCCTACCTGGTGTTTCACGACACCACATCATTTTTTTATTATTTATTGCTGCATTGACTGTATGGTTGCTAAGGGTCTCGACGACGGTCGACGTCAACCACTTATCATCAAGTGGCACGTCTGCCAGTTGTCAGGGAAATCAGGGAAAAGGAGGACAAAGCATGCATAACCTTTGGTCGTATGGCCTATGACTTAATGACTTATGACTTAAAAAAAACACATAAGAAAGACTGTGACTTATGACCATTATTAATTATGCGCTATCCTTCTCTTTTCCTTCATTCCCTTTTCCTGCTTTCTATGATATCCCAATCCGGAGGCTATTTAAGAGTCACCAGTTACATTTAACATATGCACTATTTTGTTTCTGACAATAAAGTCAATATAACTTTTTATGCTTCTGACAAGATTCTTTAATACTGGGAGATTTTCTACAAAGTATTATTGCCCAAATACTCAAACGCAACTCAAATTTGGGAGCAAGCAGCTTCCATTCTGGTGACATTTGGATTTGTGGGCGCTGATTGGTCCGCAACAGATTTAAGGCATGCTTAGTAGTTTAAGGGCTCCTCAACCAAGTATTTAAGTTGCGTTTAAGATTTCGGGTGTACTTGTAAATCTTCGTCAAGCTTTTAAATTTTTTATCTTTTGCACCGCGCCCACAGCATAAATTAATATCCATATCAATAGTAGCTAATATCTTGAAATTCACTGAACCAATAATTATTGTTTGAACTACAGTGAAACAAGCATTGAAGCTTGGCAGATTATTGCCTGAATACTCAAACGCAACTCGGAAGCTACTTAAATTTTGATGACATATGGATTTAAGGCGTGCTTAGTAGTTTGAGGAGCCCCCAAATATTTAAAACAATCACACACAATCAGATATTTTTAAATAATCTTATTTATACAGACTCTGATGGTTGCTCGCAATACGAAGTTTAATTTAATGTCGTACCGTCGCGTCGTCTCCACCCTGTATAAATATACACAGTCAATATATAGTCTGCACTGGATCATGGACGTACACGTCCATGATCCAGTGCAGACTATATATCTATATTCGTTATACAAATTGTTTGCTCTTGGCGGGATTCGAACCCGTAACCGCTGCGTAAACTGTCCAGTAGCCACTAAAATAATAAAATATGTACCGAACATCTACAACATACGCCCGAATTCTCGAACCCCACTTAATGTGGAGACGACCATATCAAAGTAGCAGCTATACTAGTCCATACTAGTTTTGAATCTACCAGAAATATCCTGACGTCGATATAAAAAATAAGTTTTTTTTTCAGACAAAGCAAACAGTACAAATGTGGAAATAGAATAAATCAAATTGGTTCACTAATCGATAACGAGCTACTTAAAGAGGTAGTATCATCATTATCATCAGCCTTTATCCGTCCACTGCTGAACATCGGCCTCCCTCAATGAACACCAAGACGACCTATCCCCTGCCACTCGCATCTGACTTTATACCGTCATAATTCCATAAGTTTTCACTTCATTTGGCAGTCCCTGTAGGGCTATTCTGTAAGAAACCATTTCAATATTGAGCTTTACCTGAGTGATAGAGCTCACATTACGTCACTTCGAAAATGATCTTTATTGGTATAAGTAGAGAGTCGAGTTTTAAAGAATACAAATCCGTCAAACTCGTCATATCACCGCGGATTCCGCTTTCGAGATTTGAAAACGACCTTACAGTGCAGTGATTTCGAATATTTTTGGATATTTCGGCACCTCGCGCATATAATACCCGTGTTTGAATGTGGAATTTTTACGTGAAGAGTTTTTTCTTTGTAATTCACAATGTGTTTAAATATGCTGTATTGTTCAATTGCCCTGGGGATAAATACGATAGGATAAGGAAAATATACTCCATCCATTAAATCCTTCAGTTCCTGGTTATATTAAGAAAGAAAAGATTTCCCTGCAGGCATCAATTCGAGGAAATGAGGTACCAGATGTTTATCTATACGGAAATAATAAAGTTGAAGAGTTTGTTCGTTTCGAACTCCAGAATTCATAGCTCAATTATCGAAAAAGGTTATCAGGCATTTTAGTTATTTTTAATAATTTTGGAGTGGAGTTGAACGACTAAATTTTGGCCAACGTCGTTCCTCAACGTGTAGAGTTCATCTGTTTCTTAATCGGAACATATATTTGGCTACTAAGGTAGGCACTAGGCAGTATCTAAGAAACATTTCATTCGATGCTTATTTTTTTTTTGATAAATTATTTTTAGCATACCTAAAATAAGTACGTAAATGCAAAAATTAAGTACGTAAATGCAGGCACTATTATATAGCTCTTGTGTTTTTGTGTACAAAATGTAATCAGGTTTTCTTTAAGTAAACATTGCGGGGATTAAAAAAAATCAACTTTATAACAATAAATATTTCTTCATAACTTAACTAAACAAATATCCACAACTTACGCGTATAATAGTTAACTTATACTTATCTAAATGTTAGTTAACAATATAAATGTACAAGATTTATTAAGTTTCACCTAAGCGAAAGTATAAGGTATCAAGTTATCGTAGTGCTAACTTGTTCGATCTATTTTCTTTTGCTGTAATAGTACAAAAACTTACGTATAAAAGTTAGTACATTACATTATTTAGTACATACAAAGTATGTATGCATTCAGTACATATCTTGTATATTACAAATAGTGTCAAAAGAGTATTTGTAATTATATTTTCTTAGAGCTACGCTCAACCTTCCCTACTAATGTGTGCAATTGTATGATATTTAATAACTCTGCGACAGTTCAAACCCAAAGAAAAAGTCACGAGACAGTCGCCAGGAGGAGACTATTTCTATAAAACCTTCATATATTCGGCCAGAGCCTCTGGCTATATATAATATGAAGTTTTATAGAAATAGTCTCTGCCAGAGCTAGTTGTTTTAACATACACACAATGATTAAGTAATAACTAGGTATATTATTTACTCATCCCATCAGTTACTTTAAATGCTCATAATGATCAATAAAGTGGCTACTCTTATACACAATACGACTCGCTGTTATGTATAGTCTAGTAGCCTACTCGCAATATGGTTCGCCAATGCGGGGCATAATTTTGAGCTGGCATGCAATAATTCTCACTGGCCCATGCGTTTTGACATAACAACGTCTAATAACTCGATACTACGGGATGCATGCACGAAAAAGATGACGTCATTGTCCATTGTCATATACTACTGTAAAGTTTGACGTTATATATAAAGGCTGATGATAATGATGATGATGAATGTTTGACGTTGTCACGTCAAACTACCGTCTGTATACCGACTTTACAGACAACCAATTTTTTTGTAGAAGTGATGATGATAGACCACAATCTCCGATTTGGACGTGAATGGTTATGGATCAGCCTACTTGGAGTTCATTAGAAGAGCCTATGTTCAACAGTAGACCGTTTAACACTACTGAAGATGATGATGCAAGCATTGCCTACTTTCATGACTGCAAAACTATCACTACAAAGAAAGCGTATTTTTCCTGGTTCCTTGTGCAATGGCTGACTATTCCACTAAACATTCCGAAGACTTACTTTACGAAGCGTCAATAAGAGATATTGGCGTTTTAAAGTTGTGGTGTATTAAATAGGTATACGGGAACTAAATAATTTGTGACTTTAACGTCATAAAGTGCCTAACCTGTATAATGACGATATGAGTGGCGAGCCTTGGGCACTGGGCCCCTCTGGGCCCTTGCCCAATGACAACAGAATGTTTCTATTGAAAACAAGGCCCTGGCATTAATCCTGTAGAACACAGGCTGATGACAATGGTGATATTAAATCTGATTAATTTCTAAGCCTACAACTCGGAGACATAATTTTCGTGGGCGTGTATTTCCTTTGTGTCAGGATTCTCCACAACGTCTCTCTGCTCCCTCTTATGCATGATGTATAGAAATCTGAAACAATACAAGTTTTAATTAAAAAAAACCAACATGTCTTTCCTTTGTTCATAGGCTATGACGTACTACTATATTATAAGATTATGCGAGTTCACCCTAATCACTATCAACCTACTATCGTCCACTTCTGGACATTCAACTGGAGGAAACTAATGATTACAAATCTAGGCATTGTAAGCTATCAGCTATTTATGACATAATAAAAATGGCCGCCTTAAAATTTTAAATAGCAAATAAACATGAAATAAAATTTGCTATTTCTCTATGGTAACATAAAAGTTGTCGACTATAATAATATTATAGGGAACTAATAGTGAAGCTTTTTTTTCTTTTACGCCGGGAAATGCACTGACGCATCCCGCTGGGGAGTGGGTCTCCCCAGGCGGGTATGTGGGACTCGCTGCGCCCGAAAGATGATTATTGGACAAAGGTCTACGGTCTACCCACTAAAAGCCGGCGAGTGCCACCACTGCCGCCTTTGGTGGGGTGCCCTGGATCTGCAAGCAACAGGGCACCTCGACGGCAAGTCAGTCCCTCAGGAGACCGACGCCACCTCCACAGAGCGGTTGTTCCGCACCACAGAACAACAACTCCAACGTCGGGACAGTACGATGAGGTGAGGTTCCCATCCTCACCCCTTGCCCGCTGCTCTTTTGTCCCCTCTTCTTATAAGAGGAATACAAAGAGCCCCTTGATTCAATTCGCTTCGCCCAAGGTGTTGGGGTCACCCTGGGCTACTGAGCCCCACCGACACAACAAGGCCTGAACCATGGTGGGAAATTCATAGTGAACCTAATATAATATTTTGACTTTTGACATACAAAATATATTATAGCTTTGTACTTATTTTCTAAATCTCAGTATGATATTTTTTATTGAATAAATAAATATACTTGCTTATGGTATATAGTTGTAAATGCGTGTACTAATTTGCCTGTATCTACTAAAATAAAGCTATCTACTCTTTTATAAAAATATGGGGAACCTAATTCGCTAGAAGGCGATGTTCATTGCTCAAAATGCGTTCATTAGTATGCTACTCATGGCACCGTGATCTTGTCGTGACTTAGGTCAGTGATTTCTATAATTTTCCTTTTAGAATCTAGGATTTGGTAGATATTTTCTTCAGAGACCAAAACGAACAACATATTTTTGATATTATTCTAGAAAAAAATGTTATCATTTTTTAAGTCTTTAATTAGTACTTAATAATTTCCGGGCTCTCTAAGCCTTTGTTGAATGTTCCGTTATCTTAAAACTTATTGACTTATACAAATGTGCAAGAAAAATAATCAATATTATGAATGCTATAATATTATATGTATAAAATATTTATATAACGAAACCCGTTTCAACATACATATTACATACTACATTCCATTTAAGGCCATGTCTAAAGATCTGGTTATAATATTTAAGATATACGAAGTATAAAAGTTAAATGTCGTTAGGATATCCTGGTCATATTAAGTATTCATATCAAATATTTGAATAGTTTGTTCATTTTTATGTTATAATATTGAATAGTTTCATAAATTATAATATTTATTTCAACTGTTCAATACAACTCACCGACTATACGAATCACCAATTTCCAAAAGAAATCACAAGTAGAAATCTTGTTCTAGTTACTAGGAATCTAGTATATTAATTAAAGTTAATTACTTACTAGAATCTAGTACATTAATAAAAGTTAAAACTTATATTATTACTATATATTATATATAAATACCTACAATCATACCCTTAGCTTTGCGCGATACATAAGCTCATGTAATGTTATTTGTAATAGAAACAAAAATAAATATAAGTAAATATTAGGACAATATATTATTTTTATCATAAAAATTATAATCAATATTAGAATTTTAAATTAACATGGTCATTTTCATACTTGTGTACTTTGAACAAGACATTCGTAGACAATGTCGAAATATAGAGCTTCGTGAAATAAACATAAAACACATGGTAAATATTCAGTTTTAAATAGTTTTAATAGTACCTATTACATGGTATTATTTAACAAAATTACTTTAGTTTCTGTTTTTTTTTTATATTACAATATAACAATATCAAACTGAAAACTTATCATTAAAAATTAACCCTACATATTCACAAAAAGAATATGTCATCGAAGATTCCAATTTGGCAGCATTATCTCGCTGAATAGCTAAATTGAGTCTCTGCGCGAAAAAGCTGTTAGTCACCTGATCACCCGAAGAGAGAATCAGTTAATAATAATATTTTAGTTAATATACAAATTACTTTAGTTAATATACAAAATTTTTAATGTACTTTTACTGGCAACGCAATAATCCTTTTGTATCTTGTTGATTTTACTAGGGAATGGTAGTAAATTAAAAAAAATACTTAAAATACGTATACAATATAAATCCGGTGCAGACATAAAAAAAATCTATGCCTTAATTAGAGGAACGCACTGCATTAGGTGTACTGCCACTTGCCAATCTAGTGAATTGCGATAAAGTATTCTGCTTAAAACCTTTATCAACGTAGGATATGGATGGTAAAAAAATCCTATGCGATCCGACTTCCACCAAATAATAATTTGCACAAATACTTCTTGAATCATAGTTATATTTGTGATTCCCTAAATTCTGATATTAGTATCTACTTAATAAATAATCCTTAGACATTTTCAAAATATTTTTACATTTGAGGCAGGCGTTATATGTTATGTTTGTGTTACAGTCAGTCATTGAGGGAGGCCTTTGTTCAGTAGACGGATAAAGGCTGATGATGATGATTATGCATTACAGCTAGAGTTGCCAGGCGTCCGGATAAAGCCGGACATAGGTAGGCTTTTTGATTGCGTGTCCGGCCAAATTATACGGTGTCCGGCTTTTTTTGGACTTTTTACATTTTTCAAACGAGCGATGCCAAATTAACCTCAGGCTAAGACTACCTTGGCATTCGATTTAATCTATTAGTTCACTATAATTTAACAAACTGTATGATACTCATAAAAAAGCTTTATTTTACATATAATTTCTTTGTCGTACGTATAAATACTGAGACAAAATCCACAATAATGTAGGGTGTCTGGTCTTTCTTTTCTTTTTCTTATTCACGAGATGTATCCATAAACTCCTAGAACTTGTATTAAACCAACAAAAACATTGGACCCAAAAACCTTTGATCGATCGTCGCGATTAAAATACGCGAATTAACTGATTAAAAACCTCCATGACCTTTATGAGATTCAAAATGAGTCATAATGTCCTTATTATAAACAGTTTTATTTAATAGGCCTAATTTTGATTGATTTTAATACAACATACATATTATTATAGTTTTAATGGTAGTTAAGTTAGCTGCTGGCTTGTGATATTTACTATTATATTATTTTGTTTTTATATCATGTTATGCTAAAGTATATTGGAGGAGCGCACGAGATATTATAAATAAATTTAACAATGACAGCACGGTAACCTAGCCCAACTGCCTAGCCCCGTGTTAAGTTCGAAAAAACTTGTGCTACAGTGTTCGTAGTAAAGAAAATAAGTTTGATAATTATAATATGCATATTCAGTATTTTAAACAGATCTGAGAATCGGCTATTATTTATCTTTCATTTTATTTACCGCTTTTTTTTACATTATGGCATTAAAAATACATAATATAGAACTAAATTCTTATCCTTCTATCATAAACCCCGTTCTAATAGCGATAATAGTACTTTTGGCAGACAAAGTCTGTCGGGGTAGCTTGGTTTTTTTTTCTTTAACGCCGGGAAATGCACTGACGCATCCCGCAGGGGAGTCGTCCTAAAACCCGGCGAGTGCCACCAATGCCGCTTCAGGACTCCTCTACGGCCAGTCAGTTCCTCAGGGGACCGACGCCACCTCCACAGAGGGGTTGCCCCGCACCACAGAACAACCCCTTCCACCGTTAGGACAGTAAGTACTATGAGGCTAGGTTCCCATACTCGCCCCTTGCCCCCTGCTCTTTTGCCTCCTCTTCTTATAAGAGGGATACAAAGATCCTTGGCTCAATTAGCTTCGCCCAAGGTGTTAGGCTCACTCTAGGCTACTGAGCCCCACCGCCACGACAAGGCTTGAACCATGGTGAGAGGGGGGGGGGGGGTAGCTTGGCTGGTCATAACACCATTTTATCAATCCCAACAAATACATATGTACTGAGTGACCTATTTTTTATTCCAAGGAAGAGACTTTCTTTAATCCAGAAACCACATATCCCTTATCGCTATTTAGAACCGGACATAACTTAAAGAACGCTAAACTCGCATTCAACTCGAACCGGCTTCGTGATAACTCGAAGGTCAACCAGCATTTCATCTTTTTGTGATATACAATAAATAACTGTGTGTGTAGCATACGAGTTTTCCTTAATTTGTTTATGTACATGCAGTGTAGTGCAAACAAATGAATTGCATAACGTGTAATGCATAAGTATTGTAATATATTATATAAGAATAATATTAATATAATATAGGCACGGTCTCCTCTAAATCAGGGGCGGAGGGTCATACCTATACAGTTCACAGATGCAATGGCCCTATGCACATATGAAATGTATAGATTTAGATTTTTTAACCCTTCTTCTCTTAAACTTTTATACGTCTACTGCTGAACATAGGCGCTCAATAAACGCCAAGACGAGAAGCTTTTTTGACGTGACGACGTCTTATAATTCGATGGAGCCGGATGCACGCACGAAAAAACATGACTCATGCGGCGTTACCTCGCTCTGAGGCGTTTCATTTAAGGCTTGAAGTGCAAGCAAGAGCGCGGAACGAGCGGCAAAGAGGCACAATCGGCCCATCAGAATTTTCTTCCAGCGTTGTCACGTTCAACTATCGTCAGTAAACCGACTTTACAGACAACCAATTTTTCTGTTCCCGGAACTTTGGTACAATTATACTCGTCTCCCGATTCACTTCAAATGGACGCCAACAATGAAAGGAATACTTACAAGAATATAAATATCGCTGGAACGGTCATGCCAGCACCCACTACGTAGAACAGCCCGGGCATAGTCACGGAGTAGGTGGAGTATATTTTACTGTACAGGGGCGTGTAGATGACTGGCAGCAGAGCCTCCACGAAGCCAATGAGCGAACACATTTGCCCTGAAAATATAATTCGACTTATATAGATATTCACCAAAAAGCATTACAACAACGGAGCGACGATGGTCCCGTGGGTAATGGACTCGGCGTATTATGCGAGAGGTTCCGGGTTCGATCCCACCATGGTTCAAGTTCTTGTCGTGGCAGTGGGGCTCAGTAGCCTAGGGTGAACTGAAGTCCCCACACACGCACGCCAGCGCGCATACCCAAGGCCCTGGTATGGTCCGAAAAGGATTTCCACTGCGTCATCAAAAAAAAAAGAAAAAAAAGTTCAACCGAATTGAACCCGTTGATCTTGAGCAATATGAAAAATTATTTCACTGTTATGCTGTTATGTGTAGCATACCTACACTATCCCCGGTGACCATAGGCTATATTAAATTTTCAAAAAAGTTAGGGACTCGTGTTAAAACTTAGTTGACGCCAACGAAGCTGCGTGCAACAGCTATTATTTAATAAGTTTATTATTTATCTAGACTTTTATGATGATTTTCAAAAACTCACTCAAGTTCTATAGTGTCATGAAAGGTTTGATAAGAAAGGTCGACGAGTCTTTATTGTTGTCCTCAATAGATCATTTATAACAAACTATTGAGCTAATCATATTTTCCATGCATGCATGCTGCACACTCGAAACAACCAAAGAGAAACAGCTTTGCCGTATTTTAAAATGAGGACTTGCAGTGCAATTATTGTCATCTTAGCTCGGAGTCGCTAACGCTAGCATAGGCTAGCCTAGCCCATAGAAATATTAGGTTTATTGAATTTTATTCTCAAGATTTTGGTCACTTATATAGGTACATGAGAATACATAATATTTTCAGTAACATTATGTTCGTCTTAAATTAACTTTTTTTAAGAACTTATTTCAAATGTCTATGGGCTACCCGCTAGTATCAGATTTAACTAGTTTACGTTTTGGTCGTAAGGCCAGTTGCCTATCCTACTTACGTAAAATAATCTATCCCACGGTTTTGGTCACGTCATCTTCATTGAAATAATTAACGTTTGTAGCTGGTAATGAACTATGCAAGGTCAAGAACGGGCCACGTGCTATGGTCGGTCAGATCAGACATTGGTACAAATATAATTTACTCTCGCTGCTAAAGTATTTAATAAAATAAAATATAAGTAAAAAAATATAATGAAGTTACTAAAAATGTATGTATGTATTGTTGTATTGACGACCTCTGTGGCTCAGTGATTAGCGCCTTGGTGCTCTAGCCGGAGGTAGCGGGTTCAAATCTCGTCAGGTGACAAAAAGTTTTATGTGTCCCTAGGTCATGGATGTGTATTAAATTTGTATATTACATAATAAAAATCTTAAATATATGTATTTCCGTTGTCTGGTATTCGTAACACAAGTTCTTCTGAAAACCACCACGGGACGAGATTGACGTGGTGTAAGAGGCATACTTATCTCATTTCCATAAAGTCGGAGGTCGACCCAGGACCCTTTCTCTTTAAGAATGTGGCCAGAATTATGCTATCTTAAAAACATGAAAATATACTCACCAACTTGGTCAGGATTAACTACTTTAGTGCCCAAAGATCTGACAACAGTTGTCCCGGAATTGCCAAATATCTCAAAAACTGGACCAGAGAAGAACCAATTCCTATCTGGGGCCAGACCGTATACTAACGATCCCATCACTTTGAATATAGTAGCTATAACACCAATTATGCCATCATGCATTCCCAGATATTTGCTGAAAACGGTGACAGCGATGAGAGTACCTGAAAGAATATAGAGCTTAGGATACCAGTATATATCTAACCTGTCCCTGCAGAGAAATATCAAAGCCATTTCTGGACTACGCAGGATTTACAGAACCCAAAGTAGTGCGGCACTGAACAAATCCCTTATGTGTAAATAATAGGTGACTTATTATAATTCAACAGCTTTTTATGGATTTTATCGTGGCTTATAAATATTGTTTTCATTTCCGACGTTTTGGATACTTTACGTGTCAGAGGTCCTAATATTACAAAGATATTTTGGGTAAGTCCTATTTACGCAGAAAAAAATCCTGAATAGTTGTTTAAATTTAAGAGTGAAATGTATGTTATAAGTTCATAATAGTAGGAGAGACGTGGAAGATCGTCCTTCACCGATCTGATAACCAGATGAGACATATTTTTATCAAATATTTTGTATCGATCGATTTGCTAACTTATCGAAAGTTATATCAAATTTTATCAATATTATTTTATTACAAAATAAGTCATACAAACTTGCCTGCAAAATATCGTACTTAAAGTACTTTAATTTAATTAAAAATAGCCATGAGCACTTTTGGCTAGGCAAGTAATTATAGGCACATTTGTTTATAAAAAATATTTGATAAAAAATACGTCTCTTCTGGTTATCAGATCGGTGAAGGATGATCTTAAACGGCTCTTCTTCTATTATGAACTTATAACATACAGTAGACCCTTGCAGTAGACAGAATACAGTTTCAACCGTGATTATATATTTGTTATTTTATTTATTTTTATTTTTCTAGTAGACAAGCAATAAGCCGATCTATAGAGTTTACCTACACCACAGGTCCAACTTCTGTCCAAAAATCGAACTATATTCATAAACATCCACTCGTTATTAAAAGCTCAATTTTTTGCTCGCAATAATTGCGAGATATGACAACTACATATAAGTCGTAAAATAGCCGGAGGAATGGTAGAAGTTGGTGATAATGAAAATCAATAATTACATTTAATGAACTGTCATAATTTGCCAGACAAGATACGCAGAACATTAAAATCACTTGTATGTGATGTCCGGCCTTCGTTTTTAATCAAAGATTTTGTAGCAACTTGTATCAGGATATGATATCACCGATCCATCTCGTTTATATAATGGGGGTCGACAAAAAACATTATTTAAGTATCGTAAATATATTATGTTGTTTCTTTACAACATTTGCTTAGAAATATTTTATAATACATACGATAAATAAAAGATAATTCTTTTTATATCTTCGCTTTTATTTTCTTCACTCTGTCGCTTTTACTACAGTATGTATTAAAACATTATATCCTACTAATCCTACTTCCTACTATCCTACTAATATTATAAATGCGAAAGATTGTAAGTGATGTTTGTTACTCTTTCACGTAAAAACTACTGAATGGATTTTCTTTAAACTTTACAATTATATAGCTTATACATCAGAATAGCACTAAGGCTATAATTTATTAACGTACTCCCATGGGATTGGTAAGTACAAAGGTGAAACCGCGGGGTGCTGCTAGTAATATTTCTATAAATAGCTTTCATTTAAATAATTAATTAACTATAATCTCACCTGCTAAGCCCATCATGGTTGAATACATGACGAATAAAGTATAATCCACAACGTCCATGCCATATTTTCCAAGTACATACAAAAATTGTATAGGTCCTTCCCCTACAAACAAAGATTATCAAGATAACATAAAAAAACACAATTGCTTTGTGCTGTATAGACAAAATAATACATACCAGAAACCGGACCGATCACAATAATATGTGCCAGAATCACGAGCAATATTCTATGCAAATTTGTGCCACGAGAGGTGAAAAGTAAGGACAAAGTGGACCAGGCGTTCAAAGGATTAAAGAACATCTTCAACTTATTTATAAAGGTTCCTTCAGTTGGCTTTCTATTTACATCGTGTATTTTGAAATAAGTGTATACAAAACCTATGAAATATAATATTGCGTTTATACCGAATATTCCATAATATCCAATAGATTCTGTTAACACTCCACTCAATGAAAAGCCTACAGGTATACCCAATGTTACTATTACAGAAATAACACCGACTCTAAATGTGCGAGATTCGACTGTTGTCGCATCTGCTATATAACTGAATGAGCCCATAAGTGCAATCGATAAACCACCACTGAAAGCTGTAGGTATCACTTCTATCAACGCAGTAGCCCACAAAGGCCATTCTAGGTAGAAATAAGTTGCCATAATTAATCCCATAGCCGATATGAATTCACCGAAAATAGGTGTCAACATCAACGCCTTCCGATTCCCAGTTCTATCGCTCCAGGCTCCCACAAATAGTATGGCTATCGCTGGTATACCACTTTGTATCGGCTGCTGCCAAGCTATCATATCTGCTACCATCACACGGGCTTCGTTCGATGCCGTTTCGATTAATGTGTCATTAAAATCTCCAGAAATGACTTGGTCGCATATAAAATCTGTATAGTTCAAATCAGAACGGCAAGCTTTATCAACGTTTAGCTGTTGTACGGCTGCTCCAGAGAACGCCCCTGCTAGGACATAACAGAAAAGAAACGGTTCGACGGTGAAAAAATTTAAGACCTTTTTAATTTTTTCTCTTAATGAAATCACTTGTATTTTCTTTGGCGTTTCTTCATTCTTGTCATTTGCACCGTTAACATGACTTAATTCAACACCGTTTTCTGTTTCTTGCGACATTTTGTTTGGTATTTTTCAACACATATATTATACCATGTTAAATCGAATATCTAATAAACACGTTCTTTGGTTACTTAACGCACGTCTATAGAGCTTCGAGAAAACTTGTTCTGTGGCCGGAATTAATCTTGTAACTCGTCAACATTATATGTCCTTGAAGATGGCCAAAAGTTAACCTTTAATGATATTTAGATTGTTAAATTCATAATTTAAAATCATTTTTTGAACGTGAGTCACATATATTCAAATAATCGTATTTTGGGGAGCGTGAGATTTTTTTGTATAAAGTTAAATAATTAAAAATTAATATAAAACATGCGACCTACGGCTTCACTCACGTCTTACTACCTACTAAAAAAATTTAGAATACAAAAAAATCAATATAAACAACGAAAAGTATTCTTACAGGATCTCAAAATAAATCTTAAATATTATTATGTATGTGACGATGCTTGGTTCAGTTCAGTTCATATAATATATTATATCTATTTAATACCTATTTCTAAACTACACATAATTTATTTAAGATTTTTAATCTATACTTATCTATACTTAATAATATTATTATAAAGAGGAAAACTTTGTTTGTTTGGTTGTAATGAATAGGCTTAAAAAGTACTGGACCGATTTCAAAAATTCTTTTACCGTTTGAAAGCTACATTATCTACGAGTAACATAGGTTAAATTTTATTCTGCCAAAAATTTGGGTACCGTATGTTATTTGGGTTTTTCGGAAACAAGGTGTAGAAAATCAACCAGAAAAGTTACTTATTTTGCGGACTAAGATCCTGAGAGAAGGGGAAGCTGCGGGCAACATCTAGTATATAATACACACATTTAATACACATCCATGACCCAGAAACACAGATTTTTTTGTTCCCTGGCGGGATTTGAACCCGCTACCTCCGACTTGAACGCCAGCGATAACCATTGCGCCAGCGAAGTCGTCATTTTAATAGACTTCTTACAATCTCTTACACATTCTTAGCTCTAGATCAAGCACTAAGCGAAAAGGTAATAAACAGACATAAAAACTTGGGTTAAAATATTAGTATGGATATTTAAATTATGTATCATTGTTACAATTTTACATTATATTAGATAATTTATTGAATTGTACTATTGTATTATTTTTTGTTCGGGTCAGTGACCTAGCGGTTATTACTACTTACTCAGTATCTATATCTATTAGTATGATCATTATTATAAAAATAAAATTATAATTAATTATAAAACGTCAGACATACTAAGGGCCTGTTTCACAATCTCCAGTTAAGTGCCCAATAGGCTATCGGCAACAAAACAACGGATATTTGACAGATACTCCATACTCTATCTGTCAAATATGTTGCCGATAGCCTCTTGGAAACTTAACTGGAGATTGTGAAACATGCCCTAAATATTAAAAAGTTGCATCGGTAATGCAATTACTTTTTTATCTTTTTATTCTTTGCATCTCATCAGGCATGCAGGTTTCTTCACGATGTTTTCCTTCACCGATTTAATAATTAATTAATAACTTAAAGTTTACCGAAAGGGTGATGACCGAAATCATCAATGCGAATCTATAACCTCTTATTAAACTTACTTTTATGTTTCTATAGATAAGAAAACTAAAAGACGACGTCACCAGATATTTAGATAGTTGATTTATATCATTCCAGTCATTTTAAACTAGTTTTGTAATATATATACGCAAATTATTATGAAACAACTTTTATCGATTTTATCGCGGTTTAAATTTCGAACACTAGCAATAAGCAACACAAGGGGATTTTTCTCTACATTATAGAAAAAAAATCATAAATGTTGTTTCGTTATAAATTATGTTATGATAATATATTTAAAGCATAGCACACGATAGTCAGACGCCCACAGACACCGACAACTTGATGAGTAGTTTACCTTTTTCATTTTTAAATAAGGAACGAAAAGAAAATGGAAATTAAGGAAGAGAAATACGATAGACTATAGAGTAACGTGCTCTTCTATTATATTATTCTTTATTTTAATTAAAAATATATTTTACTTTGGTTTATATCAAAGTAAAAAATCATTCGAAAGATTTTTGCCACATGAAACCCAGAATATAACTAAAAAAACATAGGTACTGCATTCTTATATTTACGCGAATTTAACTCTTCAACAATGATTCATTGCTGTAAATTGTATATTCAAAGCGTAGTGAATGTAATGTAACACTTAATAAACCGTGAAACCCGTGAAAGTTGTGTCATTCTATTAAAAAAAACATACTAACTGACCAACATTATAAAACAAATAGTTTTACCTACACAGTCTCCATGCTTTGGTTGTCATAAGAGATAATATGAGTGGCAGGGATTCCACCGTCTTGCTGTCAAGTGTCTAGTGTCCATATACCCCATGTATATGTCTAGCTATAGTGAATGAAATCATCTATGATGCTTTTGCTTTAATAATTTTATCATTATTTGCAACGCCTGCAATAATAAATTATGCAAAGTCATAATGTGTATTGCCAAACTAATATTGCAGGCGATTAAATATTAATGGAATTTGAGTGGCCTGAAAAGGCAGTAATATAATCATAAAAAAATTAAGATATATTCTCTCTAATATC
The DNA here is from genome assembly GCA_905333005.2 of Lycaena phlaeas. Taxonomy (NCBI): domain Eukaryota; kingdom Metazoa; phylum Arthropoda; class Insecta; order Lepidoptera; family Lycaenidae; genus Lycaena; species Lycaena phlaeas. The sequence continues at coordinate 7,468,876 of HG995182.1, forward strand.
TAAATAAAATATTTAACGCATATGCTCAAACAACAGATGTTTATACAAATATATAAACATCTGTTGTTTTATCTTTTGTCATGGTATGTAATAGGTATATAAAACAACTATAAGTCACTAAACTGACAAAGGGATGTAACGGAAGTGGTTATATCGGAACCGGAACCGGAATAGGAATTTTTAAATTCTGTTTATCGAATTAGGAACCGGAATCGAAGTTGAATGTAGATAAACCTATGTGTTTAGGGCAGATCTTTTTCAATAAAATAATCACACACATAATATTTATTAGTCTTATTTTATTTCAAAGTTATTTAAATAAAAAACTTATAAGATTTTATCGTATTTATTATATTTTTGATTTTTAACGATAACAGTGTTCTTGGTTCGCAAGCGGTCTTAGACACAACAGCTAAAAATAATACAGTAAAACCGAAAATGTAATAAATGCGATTAAACCGTATTGACAATAATGTTTTACAATGACAAAAAAAAAAATGAAACATAACTGATATTTAATTAAATCAAATGAAGTCGCCACTGCTCATCAATCGTCGCCCGCTGGCCGCCGATGACTTCCGATTAAAATTTATAGAAACTTACAATGCAACAAAGGACTTTAATAAGAAATATATATATATATATATAACAATATATAAATAAAACTTAACCAGCAATTACACCATTCTCGCCTAACTTCGTGCTGAGTTCGTAAGAACCTGTTTTTTTTCGAAAGGTCTGGACTTTTAGGCCTGATGGCCTTTAAGCTCAATCGGTGAGCAGATGGCTCACCTAGTAAAAATCGAAAGGGAGGCGCCCAGTAATCATCCGTGTCAACCCCTCACTTGTAAAACAACAGACTAGCCTCTAGAGAGTAGGTGAGTCATTAGCGCATGAAGTTAAACTATTAGTCGGAGGGCCGGCCCTCCCCTCCCCCTCTGACGGAGGAGGTGGGTCGTGCGCGGAACCCGTGCATAACGCGCCCCCCTTTCGGATTTTACTAGGTGAGCCATCTGCTCACCTACCTACCGATTGAGCTTAAAGGCCATCTGGCCTAAAAGTCTAGACCTTTCGAAAAAAAAATCAGGCGAAGCTAGTATTTAATATAAAGACCAGTCCATGACCCGGAGTGCAGACCTCTATAAAAGTAAAGTAGCATCCCATATTATGCCCCGGATCTCCTCCTCGAAATCAGCTCAGGAGGGTATAGGGCCATAGTTCACCGAGGCGCTGGCCCGAGTTGGTAAACACACCTTCAAAGACTTTAATCTTATCAGGCATGCAGGTTTCCTTACGATGTTTTCCTTAATCGGCGAACAAGCGCTGGCCTTGTGTTTTAAGATGCACTTAGAAATTTAGAAACACCATTTCAAGGGTTCAGAATCGAACCTGCAATTGAACAAAGTTCTGCTCGCTTGCAGAATTTCGTTCAAGAGACCAAGCTTATACTTACAAGATCCTCGTTCGTTGTCGTCGTTATAATCGTCATACAAATTATTTTCACGCGATCGGAATCCTTGCCATTATTTTACACGTCCAGGAGCATGACTCCTTGATCAACGGGCTGTCAATTTTTTTCATTTCGTGGGGACATGTACTAATTTAATATAAGAATTTAGTCTAAGGGTTTGTTTCACAATATCCTAATAAAGTTCCATTTAAGCTATTTGCAACATATTTACCACATAACTACAACGTTTTTGTTTCACAATTGACATATTGCAATATTTGGCTAATAAAGTTCCCTGTAAACTATAGGTCGGATCAACTGGCCATTAGCAAATTTATCACACATAAATTAGTTGACAGATATATACGCGGTTGACAGCTTCACGACATTTGACAATGTCGTTTCGATCGTTTAATAATTAAGGGATAACATTATATACAAGGTCTATGTAAATAAAAGGTATAAAGATGGTATGATACATACAATTAAATTATAAAAACATATTTTCATGTATATTTACAACATGGAATGTTTTTCTAAAACATATTTATCGTAAAATGGAACTATGAAATGCGAGGTTGCCAAGGTGAAAGGTATTTTTAAATTCAAAGGCCCAATTATAAGGGAAGGTCATAAGGTTGGCTTAAGAACATTTTTTCATTGAAATTTGAATCTTCTAGAAATTTTTATGTTTATAATAGGTATATAATATTTATTAATGAGATGAATGTAAGATCATTAATAGATAATATTTACCCGTACAACACCATGTCATAGAATATTCCATGATTTAAATACTAGTAGTAATAAATGTTATAATAAATTTTCAATGTTGCATTTAACATATAAGTGGCTTGTAAATCAACTATTTCAATCATTTTATAATTAAGTTGTAATTTATGAATCATCTAGGTAACAGGTAGCATCAGTATTATGTGCAAGTAACCAGCGAGTGATTTAATGTAAGAGTTTTTTTTTATCCCTAACGGAAATCACTATCCTGATATTTTTTTATATCCATTTTTTTATGTTACTAGGATAGGTGTGATAGACATGCTGATGATAAGCGGTCAGCGTGACCAAAAATTGACCCACCACTCGTTCCCTGCCCTATTCTTCCTATTTTATTATATCCAGGATTTTCAGCGGTTATCACCAAATTACCCCTTGATCTCCGGGAGCCCGGGCCATACGTTAAAACTGTCACGGGACTCGCATCGAAATTAGCCTGAAGAATTCAGGGGGAGTGAGAAATGTTTCATACGACTTTTTTAGGGCTTTAAGCTCAATCGGTAAGTAGAATATTTTTTACGAACACAAATTGTTCGAAATCCGAGAAACTCATTGATGTATTGACTATTCTGTGTCATATGCCAGTAACAACATCGTCGGTCCTGCCTTTCTCACGAAAGCTGTTCAACTGATGAATCGATCTGGTGATATTGATGCACAAATTGATTTTTGAGCTTCATTATGAGGGCAACGTGTCTCAAGACAAAACCCCCCTCAAAAAAAAAAGAAAAAAAAACATACTTACTAATACCTCACAAATAAATGTACTTAACAAATTCAATATTAACTATCATAACCATTGTCCAAAAATCGAAAACATCCAAAGATCTTTTACCAGGCACCTCGCTTACGTGTGCAGCGGAATCTCCCACAGGAGTCCGTATGATCAGCGACTTAAATTCTTTAAAATACCGCCCTTGAGGACCAGACGGACCATCCACGATCTTCTTATGTTGCACAAAATAGTAAACGGTGAGACTTCTTGCTGTGACCTACTACACCACTTCTCGTTAGCGGTTCCTTACAACCTTCCTAGACGGCCCATTACTAAAATTTTGCGCGGTCCTCCTCCCCGAACGAATTTAGGTTCACAGGCACCAATAACCAGAATGTGCAATGTTCTTGGTGGCATTTGTACGACTCTAACTGAAATAGATATTTTTCATCTCCCATTCAACCAGTTTAGAAATAAAATTATGAAATTCTTTGAATTATAAACATTAATAATTTTGTAAATTTAACCTTTACTTTGTGGATTATAAATTTATTACTGTTTCTATCATTTATTTATGCTTCTTACTAAATTATTACTTTTGTTATTATGTTCTGTAATCTAATGATATAATTTATGTTTTATAACACTTACTTGTAATCTAAAAATGTTGTGTCACCTATAAAGGCGCATGCGTCAGAATAATTTCAAGAATTGTATTTTATTGTGTAGACATTTATGTTCAATGAATTTTGTATACCTATATCTAAAAATGTATTAACGTATGTGCCGCTGGTGTCCTTTTCAGTAAATAAATAAATAAATAAATAAAAATCAATTAGTGAATGGGGAGCGAAAAATAAAAAACCTTGCGACAAAATTGCATACCAGCATTCACTTGAACTACGAGCGTACTGTGGTCACTGCCAATAACATCCAATTTATAAAATTACGCAATTTTCATCTTGACCGACTTCGTGAAAAATTAGGACGATACGTGATGTCTGCTTATTATATTAAAAAATAATTATAACACGTATATTGATATAATTTAAAAACGTTTCGCAAGAACCTATGCATGCATCGAAACACAAGGTGACTTATGGACTTTTGTAAATTCTAACATAGGTTTGATTAGAATTTGTGCATTAACAACGGAGTTTTCAATACGGCCACGTGATAACATGATAAAGTACAAATTAAACGGTAAGAGCCTGCCAACTGATAGGCAGTTGTGTAGTTGGAGCCGCTTGTGACGCTCGTCTGCGACTAGCTAATCTCAACTCGCGCGCAACCGAATACCGTAAAGTTGCGAATAAAATTAACACGTTCTGTTGCGAATCAAATATTAGCGCATTATATTTTCAACTAGTATTACACTTACAATGTAAATTTGGTCAAATTGTGAGTTGAATTTAACAAAATGACGTTACGGGTCGAAGTGCCCGGGGAGAAAATTGTGAATGTTGATTACAAATGCGCCAAACCCTACAATGAAACGCAAAACACTGAAAAGAAATTCAGCAAGAGATTAAAGGAGTTTTTAAAGAAAACATGGTCCCTGAAATCGAAGATAACTGTGGAGCCGTATGTCGTTTGTTACATTTTACCGAGTGTTTTAGCAGGACTTGCTGTTCAAAATTTGTGCCTGGAGAAAGCATGTTTAGTGAATTTAAAATACGACGAAAATACTTGCCATCATATCATGCAAGGACGTACACAAAATTTCACAGAACAAGAAAAAAATGTACAAAAGATGGTAGCCGGAATGACGGCATGGAGTTTTCCGCTGCAGACGGCTTTACCTGGTATCCTTACACTATTCGTTGGTGCTTGGAGCGATCGTACGGGGAACAGAAAAACATTTATGGTGCTTCCAATTTTAGGAAAAATATTTTCTGTTTTCGGTATTATTTTGAGCACAGCATTTTTTCTACAAGTCGGCTTAAACGAGACAGCGTTGATAGAAGGACTGCCTCCTGCGTTGGCCGGAGGTCGTGTTGCGATGACGATGGCTGTATACAGTTATGTTACTGATGTAACTAGTGAGAAAGAGCGGACTTTTCGTTTGGGGATCATAACAGCAATACTGACATTAAGCAGGCCAATAGGCCTCGCTCTCAGTGGAATAATGACGAAACGATTTGGTTATTACGGTGTTTTTATTGTCGCGTGTGTGTTTTATATGGCCGGTTTTGTTTATATACTTTTACGGTTGAGGGAGAAGAGGAAAAAGACAGTGGATGAGCAAAAGGATGAAACAGTGCTGTCCATGTTTTCTTTTAAGGATCTCGCGGCTACAGCAAATTTCGCTTTCAAGGCGCGACCCGGTACTCGACGTCTGCAGATCATTCTTATAATGCTGGCTTATATGCTCATCGTGGGACCAGTTCTTGGTAATATATTTTTAATTATTTTTATCTTTCATCATCATCAGTCTTAATCATCTGCTGCTGAAAATAGGCATCCTTCAGGGACTGGCTGCTGCACATAGATTGTCATATGTTTTTAATCTTTTATACATTATCTTTATTAAAAACAAGACGAACCTGGCAAACGTGGTTCTGCCTTTACCCGTGCCTCGTCATCAAGATTATTGATGAAACTTTGTCCTGATGTTAATCAACACAACAAATAAACAATTATCTTATTTGGTGCTTTTGAAGATATGATCGAAAATACATTTCGACGTTTCATTTTTATGTATTATCAATTGAAGTTGTTATAATTTTTAATTGTTTTAAATCATACTTTGAAATACGTTAAGATTTTAAATAAGTTTCGTATCTTATACACGTATTAACCATACAAATATTAAGAACTTATTTCAAATATCTGTGGTATTACAAATACTACTTTGAGGTGTCACAGTTTTCCCGAACGCATAGAGTCATTCAAACCAATTCATAGACAATACTTAAATGAAATCCGCCACTGTGTGTCCGTCAAACCCATATAAAACCCGACTATTGATACCAGGAGCGCATAGATAGAGATATATCGATAAATAGAGCGTTCTTTGGATATGCGTTCTGTAACACCTCATAGTATTGTGGTGTTAGTATTTTTTAATATCATAATACCTTTATTTCTTTTGTTATTTACATAATATCTCTTACTCTAGAACAATGCATCCTTTATGGAATATTATACATGTTACATAAATGTCATTACGTGTTCTATAATATTATGGTTCTATCATTGCAATATTCACGACTAAAAACTGCCGTTTGTTTTCTCTGACTGTCGTAAAAAATACCGCATGTGCTGAATCGCTTCATTTTATTTTCTTTTTATGATCAAATAGTAATTTCTATTATTTCGATATTGAGTTACTGAACGTTTCAGATTGTTGTATCTTTGACGAATATATATTTTTTATGATCGTGAGCGTAAGCGTCGCTTATTCGTCCTGAAAATTCAGTCTGTAACAGGTGGAATTATCAAGGGAGAAGACAGAATCAAGACCTCTTTGGCGAGAAGAGTATGAGGTCTTATTTGCTAACTTATGCCGTTAATTAAACAACTTTTACGGATTTTATCGCGGTTCATTAAGATTTTTGCATACTTGACATTTCATTAAAAACAGGATATACATTTGTATCTCGTATACGTAAACCAAACCAAAAAAAAATCACCGTCCTAAATATAAATAACGAAACACGAAAGCAAGAATTATGGATGTCTATTTCTAACTCTTCCACGTAAAAACTACTGAATAGATTTTGATGAAACTTTACATTAATATAGATTATACATCGGAATAATACATACGATATAATTTATCACCGTTCTCCCAAGGGAATGGGAAGTACACACGTGAAACTCAGAGGCGCTGTTAGTTTCGTATAAATCTCTACATACAGTACTACTGCTCTACATAATATAGTCTACCGTTGAGACGTTGGTATGCGGTTTACGGCGCTCCCGGCTGTAAGGGTACCACCATCTCACTTAATTCTCCCATGAAACAGCTTTGCTGTGTTTCGGAGAGAAGGGCAATACAGGCAGTGTAATTACTGTCACTGAGACTTCTTATATCTCAGTAGGCGGGACACATAAATAGAGTTGGCTGGGCTAGTGTACTAATATTATAAAGAGGAAAGATTTAATTGTTTGTTTGTATCGAATAGGCTCCGAAACTTTTTGACCGATTTAAAAAATTGTTTCACTGTTGGGAAGCTACGTTATCCCCGGTGAACATAGGCTATATTAAATTTTCAAAAATTTAGGGACCTGTTTTAATTCTTAGTTGACGCAAATAAAACAGCGTGTGGCTTTTATGTTCATATGGGACGTGGATCACTTTCTAGCAGATGGCACGTCTGCCGGTTGGCCTTTATAACAAGCAATCCAGTTTATCATACAACTGTAAACGTAGTTACTGGTGTCGATAAAAACTCTTGGTAATAATCCGGATGAAGACACAAAGCAAAGCTTGTTATTTTCTATGACATAAAGTCGTTTAGTAATAGGCATTTTTAATATCACTTACTAAACATTTGAGCATTCAACAACTGATAATAGTAGAAAAGTTCATAATTTACAATAATAAGTTATATTATTGTAAAGTTTTATAATCATAATCTATTCAGTTGTTTTTGCCTCAACGAGTAACAAACATCCATACAAACTTTATATAACTTTATATTTATATAGCAGTTGCGACTTTGCCTGCGCTAGCGAAAAAAAACTTTTTTTTATGTACCTATCCTATGGTACTTCCAGTTCCTCTTGTGTACGTGAGTACGTGTTTCATGATGATCGGTTGAGTAGTTTTCGCGTAAAAGCGTAGTAAACGTCCCTACTTTCACATTTATAAAATAAGGATTAAAAAGATTTAAAAAATAAGAATTTTTAAACTTAAGTATTTTTATAACATAGAAGAAGCTGATATAATAACATTTGGTTGTCTGCTCTACGTATGTCGTATTGGAAAGTGGGAGACTTGAGAAGTGAATTTTCTAACATTAAAAATACTGTCAAAAGGAAAATATAAAAAAAAAAAACAATCAATTCTAGATCAAACAATCATTCAAATTTATTCCAAGTTGACTTATTGTTGTAAAGCTTACTTACCTTGACTACTTAACTTATCTTGATTGAGAATAATTCTTCAAGCCTTTTAGGCATGCAATGTATGCATGCTTTAACTGAATCTTGAAGAACTTTCGCGTGAACACTTTATGTTAAAGCATTTGTGTTCAAAGCAGAAAGCTTTTACTCTAAAGTTAGGCCTTGAATGTTATAAACGTATTTTAAGAGTTTTCTCAGTACATTTAGTTATTATAATGTAACAAATTTACGGATTTTATCGCGATTTATAAAGTTTTTTACAAGGTACCATTACTAGTATTCTCATTATAATGAGTAAAACTCGCGTAAACCTATTAGGGGACGTCCATGAATTACGTGAGGTGTTTTTTTTTAATTGTCTGTACCTCTCTCTGTAAAAATTGCGTGATATTTGCCGAGATCCCCCCTCTCTCCAACGTAAGATTACATGAGATTTGACTCGACCCCCTCCCCCCTTAAATATCTCACGTATTTTATGAACGCCCCGCCCCCTAAGAAAACAATATACATTTATAGTTTTACATACATTTTTAAGCGATCTCATATCGTCCGATGGTACCTTAAGTCTTAACCGGGCCCTGCTTATTTATTCATTTATTTAATAAGTACCACTAAATAAAATATTTAAATATTCAAGACACAGGTGATATTACACATCGGGTATATATTTCAAGTGGCTGTTGCTTGCGGCTTCGCCCGCTTCAATTTTTTTGTTAGCTTATGTGAATTTCATGATGTTAGGCTAAGTAGTTTCGCATGAAAACGTAACAAACAAACGTACATTCACATTAATAATATTAGTAGAGAATAAGGCGTACATAACATTCCCTACTATATGAATCTATGACATTTTTAAATGTACAACAAATTATTACGATTTGATTAAAAAATATTTTTTAACAAAATTTTTTGTGCGTATATAGTTGTAATTGCCTATAATTCTTAACATATATTTAAAATATACCGAATGTGAAGGTGGGGATATTTGCTACGCTTTCACGAGAAACCACTCAACCGATCATTATGAAACTTTGTATTTGTAATTTCAGAGGTACTAAAACTAACATACAAATACAAAACATGAAGAAAAAGGATTTTTTTCGCTTTTTTGGTGAAGCCGCGAGTAACAACTATTGTTATATAAAAGTAAACAATTACTTTTACTATTAGCAAAGTATGACATTCTGATTAAGCTATTTTTTAATCAGAGCTTTTGATGGTGTTAGATAATCTAGAACGCTAAGAAACAAACCCGAGGGACTCTATGATTCTCGAAAGGAGAGGTGAATAAGTGTACATAATATGTATTATTATGTTCTTAGAAAACGCTTATATAACGCACGTTTATTTACGAAATATACTCACATATGCATTGCACTTTTGATACATGTAATGCTACTGATATTATATTATACTATGTTTGTTACTCTTTCACGCAAAAACTATTGAATGGATTTTGATAAAACTATATAATAATATAGTTTACACATCAGAATAACACATAGTCTATAATTTAGCTCGGTAATCCCACAGGAATTCGAAGTATAAATAAGGTTTTGAACGAATTAAATTAAATAAATATTTAGTTTCTTATTTTCGTACAATGCTCCTTTCAAAATGATAAAACTAAAGGCTAGACCAATAAGCTTTTATAATACGTTAAGGTAGTAACATACAATATAATTTTTCGTAGCGTTTCGTTTCGTAGCGCAAATATACCGTAATTCGTCATTGTCTCTGAGTTATCAATGACAACTTCCTAGCTAATAAGATATTGACAATAACGATCGATAACCAATAGACTGTTTGTGATTTTGTTACGATAGAAATTGTCTACGTGATTTAGCGCGACTTATGTCAATCCCATACATGTTATTCTTTTCGAACTTCGTTATCGTTTTTTTAATGTTACTTTGTCTAAGCCTCCTGAACCGTAATAGAATCTTTGCGTTGTCCGTCTCTACGTTCGTCAGTCAAAATCAAGATGGCAGATGATGGGAAGAGACCGTTGTCTATCACCATAAAAGTTCGGTTCCAAGCACCTCACACCTTATTCCAACGATATAAGTTTTTAAGAGTCTTGATGAATACTGACACCCAAAGATATCCGCACAACTGAAGGCTAAGAGACGTTGACCGGAAACTTACAAGCCGCACGAACCGCGACAGCATAGCTGTCACTTTACTCCTGTGTTACGTGAGCGAGAACTCCGGTCGTGTCGGCCCAGTTGGATGCGCCACATCTTAATAATTATTTAAAATATATAATATTTATCATAAATATTTAACTAACTTTATTACTCCATATGTTTTCCAGTAAATATTAATAATAATGTATAATATTGACTACATAATAAATCTATTACCTTGTTATAATAAATTATCATAAGACACAGCCAGGTGATAATGTATTTTAATTTGTCTTTCATTTAGATTTGATTAAAATATTCTCGCTATAGGAACGTGGCACGTAGAGCTGTGTGTAGCTGTAAGAGACAGTACCTTGTTGCTTTGCAGCCCAATCGACGGCACGACATGCTTATAATACTGGCGTAAAGTACCAGCTATGCTGTCGCGTTTGGTGCCGTTTGTGAGCTTGCAATGCCCATTAGGGCATTAGGAAAAGGTGGGCAACGCATCTGCCGAATCTCTGGCTGTCTGGATGTCACTAATGCTTCGGCTGCTTGTTTGCCCTCCTAGGCTGTAAAAAATAGTTATAAATAACTGATTTTGAAATAAAGTATTACTAGATCCTGGCGATATCATACCCTACTTTGTGTTTATTATTGATACAATGCTTATAGCTTGTTATTTACGATTAGTTTTATAGTAATACATATAAAATAATTGATATTTTGTATGTACACTACATACGGCCAAATTGAATATCCTCTTCATTTTTTGAAATCGGTTAGAAGAAGAAGTCTTTTCAAAAGTGAAGTAAAGTAATTAGGAAAGATACGAACAGGGTTGTAGGTAGAATATGTTATAGGAGTTTAGGATGGTGACATCGAGACCTTGGGCTCGGGGTCTAAAACAGTCACAAAAATGTGTTGAAAAAAGTAAAGTATCAACCCTTATAATATGTCCCACTGCTAAGCACGGGTCTCCTCCTCGAAATCAGACGAGGAGGGTAGTGGGCCATAGTTCAGACGCGCTGGCGCAATGCGTGGTGATGAACTTCACATACCTTAAAAGATTTAATCTCATCAGGCATGGTTTCCTCTCGATGTTTTCCTTCACCGGTGAGTGAACGGTGATCCGTACTTAAGGTGCATATAGAAATTTAGTAAAACCCATTTTATGCACCACAGGGTTCAGGATCGAACCCGGGCCCTCTCCCTTGAGTGTCCAGGCCCTTTACCCACTGAACCACAGTCGCTAAAATGTGTAGTTAATCAATAATGATCTGTAAGACCTGTTCTGAAATTCATTAGAAGTGTGATTTTAACGACATCTTGCGTATGACCTTGTAATTTTGGGGCCCGCCACAAACTGCTAAGGGATACTACCGTATGGGGCCCGCTCTTGTAAAGGCTTATTTATTTTTATAATGGCGGCACAGCAAGCATTCTTTCGTATTGAAAGCTATTTTGATCAATTTGAAAACCATAGAAATAATAATAAAATATTACCATATTATTTAGATTTCTATGGTGATAACATAAGCCTATTGTATTTGTTCACAATAAAAACGAACGATATTAAAATATTACAATTGATAAATATCTAAATAAAATATTATTTAAGATACTTTTACTGTACTTTAGGATTCTATACAGAAACCTTACTCACACCTTTTTGTATACACCTCTTATGAGGTACAAAGAGCCTCCTCGGCTCAATTCGCCCAAGGTGTTGGGTTCACCCTAGGCTATTGAGACCTACCGCCGCGACAAGGTTTGAACCATGGTGGGGTTGAATGAATTTATTGGCTAGTCTCAGGTGAACTGCCCTGAACACTTCCAGGCTTAACTGCCCGTCACCATACCCAAGAAAATAAAGTAAAATATTTTCGTTGACGGTCGTTGGCCTTTGATGAGATATTTAAAACAACCTATGGTCCGACGCGTGTTTTTTTTTATCATCGGTCCTAACACTATAAGTTAATAATGCTAATTAATAATCCAACGCGGATCAAAACATATCTTGGACAAGGCACACGTACATAATATCGAACTCATCATATGCCAAGCCTTTTCCCAACTATATATTGGGGTCGGCTTCCAGTCTAACCGGATTCAGCTGAATACCAGTATTTTACATGGAGCGACTGCTGTCGGACCTCAACAACCCAGTAACTGGGTTATACGGTACCCCGCGGTTAGACTGGTTGTCAGATTCTCGGGCTTCTGATGACCCGTAACGACTGTCAAAGATCCACGAATGACAGCCGGGACCAACGGCTTAACGTGCTTTCCGAGGCACGGAGGAGTCCCGGTATGTAAAGATGGTCACCCATCCACGGACCAACCTCGGCAAGCGTTGCTTAACCTGGCGGATCGATCCGCGCGGCTGTTAGTTGTTACTACTGCGCCACGAGCTCCTCACATAATATCGAACTCCTAATTAAAAATATGTGATTATAATTCCCGTAGGATTATCCCGTTTCAATATTTATATTAATATATTAGGTAGGTAAATTATAACTAAGTTTAAAATTGTCTGGCTGGTTGTTTTGGTTACGCCTAAAACAAATTAAATGGTAATACAAATAACATTTATTTACCGCGTTGAATGCGAGTGGCAAGGGATCGGGCGGCTTGGCGTACATTGAGGGATGCTGAGCTCATTAATTGACGGTTAAGGCTGATGATGATGGTAATGATGGATCTTTATCTTTATTTAAAGTATTTAATGTTGATAGTTGATAGACATGATAATGAATATCATGTCCATCAACATTATTATAAAATGGCTTGGCGTTAGACAACCTGCTGCCCTAGACATGTGGCACTAACGCTAAACGAATAGAAATAGAATAGAATACTTATTGAATGGGAATTACATTAGTTTACGACATGTAATTTGACGGCTATTGTTATTCCCATACATGACACAATAACTATTCTATTCTATTTCTATACGTTTAGCGTTTGCCACTTATCTAGAGGGGCTGGTCCTCAAATTTGCCACTGTACATGACATTCTATGAGATCCGAATTAGTATTTAATGTTCCTGTCAAGCATGTCATAAATCAATGCCTAATTAGGTTTGTTGTAGTCTTTGAAGGTGTGTGAAATTCACCAATACTCATTGGGCCAGCGCATCGGTGAACTATGACCTGATATCCGTCTAGCCTGGTTTCGAAGAGGAGACCCGTGCCCTCCCTACCATGGTTCAAGCCATATCGTGGCGGTGGGGCTCAGTAGCCTAGGGTGATCTCCGCATCATAGGCGAAGCGAATTGAGCTGGGGGAGCTCTGCCTATCCCTCTTATAAGAGGAAGGGACAGGGGAGCAGAGAGCAAGGGGTGAGGACGGGAACCTCACCTCATCGTACTGCCCCGACTTTGGAAGTGGTTATTCTACGTTGCGGGACAATCCCTCTGTGGAGGTGGCGTCGGTCTAAGGGACTGACTAGCCGTCGAGGTGCCCTGTTGCTAGCAGATCCGGGGCACCTCACCAAAGGCGGCAGTGGTGGCACTCGCCGGGTTTTAGTGGGTAGAGCTGCGTCCGCTTACCAGCTTTCGGGCGCAGCGAGTCCTACATACCCGACTGTGGATACCCACTCCCCGCGGGATGCCTAAGCGCATTTCCCGGCGTTAAAGAAAAAGGAGACCCGTCGTGACCCGGAGTTGCTACTTTTACACTAGAACTTCCCTAAGGATCACTAAATCTATTTATGAAAACTATATGAAAACCAGTGTCAAAATTTTTATACATAGATATCGTAAACAGACAAACATAATATGGAGGACTTTTTTACAATCCGAAGTGAAAATGTGTAAAAGAATAAACGTCCAAAAATTTTTATTTTACGCAAAAAGATTTGAATATTCCTTTTATAATTAATATTCATTTTCCTCGAATGATTTCGAGGTGAATGATTGAAACATTGGATTAGTAACACAAAGAAACGTATCTCTATTTACAATTATAACCAAGCAATATTATCATTGTTATGTAGGTTAAAGTTCGCCGTGTCACTTACATTATAGTCTGAATAGATATCCACGATAGACAACGCTACACGGACCTTTCATTATCATCAAGGTCTGACCATCCAAACATCCACATCGCATACTTTTTAGTGAGTTACTATTTTTGGAATTGACTAAGTTCCAGGTAAATTAGTTTATGTTCCGATGTAGGCTTCCAAAATGTTTTCCTTCGCCAGTGAGCAAGCGATGTTCTCATATTTAGAAGCACGAAAAAATTTAAAAAAAAGCAGCCTGTCATAATCGAACTCAGACGTCTTCAAGAGGCCAGGCCCGTCTCCACTAGACCATTATCACTGATTTGTTTAACGAGGATAGTTAATCTTATAATAATTTGTATAATTAACAAATTATTATAAAATTAACTAGCTGCCCCGACAGATTTCGTTCTGCCATAAGTACTAATATTGCTATCAAAAATTAGGGGTTGATTGTAGAGGGGTGGAAATTTAGGATTGTATGTATTTTTGTATATTTATGCTGTATCATAAAAAAAACCAAAATTGTCAAAAAAATAAAAATAATTTTGGGGTGGGTCGCCCTTATCATTTAGAGGGATGAAAAATAGGTGTTGGCCGATTCTCAGACCTACATGATAAGCACAATGTTTTTTTATCAAAATCAGTTCAGCCGTTTCGGAGGAGTTCAATAACGTACTCCATGACACGAGAATTTTATATATTAGATAAAATATGTTAAATTGTACTCATATAAGGTTTTAGTTTTTTTTGGAAACTTCAAGGAAAAAGTATACTCCTATTTGAGAGGCTAATAATAATAACCTGCTAATCCTCTGGTGTAGCGGGTGTCTGTGGATGACGCTATCACTTACCATTAGTTGAATCGAATGTTTGTTAGCCCCCTCTTCTATAAAAAAATGTTTGACAGGCCGACAGAAATAAAGAGCAATGGACAACGGGGTGATCTAAGTTTTATCATGTTAAGGAACAGAAGCTTAAAATGATCTGAACTCTGAAGTTCACTATAATGAAATTTTATACACTTTTTCCACTATTTATTTTATATATTTTAACAGTTACAATTTAAACACGACCGGTTTCGACAAAGTCATCCTCAGGTGTAGGTAGATAGAAAATAAAATTACAAATAAAATATAAACATTGTGCAATTTAAATTAATGTTGCTTGCTTCATAAATTTTGCACAATAAATTGTATTAGATGTAAATAATTTCAAGTGATATTTTAATTTACATATGATTGATAAATTAATGTCATATTGAATTCATTATAATTAATCAAAGAACAAAAATGTTCAATCATGTAAAAATTAACTTATGTCAAAGAGAAATTAAATTTAAAATTGTTAAAATAAATCATGTCAAACAGAAAATTAAATTTAAAATGTTACATTAATGTCAAGTAGAATTAAAATATATCTAGTAATATAGAATTGGAAAGGCATGATTGGTCATTCAGCAATATCCCACTATTCTTGTACCTATTAATCTCTAAAGCTTCTAACGCGTCCATCTTCCGACTTTTTGGTAATGTATGTAAATATTTAATATTTTTATCAGGATCAAAATTATGGCCATTATTGTTAAGATGTTCTGCAAAGGTTGATTTTTCTGTTTTTTTATTCCATGCTGATAAATGTTCTTTTATTCTGAACTCTGAAGGTCTGAAATAGATTATCTTGTTCACTCAGTCAATGTGACAACTTTCGGCTAATGACAATAACGGCACGACTCCTCTACGGCGATCGGAGTGGCTACGCACGTTTGTTAAGCTGCGCTTTGAAAGAAAGTGTTAATTAAGGCGTAGTTTCAGATGAAACTTAAAGACCTAAAGGCCAACATCATAATATTATGTCCTTTCGAAAAAAAATAAGGCGTAGTGTGTCAGTGGGTTGCAAATAATACAATGGAGACAGCCACATATCATTCCTTGTAAACCGAAGCTTGGCAAACGTGCGTAGCGTGTTAGTGCGGGCGGTTGAGCCGAACCTAAAGGCATCATTCACACCAGCGCTTTTATACCGAGCGTTATAAAAGCGTTTGAATGAGATAAATGGATACTCATGTATTTGTTAGCACGAAAGCATTTTTAAGTGAGGTGGTTTTATCGAGCATTGTTAGGTTTCCGACGTTGAATGTTGGACGTTCAATCGAATTTAGCATGCGGAGCTCGCTACTCGCGCCAGCGTCTAGATTTAACGCGACGCTTACTAAGCGCTCGGGTGAACCAGGCCTAAAATATCAGAAAAAGGTCAGAGATTTTCAAAATAAGATTTGATCACACTTCACCCGCCATCTCTCTCTCTTTCTATTTAAGAGCTTTGCTCTTGTCGGTGGAGTATTCGCCACTCATTCCTCTTCTCCGTCAACAACTTCACCTCCTGATACGATATAACCTGTACCTTCTCCTTTATTTGTTGCAATCTCCTTCTCGGTCTACCACTTCCTCTTTTTCCATCAATCTTTACCTCTATGATATTTTTTATAAACAAGTCATGTCGTATCAGGTGTCGTATCACCCGCCATAAAAAGACAATAATTCAAACTTACAAATACATTTGAAATAACTAAAAACTTGTCTGATCAGGCGTTGCGATCACAAAAGAATAAAAAACTGTAAGCTGAACGGATGACAAATTTTAGTTACAGACCATTGTTTTTGGCTATTTGCAAGAGTTTTCCCCCGATTAATTTACTTTTGCAAATCCATTGTTAAAATTTTTAAAAATCACGTCTTGAGTGATAAAAAAATAAACCTTATTTGATCCCTATAAAAACAAGAACTTGAGACTATAGGGATAGTTGTTTTTGTTATAGAAAATATAACGTATTTTGAAAAAAAAAATGGTCTAATAATCTTATAAAATATAATACGTTTGAAATGCTGTTAGGAGTTGAAGTTTTGGAGTTGCATTACGCGACATTAATTACTTGTAGGGTCAGAAATACAGTCAGACAAACAATTGTAATCAAATATATATATATATATATATATATATATATATATATATGAAATGAAAATAAAGCTTATCTTAAATCGAAATGACTGTGTCTTTTAAGATTTTTTTTTATTTGAATTCGTCACTCACATGTCACGGTACTGACAAGCGTCAGTTGACGTCATATTAATATGTCCATTCTAAAAGGCCTTACAAAATTTGAACTGCTCTAGCAAATCTATTTTGGAGCTAAAGACAAAGAAAAAGAAGAAACAGATTTGAACCGCTAATAGATTCTGTCAATCGTAGCACTTACAAACTAGAGATGAAACGGATATCCGGTAACTATCCGGTATCCGGCCTATCCGGAATTGATTTCACTATCCGGCCGGATACCGGATAGTAACACAATATCCGGCCGGATACCGGACAGTTAAATTCAAAAAAATATTATTATTTTACATAAAGCTAACCATACCAAAAAAGGTTATGGATAACTTTTATTTTTATAATCGACCTGACACAATATACCTACATGCCGCGTACTTGTTATCGATCAACATATTGCCAAATTATTGATCGTTTTTTTTAATGATGAAATTTCTATTCAATGAAACACATGGAAATCAAACATGTCAAGTAAATAAAAAACGGTATGGGTCTACCAGGATCTGATGGCAAAAAAAAAATTGCAATCGAAGTGGTTTCTTCGATATTTTCACCATTTTTTAAAGGAAATTTGAAGCCTAACCAAAAACAATTCGTCGAAATTTCAGTTCACAAATCGCATTTTTTTTGGATCCTTGTAAAAATCGCTATTTTTTTTTATTTTTTTGCCATCAGTCGTGTGCATAGGCAACAGCTAGTAACATTATATGTCACTAGCCTCAGCCTGTGTTAACTAAGATTTACATTACATTTTTGCCAAATATCCGGCAGCCGAATATCCGGCGCTCCGGCTTCGTAGCTGGTCGAATATCCGGTATCCGGCCAAACCACTATCCGTTTCATCTCTATTAGAAACTATCATTGATCGATAGAAGTGTAGAAGAGTAGAAGTCTGTGTAATGATATAGGAATCTAATTTCTTCAAAAGTTAAAGTTTTACTTTATACCTTTCCTAGATAGAGTTTCTGAACATGTCCAATCATGCGTTACGAACACAAAAGAATTAACCGTAAACTAAGCGGATGACAATCCAATTTTTTTGGCCAGTGAGTTTTCCCCCTAATGTATTTTTGCAACTTTGTGAATAGTGTTAATGTAATTTAACAAACTGTGAATTGTCTACCTAATAAAAATGTGAAGCTTCTATTAATCTTCATAAATAATTTAAAAAAATACATATCTAGTTATTCTTAATAGAAAACAATCTGAATATTTATCATAAGCCTTCGTTAACATAGAAAAAAAAAAAATTAAATGCCAATCGTAAATATTTATAATATAATTTGTGTGCGTTTTATTTGCTATCTTTACCTAGAGAATACGTTTGTGCATAATAGTCCTTTATTTTTCTTTAACGCCGGGAAATGTGCTTAGGCCCGGTCCTTATCCCGCGGGGGAATGGGTCTCCTCAGGCGGGTATGTGGGACTCGCTGCGCCCAAAAGCTGCTAAGTGGACGCAGCTCTACCCACTAAAACCCGGCGAGTGCCATCAATACCGCCTTTTGTGAGGTGGCCCGGATCTACAAGCAACACGGCACCTCGTCAGCTAGTCAGTCCCTCAGGGGACTGACGCCACCTCCACAGAGGGGTTGCCCCACACCACAGAACAACACCTATCGTCGGGACAGTATAATGAGGCGAGGTTCCCGTCCTCGCCTCTTACCCCCTGTTTTTTTGTCCCCTCTTCTTATAAGAGGTGTACAAGGAGGCCCAATTCGCTTCACCCAAGGTGTTTGGATCACCCTGGGCTACTGAAACTACCGCGACGACAAGGCCTGAACCATGGTGGGGGTGCATAATAGTCCTTCGTAAACCAATTTTGATGTTTTTGGAGAGCAGAGAGACCTTAGGGCCTTACTATCGATGTCTCATTGTAGGGAATAGGGATTAACATCATCTTGTCAGAACTACAGGTAAACTTGATCGCGTTTTAATGACAATCAATGACATCAGCCCAAAAAGTAAAAAAAATCGATTCAACTTCTTTCTTATCTACATGCCGTATTTTACGTTAATTGTTGATGATGTAATCATTGTCATGATCACGTCAGTGACTTGTCATCACTACGTCATGTTTGCGTCACTTTTACGATACTTTCACATCTCATCCTATTATAATTCTAATGAGCATAAAATACGTACCTACGTTTATTCAAGCATTTTTGTAACATAACATTCTATAAGGTAGCATGTCGGGCTTTATCAATTACATTTACATTTACATTTTGTATGTAACAAGAAAATAAATATTTCCTTTATTCCTAGGTATACATATTATTATAATACCCATAAAAATATAGGTACTTTCCTTATAAATCTATAAGGAGGTACAGAAGTAGACACGATTAGTAATTTCCCAAAAATAAGATACTTGTATGAATGCAATTTGTAAAAGGAGGACGAGGATTTGTAAAAAAGACAATATTATTTTAGTATTTAATAAAAAAAATTAAGGCTCTAATCCTGTGACTATTGCTACTGTATGATATCCGAAACGTCGAGAATGTAAAAATAATTGTAAACCGCATTAAAATCCGCAAAAGTTGTTAATTTTATAGAGATATACAAAACTTAAAAAATGTGCCGTCGTAATACGTAAATAAAAATTAGAAGCCAAATATAAAATCGCCATCTTATAAAAGTTGTCTTGTGTAATATTATTCTGCTTCGTTGATTTTAGACACTGACCTGTAAGGTTTTATTGTATTTGCAATATCCCCTTTCGTTTCTCTTTACTGTGGTTATAAATAATATCGTTAATAAAAAAAATGGTTCAATTTTAACTTTAAAATGCTTTTTACACTTTAATGTTAGGATTCTAACATGTTATATGATAATATGTTAGTTGGGATAATACAAACGGGTAGGCAACCCATCAGGTCAGACTGACCATCAGGTCAGTGGTCAATGTTACCTGAGAACCTTAACGAATTGTAGTAAATAGTAAACCATTTATGATTGCCTAATCTGAGACGAAAGATGGACACTTTCAATGACTAAGACAGGCTGGTAGAATGGTATACGACGTCGTGGGGACTGCTTAGTAGCGTCGGGTAGTCCCCCTATATCTGAAGAATCTGGCCTTGCCAGGATCAGTTTGTCGCTGAGGATCTGGAACCCTCACAAAGCGGCTGAAGGCGCTCGCAGTGGTTTTAGTGGGGTAATGCACCCCAATGCGAGTCCCCACACACGCCAGTAGCCAGTGTGCCTACTTGAAGCCCGAGTAAAAGCATTTCCACTGCGACCAAAAGCGCGATCGAGTGGTTAAGCTTAATTATTATTAATAAGGATTTATTTCATAATAGCTGTTACCCGAAGCTTCACCAGCGTTAGCAAAAAAAAATTTTTTTAATGTATCCTATATAACTTCTAGTATGTTCCTGCGGTTTGTGAGTTTCCGGTGGCCCATTGGGAGGATAGGAAAAAGGTGGGCTACGCATCTGCCTAGCCTTTGGCTGTGTGGATGACTATGGACGTCGTGGCAATAGGTAATCACCATAATGTTCTTCGACTGGTTGACTACCTCTTTATTTATTTTTTTACTGAATTTATTCTATACTATCTGTTTTCCTTTTTTAATGTATCCTATGTTACTTCTAGTACCTCTGAGAATATGTGTACAGGGCTACATGATGATCGGTTGAATAGAGTCGTGTAATCGTAACAAATATACTTTCACATTTATAATAGTATCAGGATAACGATTTATTTAATTCCAGTTTCAAAATAGAAAATTTAACGAAGTCATCGCTGTATGAATAGAATAATATATGCACGTGTATTATGTACATATTATTACCAATTGTATTATTACCTTTGTGACTAAATTCATACTTGTGCCTAGCATAATGTTATTTTAATATTCATGTTCAATTTAACCGAATCGAAGTGAGAGTTATTTTATGAGTGCGTATAATACTCATATGAATGGATTTTTGTGCTACAATAATTTTATATGTTTTGTAATTTTATAAAATTTCTATAAACTTAAAATTAACAGTTAATGCATTATTGCCGTGGCAACGTCTAATTACTTGATATTACGGGCTGCATGCACGAAAAAGTTGACGTCATGTCGCGTTCCGCAAGCGAGAGCGCGGCACGAACGAGCGACATGAACGGCTATAGCGATCGGCTCAGTTCGGTTCGTGCTGCATGTAATATTTGACGTTGTCATGTCAAATTACCGTCCGTAAACCGACTTTACAAACAACCAATTTTTTGGGAATACACATGAGATTCGTACAATATGCAGTACATAATATATAATACAGAATATAGGCTCCGTTCGGTCGAGCGCTTTAGGAGCGTCGAGTTAAAATCCGACCGCTGGCTAGAGTTGCGAGTTTGGCATGCTCAATTCGGTTTAACGTCTAACGCTCGACGTCGAGAATCCAACATTATTCGACAAAAAAGTCACCATTTAAAAACGTTTTCATGTATCAAATACAAGAGTATCCGTTTGTCTAATTTAAACGCTTTTTAACGCTCAGTTAAGGCGCTCGTGTGAACAGAGCCTATATGTTTGTCTCGTATTCTGTTTGACAAACGATTCCGTTTGCTAACCGTAATAATACGTGCATGCGAGCGGAGAACAGCATATGCTCGAGTATTGTCACCTCAGCCGCTGCTAATAGCGAATGATCTATATACCATAGAATATCTCTTACATTATTACTTATGGCTTTCAGCTTAATTCATCCTTTGTCTAATTGTACGTTAATATCTTTGAAATTTGATATATCCTGGAAATATCTTGGTCCAGCCAAGATTTCTGTAAATTATTTTTATGTTAATTGGATAGGCAAACTGGTAGACCTGTCTGATGGTAAGTGGTCAACGTCGCCCATGAACGAAACCTTTTTTTTCTCTCTTTTACGCCGGGATATGCACTGACGCATCCCGTGGGGGAGTGGGTCTCCCCAGGCGGGTATGTGGGACTCGCTGCGTCCGAAATATGGTAAGTGGACGCAGCTCTACCCACTAAAACCCGGCGAGTGCCACCACTGCCGCCTTTGGTCAGGTGTCCCGGATCTGCAAGCAACAGGGCACATCGATGGCTAGTCAGTCCCTCATGGGACCGACGCCACCTCCACAGAGCGGTTGTTCCGCCCCACAGAACAACCACTCCCAACGTCGGGACAGTACGATGAGGTGATGTTCCCATCCTCACCCTTTGCCCCCTGCTCTTTTGTCCCCTCTTCTTATAAGAGGGATACAAAGAGCCCCCTCGACTCAATTCGCTTCGCCCAAGGTGTTGGGGTCACCCAAGGCCACGACAAGGCCTGAACCATGGTGAAGCCCATGAACGAAACCTAGTTTAACTGGATCTAACCAGGTCAACTCATTTAAGTGTTGCCTATATTGGGAAAAAGTGTGTGTTTTCCAATTACAGAGCATAATGCGACTCAGTGCCGCACAATGCCGCACAATGCCGCACAATGCTGTTGCTTAATTGGAACACGATAGTTTTAAAATGCGCCAGCAGAGTGCGCTCAGTTCAGGGTAGAATAAAAAATATTCATAAAAGTTAGCAATAACCTTATTAATGTAAAAAACTGGAAAGCTATTTACGGTTATTTTAGGTTATTTGGATTTTGATTATTTCATTATCATTATTTGTTTTGAGTAATTTTTTTAAATGATTTCTAAAACAATTATATATGTTCCTTTCAATTAAATCATTTCTTTATCAACTATTGCATATTATTATCATCTGATAAGTACATATTTTAAGAATTCATATTTTGGACTTTTAAGTATTTATACTATATTATAATATACTAGCAGCGCCCCGCGGTTTCACCCGCATACTTCCCATTTCCGTGGGAGTACAGGCATAAATCATAGCCTATGTATCGTTCTAATGTATATAACCTATATTACTATAAAGTTTCAATAGAATCCATTCTTTTCATTACAGTTTTTACGTGAAAGAGTAACCAACATCCATTTTTTCAACTTATAAACTTTCACGTTTTTAATATTAGTAAGATTCCTTTTTTTGTAGATGAACTTGAAACATCGAATTTTATTTTAAAGTATTCTTGGAATGAAACCCATCAGCGCTGAAATAAGCTTTTTAATATTTTTGTGCACGTACGCGTATTTTTTTTAACAATAAATAATATTATTAACGATAATATTTTAATAAAACATTTCGATAATTAATGAACAACTTTAAGAAAAAACACTTGTTAATTTTCTGTCACAGTTGGCATTACGCGCATTTCTCGAAAGCACTACTTTTGAGAGAGCTCAGAAATGCGATGCGATGCTGTAATTGGAACACCAACTTTGAGCATTGTGCCGCACAATGCGCGTTTGTGCTGTAATTGGAAAAGGCCCAGTGTTATGTCTCCGTGCCATCAATGTACCTGTTTTTCCCTTCTCTCCGAAACACAGCAAAGCCACGGGGGCTTTGCTGTAAAAAAGCATAAAATAAGTTGATTCATTTATTTTGCACGTTATTTCAGAAGATACTGTTAGTCGAGTTATTTTATAGCATAGGAGGGCAAACGAACAGTCGAAGCCTTGCGACTATCAACGCCCATAAACATCCACACAACCGGAGGTTATGCAGATGCGTTGCCTTCCTTTTCCCTATCCCACCTAGGCCACCGGAAACTCACAAACCGCACGAAACGCGACAGCATAACTGTCACTTTACGCCGGTATTATGTGAGCGAGAGGTACCACCCCGGTCGTGCCGACCCAATTCCCCGGGAAAGCAGCTTGGCACTACCTCTTTACGAGTTTCATATTTGTATGGATACAAACGGTATTCCCTCTATTATAAGAACAGTTTGTAATACGTGAGGAGCGAAACCACGAAACGTGTTCGCCAACGTAGATACGTCACGTAAGTCACTATCGATGTCTTAACGTATTATCGTATGTCTCTGATATTAATGGAATATTTTATTTCAATTTGCTCTTGGTCACAATTAGGTTATGATATAATTATTTTTTTAGATAAAACTTGTTATTTTAGGGCCTTTTACACCACTTCCTGATAAGTACCGAATAGGCTATCAACCAGTTATCCAACAGATAGAGTATGGAGTATCTGTCAAATATGTCGTGGATAGTCTATCCGGCCCTTATCAGGAAGTGGTGAAACAGGCCCTTATTATATAATTATATTATTATTATATAAGTATTCATTGTGTATTATCCTTAGTAATATTATAAATGTGAAAGTGGGGATCGTCGTGAAACTTTGTACACATATTCTCGAAGGTACTAGAAGTAACATAGGATACATAAAAAAAAAGTTTTTTTTGCTAACGCAAGCGAAGCTGCCGGCAACAGCTAGTAACATAATATATTTTACATATACAAAATTTACCTTTACGACCTCAGTGCAGTAGCTGGTCCGTGTTGGATGCGAATGGCAAGGGATCGGTCGTCTTGGCGTTCATTGAGGGAGACCTATGTTCAGCAGTGGACGGATGCAGCTGATGATGATTATTATGATGATGGTGATACAAAATATGCATGAACCTTTATTTTTTACTAGCTGTTACCCGCGGCTTTGCCCGCGTGATTTTAGATTTACGGATTTATCATGTCTGATGATAATCATTTTCTATTTTAATAATGACTAAGTTTTTGTATTAAAATGGATATATATGCTATCTTGAACATAAAGACATTATACCCATTCGCTTTCTGTATTTCTGTATGCATATAATATACTATTTAGGATACCATTATTACACTGCCCGTTCAAATTACGGCCACACGATTTATTTTCTTGCGTATAACTTTGGGTTAAGGTTCAAGAGTGGAGGCCGCGTTCAGGTAGACGAAGTGTTGGTCGGCCATTAACCAGATGGGAAGACGATCTCCGTGCAGGTCCGCGTTGGATGCGAGTAGCAAGGGATCGGTCGTCTTGGCGTTCATTGAGGGAGGCCTATGTTCAGCAGTGGACGGATAGAGGCTGATGATGATGATGATGATGTATAATTTTGATTTTGCCATATCTCCTTAAGTATTTATTTAATTTACATGATGTAAGGACAAAAATAATCTTCATAAAGTGCTCAAGCCAATCGATTTATTTAAAATGATAAGGATTTATACCTTATCTGTATAAATAGCCCTATAATTGCACATTTTTTTAAAGTATTAAATGAATATAGTATGATATCCCTAAGAGATAGACATATGCCTTCGCGGACTTTTTTGTAGACCTATTTAAGATACACAATTCTACCATATATTATTTTGTTATATTATCTTTAAAGGTTTAGGCAGCGTTTTCATTGAAAACTCCCAGGCGGCTTATTTTTTTCCGACACGTCCAACAATTATTGTTATATCTTAGCCA
Source organism: Lycaena phlaeas (assembly GCA_905333005.2). NCBI lineage: Eukaryota > Metazoa > Arthropoda > Insecta > Lepidoptera > Lycaenidae > Lycaena > Lycaena phlaeas. The sequence goes on from HG995182.1 coordinate 7,494,487, forward strand.
ATGTAGATGAAAATTTAATTAATTATATACATAAACCTTCCTCTTGAATTGTCCTATCTATTTAAAGAAAGCGCATCAAAATCCGTTGCGTAGTTTTAAAGATTTAAGCGTGCAAAGGGATATAGGGACCGAAAAAGCGACTTTGTTTTATAATATGTAGTGATGATACATCTTAAAAATCTTAAATATTTTAGGGTATGTTTCATTGGTATTAATGTTATTGAATTATTTTACCATTGTTTGTTTTGTATCTATTATGGGAACTTCCCCGGAGCTACATTCCCATAGGACTAAGTAACAAAGTGTCAGAAATCAATAGATTATGTATTTTACGAAGGACATAGTCGTATGGCTTCTGGTCTTAGCTGGTTCCAACAGGAACAAATTAAAAAAAAAACGGAGGAAAAAATATGTCATCCAATAATGAAATCCGTAAAAAGTAGTCAATTGAATTACAAATAATAATTGGTTTTATTTGGTGGCTTTTATCCAACCCTAGAATATATTGGTAAAATGTAAAGAAATTTTATAATTGTTTTTCTGCGAATGATTATTAGATAATACATCTTAAAAATCTCAAATATTTTAGGGTATGTTTAATTGGTATTAATGTTATTGAATTATTTTACCATTGTTTGTTTTGTATCTATTATGGGAAATTCCCCGGAGCTCATTCCCATAGGACTGAGTAACAAAGTGTCAGAAATCAATATTTGTATTTTACGAAAGACATAGTCTTATGACAAAGACATAGTCATAGATTGTATTTTACGAAAGACATAGTCGTATGGCTTCTGGTCTTAGCTGGTTCCAACAGGAACAAATTAAAAAAAACGGAGGGAAAAATATGTCATTCAATAATGAAATCCGTAAAAAGTAGTCAATTGAGTTACAAATAATAATTGGTTTTGTTTGGTGGCTTTTATCAAACCCTAGAATATATTGGTAAAATGTAAAGAAATAAAAGAACTGTTTTTCTTCACATGACATTTCTAGACGCTTCAAAAATATTAAATAATATTTCGCCATTGTCCTTTCCATACAAACTTTCATCCCCTATTTAAACCCCCCTAAGCTTTTTTTTCGCAACAAAAAGTAGCCTATGTCCTTTCCCAAGCTCTAATCTATCTCTGTTCCAAGTTTCATCAAAATCGGTTCAGTGGTTTAGTCGTGAAAGCGTAACAGACAGACAGACAGACAGACAGACAGACAGAAAGACAGACAGACAGAGTTACTTTCGCATTTATAATATTAGTAAGGAAAGTAAGGATTATAAATGAAACTGAGTTTGCTAGTTTCTCATAACTAATTGCTGATTTGATTTCAATTTCAAAATAACTAAGTACCCGTACAATTTAGGGTGTCCCAGGCTATAAGGGAGAAAAATTTTTTTTCGAATTCATATACGCATACCCCCTATTTTTTTTATATTTGATACTAATAACTAGAATATGAAATATTATTGTAATCGGATAGCGGCAACCCGTGCCGACTCGTCGTCAAACTTTTAACGTACAATTTATATGAGATTCAATGAGTAGATTCTAGGACCTACCGTTCATTCAGCTAATAAAACACAATTTCATCTGTAATTTATATGTATCGAGTAAAAGGACATTAAAATATCGTAATAATGATTAACAAAACAAAATAAATTAAAAGATTTTCTTTTCAAGATTTGATTTTTACAGCCAGGATAAACCTGCCTATGCTCTTGTAAAATTTGCTTTTGTTCCTCATCTAGTGTGATTAATTCTTGAAAATCTTGCATTAATTTGATTGCTCTTTCTGCTGTATTGTTAACTACTTACAGTGCAAGGCACCTTTTTTAGCTTTTTGGAATAAAACACAATTTGACCATAAAGTAGGACATTCATTAAGAAACCTTGTCAATTTTGAGTTAGCTACTAATTGGATGATTTTGTTTCATTCAAATGCACGTTGCATTTGAATGAAACAAAGTCATCAATGGTTTTCTCTGTTAATAAAAATTAAAACAATTACTTAATATAAGTATTATTAAAGAATTAAAAGTAAATAAAAGTAAACTAAATGTTAATTATCAGATTTACCGTAAAGTGGGACAGAAATATCTTCTTTTGATGGTATGTAGCACTTACTGTGGGCAGATGGATTTTCTTTGGGTAAGTTTCTTCGTCAACATCGACGTCAAATAGAGAAAAATATATACTATTTGATCTATCAAATACCATATATTATACTGGCAACTTTTGTTAAGCTGCTTTTGAGATGCTCTTGTTGATAGTTTTGTAAGCTTTCATTTTTTTAAAAAGCAAATATCCTTATATGGTGCTTTTACCGCTAAAATGCATTGAAGTCAAGGCCTAGACATAGGATGTCACAATGAATAGACAGACAGTGTGTCTTTTTTTGGAATTTGGAATTGAGAGCTGAGTATGAAATTTTCAACGCATAAATTGTTCTCGCCAGCCGTCGAGCTTGGTGCATAGCGTCCTGGAGGCCGAATCTTAAATTTCTTGTATGTATCTCCGCTCAGAAACACTATAGAAAGCTCAATTAACCCTCCATAATCACCCATAACAATTAATGTAGCCTATGCAGTACGGTAAAATTCCAGCAGGTTATCAATTTCTGAAATAGTCAGGCATGAAAGCTTTTGACTTAGTATAAGTCGACTAGTTTTTTTATACAATTGGGTATAGATTCTGTTAGTATACGTGCCTTTTTCCGATAAATGACGCACTCACGAATGGTAAGATTTGCGCTTTCATTGCCACTTAAATTCACTTTACGATAGATATGAAACAATACTGACAGTACTTGGCCGTTGGAAGGAAGTTTAGAAGCCGGTAATTTGGTGTTTTTCGCCTCATTTTAAAAATATTAGCTTTTTAGAACTTTGCAACTCCACTGACATGTTGACTGAATGAATTAAAATACGTTATGACAAAACAAACAAGCAATAACAAGCACCGCGATACGCCACTCTTCGCCCGCCATAGTATGCAAGTACCGAAATGTTTCGATGCAAGTCGGCACGCCTTGCCGAGGTCCTAAGTACGTAAAATTTTATTTACCACTGTTTTGACACTAGTCTAACAAAATAAGAGGGTATGCGTTGAAAAAAAAATACTTTGATTTTTTTGGGACACCCTACCGTACATGATTCATAAATAACATTAAAACATCTAGAGAAAATTGCTGATCTTATATCACATTATGATTGCTATGAATTTAAAAGATTTGTTATTAGAATTCCGACCTTACTAGATCTTAATACATAATATCAGTAGATTTTCCGAAAATTTTGAAATCTTTAATCTTATAATCATCAGCAACACACTACAACAAAATCACATTCTATATAATCATCATTTCTAAAGATAAAATGGAAGTTACGTAGGTTGCCAGTGATCTGATTATGATTAATGGTACCTTTTACTAATCATCTGAGTTGCTTTATTATACATTGTATTTTATATGGAAAACAATAACATATTTTCAACAATGTTGAGTAAATGAGTTATTTAGAAATAAACCTACTGCTCAACGTTGACAGAATACTTGAAACATAAAAAATTGCATTTGTAGAAGCTAGAGACGAATAACAGTTGGCAAAGAATCATAATAAAAATCATTAGTAGCGTGTAATGCGTTGGCGTAGTAAAAAGCGTTGCCAAGCTGCGATAGTGCCAGTTAGTGGAGTAAAAGCGTTGGCTTCATATGCGTTGGCGAAGTAAAAAAATAAGCATGGCAACTAGCGCCGGGAGCATCCGGGCGCGTGGTTACTTTTTTTCGTTAATTAATTGTTATGTTGTATTTCATTCATTCGGAGTGGTTTACTTTAGTGTATTTTTTTAACTTAATCCATATAATATTATGTAATTGATTGGAGAATATTGTGGTGGACTGTTCTGGACGGGTGGAGCTGTAAATGATAGTTGATTGATGGGGACGTGAATGGCGAAACCGCGGCCTTTAGCGTTTCCCGCCGTTTCTCCATATCACAGACTAAATATAGTTTATGTCAGATGCCACGTCTGTATGGCCTCCCGTCTTAGCCGACTCAAAAAAGAATAAAAATTAGGCAGGCAAAATCTATTTGCGTTGCTAGATTATGATGCGTTGTTGAAAAGAATTAAAAAACTTTTAATCAGATTTAGCATAAGCTTTATCACTCTATTAATTACTTGGTAACTAAGGGCTAGATAGATAGAGAATTAGAAAGTACGGTGACCTTTGACTTTGTTATCCTAAAATTTATTAACACAACTTTATTTTGTCGTATCGCGGCGGGCAGAACATTTTCCAAACTCGATAAATAGCGGAGAGAATAAATTTATCCTTTAGGCTGTAACTTTGACTCTGAAACTTCTTCAAGATACTTTATTGTCTTTATAAATTTTATCGCCAATACAAAGTCAAAATACGCTTTAGTATACCATCATTTAATCAAAAGACGAGAAGAGATAGTAAGAGTCGGAAGAAGTATGGGGTGCACCGTGCATGATATCAATAGTGATAAATATTTTATTAACAAATAAGAAGCATTATTTTGTTAATATCCTGAAAAGCACCCTACACTTTTTTTTACAATAAAATCATTTTATAAATACACAATTTTTAACTCAAATTTATTTAGATTTATTTTCTAATTTTTGTGGGATTTTCTATAAAAGCGTATCTTTTTAAGTTTTTTAAACTATTGTTTATTGATTCTTTATACGTTTAACTAGTTTTTTAGCAGTTTGTTACTTTTGCTAACCCTATAACTCGTAACATGGAAAAAAATGTAAAAAATCACTAAAAAATAAAATAACATAATTTTATTAACTTCTTATACTACTTCGTGATAAGTATGATTGTTTGCTCCATTTCCTTTATCTGTAACCTACATGTATTACCCAAATCCCAATGTCAAAAGTCAATGCGAGTGGATAATATTTTAGGTTCAGTATTATACGTAACTCTTACATCGCATTTTGTATTTTTACCTGCAGTAGGGTTACGCTGTCCTGCGCTCTCCTCTGCTTGGATACCACCCCATTGCTCGTCTCCACCGTCAAACAGCCTTGCTGTGTTTCATAAATAAGCAGGAAATTTCTTATTCCTGGCACCTGGCACTGAGATCTTAAAACTCTGCGGTACACTGGACGTGACGTGAGAATATAGCTAAGCTTACCAAATGCTACCCACATCAATTGAATCCTCCTATTGGCTGTCTTTTGACGTTATGTGAATCAAGCTATAAAGGCCCAAGATATGCCATCGAAATTAATAGGCCTCGGGAGAACGTTTTCGTTGAACATGCCTCTCGTCTTCTCTGAATTCATTCATAAGCCGTCTGGAGGATTCATTTAGACCAGTGGTTCTTAACCGGTGGTCCGCGGACTACTGGTGGTCCCTGGAAGCATCCCAAATGGTCCGTCCTCCGAGCCATCCTAATAAGATGATAGTGACGAGTCAACACGCGATCCGCGCTTAATACATGAATTAGGACAACCGTCCTTTTATTTACATTTAGGTACTTTATCATCATCATCATCATCAGCCTTTATCCGTCCACTGCTGAATATAGGCCTCTCTCAATGTTAGGTACTTTATATTAACCACAAAACAATTAACCAACTTGGTGGTTCATGGCAAGACAGAAATTTTGACAAATGGTCCCTCATGACTATAAAATTAAGAAACACTGATTTAGACTGTGCAGCATCTCCTTCAAGCCCTCCAGCCAATATAACGATATCGTTTTCATCGTCATCATCGACGCTTCATTGTAATTACCTAATTAGTCTAGATAACGAGTAGGTAAAGCAGAAACATCACGTTCTTAAACACATTCATGTCTAGTAAAGTTATACCTACTCCTATACAACCTCAAAATTTATACTGTTTTGCGCACCCCCGATACCTTAGCACCTAATAAGTCTAGGTTACCTAAGAATGTCATAACCGATCCTGTTGATAAAATCACAGAACTGTTAAAGCGCGACGCTGAAGCGCGACGTAAGCTACAACACACACTCAGACATAACACAGCCGGTGTTAGGCACACATTCACACCGCATGGGCCCCGGGGTCGTATGCGACGTCGAACCCTACACTCCGTTGACCAGTTGATCCGGATCAACCGCGACAGCATAGGCTCAGATCAGCTACGAGTCGACACCAATATAGACCGTGTAATCACCGATAGCACTCTGCTATCGGCAGCTTGCTCGGGTCCCGCGCTTGACCCGCCTCCCCCGCTACCGGGGGAGGGGAGGGCCGGCCCTCACGATAGGTTTCTAACGTCACCCGTTCCAAACCAGTCGACCGTAGCTGACCAAGTTAGGTACAAACCCGACGCCATGAACATGGCGGGGGGCAACCCCCCAAATTTTTAACGTCATAGGATGATCCAACCGGATCACCCCATTTCCGATGACGCATAACGGTCACTAGGACCATTAGCATAGATCCAACCGAAAAAAAAAAAAAAAAAAATGTTTTGCGCTACATTACATCGAGCATGTTATAAGCAGCCTCTCTAGACAAGTGGAAAACGCTAAACGAATAGAAATAGAATAGAATACTTATTGTATGGGAATGACACTAGCTGTCAAATTACATGTCGTAAACTAGTGTCATTATCATTCAATAAGTATTCTATTAGAGAGGGCGCTGCTGGTCTCATATTTACATCGGGTCCGCAATTTTTTATCAAATATAAATATTAAACAACGATATATCTAAGGCAAACCGCAATATTCAAGTGAAAGTAGTTGTGAAACATCAGGATTATCGTTATCAAACGTGAAAGTGCCATCTTAAAAAAGAAAATTGTGATCAAAACAACGGCAACGGATTTCTTCAACCGCTCCAATACCGTTCGAATTCTACCAAGTTTATTGAAGAGAAAGTTACAACATACTAATGTAAAAGGTTAGTCAACAAATAAGTGCAGAAGAAAGCAAAAAGTGTCAACTGGATTGTTTTTAAAATTCTAACCTTAAAAAGTGAAAATATTTAAAAGTCATTATTAGATCTTCTGTCTGAAAATAGCGCCATCTACCGACAAGTAGCAAATACTGCCCAACACATCACAACATTGCTTAGTTCAGTCTACTTCCAATAGGGGGCAGCAGTAGTATCTAAACAAAACCAATTTAAAATTCTACAACTATGGAAGAGGTAATGCTCGCTCTTCAAAAAATTCAGAACGAGCTAGACGAGCAAAAGAAAACAATCCTTAAGAACGGAGAAGATGTCACGACTAACGTAACAAAAAATATAAATATAATTCTTGAAGAAAAATTTAAAATATGGGAAGAAAAACACAATTATCTAAAAGAAAAAGTGGAAAACCAAGAGAAAAGGCTCTATTTCCTGGAAAAACAGGCAAGACAGAGAAACATAGTACTGTTTGGATTAGAAGAAAAAGAGTCGTCTTACTCTGATTTAGAAAACAGTATCATAAACTTTTTTGATAAACATTTTCGCATCAAGCTCGAAAAAAGAGATCTTCAGGCGATTACTCGAATGGGCAAAAAAGGGGAAAGGCCTAGGCCGATAGCGGTAACCTTTACGACACTTGGTATGAAAATTGGCATATTCAAGCAAAAATCGTTACTAAATAATACTGAGTACTACATAAAAGAGGATTACCCAAAATATATCTTAGAAAAAAGGAAAGAATTACATGAAAGGGCTAAAGTAGAAAAAGAAAAAGGGAATACAGCTATTATCAAATACGATAAGCTTATTGTTCTTGAAAATAAATCAGATACATCTAGCAAAAAGAGAATGCTTTCTGCTTCTCCCGAGACTAACCAATTAAACCCTCACAAAGTAGCAGATAGAAGGCCACAAGAAAAACGTAAAAACAACCCTAAATCCGCTCACTCTTCCCTGCAAAGATCATATAGCATTACAGAAGGAGTCCCTAAACCTAGTATGCTCAATTACTTAGTTAACAAAAATACAAACAACCCGTCAAAACAGCCAGACAGCCATGATCAAAACGCAATATAACAATCAACACCGCCTCCTCTCGCAAGTCAAACAAGCACTAAAAACTCAAAAAGAAAAAACGAATTACGTCCCCCAATACGGCTGGTCACCGCGGGGGCGAAAGACTACAACCCTCCAACAACTACAACAAGAAAAAATAACAAGCTCTACATTGCCACCTTCAATGTAAGATCCCTAGCAAATGAATCAAGAATACTGGAAATGGAGCACGCTATATCATCACTAAAATGGGATATAATAGGCATCAGCGAAACTAGACGACAAGGTTTTACAATAGAAGACAGGGACGGTTACTACCTTTACAACTACGGCCACACCAAAGGCAAATATGGAGTAGGATTCCTTGTTAAAAAACAACTGTCAGTAGAGGTCCTTGATTTTATCGGTATAACAGATAGAGTCGCATTAATTCACATCAAGCTGCATGGAAAACTATATAGTATCGGTCAAACCTACGCACCTACCCAAAAAGCAACGGAAAAAGAAATAGAAGAATTTTACACTAGCCTAGATACATTACTGGAAAAAAGTAACCCAAACTTTATATTTCTTGGGGATATGAATGCCAAAATTGGGCAACCAGCAGAAGGTGAGAAGAGAGTGATGGGCAGCTACGGATACGGCAAAAGAAATAAGAGAGGTGAAAGATTTGTACAATTTTGCCTTCAGAATAATTTGAAAATAGCTAACACGCTCTTCAGAAAGCCCAAAAAACTAAGATGGACTTGGATGTCACCTGATGGTTATACTCGAAACGAAATAGATTTCATTGCCACAAGCAAACCGAACATTATAGACAACTGCAGTGTGATAAATAGCATACACCACCCAAGTGACCACCGCATGGTTAGAATAACAATAAATATTGAGCGCAGGCACCTACCACGTAAAACCTTCGGTATAACAAGACGAAACCAAATTAACTACGAAATATACACCTCAGAAATCAACAAATTCATAGAGCCAGACTCGACAACATCGGTGCAGAACTACTACGACATAATAGAGAATACAATCTTACAGAGCGCTCAACGTGCCATCAAGTTTGAATCATCAAACTATAATAACAAAAAGAAAGCAATAATAACAACAGAAATTATAGAACTTAGCCAACAACGACACTATTTAAAAAACAAGCACAATAAAACAAAAAATGAAAAAACTCAACTTAGCAAGCTATATAGACAAATAAATAAACAGATTAGGAAAAATATACGACAATATAGAGCCAATATTATAGAAAATCACATTAGAAAATCTGGAGCAATTAAAAGGGCGTATAAATATCTAACCAACTCAAAACACGTGATGAACCAGCTTCAAAACGAGAAAAATTGTACAGTCACGAGCACAGATGGAATCATGCAAATAGCCACAAACTTTTACCAGCAACTTTATTCATCACAAGACATCACAAACCACGAAAAACTACCCAATGAAACAGTTGTTCAAAACAATAACGAAGTACCAGTATTTAATATAAATGAAATCGAATGCTCGTTAAAGTTACTAAAACCCGAAAAAAGCCCAGCATCTGATGGTATTACAAACGAAATGCTAATTGCCGGTACAAAAGCTCTCACTTCACCACTAACAAACCTATTCAATTTAATACTATCAACAAAAGAAATACCCAAACAGTGGACGTGCTCAGATATAGTTTTGCTTTTCAAAAAAGGAGACCCGAAATTAATATCAAACTACAGACCAATTAGCCTAACGTCGTGTGTCTACAAGGTGTTTGCATCGACTTTACTCCGACGCCTTACTAGTATCATAGATGAACACCAACCAGTGGAACAGGCAGGATTTGTAAAGGGATTTTCGACGATAGATCACATCCACACTTTGAAACTCGTCATCGAAAAATACAAAGAATACGATCTACCTCTCTACATATGCTTTATTGACTATAGCAAAGCATTTGACTCAATATCCCACAGTGCAATTTGGCGAGCTCTATCGAGGCAAGGAGTGAACCATAACTATATCAATATACTGAAGGAAATATACAACAAAAGTAATTCTAGAATTAAAATAAAAGAGTATGGCTCCGCCTTTAAAATTGGAAGAGGAGTGAAACAGGGCGACCCCTTATCTCCAAAACTCTTCATCGCAGTACTCGAGGAAGTATTCAGGACACTTGACTGGGAAGATAAAGGGATAAACATATATGGCAACCGTCTCTCGCATTTGCGATTTGCGGATGACATAGTACTGCTCTCGGAAGACCCAAAAGAAATGGAAATCATGATACAGTCACTCAGCCAAGAAAGCAGAAAGGTAGGTTTAGAAATAAACTGGGAGAAAACTAAATTAATGACTAATAGGCAAACCATAAGTATAAAATCCGATTCAACAGAAATCGAATACGCCGAAGACTATATTTATTTGGGCCATTTACTATCCTTTAAGTCATGCAATGATAAAGAAGTAGAACGAAGAATCAAAATAACTTGGAACAAGTACTGGGCATTGAAGGAGGTATTCAAGAGCAATCTACCAGTTACACTGAAAACCAAAGCTATGCAGTCATGCTTGGTACCCTGTCTCACCTACGCTTCACAAACATGGCCTTTGACAACAAAACAGACTCATAAGGTCAAAGTGTGCCAAAATAGCATGGAAAGGAGTCTCCTGGGCCTTAAGCTAAGCGATAAAGTGAGAAATGAAGACATCAGGAAAATTACAAAGCTAAGAGACATAGCAAAAATCATAATGACCCAAAAATGGAAATGGGCTGGGCATGTCCAAAGATCACCAGAGAACAAATGGTCCAAAATTGTCACAAATTGGTACCCTATTCACAAGAAAAGACGGATAGGAAGGCCATTCAAAAGATGGAGTGATGACATAGTTGCCACGGTGGGAAATATCTGGAGCAGACTGGCAAGAGACAGAATAAAATGGAAGGAAATGGAGGAGGCTTTCACCGCCAATGCGGTCCTTACAACAAAACGCGTTAACGCAGTTTAATAACACACACTAACAAACTAAAATAAGTATAATACTAACACCATAAATAATGTTTAGAATAAATAATGAAAACTATTTGTAAGGAATAAATAAAGCTTATTTAATTTAAAAAAAGTATTCTATTCTATTTCTATTCGTTTAGCGTTTTCCACTTGTCTAGGGGGGCTGAATAGAGCGGTAATATTATGTGTTTAGTGAGAAAACAACTTCCAAATTTGTGTTGCGACGTTGCGCCAGTTCTCACTCTGATTGGCCGACTGATTATAATTAGTGGATGATTGGCCGAAGGGATGTACGCGCAGGTCACTGGTTGGTCAAATTGCTAATCTGATTTTTACGGCTAGCACCATTACTATTTCCGGTTATGTGCTGGATATTCTAAATATACCCTTACTTTTAGTATATTTGTTACTTTAACGCCCGGTTTTTGAAACGTTGTTCAAAGTGTAGGTCAACTAACATGGCCGTTAATGGCGGTTCACATACAAATCGAGAGTCAAACTTGACAGCTTTTCATTGTAGTTGTTATGGCAACTGACAGGCTGATCTAATTATTTTAACCATGATTTTAGCAACTCATTTGACACTTAACAACCGGTTTGACAGTTGATTAGTTAATTTTTGCGTTGATCAGCCTTTCGGAAACCGGGCGTAAGCATATGAAATTTATGTTAAAATATGTTCACACTAAGCGCCCACATAAAGGCCACAGACATTATTATTTATGGCACACGTGCCAGCTAATGGTAGATCATTCACTCATTAGTGATCAGACCCTAGTGAACTAGCTGATACAACTTATTCATGTGTTGTCATAAGATGTCTTAACGATTCTTGGGTGAGCCATCTGCCCACCCACTGCTCCGATTTCTCTTAAAGGCCTTCGGGCCACAGCACAGACATTTGGAGAAAAAAGATGTCTTAAGTCTCTATGCCACTAATTATACTGCCTGTGCCTAAAGAAGAACACAGCAAAGCTGTGACCGAGTGATACCACTCCGGTTGTACCGGCCCAATTCAGAAAATCAAAAAAAAATCACCATGGCAATCTTGACAAATTGATTGTCCATATGTCCATTCTTAGCGCCCACACATTTATTGGTTACTTAATAAAAAGTACTTTTTTTGTTCTTTTTTTTCACTTCTCCCCTGACCTTATATTCCTTGGCTTCACTGAGAGTGGAGGTTGTTACGCATAATGTTTGCAGATCGACGACCCCAAGGTTGAGATGAATGACTAATAGATGTTTCGTTTGGAATAAAGGTGAGGCGCAGATGACGTACTGGTTCACACGGTACAGGTTCAAATTCACCGAAGTCGACTACAGCTTGTTCCTCACATACTCCGTATTAGTGGGCACTATTGGTAAGTACCGAGTATCATTATTTGACATCATCTGTGGAGACCGGATGTAGCGGATTCGAATGCCGTCACGGAACAAAAAGTTTTCTGTGTTCCTAGACTCTGTGTTCTGAGACCCAAGAGGGTCATGGATGTTTATTATTTTAAAAAAAATATATATGTATATTACAAAAGTATCGAAAATTTACCACGGGACCATATTGACGTAGTTTAAAAGCGAATGCGAAAATACATTAAAATAATTTTTTTAACTTTCATTTTATAAGGATGAATGTGGCTCACGAGATGAAATGAAAGCCAAACTTTTTTGTTGTAAAAGATTAAGAAATAATAAAAATACGAAAGAAAAAGAAGAAGAATACGAGATTTATGAGATAGGATTATTGATAAATGGGCTCTAGCCTGATACTGGCCAGTTGACAATAATGTGAGGCGAAGCAATCAAAAGCTAGTGGACAACATTCGGCTTCGAGATTGGAGCACATTCGAGCTCCTTACAATAATATAAATCAAACTTGAACATGACATTCGTAGACAATGTCGAAATATCGAGCTCCGCGTAATATCCCGTTTTAAATAGTTTAAGGGCCTGTTTCACAATCTCCAGTTAAGTTCCCAATAGGCTATCGGCAACATATTTGACAGATAGAGTATGGAGTATCTGTCAAATATCTGTCAAATATGTTGCCGATAGCCTATTGGAAACTCAACAGGAGATTGTGAAACAAGCCCTAAATAATAAATCAAACTGTAATTTAATGTTATTACCTACTTTTTTAAGCATATACTTCTGTGATCCTAATGGAAGTTATCAGTTACAGAACGCTACGTGTTTTTCCCTTGTTTTGTTTGTAGTCTTGTTGTGTTTGTCACATCGATGTGTGAGATTTGTCACTATCTAAACACAGATAAATAAACTCGACGGATGCTCATTATTCCGTAAATAAAACAAAGAGTAAACAACTTAAAAATATCTCATCTATCAACAGATAATATTAAAGTATTAATAAAGATATGTATCTTGTAGTAAGAGTGAGTACTTATATAAAAAATTTCCTTTAAAACAATAATATTTACTTGAAGGCCATTTTACTTTATAAATAAATTAGACTTATTTTGTAAATGTTTTTTTACTAAGACTACTTATTTGATGTTTCATCATCATCAGCCTTTATCCGTCCACGGCTAAACATAGGCTAATACTATTTGATAATTTTGCACTTTTTTACGAAGTAAACTTTTTGTTTTATTTTATAACTAATATGGTGGATTTTTCACATTCATCCACGTAATGTGATCGACATTTGAATCACTTGAAATGTGTCAAAAATGCCCCAAAAAACTTACTATTTGACCAGAACATTTAGACGCATTGCAGGCGTGAGGTGACACCCGAATACTGCCTTCGTCATACTCTTAGTCTATAACTAGCTGTTGCACGCAGCTTCGCCTGCGTCTAGCTAAGATTTAAAACGGGTCCCTAACTTTTTGAAAATTTTATATAGCCTATGTTCACCGGGGATAGTGTAGCTTCCCAACAGTGAAAGTTTTCAAATCGGTCAAGCAGCTTTCGGAGCTATTCAATACAAACAAACAATCAAATCTTTCATCTTTATAATATTAATATAGATTAGACTACACCTAAGTGCAAGAAGGCGGGATTCGGGTAGCGCCTGTTACGTATCGAATTGTTGTGATCTAGTAAAAGTTGATACTTCATTGAATAAGAAATGAAATAAGACCTTCCTTTCCCCCCAGGTTCCTTCATCACAATATACCTCTTCAGCAAAAGATGGCGTATAGATGACAGCGTTATTGGCGTGCTGGCGTGTATAAGCAGAATCGCTGCTAGCATCGTGTACGCGATGGCACCGAATAGAACTATATACTTCCTGGGACCTGTGCTAGACATGTTCAGTTCAGCAGGCGCGACGTCCCTACGGTCCATTGCTACTAAACTAGTGAACGCAGATGAAGTTGGTGAGTACTATTCTGTTATTTGCCAGTAAAGATAGATAGGTAGGGAAAGATATGTGTATCACTAGAAAAGAGCTGTCTTTTTGTGCCATGAATGAATGAATCCTTACAGTCAGGGCTCCCGTGAACTTAATTAACTTCGTCTAGGCAACTTGGCGTTCATTAAAGGAAGCTTTTGTTAAGCAATGGACGGATCAAGGCTGATGATGATGATAATGATGAGACTACTCTAGTGTCTGCTTATTGCGAGACTAAAAGACGATAGGTCATAACAACGCTGAAAAGAGAACTGGAAATTAAAAATACTTTTCTTTCTTTCAAAACCTCTTCTTTTCGAAATACGGTCAAAATAAAATAAAACACATGGCTGTAAACATTTATGAGATAAATAGTACAGATCCGGGTACTAATAATAAACTACCTCGCCCCCTTTTTAACAACAATAGCAAGGATATTTGGAAAAACAATAAGCAGAGTATTTTTCAACGCCGATTGCATCAGCTGCTTTTGCGCAGCAGATAAGGAAAATATTAACAATATGTGTTGTAGGTATACGAGAAGTTAAACTAACGAATGTTAAACTAAAGCGTGAAAACCTCAATCAAATATTACTATCTTGGGCAGTGACTTTTTGCACGTACGACTCTACAAAGTTATACCTAAAAGTTAATAAGGTTTTCCATATTGTAGAGTTGATTTTGTTTTTGAATTTATTTATTACAATTATTCAAAACAATTTTCTCCTGGTAATCTTAATTTTAAATTGTTGCTATCAAACCGTATCTTTTAAAAAGTTTCTCCCATACATAATTTCTGCATTCTATTTTAATTTCAATTAATATAACTTGATGGTGAAAATATGCATTGGTTACACAAGGATAGATATCGCTTAGAGCCTGTCCAGACGGAGCGCTTTACGCGTGAGGGTACTGGAGGCCTAGCCAAAGTGCCATTCAGAAAGCGTTAGCGAAGTTCGAAAATGATAGAATGTATGGGATTGACATAAGGCCGCGCTTAATCACGTGGTCGATCGCTGTCTCTATCGCGAGTCGGTAGTCAATGAAACAAATGTTGTTTTGATTTGACACTTATCGATACACTGACTACTATAATATAGTATTCGATTTTATATTCGATACCATAGTCAATCTTTTTTGGTTATCGAATAAACATTTCGAAACAACGATCGCTACAGTAATTGTACATTGTCTGAGAAATTGTTATCGATAACTTACAGGCGATGGCGAATTTTATTCTCTTTTCGCTACGAAGCGATGTCACTTTAGCTAGGCCCCCTAGAGCATCTGGACAGGGTGTATGTAACTCTAGTACCTCGGGAACGCGCGAGTTTCCACGCAGCGCAAAACGCTTCGTCTGGAAAGGCTCTTACTAAAAAGTTGTTATAGGCTTCATCATCATCATCGGCACTTACTCTTCCATTCTGAACATAGGCCATCTAACACGGATATAAAATTTAAATTAACTAGGTAAGTAGGTATATTATATGTCAACTGTTATTATGTAATAACAGTATACAAAGTGTATTGTTGATGTAAGCCGGTTATGTGTTATTAATTCTGTTGAATGTAGATACACAACCGGCTTTTATCAATAGTTTACTCATAATAAAGAAAACCTTAAGTATATTGTTTTCCAATGTTGCGGATTTTATTGCGGCTTATTGCGATTTTTACATATCCGACTTTTTGTATGTAAACTGTAAACAGTTTAGACCATTCTTAACATATTTTTTGCCATTGATACTTCCAATTTAAATAAGGTAATCGTAGAATTCTTACGTAATGTGCGAGTTGGACTATAAAAACCTATTGCTAAATATTTGAATCATTTGTGTTGATATAACATGTCAATATGAAACCCATTCTTTATATTACGTTAGCCAATTTTACGATCGAACGTAAAATATTTTTTGGCGCGTTTTTTTATATGCGAATTTACATAGACGCCATTTCATTTTTATCACTAATCGCTAACAATCAAAAATTACTTTTGCCAGCAAAATTATTATTTTGCTTGATTTTGATTGAAAAAGCTTATTACGTTTTTAATAGGACGTTGCAAGAATATTAAGAATTTCTTATAAGCATTCATCCCAAAGATTCCTAAAAACAGGAATATTAATAGACCTATCTATTTAGAATCTCCAAAAAAATTCTTAAAATATTTATATATTAATAATATATTAAACAATACATAATACATACGCTCTGGTAAAGGTCGCGGGAAGCCGCTGGATGCGGACAGCGCAGGACCGATCGTTGTGGAGATCCTTGGGGGAGGACACCCAGCAGTGGGCGTCGATTGGCTGACATGATGATGATGATGATGATGATGATATCATACAAATAAAATTTGCCTTAGGATTCAAAATCTTTCCAAAATGCGGAAATGTGTTTCCCCAAAGTTCTTCGTGGATGTGGCATAATATTTTGAGTACCTGCCTGGGTTGAGTAACGGTTTGAGCTGAGTGACTTCTCTGGTGATGAAACAGGGATCCGTCCGTCATTACTACGACTAATATTTAGATAGTATGTGTACACGTTTAATCATGTCATTCACAATTGCGACGCCATCATAATATCTTGTTTGCATGTAACAAAACATTTTCGATTGTCACGTTTTTCCTCAAAGAAATGTAATATAATAATATTTATCCATGGACGCTTTTACACCACGTCAATCTGGTCCCGTGGTAAGACGTCTGGTAAACGGAATAATATTTAATACATTTTTTTTATTTATACTAAATTTAAGATTTTCATCATAATATATTACATTTCTATGATCCAGGAACACAGAAAACTTTTTGTTATTTGGTAGGATTCGAACCCACTACCCCCGGCTAGAGCGCTTAGGAGTTAATATAATTTACTCAAAAAATTAACTCTTGTATAAATTTATACATTAAAATATCATAAATTTGTTTGGTTAAAAGGAAAATATTATGTTTCTTTTTTAATCATCTAGTTTTGGTAATATAAAGAAAGACAAAAGGACAACTTTTAAAAATTCAAAAGGAGGTCCATAAAATATGTTGCCTTAAAAATTCTCTGTCTGATCTTCTGGCAAAAACCATAATATTATATCAAAGCATCAATCATCCATCTTATTAGCCAATGTAACGTTGCGAATTACTTTGCTATAATAATCCGATTACACACGCTTTTACTATACATTCTTCCGCATATAATTCAATACCGCACCAATTTGTATTATCCTCGCCGCATAAATTAAAACGCATTTTATGCGGTTTGTTATGTTACATGTGTTGTAGCCGAAATACATTTTTAAGGATTCCGTTCCTCCAAATTGTGAAACGACACGCTTATAGGATTACTCCGTCTACATGCCATTGGATAGAAACTATAACTTTACTAGATGAGCGATCTGCTCACTTACCTACCGATTGAACTTAAAGGCAATCAGGCCTAAAAGTCTAGACCTTTCGAAAAAAAATATAAGTATGATATTCTCCGACCCGATTTACACAGCGCTTTTATCCTGTGCTCAAATTACCTTGTCACCGAGCTACAGTTTCCAAGCTCCTGATTTTAAAGAGGCGAGGTGTGAAAGTAGTTTTAAGTCAGCTTTAAATATGATGAGCCCATATATTGTTTCTAAGTAATTGATATTAACAGACAACGTATCGCATACTTTGCACTGACGCAATGCGTATGTATTTATTATCATTATTGACTCTAGTGAGAACTAGTTTGAGCGACGCATTCAGGTTGTTTCAATAAAAAAATAGGTATTCTTTTTAAATAATGCACCGTTTCCGACATAGTCCCATAAGTATTTTAAAAAGGCTAGTTAATCATTCTGAGAGTCCGGCTCGGAGACGTTAGACGGATCCGCACATTTTGTTTAATATCAATAAACTGATATACTTATTGAAAATTGTTTAAATAAAAATATTATTATATATTTTAAAGTATTTTTTTGACTAATATGCTAGGATCGGAAATAAATGTATCATTATTAGTTTGGCATTACTAAGTTGGTACAGCTTTGACGGTAATAACCTTAGAGCAACGCCCTCTTCCTCCTTACGGTGTCTTAGAGGAAGACCGTGATGCTAAAGGTAATAACCAGTCGGTCTTACAATATTTTAAATTCCCAAGTGACCGGCTATTTTGACCTCTGTTTTTTATAAATGTCTCTGAGTTTAAGAGTTTGTAAGTTTGTTTTATGTGACTTAAAAAGGTATTTGAAAATTCCAGTAATTATAAGCTTCTTGTGAGATGATTTTCAATTTTCCAACAATTGCAACTTACTAGCAGTGCTCCCCGCATATTCCGTTTTCTCGAAGGAGTAGAGGGAGAAGAGACCCACACCCCCAATCAGTAATTACATTATTTTGCGTTTTTCTGATGTATAACTTAAGCTATATTAGGGCCTGTTTCACAATCTCCCGTCAGTTCCCAATAGGCTATCGGCAACATATTTGACAGATAGAGTACGGAGTATCTGTCAAATATCTGTCAAATATGTTGCCTATAGTGAAATTAACTGGAGATTGTGAAACAGGCCCTTAGTGTAAAGTTTCATTAAATTCCATTTCGAAGTTTTTGCGTAAAAGAGTAACAAATTTATTTAAGTAAGTACAAAATTTTTCGTCGATAATATTTGTAGGATTTGAAATTTTTTTGTTATAAAACTTAAAATTAACCGATATAATATATGTGACAACGCGGACAGGACCTAGTCTAGTATTTGAACATGTTGAAACATGTAATTTTGTTCCAACAATAACATTCAACGTAATATGCAAATACGGCTTAGAATTCGCTGTCGTTTAGGGAGGCGCGTCTTTGTTTTGGTGATATTCTGGGAAAGGCGTCATATTTACAACAATCAAATAAGCTTATCATTGTTATTTTTATATTCCGCATCATCACCTAATCACTCTTATCAGAATCATCATCATCGTTATCAAGTAGCATTGTTTACTCCTAGCGTACAACAAGATATCTCTTGACGAGAGAGAGATGCTGTCTATATCGAGTATTTTATCGATTACAGGAGCAATACGAGGGACAACTAAAATAAAATGGCGAGAAGAAAATCACGTGCAGACATGATAGCTAATGTAGACATACAGAAATAACATGAAAAAAGGGCTAGATAATATTTTTTCTGGCTTTCCTAAGTCCGTGGATTTTCTATACCATTTAAAAATTACTATTTAAGTAAATTGGATATAACCATATTCAATACGTAATATCGTATCAGTATTACTCATTGGATGCGACTGGCACGGGATCGGTCGTCTTGGCGTTCATTGAGGGAGGCCTATATTCAGCAGAGGACGGATAAAGGCTGATGATAGTAATGATAGTAAAAATAATATATAGTAATGATGATGATAGTAAAAATATTCAAAATGTGGCTTCCTTGCTCTATGAATCACAGGGCGGCTCTACTATTTTTTTTTTCGAAATGGCCTATGCTGTCAACTAAAAAGGTTTAGGGTGGGTGTCTCCCCCGCCAGCCGTGATGTCATCAACCGCACGGTCTTCAGATATCGGATCGGACTCTACTATTCTCTACTCTTTCCGTTATTAATATTCCGTGTCAGCAAAGTCAGTAATATAAAAAGCGTTAAATAAAGATTCTGTGTCAGCAATGTAGATATTGTTTTATCAATAGCTAGCATGTTGGTTTTGCAATTGGTTATTTTCATATATTTGAAGTGAATTGAGTTTGGTTCCGCTTGCAGATTTAAGTATCTAAGGGTCGACTTCAATCCTGAAAATTACATTTATGAAATGCACTTGTGATGAGGAAAAAAGTTATGCAACAGGTGGTAAACTTTACCAACCAGAATTTTGTAAACTTTTAACTCTAAATAATGTATATTGTATATTTATAACTAATAATCATCTGTCCTTGCTTTTAAGTCTGTTCTTAGTAACACATAGAGGGAATAATTTGTATGTTTTTCTGTTTAATGGTACTATACTGCTATTTTGAAATTTCTGTACAGCTCTCCAAATACATAAACAAATAATCACAAAAGACTTTTCGTCCACTTCTCAATATAAATCTTTATCAAAGGACGTCAAGGTGACTATAAGTTCCTTCTCGTTCTCGATTACGTGTTATACTTTCATCACCGTTTTAATTCATTTTAATTATCGTTCTATTAAAAGTAAAGTACAATAATAAACGTATTATTACATGAACTCGTAACCTGTGAATACATAATGTGTTACTCTGTTATGGCATCTAATTGTTTTTCATCATCATCAGCACACGACAGACGTCCGGCACAAAACATTTTTGTTCTAATTACGAATCACAATATCTTATCCACATGAACATACACTTTTAAAAATCGTCCGTTGACCAGTTGATCCGGATCAACCGCGACAGCATAGGCTCAGATCAGCTACGAGTCGACACCAATATAGACCGTGTAATCACCGATAGCACTCTGCTATCGGCAGCTTGCTCGGGTCCCGCGCTTGACCCGCCTCCCCCGCTACCGGGGGAGGGGAGGGCCGGCCCTCACGATAGGTTTCTAACGTCACCCGTTCCAAGCCAGTCGACCGTAGCTGACCAAGTTAGGTACAAACCCGACGCCATGAACATGGCGGGGGGCAACCCCCCAAATTTTTAACGTCATAGGATGATCTAACCGGATCACCCCATTTCCGAAGACGCATAACGGTCACTAGGACCATTAGCATAGATCCAACCGAAAAAAAAAAAAAAATAAAAATCAATAAATTTCAGTCGTCATTAACAGATTAAATATAACAAATTTTTGCACTGTAGGTACTTTTGTATTACAATTTACTATGATAAAAATATTATTGAATCATACTTAGAAACCTGCCTAAAAGACTGACACTGAAAACTGTATCCATTGAGTAGTTTAAAAACTATTAATGTACAATAATACCAATACAAAAAGGAGTTATTTCATATTACGTTAATAAAAATAAAGTCCATGTTGGGCGCGTGTGGCAAGGGATCGGTTGTCACTTGTCTTGGTGTTCTCTGGGGTAGACTTAAGTTCAGCAGTGGGTGGATAAATTTTGTCATCATTTTTGTCAACTTATGAAATAAGCAATACTTTTTTGGGAATACGAGATTAAAATTTAACAAAATACCTTTTTCCTAAATAGAAATATAATATTAAATGCTATATAAATCACAACAAACTACTAAACTTACTAAAACAAAGAATTACTATGTGACAAATTCTATCGCAATGATTTAAATTTTGACATCAATTACATTAAAAATCTATAAATTATGAAATTAATTCTTGTTTCTTACATTATATCAAGAACAGGATGATTAGACAGATTGAATATGGAGTATCTGTCAAATATGTTGTGGATAGCCTATTCATCACTTATCTGGAGGTTGTGAAACAGGCCCTAAGATAACGTAAATATAATATAAACGTGAATTCAGGAACATTCTACTTTTAACATCCCTCAGACAGTCGTCGGTCAGTAGCTCTGGTGTAAAATTATAAGCACTTCTGCAGGTGGCGTCTTAGCGAAATTTTTATGTTGATCTTAAAATATCTTTAGGGCTCATCGTCTTAATTGCTACCTTTATACACTATGAAGAATTTTATATTATAAGACAATATCTTTTAGGTTTATATGTTTTTTATATTCTATCTTTTTGTATGACTAAAAGTTTGCCACAAATCCCAAATTTACCGAAGTAATTAAAAATAGAATAGGCAAATGCACACCAGCAAAACACCAATATCTAAAGTCAATGGACACCGCCTACATTCCCAGATGCACGAGTAAAAAGGCAAAATCGAGCATAGAGGCCTGCATAGAAATATTGGAAGCCTGTATACTGGGCTATTTTAGGATTGCGTACTAAAATATAAAAACGAGGAATTTTATCACATCAGATTTCTCTATGATATTTTCTTTATCGGCCAATACCTATCTCAAATTTTTTTTTACCATGTTCTTTAACTTTATACCGCGGAGTTCGATATTTCCATATTGTCTACGAAAGTCTTGTTCAAGATAAATTAAGTTAAAGGACGTGGAAAATATACCATTTTAAATAGCTTTGATAAAGAAAATAACTATGTTAATTTAAAATACAATATCTCAAAAAATGACAAGATTGTGCAAAGGCAACGGAAGACTTATTCTTCATCGGACAAACCTTAACCTTCGACACCAGAGCCTTTAAATTCTACGTCATCACATACATTCACATAGTAACAATATAACATGTAAATAGATGTTAAAGAATCTGATAACAATGCCCTTGGAAGAAAATTTCCGTCGTAAATCATATCAAATCAAATAATTCGTAATAATAGCAATTGTATTCAAAATAAACCGTTTTAATTAAGTTATAAACGGTTATTATAATGGCTAGTAAAAATAACTTTTATTGCAATTAAATAGACATACAAGCAAAGCTAATCGTATTACAGACAATGCAATGACAAATCAAAATAGTCTTTTGCCACGACTCCACGGTGTATAAAAGTCAAATTCAGACTAAAATTTTGAAGATACCGTACTAAATGACTCCCCTTTCAAGCACTTGATTTTTATAAAATTACTAGCGGACCCGACGGACTGTCTGTCAAAATGATTTGGTATGTGGCAGTTTTTTGTTCCTACTTATTTTATATCAAATTCGAGAAATAAACTATTCTATCTTTTAAGTTGGAGAAAAGCACACATTTTAAAAGAAAAAACATTAAAATCGGTTCAGTAGTTTCAGAGTTCATCCCGGATAAACATCGTGACACTGGAATTCTATATAATAGACTATATTTTGACGATCTGTGAAATCCTCATGGACTATCTCCCTCCATTTTGTCAGAGCTGAGGGTCGGACTTTAACCAGGTATAGGTAGTATTCCGGTGTTCCTCGTCTCTCTTATGAGCTGGGTACGGGATGCGCGCTCCTGTGTTCACTCGCCTCCAGACCTATCTTATCAGTAACCCATTTACCTATCAGATTACTTCATAGTCGGTACTTACGTCATACGTTACTCGCTGGAGAAACGCACGCGAAATTCAGCGCGCCGCCTTCTTAGGCCTAGGGCTATTCTGTAAAAACCATTTCGATATCGAGCTTTACCTGAGTGATAGCTCACTTTACGCTCACTTCGAAAGCGAACTTTATTGATATATTGTGTAATATATAGATAGTCGAATTTTAAAGGATACAAATTCGTCATATTCGTAAAATCACCGCGGATTCCGCTTTCGAGATTCGAAAACGACCTTTCAGAATAGTCCTACTGTCCAAGCAGTGATACCTTTTCCAAAGAGGCTGTTGTATCCGTGTGGCTGTTGTATGCTATGGCGACCCGACATTCAATACATGCAAACTACTTACGACTAGAAGTAGTTTTGCCTTTTCCTCCAGCCCCCAGTATATCTTCTGCATGAGGGATTTTGCGATGGCATTACACTTTGGGTCAGTCTCCTGAATGGGATCTGAGTGTAAACAGCCTGCTACTGCATTTATTTCATTGCTCTGTATGCTGCACAGGGGGCCTAACCAAAGTGCCGTTAAGTAAGCGTTAGCGAAGTTCGAAATGATAAAATGTATAGGATGGACCACGTGATTAAGCGCGGCCTCATGTCAATGCCCATACATTTTATTATTTTCGAACTTCGCTAACGCTTTCTTAATGGCATTTTGGCTAGGCTCCTAGATGTATGTTAAATTTAATTATGTTCTCGTCAGAAAATAAAGACGAAATGGCTTTTTCTAAGTAGTGTTTGTAGTCACTAGTTTAATGTTTTCGTAGGCAAGTTTTGTACATTTGTGGAGGCACTTGTTTGTCAAAAGAATTCGTGCACAGACGTACAATGAGATCCTACAGATATTATGAGACCTTTCTCAGAATTATATAAATTAAATTTCTTTGTTTATTATGACGAGGACAGAAACGTAGGGCAAAATAAATTATGGCCGAGTTTAAGCTGTACGGTGTTAGACCTTTGTCTGAGTTTGTTTGCAAAAGCAAGATAATATTCGGAGGGCGGGGGGAAAAGTCATGGTGCGCGGTTGTGTTTTATCTGTTTTCCGTTAATTAAGTACTATATTTATTTTATTCGTTCGGAGTGGTTTTCTATAGAATTTGTTTTAAAAACGCAATCGAGTATATTGTGATTGGTTGGCGAATACAGCGGAGAATTGTTCTGAAGCGTTTTTCTATGTGGGAATGTTCTGGTGGTTTTCTGTAGTGTTTGATTTAAAAACTCAATCCATATCTGATTGGTTGGCGAATATTGTGGTGGACTGTTCTGGAAGAATGGATTTGGAAGTGATAGTCAAGTGAAAAACGAAATCGTGTCCCTTGGCGTTTCCCGGCGTTTTTCCAAATGGCAGACTAGAGATAGTTTCTTTAAAGATAGATTTTTTTCTTCTTTAAAGATAGATTACGATAGACTTGATACTCGACATTGGCCGCACGTTCGTCAACAAAATGGGCTATGTCAGCCACCTAAGGGCGAAACTAGCCCACAGAACGAGCTAGTTGCCGTAGTCAAAATCGGCTAGGAATGGATTATGATGACTCGACATTGGCAATGCACTAAGTGCAGTCCATAATAAAATAAAGTCCGATCCGAATAATTTATAATAGAACTTACACGTCGACGTCGTTAATCGAAAATTTATATGGATAAGGAATTATACACCCATATTTAAACCAAACAATTTTGGCAATAACTGTTACTACTTACTAATCATGAGTACTTAGGGTCTGTTTCACAATGTCCTAATAAAGTTCCAATTAAGCTATTTGCAACATATTTACCACATAACTACAACGTTTTTGTTTCACAATTGACAAATAGCAATATTTGGCTAATAAAGTTCCCTGTAAACTATAGGTCGGATCAACTGGCCATTAGCAAATTCATCTGTCAGATAAATTAGTTGACAGATATATACGCGGTTGACAGCTTCATGACATTTGACAATTTGACGTTCCGGTAACAGTAATATACAAAATAATTTAAATTGTGTTTTGATCGTTTAATAATTAAGGGATAATATTATATACAAGTTCTATGTAAATAAAAGGTATAAAGATGGTATGATACATACATTTAAATTATAAAAACATATTTTCATGTATATTTACAACATGGAATGTTTTTCTAAAACATATTTATCGTAAAATGGAACTATGAAATGCGAGGTTGCCAAGCCTACTAACCAGTAAGTGCCAAATAGGGATCTGCCAAATAAATTTACAGGGAAGATGATGGTGAAACCCAATCAAGACTAACATGAAGATTTATTTGTCAGTTAATTTATGTGTCATATAGCTATAGGGTACTTTAATAGTATATTGTGAAACAGACCCTTAATATATTATATATAACCTACTGTTAATAAAATATAGAACATTATTTTGTATATCTTTAATGGTTTCCGCAGTGCACGCGAAAACTGAAGCTAAATAATAAATTTTGTGTTTATGTTAATGGCAAGGGATTGATCGTCTTGTTGTTTATAGAGAGAGACTTTTGTACATCAGTGGATGGATAAAGACTGATGATAATGCTCCTGTGATCTCTTGGAATTAACGCAGGTAGGCGTAAACATTTTGACGTCACGTCTTATAATTCGATGAAGCCGGCTGCACGCACGGAAAAACATGACTCATGAGGGGTTAACTCGCTCTGAGGTGTTCCATTTAAGGCTTAAAGTGCAAGCGAGAGCGCGGAACGAGCGACAAAGAGGCACAATCGGCCCATCAGTATTTTCTTATGACGTTGTCACGTTCTATTGTCAGTAAACCGACTTTACAGACAATCGATTTTTTATCATTCGACTCAGCGTCCTTTATGTATTTGTTCCAGGTAAAACGAGCTCTCTAATCAGCATATCCGAAGCCCTAGTTCCTGTGATATATTCCCCCGTGTACAGTAAGGTCTATCTCACAACCCTCTCCACCTTCGCGGGGGCCTTCTACCTTATTAGCGCATCGCTCGCGGTTCCTGCTATAGCCTTATACTTGTGAGTATTTTTTATGTTATTTCTAATTTTTTTTTCGAAATGTTCTATGCTGTGACCCAAAGGCCTTAGAGCGAAATCGAAGCAGTGGGTGGGCAGGCACCCAAGCTCTTTCTAGATTATGCTACTAGCAGCGCCCCGCGGTTTCAGCCGCGTACTTCCCATACCCTATGTGTTATTCTGATGTATAAGCTATATTATTGTAAATCATTAAATCCATTCGGTCATTTTTACTTGAAAGAGTAACAAGCATCCATCCATTCATACTCACAAACTTTGACGTTTATAATACGAGTCGCGCCCCGCGGTTTCACTCGCGTACTTCCCATTCCCGTGGAAGTACGGTGATAGATGTCATGTTATGGCCTATGTGTTATTTTAATTTACGAGCAATATTATTGGAAATTTTCATTAAAATTCATTCAGTCGTTTTTACTTGAAAGAGTAACAAACATCTATACTTACAAACTTTCGCGTTAGTAGTAGGATTTGGGAATCGAATAAGAAAATAAAGATATTGTATTGAATTTGTGCATGCTTGCTATAGAGATTCAAATTTGTGTATTTATTTTATAATTTGTATATTATCAAATATAATGATTTGTAACACGTAAAATAATAAATAAATAAATAGAGTCACTTGACAGTAAATCGACATTACCCATAAGTACTCAGAAGACAGACCCACGTCCCACGTCGTCCATCCTGAGTTGTATACACAAAAGATAAAGATAAAAAAATTAAGAAAAAATAAAGATGACGGAACCTTATTGGATGCGCACAATATCTCTCTTACCGATAAACGAAACATTTCATTAAAAAGTATAACGCACATGCAACTCAATGGTTCATATCTAATAACCTTCCAAATGCGGAACGTAAGAATATTACCATAAAAACTCGTATTACATACATTGTTTATCGATAATTGATCGATACAAGAAAATATAGTTTTAAGATTTCGCGCGTTTTCTGACGTCTACATTGTGACGTCATACAGTCTAATTTTTTTTTTTCGAAGTGACGCCAATGAGTGTTGAAGACTGGATTTTTAAAGGCAAAAGTTAACTGAGATTTTAAAATGAGAATTGTGAAAAAAAAACATACCGTTGGTATTTTCGTTACTGAAACTCTTTAAAACGGGATATTTACCATGCTTTTTATGTTTATTAGGCGGAGCTCTATATTCAGACACGTCTACAATTGTCCAATTCAAGAGTGTAAAGATTTAAAAAAACATTGTTAATAATAAAAAAAAGTTTTAAATGGTTTCAGTACATAGTACCTAGTACCTAGTACCTACATCCTTTTGTTGATTTTCTCATATTATATTTCTATAAACTGCTATAACATTTTAAATAAATCTTATGTATGATATCATTACGTTTTTAAATACTATACATGTAGACTGTAGAGCAATATCTATAATAGAAAAAAATACTGCAATACTTCCACTGAATTTGTTTCGCCGGTTCTTCTCAATGGGCTTGCCTTGGAGCCTATTGTAGATTCAATTGACGTTGCAAAAGGTATTTTGGTGGTACTAATTGAATAAAAAAAATATTTTGATTTTGAAGTAGGTCTAAGTAGTTGGATCTTGAGCCTAAAAATCTCCTTCATTCTCTTATCTTTTACTATTATTAGTATAAGAGCTATCAGTAGGTAAAAACTATTGACAAACCAGATACAAATAATAAATTAGATTAGTTACAATTTCCAGTTAAATCTATGAAAATGGCCAATTAAACAAATTACCAGTGAATGTTAAGATTTGCTAGGAAACTGTTTCAATTACTGTGCTATTTTTACATTACATTTATATCTAATTTCGTAGCATGATAAACGGCGTTTGCAAAAATTATCAAAAATAATGATAAATTAATAACAATAGGATTTAGAATTATTTACCTCCCGCATATGCTTGTGTCGCACAGTCCTGCGAATTTCTTTAGAGAACCTAGATAGGTAGTAGGACTTCCTATCAGGTGCGTTTGAATATAATAATGTCGCGGCTAAACTCCTCGGCTTTCTTGCGCGCCATTGATGTTACTATCAGTCTACATAAAATTCACATGTCGAAATACTTGCTAAATAACTAATAACTATACTTAATTTTATTATTACTTAGGCATTCTGTATTTAGGAAATCGTTTGTAGGTAAAAACACTTTAAAGGACAGTAGCGAAATATTAATTGATATTTTTGAAGCGTCTAGAAATGTCATGTAAACAAAAACAATTGTTTTATTTCATTACATTTTACCAATATTCTAGGGTTTGATAAAAGCCACCAAACAGAACCAAATATTTTTTGTAACTCAATTGACTACTTTCTACGGATTTCTTAATAGTTTTCCCTCTAAGTATATTATATTAACTATTAAGTATATTTAGATATTATAGATGCTAGTCGAATAACTAGTAATTTTTGGGATTACTGCATTATAAGGGTCGAAAATATACTTCTATATACTTACCCAGTTTTAATTGGTTCACAAAGAAAGTAGTGGTGTCAAAGTGAATACTTCACCTGTCCATACTAATAAATGGGATGTGATTGACTAAATCGGTGATAAATGATAATACAAATATCTATGGACGCTTTTACACAACGCCAATCTGGCCCCGTGGTAAATTCCCGAAGATCTTGTGTTACGGATAACAACGGAAATATTATATTTAATACTTTTATAATATCAAGATTTTTGTTATAAGATTCCCATATTAATTAATTATATACATTCATGATGCAGGAATACACAAACTTTTTGTTCCTTTGCGAGATTCGAACCCGCTACCTCCGGATTGAGCGCCAACGCGCTATCCATTAAGCCAAAGAGGTCGTCAAGGTGGTCGAGAGGTAGCTTGTCAGTCAATTTGTGTATCAATTTTATATACAAAAATACAATGAAAGCAATTACTTTAGAAGGGTCTAAAATAATATAATTTTGTTAGTCAAAAACGTTTCATAGCGGAAAATTCTTATAACGTAAATAACTCATTTTCAAATTCTAGTAATTCTTAATTATCACAATACTATATTTCCGACTAAAGCTATTAACGAGTAAATATACACATCATACGTTCGAAATAAGTGAGTGATAATGAATCTTTGTAAATATTTACAAGTTTTTTTTATTCTTGAAATAGACGACCCAAAATATTAGTGGCATTTGTAGATTTAGCAGCGCTATCTATGTGATATATAGTGTACTAATACAGTTAAGGTTTTTGTTTTACCTAAATATTGTCTTTTTGTAAATAACGTTAAAAAGTTACCCTAGGTCAGTTTTCCCGCCCAAAAAGATAAAAAGTGAAGCTGCACAATTGTCGTACTATACGGGATTCGTACCTGCAACTGTGTGAATTCAAACCAGTATGCCGAACGGCCATTGACACGTAGCTTAATAATGACTACAGCCTTACATCTTACAGCGCTTCACGTAATATTGCTTTGTAGTTGTGAAACGAACAAAAAACAGCCTTGTGGCTGTGGCGTAGGCCCTCAATTCGATTTCTATTCGGACCTTGGGCCGGTTTTCTATTTTCACAAAAGCACCATCATTGTCCTTGAAAGTTTTTGCTATGGATTTCTAATCAATGAAATATTGACTGCAATGGCCACATAATGCTGTGGTTTCCATTATCAAGGGCATAAATTATGATCGATTTCTCTGAGGTCATGGGATTGTAGTGATTGTTATATCGTAGGTATACTAGCTACACAGCTTCGCCCACGTTAATTGAGGTAGCACGTACCACGGTTCAGGCCTTGTCGTGGCGGTGGGGCTCAGTAGCCCAGGGGGA
This sequence comes from Lycaena phlaeas, assembly GCA_905333005.2. Classification (NCBI taxonomy): domain Eukaryota; kingdom Metazoa; phylum Arthropoda; class Insecta; order Lepidoptera; family Lycaenidae; genus Lycaena; species Lycaena phlaeas. Next base: position 7,524,625 of record HG995182.1, read on the forward strand.
CCCCAACACTTTGGGCCAAGCTAATTGAGCCGAGGGCTACTCCTCTTATAAGAAGAGGGGGAAAGAGCAGGGGGCAAGGGGCGAGGACGGGAACCTCGCCTAATTGTACTGTCCCGACGTTGTGAGGGGTTGTTTTGTGGTGCGGGGCAACCTCTCTGTTGAGGTGGCGTCGGTCCCTGGAGGGACTAGCTAGCCGTCGAGGTGCCCTGTTGCTTGTAGATCCGGGGCACCTCATCAAAGGCGGCATTGGTGGCACTCGCCGGGTTTTAGTGGGTAGAGCTGCGTCCACTTACCAGCTTTCGGCCACATCGAGTCCCACATATCCGCCTGACGAGACCCACTACCCCGAGGGGATGCCTAAGCGCATTTCCCGGTATTAAAGAAAAAAAAAAGGTGTGTGTGCGATTCACACACGATAGAAGTGAAACACACGTTAAATACTCAAATACAAGCAAGTAATACTTGCTAAACTAAAACAGTGTGCAATATACATAGACATCGACATTTGCTCTCTCGCTCTTTTGTATTTGTGTCTCTTACCTGTCATTTTTTCCGTTGCATCCGGTTTGAAATCACAACAATTCTAAAGAAGTTTCACTTCAAAAGGCAGCACGTACAGTCATCACCCGATTGGATGACTAGCGATAGTTTGTTAGTTATTACACCCCGCATCGGCTGAGCGCTCTCTTACTCGCCAACCACTGCCAACAGAAACAAACGTGCGGCCTGCCAGCTCATAAGCCTTTGCTTTTTAAATCTCTGATATCTTCCATAAGATATATTTTAATGTACGTACGTTACCTATTTAATTGAATGGTAATAATACTGTATTATATAAAATATCAAGACTTTATTTATTGGATTACAAAAAAAAAAATGTGTTAATTATAACACTTTTTTTTTTGTAGAAGATAAAAATGGTTATTATTGGTTATCCTTGGACGATATTATACTTTTTTATCGATAATTTTCAGACATAAAATTCCGTACTACGGAAAGGTACATTAATTTGATGTGTTGTAAGGTTTAGCCTGCGTTTTTTAAGCACTTTAATATATTTTTCAGCTTTTTTCGTGCCTATAATATTAATATTATGGACTAGCTGTTGCCCGCAGCTTCGCCTGCGTTAATTAAGATTTACAACGGAATCTTAGTACGCAAAATAAGTAACTTTTCTGGTTGATTTTTTACACCTTGTGTCCGAAAAACCCAAATATCTTACGGAACCCTATTTTTTCAGAATTAAATTTAGCCGTTGTTACTCGTGGATAATGTAGCTTTCGAATGGTGAAATAATTTTTGAAATCGGTCCAGTACTTTTTGAGCCTATTCATTACAACCAAACAAACAAACAAAGTTTTCTTCTTTATAATATTAGTGTAGATGTAGATGTAATAAGCACATTAAGGGCAGACAGATACTCCAATATCTGTCAAATATGTTGTGAATAGCCTATTCGGAACTTATCTGGAGATTGTGAAACAGGCCCTAAGATTCCTTTTAAATGACTCTATCTGTTGCTGAAAACTGCATTAAAATCTGTCACTTAACAATTTTTAATTGTTTTCTTTTTTGTTCCAGGACCTTGTATGTCTTACGACGAAAGGAGGCGCAAGAACTAACAGAAATTCCTAAAGAAAACGAAGTTACTAGAATTTAGTTAGATTTTGTTATTTATTTTTAAGTTTAATATACCTGTGTACCTTTAAAAAATCTCAATAAATTTAAGGTTTGTATTATAATATATTTTTTTATTTCAAATCCTTTCGAATGAATGAATAATTAATAATCTATAATAAAAATAAGCAGATATCTAGCGGTGAAATGTATATTAGTGAAACCAGTGCTGATAAAATACGCGATTTTGACCCCTCCAACCAAACAATAGAAATTGATCTTCAATAAAAACCTGATCAAAGATATACGCGTATAAATTATAATTTATTTCTCTCCAATCACAATATCAAACTTGATAAAATTTTGGCTACAGATTAATATTATACAATAAATGACTAAATAGTGGCTAAGAGTATGGCTATACAAGTTTTTACTTAAAGTTTTAAGGACCATTGCGTTTTCTCGCTGACTCCTAACTTACACTTACTTTGTGCACTAGGTAGGGTTTTTTTTTTGTAAAGACAATAGTTTAAAATGGTAGAGTTCCTTTCTTGGTTACTTACAGTATGATTCATGTTGCACTTTAAATAATTATTTGATTAAGAGACGTGAGAACTTTCATTTGAAGTTAAAATCAATTAATTTTCAAATAAAAGGTAGCGCAATAATTATTAATTATCCGCCATTTTCAGTTGCATATTTGGTCCGATATCATTATCCGTAAAAAAGTAGTCTTTTCCTGTCGAGCTATATGTGGTTCATTGACCTCTAATCGTCTGAAAGAGATTAACAATAAAAAACAAGGTTTAATTTATGGAAACAGCCGCATGGCTCTTGTTTAGATTTCCTCCTAATCCAAAATTTGAGGACATTTGGGGTCAGTAAACAAAGATATCACGAGTCTAGTATTAGTCGAAACGATTTACGCTCCATAATATTTACTTTATTCAGGGTCATTCATTTAAGGTTCCGTTCAAACAGAGCGGTAAAATGGAATTAAATTATTCGGAAGCATTGTGGAGAACCACAAGATATACGATAAATACAATAAGTATACTGATAGAATGAAAAAAATAATAATAGAATAATTTGAAATTGCCTTTTGTTATTTTAGCTGGTAGGTAAGGCATGCAGGTTTCCTCGCGATGTTTTCCTTCACGAGTACCAAATATTAGTTTTTGTTATATTAGGTACTGATCATATTTAAAAAAAAAATAAGTTTTCTACTGAAACTAAAGTAAAAAGTATTACATGCTTATGCCTAATTATTTTATACATTATTTCCGTAATTCATTATTAATGTTGTTACTACGATGACCTTATTAACATATTATTATCATGATTTTACCATTTTCTTTGCACGTGTTTAAATAGATAGCATATCATTTATAGATTTTTCTAAACGTTTGTTTGTAAATAATAACAAAAATTATTTTACGTATAATAATGAAACAACTTTTATGGATTATAATATCATCACGATTTTTTTTTGTTGATTTTATCGCGGTTTATTGAGTTTTTTATATGCCCGACGTTTCGGATACTTTTCAACGACCATAGTCACTGGAGGACTATACGTATATTACGTATCTTATTTAGGACTCTACGGCTATTGTTCCCAAATAGGGAAAATTAAATGAAATCTAGTCTAGAACCTTAGCCCTTTTATGTCTAAAATGCTATATAATGACTTCGATAAGGTCCTTAGGGCTTAGCCAAAATGCCATTAAGAAAGCGTTAGCGAAGTTCGAAAATGATAAAATGTATAGGATTGACATAAGGCTGCGCTTAATCACGTGGTCCATCCTATACATTTTATCATTTCGAACTTCGCTAACGCTTTCTTAATGGCATTTTGGCTAAGCCCCCGTATGACAAGTGACAAATACAGCAGATTGCTTTATTGTCCATTTTAACAGTATATAAAACTCGCAAGAAACGAGAAATTACCGCTTCAACGTCTCCGGAAATAATCGTAAAATTATTTTTATATTCTTAAGTATAATAAAATAATAAAGTTGAACGTACCCTGTAATTACAATCCATTTCAATGCGATAAAAGGTTATCGAGAGGTAAGTAATTGTGCTAGAAAGAAAATAATATATGCGAAGATTCATAATGCTCTTTAAAAAATCTTGGTTTTTGAGCAAAGACACAGACACAAACATTTTTGCCCCTCAGATGTATATAGAGGATCAGTTCAAAAGAACAAAAATGCTTAGCATTTTTGTACCGACTTTATTGGGGACATGTCCCGAGCGGGCTTAGTTCGCACTCACTCGGTCTCGTAGGCTCATATTCTGGGGACATCGCGGTGTCCTTCTCGTCACGCCGCCAAGCGGACGTTTGCGTCGCAAAAGTTTGTCCTCAAAGCGCCCATAAGAACTGTTCTTCTATATACGTCAGAATTCTTTGCCTTTACCTTCGCTTGTTCTGCCCAATTAAATGAAAACTTTAACAGGAAATATGCAAAACGTAACAATTGCCTTGGATTTAATTCATACTGATCCATTTAATCATTTATATCAGATCTTTCATCATCATAAGCTTTCTTCCGTCCACTTTTATAGGCCTCATAAACGCCAAGACGACGATCTCCTAGTCCCTTGTATTTGTAAGTAGGTACCTATATTGATTACTGATTAATAAACCTACCCAACCCAAATTGAAAGTACGCAGCTGATTTTAATGACATTTTGTAGTATGCAGCATTTTTTCGGGTTGGAGGAGTTGCCCCGCACCACAGAACAACCCCTCCCAACGTCAGGACAGCAGTGAGGTGAGGTTACTGTCCTCGCCCCTTGCCCCCTCTTATAGGAGGGGTACTAAGAGCCCCCTCGGCTCAATTCGCTTTGCTCTTCGGTTAGGGTTCACCCTAGGTTACTGAGCCCCACAGCCACGACAAAGCTTGAACCATGGTGGGGTTGTAGTATACAGCTTGGTCAGGCTTGGATAGTGAATTGTATACCGATTCTTGACTAAAAGGAACGATTAATTTCCAGGGGATCGCCCCTAATGGGATGCTTATGGGTCCCGATTTAAATAATATGCAAGTAATAAGAACATTAGGGCCACCTGGAAGGGACTTCAGTGGTGAACCAAGGATGTAATTTAGTACCTTCAAGGGTAGATTTTAATTTTGGGCCTCTATAGATTTTGGCATAACAAAAAGGACAACTCAAATAATTATTTTTGAAAAATATTCTTAATAGAAACCCTAAAATTTCAGTTAAATCCAACAAAAAAAACCGCAAGGAAATCGGTCCGTTCGTTTGAAAGTTACGATGCCACAGACAGACAGACATCGACGTCAAACTTATAACACGGTCGGAGGTTAAAAATTAAAACTTATTAGATCCATAATTTTATTTTAATAACATCTTTTCTTTTAATTTTAGCATAGAAATTTTGTCTAAGGCCATATTGCATTCTATTTGAGCTCTCTTTGAAGTTAGTTATAAATTATAATAAATACAAAACATAATATTATTTAAACAGTATATTCCAAATATCTATTTTAAGTAAAACATTTATAGAAAAATCATCAATTTTTATGTACACTATCTACAAAAATATGTAAAATTTAAAATTTAAGTTTGAAGTTCTTCGAAGTCTTCTGTTTAGTTTCCTCGTCACTTGTAGGGCCATCTATTAGCATTTTTATATAACTCCCTTGCTGGTAAGAAGGTAATGATATGCCTAACGTTTCACAGTTCCTTATTATCTCCGTACAACCATTCAAATCTTTGTTCTTCACTGTAACAATGTAAACTAAGATTATTATCAACAATTTTATTTTAATGTGCAATATTTTATGCTTTATTATAAACAAACACATGTAAACTAGTTTTACAATATAAGCTCAATTTTTACTGAATTTCCTGCCGCCCACTAAGCACTACTTTGAAAGACCAATAACTCACTCCTCTGTGGTTTCCTCTGGGGTCTATGAATGTCAATAATCACATTCCACCAGGTTCATCTGGTTAATGAACGTCTGTTTGTCCCAATCCCATTAAAACCATGTGTATTGTGGGGCACTCTTTGTTTTTTAGCCTTAACTATATCGCATATTTTTTCTGATAACCTGAGAATTTTATGTTTCCGAGAAGAAAACCTTATGAATCTAAAGCCTTGTTAAGAAGAATTGTAAAGTTCATGATTTGAATTCTTTAAATAGTCAATATTTATTCCTCATTCTGTTAATTGAAAGCTTAATTTTACAGAAAAGTCTTTAAACATAATATTTTATAAAGTTATTATATTAAAGTTATATTGCAAAATGTAATAGTTGCTTTACACACTTTGTAATAAGCAACATGTATTTAATATTAAATCTGAACAAAGGAGTTATTACTGGTAAATATTGGAAATATTGTGAATATCAGAAACCTTTATAGCAGAGGTCAGAAAGCAAATGTTAACATGTGTTAGTACGTACATATACATTAGAATGAATTACTTATCTAACAAGATACATAAAAAATATACATATAAATATTTTTCTTTAATTTTTACCATAATTTAAACTATTTAAAATAGGATATTCACCATGTTTTTTAGTCTTATTTTACGGAGCTCGATATTATCTACGAATGTCATGTTCACAAGACATTCCATTTTAAATATTTTAAATAATAAAAATAACCATGTTAATTTTAAAAAAATACCATAATGCTTTTAAGCATCATTTTCTGCAATAATTGAATAAGATTGGATTAAAACAGTTTAATAAGCTAATCAACATTACTATATATTACTATATATAAATATAATTTTACAACATTACTATATATAAATATAATAAATATATATACTTAATAATATAGAAAACTTTGGAAAAAAAGACTAAAGCTATTTTTAAAATTAGTTAATATAGGTGTGATTTTAAGCATTTCTTCCTTTCAACAACTTTTGTCATACATTCAAATATCAAGTAAAATTTTTTCTGAAAATGACCTTGGCTAATATAATCTATTTTACTTACATTTATATGAGAAGAGCACTTGCAAAACTTTAACATATTCTCCCTTCATATCATATTTTAATAAGGACTGTAACAATCTCACAACCGCATCTTCATTATATTCCTTAAGGATATTAATACTGAATGCCAACGACCTGAAACATCAAATAAATAATTTTTAATATACTTAAATAGGATAATATCATAAATATGAAGGTATTAAAAAACTTTTTTGACTAGCACTATTTTTTTTAACTTATTATATATTGCATTGGATACATTGATTGCTTTATATCTTAATGTTTTTAAAAAATTTTGGTCTGCCATTAGCCAGGCGGAAAGATGTTTCCATGTATGGATGCAAGTGGTAAGGGTTCGCTATCTTAGTGTTGATTGAGGAAGGTTTATGTTTGGAATCGGAGAGATAAAGACTGATGGTGATTATGAAAAAGTTTTCGATACTTGGTGATTAATTACCATTTGCGAATTTTCCTATTGCAATAAATGGTAAATAATTTATTTTGATATAAGTATTTTACTTTTGGATAAATTGCAAATGTTCATTCATAAGCTATTGAAACCTAGATTAGGAAAGATAAATGGGATTAAAAATAAATACAAATCATATTTACTTGTCTTTAACAATGTCACGAAGCACTTCCGAGGTTTCCAGTAAATCATTTGATAGCATTTGATCTGAAAACCAATCGCTAGACCAACAAACATGCCAAAAGCATATTAAGGGATAGTGATCATTACACTCTTCACTAAACTGTAAAACATACTTTCTAAATATGACCACAGATGCCTCCGATCGATTCAAAACTGAATCATGAATCAACTCTCTAAACATTTTTCTATAGAAACTTCTGAGTCCAGTATATTTTAAATAGGCGTTTTTCAATATAAATAAGCCTTTATCTGAATTTCCTTTCATACATTGTGCTTTTGCCAAATAATGAAGAAATTCACCATTTCTTCTATGAAGTTCAGGTTTCACTTTTGAGCAATACTTTTGTAGTAACACCACAGAGTCCACTTTTCCTGTTAAGCTTACACTTCTAAAGATTTCTTTGATAATATTATCACTTAAGATTTTTTTACTATCAAGACAGTTACATATTACAGATATTGCTTGTTTAGTTTTATTTTTTAGCATATATTCTCGAACCAGATTGTCAACTTCCTCATGAGACATATTGGAAACATCTTTACTTATCGTATTTTCAGCAGTGATGAAATATTTTAAATTAAAATCTGTTGTGAAATGATTCCTGACTTGAGACTTTTGCATTTGGAATGGTTCATTGGAACAGTCATAAGCATCTATAGTTGTGTAATTTGGAGTAGGAAAGGCCCCAATAATTTTCTGGGACATCAGGAGTAAACGATAAGAAGTAGGATTAATTCTTAGACACAACATTTTATAGCACCTGTGAATGCAAAATTACATTGTTTCTTAGAGGCAATGTACCGATAATCACGTTATAATTCTTAATTAATTAAATTTGTACGTTAAGTAGTCAGCTACATGATGTAACGTGATAGTTATAAAAGCTCTTTGTTAATTGTTTTGATTATTTATTAAAAATTATGTATTTTTACAAATATTTATCGTGGCGGTTGACATATTTCACAAAAAATGACAACTAACATTTATCATGACTTCTTCTCCTTTCTTGTCAATGATTTGATCTTTGATTTAATCTGTTATTTAATATAAATATTTTTATTTCTTTGGTATGATAAATTAGCGTTGTCAAATAATAAATCTTAAAATTGATAAATCCCAAGAGTTGGATTCTATTGTCAGTCACGAATATCATACGAAAAGTAAAGATTGTAAATCAATCATAGTTTTTTTCCCCTTTGGGCGCAAATGCGCCATCTAGGTTATACTCTAAAAACGACGATAAATTGTTTCAATCAACACACTGCTTTAGGTCTACTATTGCATAAAAGATGGCTCTGTCCTTTTTATATCTCAATAGTGTGTTTTCTTATTTTTCAAATTTCAAATTTTTATTCAAATTATTCACTTAAATACATAAAGAATACTTTGAACATTCTTGTTTTACTCTTAGCTTCATTTAAAAATAAAATGTCACAAGAAGAAATAAAAACTAGGCATTAAGGCTATCGCATAATCTTTATACTTACAAGTAAAACGATAATAATTTGTGTATAATAATAATATGTACTTAATATTATATTGTCAATAATAATATTTTATTTCTAAGTTATTTCCATTTCATAGTATTTCTTTCATTTTGGCGTATTTGGCTTTCATTGTAGACCGACTGTTTGAATGTCCGGCGTTGACTTGGCCTCTGTACTAGGGATGTAACGGAGATTCCGATTCCGATACGTCGGAACTTCCGATTGCTTTTGCACATTCGGTTCCGATTTCTGTTCCGATAAATTTTAATCAGAAGTCATCGGAGGCCGGCGGCCAGCATACGACGAGCGGCGGGCAGCGGCCGCGATCTGCGCCTACAATTTACAAACACGTTTATACTCACTTCACTTGCAAAAATAACAAGTCAACTGCCAAATCTCTTGAGTGTCAAATGAGTTGCTAAAATCATGGTTAAATTACTTAATTAGATCAGCCTGTTAGTTGACATTGCCACTACAATGAAAAGCTGTCAAATTTGACTCTAGAATCGTATGTTAACCGCCATTAACAGGCATATTATTTGACATACACTTTGATCAACTTTTCAGAAACCCGGCGTGAGTCTCGTAGCCAGTTATTATACTGCCTTTCTTGACCGACTCTCCGAAACACAGAAAAGCTGTTTCTCGGCAGAAACAAGCGAAGCACAGCGCCGATAGGTTCTTTCTGGAACTCAAAACAAAATCACCAGGTCATCGAACGACAACCGATTAAAAGTCAACCCACACCAAACAATTGAATAGAGTATAATATAGACATCGGTTAATGTAGCAATTAGTTAAATTCAAATAAGATTAACACTTTCATAGCGTCACTCAGCATAAGCTTTGTCACCACTGTAACATGAGATTTGGGTATCTCACAGATTATTCCACTTCCATCCTGATGAGGGGTCATGTTTAAATGGATATTTCTGGTTAAATACCCGCAGAAGGCATGTAAGGCCAATTTTAACGAAATGAGTTATGGTTCGTTTTATCTCATATTATATTTATTACTGTTGACACTTGGTTATATATGATGTGTTTATAATGATTCAAAGGTTAGTTCGTTTTAAAAGTTAAATATAGTATATTTTATGATGGTACTTTTTACACATTTTATCGCGGTTTTTCGCATTCCTGACGTCTCGCTTTGTTGCGTAAGAGACCGAAAATCGAGTATATAGATTCCTACAGCTTTTGGTCATAAAGGTAAATAATACTTCTGAATGGACCTAAGTCAATGAACGCCAAGACGACCGATCCTTGCCACTCGCATCCAACGCTGATTGGCCGCTGCTCGCAGATCGTCTTCCCACTCGGTTAATGGCCAACCAACGCTTTGTCTAACTAAAACTTTTTAATACATGTAAAATATTAGCTTCGTATTAGTCATACTTTAGCATAAAGATACTGTTTAATAATTTAATACAGTTTCTGTACACTTGAGTAAGAAATATACAATAGAAAATAATACATAATATGAGCAATGCTGTAACAGAGGCACTATAAGTAACATAAAACTATATTATATATTACAATAAGTAAGAAACAAAATTAATTATTTATAAAAGTATTACAAATAATATATGAATCCCAGATCGCTGTCGTCTGGGAACGTTCCCAAAACGCTGGCATTACTACGTTGGATTGCAACGCTGATACGTTGCCCCAAATACAGGCCAGCCTTTTCATCACGTGAGACCTCTATCAAACAAGTTGATAGGTCTTGATAAAGCTGGAAAGCCTCCGGGCCCCATGGTCCAAGAGTCTCGACTCCAAACACCGAAAATATGTACCCATTTCCAATACACGCGTAGTACTATATTGTACTTGAATAATATTTTTTTGTGAGTCAGTGAAAAAGAATATTATACCTATGGACGCTTACACCACGTCAACTGGTCCGGTGCTAAGTCTGCGAAGAACTTGTGTTAATACACAGACAACAGAAATACATATATTTAATATATAAATTTTACTATATAATACACATCCATGACCCAGGAACACAGGCAAATTTTTTGTTTCCTGGCGAGATTCGAACCGCTACCTCCGGGCTTGAGCGCCAACGCGCTAACCATTAAGCTACAGAGGTCAAAAAAAGAAGGTTTTACTGTTGACCAATCATCAATAAATGCGTGGTCTTCATCACCTTTTTCCCATAAGATGAATCCCGAACAAGTATTTTAGGTAGATGAAATCGATAAAACCCATTGAATGCAACCAAATGGGATTGTACCACGAAATCATTTCCTGTTAATGTCACAATACCGAAAGATTCAAACTAGTATAGTCACAATGATGTCGATAAAATCTGAATAGACCAAGATATCGATTTTATCGATTCCAATGTTACCCTCATTGTTCTGTCTACATCCCTATCATGGGTGATGGTAAGCTAGTATTCAGACAATAGTCTTTATTCCACGCCTGGTCCTGTCAAGCCGTAATCTTTATGTTGTTTTACCTAAGCCGCCTCGCACTAAAATAAATTCAACTTTTAATATTAAGACATCTTTGTATAAAACAAAGTCGCTTGCCTTTGTACGTAGGCTTAAATCTTTAAAAGTACGCAACGGATATTGATGCGGTTTTTTTAATAGATAGAACAAATCAAGAGGAAGGTTTATATGCATAATACATGCACAATATATTGTCCCACTTAGATCCCGTTCTAAATCTTAGTTAACGCAGGCGAAGCTGCGGGTAAACAGGTAGTAGATTATAATGTTAGTGTCAAAGTGTCATAATATATAGATAGTATAATATATCATAGTATTTTGATGCTGTTTTCTAATGTTTACGCGAATTTCACACATTTAAATGAAACAATTTTTCCTTATGGTCCTAAAATAGTTTAATACGCCAGCTTTAGTTTAAACAATAACAAGAAAAAACAACAACAAAACAAAACAATTGCCACGTACAATAAAAATATCGACTTCCTATAAAAAGTTCCTGAAATCCGAAGCGCAAGCCATGAGCTTTTTAATTAGCGGTCGTTAATGACTGAACTTCCACAAACATATTGTGCTTTCATAGACTTTCCAGACTTTAATAGAGCAAAGCTTTCGGTTTTTATTTTTTAAACATGAGCTTTTGCAGTTCAATATTACGCTAGAAAATATTCGTTGAAAACTTTTACCGGCTTAATTAGTTTTTGTTGCGAATTTTTGTTTATTCAAAATAATGAAATGACAGCAGAGAATAATATTGTTATTTGAGAAGGATTTACGAATTTTTTGAAAAAAGGGCTAAGATAATTTTTTAGTTAAAGCAAAAACCTATCTACCTAATTGGAAACAATTTAACACCTTTTTAAAGTCGATTTAAATGTAGCTAAACCTTTTTTGACGTGACAGCGCCCTATAATTCGATGGAGCCGGCTGCACGCACGAAAAAACATGACTCATGCGGCATTACCTTTCTCTGAGGCGTTCCATTTAAGGCTTGAAGTGCAAGCGAGAGCGCGGAACGAGCGACAGAGACACAATCGGCCCATCAGTATTTTCTTATGACGTTGTCACGTTCAACTATCGTCAGTAAACCGAATTTACAGACAACCGATTTTTTTTAAATTATTTTATATTGTTCTTTTTTTAATTAGGTATTTAGTGGTTGTACGTTGGGTCAAGCCAATCAAAGTCACTCAGATTGTTTTAGTAATCACGAGTATATGAACAAAAGCGCTTGTTCTAGCTTGTAGGGTCCATTTAAATCGCACGCTGACCAACATATGGGACCGTTACGTGTAGTGGAGCGATGACCACAACCGCAGGGTGGTTTGACCTCCTGCCCTCGCATTCGATCTAGACCCTACATTCCTGGCCACTTAAACTGGACACCAGTGCCGTGAACTGATTAATGGTGTACTAATCTATCAATTCACTCGCCTTATGTTATCATGTCGTCATTCATACATAATATAAAATAATATGTTTACGCCTTGTCTATATTTATGTCTATATTTGTAACTAGTAGCGCCCCGCGATTTTACCTTCGTACTTTCCATTACGGTACAGGGATGAATTAAGACCTATGTATTATTTTGATATATTAATAAAAATTATATTATTTGTAAATTTTTATCAAAATCCGATAAATATTTTTCACGTTAAAGATTAACAAACATCCATACAAACTTCCGCACTTCACTATCACTACATATTATAAAACAAAGTCGCTTTTTCTGTCCCTATATCCCTTTGTACGCTTAAATCTTTATAACTACGCAACGGATTTTGATACGGTTTTCTTTAATAGATAGGACAATTCAAGAGGAAGGTTTATGTACATAATTTATTAAGTTTCTATATACATTGGCTAAGATATAACAATAATTGTTGGAGGTGTCGGAATAAAATTGGCCGTCTGGGAGTTTCCAACGAAAACGCTGCCTAAACCCTTCGAGATATATCAAAATAATGTATAGTGGAATTGTGTGTCTTAAATAGGTCTACAAAAAAGTCCGCGATGGCATATATCTATCTCTTAGGGATATCATACTACATCCATTTAATACTTCAAATAAATGGGCAATTATAACGCGATAATTTGAAAGTTATTTACACAAATACGGTATGAATCCTTATCATTTTAAATCAGTTAATTAGCTGGAGCACATAATGAAGATTATTTTTACCCTTTACATCATGCAAATTAAATGAATACTTTAGAAGATATGGCAATATCAAAATAATACGCAAGAAAATAAATCGTGTTGCCGTGATTTGAGAGGGCAGTGTAATATGTAATAGTATCCTAAATAGTAAATATGCATGCAGAAAGTCTGCGTAGGAATATAATATGTCTTTATGTTCAAGATAACATATATCCATTTTAATACAAAAACTTAGTCATTATTGAAATGGAAAATGATCGTCATCAAACATGATAAATCCGTAAACCTAAGTTCACGCGGGCGAAGCTGCGGGTAACAGCTAGTACATAATATTAGTAGGATTTAATGTTAGTTGATTGATGATTCGTCATCAAATCCATACCTATAGTCTATACTAGTGAATGTTGTGATTTTTTAATGTTTGTATCATAATATTATGTGACTTGGTACTAATTAGTGCAATCCAAAAAATAAGAAGTGCAGCAAGTGCGTATTAGCACCAGAGCGAGAGAGAGAGAGGGTGGGAGGGAGAGAGAGCGAGAGAGGAGAAGAGGAGAGAGGGATTTAATAACGACGGTAAAGCTCACTAAATTATTTCGCTAAAAACATGGAATTAATAATTTGATCAATACAAAAATTTCAGTCATAATTTTTTGTAAAAAATTTATAAGTATTGTTTCTTAAAGATTTATAAACTTATTAATTTTAATAACAACGGATCAAGTGTATGACAATTTTATACCAATGAAACAACTATTAAATAGTTAAATCAATCAATAATAATAATCAATCAAATCAACATTTCTTCAGTCTAAATAAACCTTTGATTTTTTGACGAGTCAACGTCTAATAATTCGATGACTCATGCGGCGTTACCTCGATCTGAGGCGTTCCATTTAATGCTTGAAGTGCAAGAGAGAGCGCGGAAGGAGCGACAAAGAGACACAATTTGCCTATCAGTATTTTCTTATGACGTTGTCACGTTCAACTATCGCCAGTAAACCGAATTTACAGACAACCGATTTTTTTTTCGAAAGGCTTAGAATCTGACGGCCTTTAAGCTCAATCGGTAGGCAGGTACGGTTAACTTAAAATAGTTGATAATGATGAAATAAATCTAGCCAATTAAATGTATTAGATCACCATCGCGAATAGCGCATTCATTGTGTAAATTATCACCAAAACTATTACACTCTGATTACGTTACCGCATGACAAAGAAGCCGACATCATAAATTGCTTAAGAATCAGACCGCACACAGAGTATTATTAAAATCACACAAACTCAATGCTGTTTTCATTGACTCGTATTAGGAACAAACGAGCATCGCGACGTTATAGATTCAAGGAATAGCTATCTAGTATCTAATACTATTTAATTTACTGATTTAAATAAATCGGATTATTACTATGATGACGACCTCTAAGGCTCAATGGTTAGCGCGTTGGCGCACAAGCTGGAGGTAGCGGGTTCGAATCCCGCCAGGGAACAATAAAAACGTCTTCTGTGTTCCTGGGTCATAGATGTGTATTAAATATTATATAATTTTAAATATTATAAAATCTTAAATATAAGTATTAATATAAAAAGTATTAAATATTATGTATTTCCGTTGTCTGGTACCCGCAACACCAGTCTCTTCGAGAACCTACTACGGGACCAGATTGACGTGGTGTAAAAAGCGTCCATAGATATTACTATACTTGTTGAAGGAGGCACGTTTTATGAACCTCAAATAAAAATTATAAATAAAATAAATATTCTCCTTTAGTTTTAACTTTAAGATTCATTATCATCAACAACTTTATCTGTTCCCTGTTGAATATTGGCCTACAGCAATGAACGCGAAGACCACCGATTCCTTATCACTCGACCACTGCGCGCAGATCGTCTTCCCAAGATTGCGAGTGATAGCGGAACCATTAATCGATACAGCGGCTAGCAGCAGTGTCGTCGATGCGAATTCATAATCATCTGCCGATTGCCAACCCGCCTGCTCAGCGTGGCAATTATGAATATAGCCCCGCAATATTAGAGGCTGAAGAAAATGGAGTACTAATAAATAGTTTAATAAATAGGCTGCCATTACAGTCATATTATATTTAGGGCCTGTTTCACAATCTCCAGTTAAGTGCCCAATAGGTTATTGGCAACATAATATTTGACAGATATTTGACAGATACTCCATACTCTATCTGTCAAATATGTTGCCGATAGCCTATTGGGAACTTAACTGGAGATTGTGAAACAGGCCCTTATACTTATTATATTCCTAATAAAAAATAAAGGTGTGTAATGCGACTAAGGGATCGGTACTCTTGGCGTGGTCCTCAGCAGTGGACGGGTGAAGGCTGATGATGATGATGATGATGATGAATACGACAAGTATTAGTATTTAAATGAATGTAATGTAAGCGTTACATTTATTTAATTAAAGCGACAGTAACGTTTTCAGCGCAACTCTACCGCTATCGCTTGTGTTGCATTTACAATATAGCTTCGAAATAATCGAATTGGTATGCATTTTTGACTTTGAATCTTTTTAATATTAGTGGACTATGCTAGTCACAAACTGGCAGACGTGTCTGATTATATGTGATCGACGTAGCATGAGCATAGCCTAGTTTACCTGGAAAAAGCGCAGGCAGCTTTTCTATGCTTTGCCAAGTTAAGTTTCGGTACCAGTAATTACCTTGCCTGTGTTGCCCTTCTCTACGAAACAACAAAACTGTTTGACGGGAGAAATAAATAAGATGGTGGACTGTTGACTCATGCAGCCGAAAGCATGGCCCATCCTTCCGACAGGATCTATAGTTTTCGGTCTTTGGCTCAAGACCAGTTATCAATATTATTATGTTTCATGTCGACGTTCCCTTATCTCAGTTACGTTTGGAAGATGTAATTGTGTGGGTTCGAACCCACACAATTACAGGGATTCGAATCCCGACAAGTGCTGATTGTTTATTTATACAATAATATTGTGTCCAAAGGATGCATGCATATAATATTATGTACCTATAATATCTATATACGACAATTTATATTTTATTGTTTCATAATGAATAATATGCGGATTTCGCTCATAGTCATCAAGTAACCGAAAGATCTATAAAAATAAGTAAATTAATTATACAATACTAGCTGTTGCCTGCGGCTTCGTCTGAGTTATCAAAAAAAAACCTTTCTTTTTTAAATAAAAAGTATCTTAGGCGACTTCTAGTACCTCCCAAAATATGTGTACAAAGATTCATGATGATTCGTCGAGTATTTTTTGCGTGAAAGCGTAACAAACATCCACGCTTTCACCTTTATAATATTAGTAAGGATGACCTTGTAAGTCGCAGGTATTTATTTTCACAATAATCATTTATTTTAATAGTAAAATAAGTAACGATATAATGCAGGCTTAAAATAAATTGAACGTTTTCAGCAGGTCTCATTTCGCCATACTAATCGGCGGCCAGGATCTGCACGTCGTTAGGAATTAAGGTCACACAGGGGTTCTTATTAGTCTGCTGATTGTCTGTACGATACGACTCCTTGTTCGGGTGTGCTGTATTTAGTAACTTTAAATGCAAGATTATTATTATTTATATTGTCATTGCTGTGCCATAGCCGGAGGGATGGTACAGGAATTGCCTTTGTAAAATTAGATTCCTATTATTAATGCAATCATTTTACTAACGTAGTCATAGCTCATAAGTTTTTTGACGTGACAACGTCTTATAAATTGGTTTGCCGGGTGACACTTCAAGAAACTGCGTTACGCTCCGCTCACGTTATGCGCTCACAATGAGAGCGAGTGAGAGGCACGCGTCCCTTCCACTCGGGCATGGTTAGCCCGCCTAAGAGCGAGAGAGACAGACATAAAAAATTTTGTTAATATGAAATTCAGTGCGAGATTCTTTGTATAAATTAATGTTTTAAATATAATTCTTTGTATAAATAAATGTTTTAAATTGTTACTATTATTTCATCCTTCTTCCTACTATACGAATGAATATTCACATTAAAATTATTTTACCACTCAAAGTCGTTGTCACGTATAACTTTCGCCCGTATACCGACTTTACAGGCAACCAATTTTCTTTAGTAAGCTAACAAAATCAGTCTTTGTTAATTAAATAAATAAATCTTTTATTCATACATTATTACTTTCATTTTTCTTTTACTGAAGTAAAACTTCTTTAAGCGCGACTGTACCTAATTTTTTTTTTCAGATGGTAGTAAGTAGTACCTACCTCTTAATATTAAAAAATAGTAATTAGGTACATAATATATTATCTTCTTCTATTATGACATAACTTCACGCTTCTCATCCATCCATCTTTACTTACAAACTTTCGAGCTTTTATTATTAATAGGATTTATATTGGATTTATAATAGATATTAGCAGGATTTGTCTCGAATAATATTAACATACTTAAATAAAATTACCGCTAAACATAGGCCTCTCTCAATGAACGCCAAGATGACCGATCTCGTGCAGCAGTGGACGGATAAAGGCTGATGATGATGATGATGATGATCAGAATAATACATACGCTATAATTTATCTACATATTCCCACGTGAATGGAAAGCACGCGAGTAAAACCGCGGGGCATTGCTTGTTAATCATAAATATTTAGATACTTCATTCAGCATCATCCATATAGATAAAGATAGAAACTAAATAAACGATCTTTTTTCCCGCGTACACCTAAGGAGCATAATAATTCCAGCTGATATAAAAGCCCTGTCAGGGAACATTGGCGGGAATACTTTAGCATCGAGAGCGACCATAAAGTAACAGATATATTAAGGCATATCAGGCATATTCTACGAATAGACAATGCACAATGCCAGCCAGAGACAATAGAATATACCCTTAAGTGATATGGGATCACATTTTTTGCAAATCTTACTACATTTGAATGGTTATTGAAGAAAAAGTGAATTCAATTCTATAGACAGAGACAGCAAGTTTTATTTGTGAATTCAAATTTCAAATATAAAATGCGTAAATCGTATGAACAAAGTAACTCATTTTTTTAATGAATCTACCTGTTACTATAGTAGTACATGACCCAGTAACCAGGGGGCCTTGCCAAAATGCCATTAAGAAAGCGTTAGCGAAGTTCGAAAATGATAAAATGTATGGGATTAACATAAGGCCGCGCTTAATCACGTCCATCCTATACATTTTATCATTTTCGAACTTCGCTAACGCTTTCTTAATGGCATTTGGCTAGGGCCCCAACACCCGTAACAATGTGCTGATCATCATTTTACGACGCCATACGTAAATAGCCTTATCCTCGCAGATCAATTAGCTCGTCGCCTCATCTTATTTTACATGGGAACAGAAGCGGGGTGGAGACGCCTTACAGTATTTTTGGAAAAAAAAAATAAAAAAAGAGAAAGTAGGTACGTTGCGTTTGGTAGTTTTGGAAGTAATACTTTAAAAGAATAGATAAATTAATTAATTTGGATTTTGAGTACCTAAAACATATTATTATGTTACTAATAAGCTCATTGCCTAAAAAATGTGTTCTGTTTTGTTTGTTTGTTTCTATCAAAATGATAACATCTAATACCGAAGCTACTGATGCGTTTTTTGTTTTAAAAAAATCTAAAATTAGAGCTTTATAGAAATATAAAATCATGCTTTTGCATTGACTTTAATATACACTAGATAGAGTCTAGGCTCAATTAAAAATAACCATCTTTTGGGATAAAAAGCGTAAACGACGCTATCAATAAATATTCTCTGTATCTACCTTTACCTTTTAATCTAAACATTTGTTTTCACTCATTTCATTTGTCATCACTAACAAAACTTACCCAATTATGAGATCTCCACGAAAGCTCACATATTTGTCTAAGCTTATTCGAAGTTTATCTAAGATAAGGGAATAAAGCACGATAATTGCATGTCACATCTTAGGCCCAGCTAATATACATGTCATTATGATTGAAATGGTCCTTGGGATCCGTATGCAGGCATGCAAGCTTGTGTTGCCAATTTCAGAAAACTGGAGCCTCTATGCTCAATATAATATTATGTAACATGGTCGCTAAGATGAATATACAGTGACTTTAAAAAGATAATAACTTTAATTAATAATACTTTTAAAAGATAAATATTATGTAAATGTTATAGCACACTCAACAATAACACATAAAAAAATTAATGCATATTTATTTAACAAAATATTTAATCCGTTCCTGTGCAAATTGTTACAAATAGTGTAGCGTCAAACATTTTTGTCGCTTAAGAAAAGTCGTCATTTTTAGTCAAAATGTCATAAAATTGGCAACACTAGTCCTAGCGGAGTTATGCCGCGCGAGGCGTACACGCGGGCCGACGGCGACAGAGCGGCGTCGTACTTTCGCGACAAATCATCATGACACATTTGGTGTGACACTCAGCGCACACACAAGACTTTTATATTTTAATGCATGCCTATTTATTATTAATAAAATATGTTTAAGTACTTGATAGGTTACTGACTACATTCTTGCACTTGAACATAGCAACAGTTTTACTCCAAAAGAAGGCCTATACTCCCCAGTGCACATTAACAAGATAATGATGACGATGATGATGAAAGAAGGTATAAAATGCATGATTCAACTAGATGAATAAGAGAGAATTAAAGAGTTGGTATAGGAATTACTTATCTTTGGAACCACTTCAAGAATGTAGGATGCTAGTGGCGAAGAAGAGAGAGAAGGGAGAAGGAATCCACTACATATACACTACAGATAACAGTGAACATAATATTGTTGTGATTACTGAAACATCTGTTCAAAAGGTCGACAGATATTATGTAGAATTGAGGTATACAAACTATTTAGCACCCATTGTATTTTAAAGGTGCTAATAAGCAATTTAAATGTAAATTATGTTCGATGTTATAGGAATTTAATGAGACAATTTGTGTGTAGTTGTTGGAGTGGTACCCATCAATTGATACCAGTAGTGGATAGGATCACTAAGTATGATAAAATATGAGCTTTCTTTCTAAATTTTATAAATACAAACAGTTTGATAATATGGCATTGTTTGTTAACTTTGCATTTCACGTTAGAATTGAACGAATTTAGAATAAGTATGAAATACAAAATGTAAAAAGCCACACATGAAAAACAATCATTGCATGTTTACAAGCAACGATTTAACAGGGTATTTGGAATGTTTAACACACTATATAGTAGGTAGGTACTTCTAAAACCGTCAAAACCTAAACCTAGTTGAAGTCTCGTGATCAATACTGTACTAAATGACCATAATTAGGCTTCGGGCATCGCCTGTCATGCTCATAACTTTTGTGGTTAAGTACTACTAATATTATAAACGCGAAGGTTTGTAAGTATGGATGTTTGTTACTCTTTCACGCAAAAACTACTGAATGGATTTTAATGAAACTTTACAGTAATATAGCTTATACATCAGAATAATACATAGGCTATAATTTATCCCCCTACTCTCACGGAAATGGGAAGTACGCGGGTGAAACCGCGGGGCGCTCTTAGTAGTTCATAACGAAATATCAAAATAAAAAACATAATTAATATCTCATTTAAAATAGTTTTCTGGATATTCCACAAGGAAGGTAAACCCAAAGAAGAAGAAAAAGTTTAAATAGTTTTAGTTAGAAAATAACCACGTCACTATAATAATCTTATGAACATATTCTTGCCTGTAGTCTGCGCAGCTGATGGCATCGAAATACTATTAAGTCAGCTTACGAGACACTTGACGGTTCAAGTGTTATCAACTTGAGACGTATCGCTTTCAATTCAAGCCGAAAATTATAAAAATGAATTCAAGCCGACTCGACTCAGCAGATTGAAGTTTTTATTCAAGCCATGTTTATAGAAAAATGCAATGATAATTTAACTAGTGCACTACTGATATGGTTTTTACTTAATATTATATATATTATAATAACCCTCCTCGCTTGATTTAGAGGAGGAGACCCGTGCCCATCAGTGGAACATAATATATGTTGATACTTCATGAATACTAGTGGCCGAGAATCCTGTTAGCGTTTATAACGAAGAACCCGAAAATAATTCCCACGCCTGCTCAGCCCATTTAGTTTTGATAGCTTAAAGCTTAACACAATATACTAAATACATTGGTGATGCTACTGACCACAAATGCGCATGTGTTAGCCCCGAAATCATTACTTTCTTACTTAATATTATAAATGCGAAAGTAACTCTGTCTGTCTGTCTGTCTGTTACGCTTTCACGCCTAAACCACTGAACCGAATTTGATGAAATTGTGTACAGAGATAGACTAGAGCTTGGGAAAGGACATAGACTACTTTTTGTTGCGAAAAAAAGCTTAGGGGGGGTTTAAATAGGGGATAAAAGTTTATATGGAAGTTTGTCATTATATATGGAGGATGACGCCATGAAACTTTGCATTTAGGCACTTTATAAGAATTTAATAAACATTAATAATTGTACCACCGTTTCTAAGATAAAAAAAAAAAAAACTTAAGTTTTAGGTTTAATTTGAATAAAATTTAAATAATATCGTGTGCGATTCACACACGAAAGAAGTGATAACACGTTAAATGCTCAAATACAAGCAAGTATTAAACAGTATGCAATATACATACACTCCGACATTTGCTCTCTCGCTCTTTTGTATTTGTGTCTCTTACCTGTCGTTTTTTCCGTTGCATCCGGTTTGAAATCACAACGATTCTAAAGAAGTTTCACTTCAAAATCTGTCTGTGTTATACGTACGTACGGAACTGCGCTACTCCGAATTTATCGCGAGCGAAGCCGCGGGTAACAGCTAGTAATAAAATAAATCAGACAAAATAAACAACGCAAGTAAATAACGGTATCCGTAAAAGTTGTTACATTATGATTGAAATTCGTGTAAACATAGGAAAACAATCTTACTTTGCTTGTATTATCAAAAGGTACACTGCCAAAATTCGAAAACCTCGTCTTAAATGGGCATCCAGCTGTGCAGATACCGCATCAGGTAATGATGATGAAACGGTGTTCCGAGTCATGTATCTGTCATCGCCGTATCTCGTATGATCAGTTCTCAGCTGATGACCAGATAAGTATTAATACAATTTGACACAAGCCTAGAGGCTATGTGTAAGACAAGACTTAACTGTTATCCACGGAGCTTAGATATGAGTCGAATTTATTTTATTAAAATTAAATATTTGCAATAAAATATCGATCAATAAAGTAAAGTATCAACCCTTATGTTCCACTGCTGGGCACGGGTCTCCTCGAAATCAGGCGAGGAGGGTAATGGGCCATAGTTCACCGATACGCTGGCCCAGTGCGGGTTGGTGAACTTCACATACCTTCAAAGACTTTCAATCTCATCAGGCATGCAGGTTTCCTCACGATGTTTTCCATCACCGGTGAGCGAACAATGGTCTCGTGTTTGGGGTGCACGTAGCAATTTAAAAAAATTGAAATTTTACGCAGCGGATTCGAATCCTGCCCAGTGCAAATACGCATTCGTCTGTACTATAAGAGCCTGCGCCGAGCCATGAACTTTAATGTGTAAAAAATATCTTATTACTAGTACACATATCACAAGTTCTTAAAATTATTCTTACACAGGTCTAGGTTATCATCGTGTGGTTGTTCTATACTAAGCAATAAGAATTATTCAAACATAAGGTTATAAAACATATATATACACATCATATAACATCATAAACATATACATCTTATAACTATTCTGGTGACCCCGTTTCATATTTTCATAACTAATGTGCTGGAGTGGCGACAAGACGACATCTATAATAAATGGTAGACGATGACGTCTCCCGTGACAGGAGGGACGAGGAAGTAGGGAAGAAAATCATCGCTATGAGCACAAATATTAGAGACCAGCGGCCCGTCCCGGGTTAGCACGGATAGACAAGTTATAGTCTATGCTACTTACTGATAGCTTTCTTTCAATGGTGAAAGATTTTTTCAAATCAGTACAATAGTTTCGGAGCCTATTTAATGCAAACAAACATTTAAATATTTTCTCTTTTTAATATTAGTACCTATAGATAATCGAGATTTTGTTTGTTTTGAGAGTATTCGACTATTTATTTAGTATATAATATAGTTTGGTATATATAGAAAAATATATAGAACTAACTGGACAGACTTCGTTCTGCCAAAAGTACTTATATCGCTATTAAAATAGGAATTGATCATAAAAGGGGAATTTTCCGTATTTCTGAATGCTGTGTCCTAAAAAATTTTAAAAATTGTCTAAAAAATAAATGTTAGGGGTAGACAACACTTAAGAGTATGAAAAATAGATGTTTGCCGATTCTCAGCCCTACTCGATGTGCACGCAAAATTTTATAAAAATTCGTCCAGCCATTTCAGAGGAGTATAAGATCGAACAGCGTCACACGAGAATTACGAGTATAAATATATAATATAGAAGAAGAAGTAAAAGGTACGTATCGTACAAGGTTCAGATATTGGCCGAGAAAGAGAAAAATTGGCATTTACTCCACCGACAAGTTGCTTAGACGTGAATACTTCTAATGCATCCATCCATCCATGTTTTGTAAATTGGAGAAATGTACTTTTTTACTATTACAATGACACCGAACAGTGGAAATCAATTCTACCACTGGTTAAGAACTACTGGGCTATAAGTCTTGAGACATTGGAGGAATACGACGCAGTGATTAGGCTACTATTGTACTTTAATAATAATAATAATAATCTAAATTCTTTCGTAATTCCTAAATAATAAGACTTTGTTTTTATATACATACTAACTGTTGCCCACAGCTTAGCCCGCGTTAGCAAAAACATTTCATTCTTATTGTATCCTATGTTACTTCTAGTACCCCCAGAATGTGTGTAAAGTTTCATGATGATTCGTCGAGTCGTTTTTGCGTGAAAGCGTAACAAACATCCAGGCTTTCAGATTTATAATATTAAGTAAGGATAAAGATTTTTAGAAATTTAATTACATATGAATGATAGGATCGACAACGGACTAACGTCAGTCTATACATCATCCTCTTTACCTGTCAACTGCTGAACAATTATTATTAGGGCTCCTTCAATTCGAGTCTGTACAAACCTATGCATTATTAATATTTCACATGTTTTCCTCCAATATTTCACATCGTTCTAAGGTTACAGTTCAATTATGAAGCTATATCAAGAAATAATAACGTCAACCCAACATAATGATATGTGGAAAGTTTCCTATTCAGCCCGGAACTATTGAAAGTTCTCAAAACCTAATTTTTATTTTTTTTAAATATGTGCTTAGAAATAGTTTTGGCGTCATCTATATTAGTGTTATAAACAGGTGAAGTTTGTAAGGTTTTAGAAGGTAGTCTAGATCTACTGAGCCGATTTTGAAAACTCTTTTTCCTATAGAAGGCTACGTTATTTGTGAGTACCTTACGCCCGAATTCTCAAACGGCACTAAAATATTTGGAGGCTCCTTAAACTATTAAGCATACCTTAAATTTATATGCCATAAAAATGTAAGCAGCTCCCAAATTTTAGTTGCGTTTTAGTAATTGGGCATTAGGCTAAAATATATTCCCGTATAGCGTATTCCCACAGGAACTTGAAGTACGCGGGTGACACCTTAACCCTCCCGTGCGTACATCTACTGACATTAGACTTGTAAAAAAAGGTACCTCATAAAGCCTGCTTTAAGAGGTAGTGCCTACGTTTAGTAAAAGTAAAATAAGCGCGTTAGCTATTAATATAAATATGATATGGGACAATTAATAAAGAAATTCAAGAAGTAAGGTCGCGCAAACACACACGTAACACGAGAGCTCGGTTCCTGCTATCCGTTACACTCGACCTAGAGCTTGAGAGACACGTGTTTGACAAGACGTTTCAAATTTAATTATTTCGTGCAATTCAATTTAGCGGGACTGAATTAAGCTGAAAGTAACGTCGCAAATAATAAATGTTCTATTTTACATTGATTGAGCGTTAAGCTGGAAGATAAAGCTTGCGCGTTAAGCTGTAAGTCAAACGTCTAAAAATAGAGTTCAAAGAAAAGATAAGCCTAAGTTAGATAATAGGTATAACAATTTAAGTAATTGGAGGATCAAAGGTGGTGTAAAATAGTGTGTATTCAAAGGCTTTGCAAACTTGGCAGATACGCTGTACATTATTTTTTTTTTGCATATGAATCGACTTTTTAGCATACACTTCGACTATCGACGCCCATAAACATCCACACAATCAAAGGTTACGCAGATGCGTTTTCCCTCGTCCCTCATTTTCCCTTTCACCCCAATGGGCCACCGGAAACTCACAAACGGCACGAAACGTGACAGCATAGCTATCACTTTGCAATACACACTTTACAGTACAATTCGTTCGTGCCGGCCCAATTTATCTGCAAAGTAGCATGGCAAAAGCCTCTTAAAGGCCTCTCCAAGCCTGCTTTAAGAGGTAGTGCTTACGGTTTGTTACAAACCGTAACTAGCATGTTATCATGCCTTTAATATTATATTAATATCTTCTCAAAAATCGCTCAATCACAAAAGACGATTTCAATTGCCCTCTCAAATAAAAACGACTACCCTAATGAATGCCAAGACTGATGCGACTCTCGCAATTTTTTCTTTTCCAATAATAATCGGACGAGTAAACGAGCACACGGGTCACATAGTGGTAAGTGATCGACGTAACCCATGAACATAAAATATTATGAAGTAGAGACTAGCCCAGGTATCTTGTTTTCATGTGCCAGACACTGGGCCCCCTTTAACCTATCGGGGGCCCTGGGCAATGGAGCCCCGACATAAATAACAATTTATACATCTGTGGGCTCTAATTTTGGACTAAAAAAAGCTATCATAGTAATAAGGATACTACCATTTAATTTTACTACCATTTTAATCAGAAATCATCTAACTTCCTAAAATAATCACTAGATCGAGGCCCTAGGCAGTTGCCTATCGTAGCCAGTCGAAAAGATGGGCCTGTCTAAGCAGTGGTAGAGATTTCAGTGGGATTCGAAACTGCTGACAACTTTTTCAAAGATGCTGTTATTCGTAACCGTTTATTTGAACGACTATTTAAAGGTAAGGCCCTTGCCTCGCAACACGTATATGTTTACAGTGACGAAACTAATAAGACGTCGAGAATTCGGTAATGAGTGTGATAAATGATACCACTGGTTACTCGCATCGGCGTGAGAACAGCTTTGGGTGTCTCCAGTTACCTGCTCCTTTTAGAACGTGACGGATATAGGAATTGTTTGATATGTGAAGGTAGGATTTTACAAAACACTTTTATTTCGTTATGTTGGTATTGTCTACAAACAGATGTCACTGTTTAATGGTAAGCTTATGCTTATACGCTAGTGGAATGGAAATTTTACTATAAAAAGTTCTAAAAAATTGTGAATATTGTTATTATTTTATAATGGAACGTGTTTAAAATAAAAAAGAGTATCACTATTATTATTATTAGTATTATTTTAGCAAGTCACTATAAATAAAATGTGAATAATTTGTCAAAAAGGCGGGTTAGCCCGCCACAAGGGCTGTGCCCAGTGTAAGTTTGGATTAGACAAAGGTTACATAATATCAAACGGAGAATTATTGCAGTCATTACAAAGTACTTTCCTAAATAAAAATAATATTATATACAAAGAATAAATCATAATATATAACCTCCTCCTTTTTGAAGTCGGTTAAAAATAATCTCGAAAAAAAACTGAAGAAATTGAACATCAAATAAAGATTGTATCTTAAATATGAGTAGGTATTTAGTTTCAGAGAGCTAATAAACGTTTTGGCGATTGTGTAATTATAATAAAGATTTTCAGAGAACATTCGGTTGTTAGAAAATTCCATCACCAAAAATATTATAACTGATAAGAGTTACGAAAGTGGTTAGTGATTTAAAACTGACGTGATAGCAATTTAGCCGACCATTTATCTGCGTGTACGTCCGATCGGCCAATCATCCATCAATGGCCATCAGTCGGCCAATCAGAGCGCAGAACCAGCGGAGCGCTGCTGCACAAAGTTGACGGAATTATTTATACAAAACACATTACTGCTCTATTCCATCAGTACCTACATAGTAATGCCTACTTGAATAAATACTAATAACAGAAACCTAAGCCGTGTTATTAATATAATGTCATATTCTATTGTCTATGGTTTGTGGTCATACATTTGCTCTTTGATGTTACTTACATAGTCTGCGCTCATAGCTTTACCATTGGCAGAAAATTCAAGATTTAAACGACCTACATGTAAAAATCTTAATAAAGCTTGATGAAATTCATAAAAATTGGTTCATTACAGTGATCGAATTTCGCGTAAACATAAAAAAAAATCATAATTTTATGTACATTGTCATCAAGCTCACAAAATAAGTTCTACTGCTCTGAGGGCTACATTTAATGATGCACGTAGTTTGTATTTATATGACAACTAAGTATAGAAAAATAATACAAAACGCGGTCCGTTCCATCATGATGTTGGCGTTTATTGATTGGAAGTT